>JAZKJV010001333.1:986911-1614612 GCA_037367405.1 Ottelia alismoides | reverse complement strand
TACTTTATCTCTCTCGCCTCCCCCCTCTCTCCTTCTCTCCGCGTGATCTACACGTGTTCTTCTTCTCCCAAAACCCCTCGTATTCCGACGAGTCTCTCATCTCTCCGTTCCCCTCGCGGTCTACGCGTTTCTTCTTCTCTAACCCCGCGCATCCGGCATGTCTTCTCTTCTCAACCCTTCCAGTTTCTTCTTCTTCAACCCCTCTATTTTCTTCTACCATCGAAAAATCCACCGTTCAAATCTATTTCCCGCGCCGCGCCCGAATTCCATTTTGCATCAATTGGTATCAGAGCCTGGCTTTCAGATCGTCCCCACGATCTGACGACCGACCAGATATTCGCGTCGACATGCATCAGGGACCATCGCTCGTCCGACAGAAAACGACGAACAAACGACGACTACGACAAGGAGACGGAGCGCATGGTACGTGATTTGCAAACAGCTTCCGATCCATGTCATCATTGTTTCGGGACTTCATGGCCAACCTTGAGCCCTACCGCGACGCCCATCGAAGCCGTCAACCACACCGAAGGCGCTACCGCGAGTTTTGACGAAGAAAACGTCGCCGAAGAAGGTGAATCAGCCAGCTGTCCAACACTTTCCAGAACCAAATCCGTCGCCGGAATCTGCCCCGCTGTCCCCTCCAACCATCCCGGCGCCACCTCAGCCTTCCCAAGTACCTTTCCTGCCTCCCGGCCCGCGCGGCCGTCAGCCCCACCCCGACAACCCCATCGGCAACCCCGTCGCCAATTCCCGCTGCAGCCCCGGCCCCACCAGCGATACCCCTGGCCGCATCAGCCCCTTCCGCACCACCTGAGATAACCCCTCCAGCCCCATCTACCCCCCGCGCGACCCCCCTCACGCCGTCATCTCCCAACCTCCGCCTCCGTGCCGCTCCAGCCTCATCCCCGCATCACCTCCTCCTCACTTCCGCGTCACCTCGCCCCAGCGCACACTTCCCTTCCGGCCTCATCCCCGCATCGCCTTTCCCCCCTCCCCGCGTCGCCTCGCCCAGCGCACCCTCCCCCCTCCAGCCTCTTCCCCCATCTCGCCTCGCCCTCCCCACCGCAGCACCCCTTCCCGCAATCCTCTACTCCCCTCGCGCCGCCTCGCACAGCAACCCCGCGCCGCTGCACCGCCAGCGCCCCACCACCTGCCTCCCTCTTCCCAGCGGCTCCCCGATCGCACCCTCCTCCCGCGGCCGCGCCTGTTGCGCGAGGTTGAAGGAGAAAGAACATATGGGATACATGTCTGGCAGATTTAATCGGGTTTGTGCCCTGATCTGAGGATAATTGGACCTCCCTAGACGGATCGGGCGGAATGAGCACAAGAAGATGATCCCTAAGTGGTACCGCCCCCAAAAAGGATGAGGACCGCATGGAATTCTCAAGGGCAGAGAGAAACGCACTGCCACACAAAAGGAAGGAGATGCGTTGCCAGCCCCTGCTCCGATCATAACATTAAATGCTCCGTAATGTGTATTATAAAAGGTAAAAAATCGATGTTTTGGCTGGATTTCCACGACCTGCTTTCGCGAAACCTGCCATTTTTCTCCTTATTTGGAAACTTCACAATTTATTGAACATTTCCAGCACAGAGCACTGTGTTTTGAGGATCCTGGAATTGATGTATTGAATGCTTCCGCATTATTTTTGATGACGTGGACGATGAGCACTTGGAGTCTCCGGCTACTGGCGGCGGTGAAGGAGGCGGAAGTATCTGAACTGAGAGGCGAAATGCTGCATGACCTGCAAGCAAACGAGCACAATGTCTGCGAAGCAATGGTACCTGACCTTCAATAAGTACCAAAGTAACATGTGGATCTGACCCTGGTTGACGCCCATCCGATAAGATTCTGTAACCCAGCCGACTGTTCTCAGATCTGGTCTCAGTGCTGCCAAATTACGAGAACGAAAAGGACTCCCAGTACTTGGGCCCTCACATAGATCCTGGTGACGCTTCACCATCATCAAATCGAGGAAGCGACATGAGACAGGAGAATGACATCCACGTAATAACAGATACACTTGTTGTTTTGACAAGCCCTTGCACAACAGAGACTTGCATCCATAAAAACCACATCACCTGTGAATGAGGTGCCAGAAGGCCTTGTACCCAGACTCGTACCTCATTAAGATCTAAAGCCTTTGAAAATGAGGGTGCCAATGATCAATGAATTTTTCAAATCTTTGCTTGCGGACGAGCCTTTTCGAACCACTGTTGCATAGGATCTCCTTGATGTTTCCTGTTCTTTTTCGACATTCGAGAAAGAGGTTGCATGGTTCTCGCGTTGGAGCTCCTCTATGCGCTCCGGCAGACGGACTGACAATGGCCGGTCTCACCACACCTAAAACATCTCATGGGATGCCCACAAGAAGAGGCCTGATGACCGTACAAGCCCCAACGGAAACAATGCTTTCCTCGCTTGCGGTGAGACACAACCGACCAGCCTTCCTCCCTCCTCTCTTCACCTTGCTTGGTAGTCCTCGAAAGACCTCCCTCTCCTTGCTTGAGTAGCTCTCGCCCACGCCTGAAGCCCTCTCCGAGCTTCCCAGCAGAAGCTCTCTCCTCTTCCCATCTTCCAACCCCATCTGATCACGTCCCATTCGCTGCTTTGTTGATTGCATGATCCACCAGACAGTTGCAAATCCTCCCATGTAGCCCCTTTTATCCAGAAATTTTTGATCTCTTCCTCACAGAACCCTTTACAGAAGCAATCTGTCAGTGTGCCACACGTTTCTACAGCGTCCACTCCATCTTCTCGAAGAAGAAAGTCATCCATTTGAATTTGTCTCTGCTGGTCCTTTAATCTCCGCACAAGGCACCACAAACTTTAATTTTTTTGGACAAGAAATGTACCCACAGTCAACCAAAGGTTGCTGTGCACCTCCCCTTGTGGCACTTGTTGGAAATTCTGTGCAGACATCATGGAGAAATAATGCATATGCTGCACTGACTTAGACAATTGCTGCAACTTTGGCTGAGAGCCAAGCAAAGAGGGTGGTTGCCCCCACATTCCACCTGCTGCTCATTGTTCAACTGCTGATCTTGAATTCTTTCTCCCATTTGTAAATCATTTACAATAACTCAAGCTTGAGTAGCCCCCTTCTTTTTATCTTCCAGCTTCTCTTTCTCTTTCTTTGACCACTTTGCAATCTTTCAACCTTTGCCTCAAGACGCAGCAGGGCTCGCAAAATTTGGGTATCTTTTATGTATGATTTCCTATTTGAATCTCTGTGTTCCATTTTTAATCAAGAAGGGACTCTCGGCTTCAACAGGCCACCTCTGCATAGAACCTCAAATCACTTGGCCTTGAGAACTCCATACCCCTATGCAAATAATTCCTCGAGATCTCGGGCAATAGATTGCATAACACCAGTATTATGCAAATGGGCCTTTAAGTTTGGAAAACCATTCCAAATTGCAACTTGAGATGTATTCAAGTTCAGCCTAGAAAAAAACCACCTGTAATAGTAACCCAGTGCATAAGCCTTAACAAAGTCCTCTGCAAACGTTAAGGACGTGTCTGTCGTCTAAAGCTCCCACAAAAAAATCTCTAGATATAGGCGACCTCCTTTCAAAATTACTCTTGAACTCCATAAATTCCGCTATCAACTTTTGAAATCTAGCCACCCACAAGACAAGTCAAAACTTTTGCAAATGTTCACATCTTGAGAATTCTACAACAAGAAAATCTTCTTCAAAATTCTGCTATCGACTTTTGAAACCGAGCCACAAGACATAAGGCAAAACTTTTGCAAAATGTTCACATTTTCTTTTAGAGAATTATACAACAGGAATATTTTTTTCGAACTTTGGATCTCTGACAGAAACATGAATGAAATTAGGTGCCATTTTTATTTTCCTTCACATCAGCAGCATAGGCGATGCTCAAGGTTGCAGAAGTCGGCAGTCGGTACTCGGTCGGTAGAGTCACTGACTAAGGATTAATCGGCAGTCGGGAGAGGTAATCGGATTTAGTCGGGCATTAGTCGGTTTGGAATTTTTTTATTATTTTAAATATATAAATCAATTTTTATAGCATATACTCTCATTTATATTCATATATTTAGCAGTTTTAATATTTTTAGGAGCATAAAAAAATAGCAAGAGATTGAAAAAAGAAGCAAGTTAAGAACAAAATGTTTGGCACATAGTACAAGCAAATGTTCAAAAATAAAAGAACAATTACACATGCCCAAAAAATTAATACAAGTGAAAGTAAGACAAGTGTTACAAGCCATTGGGTTCTACAACCTAAAAAAATATAATTACATACAACATAACAATACAACAAGATCTAAACATCAAGCATACAACATAATTATAATTGCATACAACCCTAAACATCATGATATATCAAAAATCAGTGGCATAATATTTAATGCAACAAACCCTAAAGCAAGCAAAAACCCTAAATAATTTGTCATTAGGGTTCTAGACTCTAGTGAATGGTATAAGCTATCAAGAATGCTATGATCATATATAAAATACAAAAATGGAAAAATGAAAACAAAAACAAACCTAACCTGAGGTCTTGTGCGGCGAGAGACGAGCGGCGAGATGGAGCCGGAGGAACCTCCTTCAGGCGGCGCGACGAGAGAGGAGTGGCGAGGTGGCTACCAGAGAGGCGCTGGAGGAGCCGTGATGGAGCAGGAGCTCGCGAGCGGGAGCAGGAGGTCCAGCGGCGATGGAGCAGGAGGTCGCACGATGGAGGGGACTCGTAGGGCGCGAGGGTTTAGAAAAAATGGGAACTTACTGTGCGACAGTAAGCTCGTCAAAAGTAACTTGCGGGTTTAGGGTTATGGGGACCCGATATAGGTGTTGCAAAAAACGCCCGCTTAGTCGTCCGCCTACACCGAAGCGGCTGAGTAATCGGCCATGCCCGACTATTGCCCGATTATTGCAAGTCGACTCGGCTACTCCACCGAGTCGCCTAATCGGACCGACTAATCGGATTAGTCGGCCGATTTTTACAACACTGGCAATGCTCATGCTACTCGCTTTTTTTTCCTTGTGGGATTTGATCTTCTTGTGCCTTTTTCTTGAAGTCTCCTCTCCTCCCAAATAGCAAAGTTGAAAAAAAGGGATTTGAATCCAATTCCCCACACATGACTCACAAAACCTTTCTTAGGCATCGAATACCTCAGGCGCCTTCAACCCCCACTATCTCAGTAGTCCAACAAACACTTGGTGAGCAAACCCAAGAGCCATAGATACCTCCAGCTACGACCCTTCTCAACAACCCACCTGCTAGTCCCCCCCACAGGAATCACAAAACCTTTCTTAGGCATCGAACACCTCAGGTGCATTCAACCCCCACTATCTTAGTAGTCCAACAAACACTTGGTGAGCAAACCCAAGAGCCACAGATACCTCCAGCTCCGACCCTTCTCAACAACCCACCTGCTAGCAAAAAAACACTCAAGAGCCATAGCTCACACCAACATTGCTCCTCGACAACATGGAACTTATTGGTTCGAGTAGCCATGAGCAAAAGTCAAGAACACCTAATGTCACAGCTACCTTCACAACAACCCATAATCAACAACCATTGTACCAAGCAGTTAATCATACAACCTAAGCAACAGACGACAACTTCCACAGCCGGTCCTGAACCGCCAACATGAAAGGTGTGTACCCACACAATCACAACTCTGACAAAACTTTCTTCCAACCTTAGACTAGCTCCACGCGTAGATTTGCAACTAAGAAAAGCTCCACGCAATAGCTCGAAGTTTCTAGGTCTCCTCAACAGAATGATCGAGCAAAACCCTAAAAACCTAATTGAGGACATCTCTGGTGATTTTGTCGATCAAGTCAAAGATAGCTTGGACATAATCTCCTTACTACTAGCTTCAAGATCAAAGGCTCGGTCTGGGATCAACCTCTACGATCAATCAGAATGAAAAGAGAAGAATGGTGTTGGGGGTCGCTTTTCCAGTCGCTTAAGGGGCGACTTCGGGTTGGGCAGGGTTTTTTATGGTGATTTGGTGATCTCTGCCAATCTCTTTATGTTTTCTTTAATTGTCCGTGCCGAATGCTTTTTATAAGGTGTGTCAGTTTAAAATTATGACACAACTTTCTACATTGCATAATTGAGCCTTGTTCCGATCCTCGTTTTGTCTTAATTCATTGTAACATATGAGGGCCATCTTCTATTCATCGCGTCCGGTCATACTTGTATTTTTGAGGTTTCTGTTGATGTTTCCAAAAGAATTTATTGAATTTATTAAATAAAGGATTGTGTTGGAATTATGTTATCAAGCACACAGAGAGAGGCATAACATATGAAGCGAAATAATGGAGAGAGGGAGCGCATTGGGAGGAGAACAACCAAGTTGTCATGAAAAAGAATCAATGAAGATTAGGGGAGGATGTGGAGGTGGACTATGGTAGGGACCTCACATGAAACATCGAGGGGGTATTCTAGCTCGAAATGATGGTCTTGAAGTTGTAATTTTCGAGGGGGTGTTCTAGCTCGAAGTGATGGTCGTGAAGTTGTAATCGATGCGGTGTATATGCCTGGACTAGCTTATGTTGTGTGAAGGAAGCAACACTGAGTGGGAGTAGTGTGAATACGGTGTCGATGAGATGCATTGCGGAGGGGCCTGATGGGACCTAGATCCATCCACTTGGAGGCTAACTACCCATTGCTCTCTTGATTAGATCAAGATGAAGCTAGGATAAGGGTTCTTTGGGATGGGATCCTTATGGTTGGAGGCTTGATTTGTGCATACAGTCTCTCGAAAACATAGATATTACTGTCCGAGGGGCCTTGGTGGTTGTAGTGGATAGGATGTATGTATACAGGAGGTGCCATAGGTGAGAGATCGTTTAATCTCCTTATCGTGTCGATGTATTGTCGATGTATTGCGGGTTTAAAGTGGTTTCTATTATGATACAAAGATTGAGATACATTTCCTGCTTGCTTATCCTCACTATGAATGGTGATGTAGTTGGTTTATGTTGGCCTTCGATTGGGGGAGTGGACAAAATTTGTTGCTGATATTGATGGGATGCGTAGTTTGACTATTATGTATGGGTGGGTTGTTGAGTGGGCAAGGCATTATTCTCAGTGGATGTGTCTATTTGTAGAGAGCACGAGGTGGTGCTGATGTTATATAAGGCGATGGAGGTGGACCTTGGCGAGGTTGAAAACATAGGTAATGGATCATTAGCGACGGTTGGTGATGGAGGTGTAGTGGCTAATCGACCATGAAAATTGTCGCGTTTCTAGGAAGCGAAATCTGCTTCATCGTCGTGGTTGTTGATATCAATTTTTAAGGAGTTGGCAATGAGCGTGTTTAGCGATCCACCTCCTTTTTAGAGGGCCAAATGTTTGTTGCGCCATCTGATGAATGGGGGCATGAGTCGTGAATGCGGATGCCATATTAATTGACAGATGGTTGGGGCATTTGTCTTATTAGGAGATGCGACACATTATGTGATTTTGATCAAAGGGGCGAATCTGAGCAGATCTAATCCATTTTTATGAATCCATTAAGTTGGAGTTCCCTAGCTTCCTGTTGGATCGGATTCTCTATTGATTAGCTTTGCTTATGCAGGTTGAAAGCTGAAGCACAAAGTGAAAGATTCAGGTTTAAAAAATCGGACCATACCGGCCAGTTGAACCGGTCTAATCGGGAATCGGGCTTGATCCAGTCGGTTTGATTGATTTTATAAAATTGAAAAGAAAAAGAAAAACTGGGTTCGATCGATTGTCCAGACCGATTGAATTAGACCGATCGACCGGATTGATACCTGTTTGATGGGTATTATGTTTTATTTTACTTTATATATCCATTTAAAAATAAATCTAACTATGTTTATATATGAACAAGGATATATGGATACATATACAAATATTGGCGGATACCAAAGCGATATCCATATCCATGTCCATATTAAAACAAATAAGGATATGAATGTCGATGTCTGTATAACTCATTAACAAATTTCCATTGAGATTCTCTTTCCGGGGAAACCTATTTTTCCACTTCCTCCAGAATCTTTGGTTGTGTTACCTTTGTTCATCTTATGAGACCAGGGAGGGACAAATTACTTCCACGTGCAGTCAAATGTGTCTTGGGTTACACCAAGAATCAAAAGGGGTACCAATGCTATGATCCCATTTCACAGACACTATGTCAGTGCTGATGTTACCTTTTTTGAGTTCATTCCATATTTCTCTACCTCTGGACGACGGGTGTCTGGGCTCACTCTCTGCTCAGTTGGCGGATAAACTTGTCAATGATGGGACCAACAAGACTGCCCCCTCTGTTGAAGCGAGCTCCAGTCCTTCCATTGTGGACATCCAGCGAAACCAGAAGGGCTCCAAGGAAGCTTTGGTTGAAGTGGTTCTGGCCTCGCAGATGGAAGGAGGCTTAGGCGAAAGTGGACCGTTGCCTACCGAGGAAGCTCCAAGTCACCCTGTCGTTCCTCGGGGGGACGATCTTTCAACTCAATATCACTGTGATAATCCTAATGCAGAGCAACATACCGAAAAGCAGAGTGAACAGATGGAGTATCCATCTCCGATCATTCCTGAAGCTGACATCGATGATTTGCTCAATCACAGGCCGACTCAGGAGGAGAGAACGCATCACGAAGGGAAAACCCCGAGGTTTGGAGCGCAATATGAAAGACGTTCAATGGTCAGGCGAGCTAGAAGATTGGAGCTACTGAGGGCTTAGGAGGGCGAAGGCCCTTCCCCTATTCAAAGGATGTTTCTTGCCACCTCCAATAGTTTCCGGGTGCTAGATAGAGCGATTGCGGTTCGTCTGGGCCTGATCCCTCCTCAGAAGAATGCCAATGGTCCATGCCGATAAAGCTTCTTTCCTGGAACGTCAGGGGCCTGGGGCGCCCAAACAAACAATTGCATGTCAAGAACCTTGTTAATGAGGCTCGGGCGGACATCTTTTTACTGCAAGAGACTAAACTCGATGAAGATTGGGAAACTAACATATCAATGCTCTGTGGATCCGGTAGGTTCGCATTGGCTCAACAGGGCACCGGAGGAGTGGCTGGGGGTTTACTGACTGGCTGGAGGGTAGACCTTTTCGATCTTGAGGCAGAATCCAAATCGCAAGACTGCCTCTCTGTGGCTCTGAGGCGTCGGGATGGGGGGGGGGCTCGCCTTTGGATCACCAATGTCTATGGCCCTTCCGGGGGCGGTACTACGATGCTGGCCGAGGAGTTGGAACAACTGGGGCACGATTTCGACGGGGAGGAATGGATTTTGGGTGGAGACATGAATTTGACCATTCTCGCTGATGATCGGCCGCGTGGCCTTGGGGGGCGGGACCAAGGCTCTGAGGCCTTCCGAAAGACGATGCACGACCTGGGTCTGTCTATAGTTGATGCCTCTGGATGCAAATATACATGGCGCAACGCCCGTTCTAGATCAAGACTGGATCGCTTCCTCTTGTTGACGCAGATGGCTGGCAGTTTCCCACTGTCGCGTGCTTGGGCCCTGCCGCGGGCGGGATCGGATCACACACTCCGATTCTCTGGTCCTTGGAGGAAGATTCGAAGGGTAGATTCTATTTCAGATTTGAAAAAAGTTGGCTTCTTGAGCCCGACTTCAGGGATATGGTCTCCGAAACTTGGAAGGCGACGCAAATGGAGGGCTCCACAGTTGGCAGGTTCGCGGCCAGACGTCACAACCTGCGCTCCGCTCTCATGACCTATGGCCGGGAGGTGCGAGTAAAGAGAAAGAGTACTAGACTGGAAGCCCAGGCGGCTGTTTCCCGTTTGGACTCTCTTGATGATGATAGAGGGTTATCTCTGGAGGAGAGAACGGAGAGGGACACTTTCCTGGCGGCCCTACTACTTGAGGATCAGAAGGAGGAGGTGGAGTGGCGTCAACGTTCTCGACAACACTGGCTCAGGGAAGGTGATGCAAACACACGCTTCTTCCATTCTGTGGCTTCTGGACGCAGGCAGAGGAATTTCTTGCATGAATTGGAGGTGGGAGGTGATCGTTATGTTGGGGAGGAGGCGATTGGGAGGGCGGTGAGAAACCATTTTGCCGAGTTATCTCGGCGAAAATCTGGTAGTGGCTGGGGATGACTTGGGCGGGGGGCGAAGTCTCTTACGGTTGACCAGGCGGAGTCTTTGATCGGTACCTTTACGGAGGAGGAAGTCAAGAAGGCGCTATGGAGCTTAAATGTGGATGGGGCACCTGGACCGGATGGCTTCTCCGTTCTCTTCTACCGTGAGTTCTGGGATATGCTCAAGCGGGATCCCTTGGAGTTGATTGATGAGTTCAACAAAGGGAACATGGGTTTCGAGAAAATCAATCGGGCTATGCTCTTCATGCTGCCGAAGAAGGACACACCATCCTGCATTGACGATTTCAGACCCATCGCTCTTTCCAATGCTGTAGAACTAATCGTAGCAAAGACTCTGGCAATCCGCCTGAGATCCGTCTTGGATCATGTCATCTTGGAAGACCAATCGACCTTCATTCCCAGCAGACAAATGGCGGAAGGCCTTATCATGGCATCAGAGATTTGTATGGACTGGAAAAGGTCCAAGGCGAGAGCCGCCTTGTGGAAGTTCGATTTTGCTAATGCTTATGACACTGTTGACTGGAAATTCCTATGGGTCTCACTCCATAGGAGTGGTTTTCTGAAGCTGTGGATTGACTGGATTAGGCGGTGCGTCACCACCACCTCGTTCTCGATCTTGGTCAATGGTAAACCTGAGGGGGCGGTCTTCCAACCTCAAAGGGGGATAAGGCAGGGGCGTCCGTTGGCCCCAATGTTGTTCGTGCTGATTTCTGATACCCTAGGCGTTTTGTTCAAGGAGGCGGTTGATTTGGGCTGGTGTGAGGGATATCACAAGGGGGGACATCTCCATCCCCATTCTTCAATATGCAGATGACACGATTCTCTTCCTCGGGGGCAATGCAGAGCAATCCGCTAACGCAGCTCAACTGGTTGACATTTTTGGGGACTTGGCGGGCCTGGAAGTTAATAAACACAAATCGGTGGTGATTACTTTTGGTATGTCGGTGGAAGAACGGGCTACCTTGGCGGACCTAGTTGATTTACCTACCCATCAAATATTTGGGCCTGCCGCTGGTAGCTGACAAGTTAAGGGCGTCCGACTGGGAAGATGTCTTACGAAGGCTGGAATGTAAGATGGCAGGTTGGAAGGTGGTCTCGTTATCGAAGGGGGGCAAGCTTATCATGATGCGGCATGTGCTTGTGGCAATCCCCGTCTTTTTCTATTCTACGAGGTTGGTACCAGTGGGAATCCGTAGAAAAATTGAGACTATGATGAGGGATTTCTTTTGGTCCGATGGACGGCAGCAAAAGAAAAAGATTCATCTGGTAGCCTGGGAAGAGCTGACGAGGAACTGTGCGGATGGGAGTCTGGGGATTAGAGACGTGCAAAATATGAACAATGCTCTCATCGCAAAGTGGATCATTGCTATTTGGGGCCCATCCTCATCGTTGGCGGTGAGGCTGATCCGGTCTATCTATGGTATAACAGGGCAGTTGACTGCGGAAAAGGTACGCTATGAATCATCGTTGTGGTCCGGAATATGCGCAGTCCTCCCACAGGTTCGGCACTTCTTGAGGCCTTCGGTTGGTGACGGTAGTCTTTTCCGCTTCTGGAAAGACCGATGGTCTCCCGCTGGGATTTTGACCGACCAGTTTCCTCGGCTCTACGCAGTGGCTGATAAAGACGTTATTCTGGCCGAGGCGGGTTTGACGGGCAGTTGGGCACCTACGTTCCGTTCAGTGTTATCCGATCAACGAACGGATGACTACTTGCAGATGCAGAATGTTTTACCCCTTGTGGATTTCCTCGTGGGGGGGGAGGATCACTTCACGTGGGTGGATGGGACATTCTCCGTGCGAAGAGCATATGAAGCGCTCACTAGGTACAATCAAGCCCAATATCAGGATTTGTTGCAGGACCTAAAAATCATTTGGAAGGCGAAATCCCGATTAGGATCAAGTTTTTTCTTTGGTATCTCCGTAAGGGTCGCCTTTTGGATAAGGAACGCATGGGCCGGCTCTTAGGCCTCCCAGATACTCGATGCGACCGTTGCGAAGATTTATGTGAGGATTCTACCCACCTCTTCTTGACGTGTCCGACTTCGGTTCACGTGTGGTAGGCTCTCCAATTACCATGGCTGCGGACGAAAGACTTTATGAATTTCTGGGCTTCCGTTAGAGATGCCAACGGAAGAGGACTCGTGGAATGTTCGAAACCGTACGCCTCCCTATGGGCATTATGGTGGGGGAGAAATGAGAAGATTTTCATAAATCAGAGGTTCTATGGCGAAAATGTAGTAGCTCATTGTAACGCTTTGTATATCCTCTGGAACTCCTGAAAGCTGTAACTCCTTTACTCCGTTCTACTTAATAAAATAATTCATTTGAGGTGACCCCCGCGATGGGGGAACACCCATTTCCTCTAAAAAAATGTGGATGCCCCCATGCTTGATACCTAGTATGATGTTTAGAGTGGAAACATGTATACTTTGAAAGTGCGATATAGTCTTCTTCTATAAAGCATGATTAAACATGATTTAAATATTGTTGTCCATTGAAATTTTGAGATATACCATATCATTGGACTTCCGTATTTCTTTCTTTTTCTGTAGTAGACCGTTGTTGTACCCCATTTTCTATGCTTTGTTGTATTTGTGGGGCATATTTTTTTTGAAAGAAAAAAGGGCTTCCACCGTATAGGTATGTGCCAAAAAACTTCATTTATCACCTCAATAATAAGTACATGCCTAAAATAGGCAAAAAAGGAAGAAAGAAGTTATGAAACCCAACTCTCCGCAAGCGCCTTAGCATGCGCCACTACATTCTCCCGTACATTCAGTCACTACGAAACACCACACCATTTCTGGCAATCCAAATTGCCATATAAGCGCTAAGTACATAGATCGCTCTTTCTCTATGCCTTTCCAACCCTCTCCAATGGACTCTTAGAAACTTGTCATACCATCACACTGCACCGACTGACTCTCGAATAATGTCCAAGTTTCGACAGAACCCATGCACTTGAAGAATAGGTGGTCTGCGTCCTCCACCTCCTCTTGACAGAAACTTGTCATACCATTCTGAATGTTAGAGTAACATTCAGAATGAAACACGCGAAGTGATTCCCAGTCATTTGTCTGCCCCTTCTGCATATCCATAAGAAGACCTTCACGTGAGTTATAACCTCACAGTTCCAAAGTCTCCTGCAGCCCGTCTCGCATCCTGAATGGTCGTAGATCAAAGGTCCATTCAATGCTCTGTAAATCTTCCTAACCGAGAAAATACCAGCCCGCCAGCACCAGCAATCCCTGCCCTCATTGGGCCCTGTCACATTTTCAAGTTCCTCCAGCAACATCAATTGCCTCCTCCAAACGTTGATATGAGAGCTCAGATCTAAAATGAGGAAAGAAAGATTGCCCGTCCTAGACCTCAGCCACTGAGACTTTCTGGTTGGTAGCTAAAGCCATCAGTCGTGTGAATCGCAATCCCATAGCTCTATCCTCAAACCAATCATCGGTCCAGAACTTGAAATTCATGCCGTCTCCTACAACAGGTCTTAGGAAGGGACATACCTCCTATACCACACCACATATGCCCTGCCAGAAATATGAAGACACCATCCCTAGCTCTTCGAGGTTGAGAAATGAGGTACCGACCACGTAGATCTTGCGAATAAAATTACAAACCAGACTGCTGCAATCACCCCATATGCGTGCAATCCACTTACTGTGCAAAGCCTTGTTCATCTCCTCCAGGCTTCGACCCCAAAGTCCTCCATCATCCTTTGATCACGTGATCGTCTTCCAGTCAACCAAAAAGAAGCCACTTGTCCTCCGAGGAGGACTAGAAGAATCTTAGCATGATGGCCTCCAATTTCTTCCTCACTCCGACCGGAAGAAGCCTGGATGAGAGGAGAAAGATATATATCACGGATAGTACCAATTTCAGTAATACAAGTCTTCGACCTCTAGATAAATAGACCGATTTCCACCTTGCTAGTCTTTGCTCCATCTTCTCAATTACCGGAAGCCAATCCATCGACCTCATCTTTCTTGCCACCAGCAGGACACCTATGTGCCTTAGAGGCAATTGATGCTGTAAGGTTTGCAACCAACCCACACAAATTTCAATTTCCTCCTCAGACAACCCAAAAGGTACATCTCAGCTCTGATACTATCTCGAAGAGATCAAGGACTGTTGATAAGCCTCTGCAACTTGCTGGACCCCCTCGGTAATAGTACTGGGAGAAATCCACCTTCCACAGCACTTTGTTGGTTTTGCACCTACGGGCTACGCCAATCAACCACTATCTCAGATGCAAGAACTACTTTATCCATCAACTGTTTGCCAGGGAGGAAAACACTCTGAATCAACGAGACAATCTTGTTCAACACCCACCTCAAATGGTTTGCCAGAGTCTTAGCCAAAATCAAGTAGATTGCATTTGATAGGGCAATTGGCATGTACTCCACTCTGATTACGACGTATTTCTTGGGGAGCAATAAAAGAAAGGAACGATTGAGTCTATCAGATTTCAGGTTCCCCTCCATAAATTCCACCACTACCACCATTATCTCTTCCGCAATGAGATCCCAGAACTCCCTGTAAAAAACAGGAAATCTGTCCGGATTGGTACATCCATCTGGGTTTAGTGTAAACAAAGCTTTGCGAACCTCCCACATCCCAAACAGTCTCGTCATTTCCTCTGTGAAGGCGAGGAGATAAGATGAGATTCCGCAAGAGGGCATTGGAGCGTGCTGCTGGAGCGTGGGCGATGCGTCGCCGCCGGGAGGGGCTCGCCAACCTGAGCTTGATCTTCCTTGATGAACCCACATCGGGACTGGATTCGACCACCGCACAAAGGATCGTGTTGTTGCTTTGGGAGCTTGCCAATGGCGGAGAGGCATCATCGCCACCTGGATCTGGAGATAGCGCTGCCGCCTGGAGAACGGGGCGTGCTGGAGCAGCCACCTGGAGATCGAGCTGCGACGCCGCGTGGGAGGTTCCTCTGCCTGGAAGGACCTTCGCGTGGACAAGAGTGCCGCCGAAGATCGCTCATATCTGGAGATGCTGCTGCCTGGAGATCGCGTCGCCTGGGGTTACGGCAGCATTAGGAGCTCGGTCTCGCGCCCTTGGTTGAGGGGCTACCACCAGGGGTGTTTTCTGCCACCTCGATGCGTGCGAAGGAGGAGCAACGCGTCTGTTCTGTTGCAGCTGAAGATGCAGATAGCTGCAAGAAGCGGCTGGTGGTGGAGAGGAGCGCCGCAAGATGAGTAGAAATTAGGGTTTCATAAGAAACCGTAGAATCTGCTTGAACTTGAACAATATGAATAGATCTTGGAACATAATCAAAGAATCTCGAACAAATTACAAAAATAAATATTCAAGAATAAACCCTCGAGAATCGAACCCGCTCTGATATCATGTTAGAAAATATAATGCGGAAGCGAATATCAGAGAAAAGAAATAAAACATTGAGGAATATGAGATTTTTAACGTGGAACCCCACTTCCTAAGGAGCGGGATGAAACCACATGAGAATGCCTCAAATGGCAATATGTTGCATTGAACTTTCTCACCGAATACAGGAGGTCTGGAGCTTCTTATATAGCCTCCTCAGACTCTCCAAGTCCCACCAATAGTAGATGCGGGATTAAACTCATGGATGTGGTGAATGGATCATGGATAGATCCATTTACCCATCTACATAAGTGACACATATACTCCAACAATTCCTTCATTCCGTTCCCCGAAACAGACCCCGTGATACATATGGCATCGTTCTTCAACTGCACCACATGTGAGGCACTATCAGATAGTTGGGTCATGTAATTAATTTGACTTTAATAGCCCTGTACTTGTAAACTTGTGAATGAATGGTGAAGTTTTGGGCGCACACCTCTACGATGGTCACATTTTTTCCTTAAAATTCCTTTTCCCAGAAATCTGATATATAGTGGACAAGGTACAACTCAGGATGAAGCACAATAGAGGCTCTAGAAACTATTTTCTTTGAAAGTGAGAAGTGAAAGGCCTCCTAGATGGTTGCATTTATGCGGCAGAGGTGGAAGAATGGGCAAAGTAACTACATTGGCTTAGCTGGAACTGTCGTTCTTGCTCTGCTGATTGGTGGAAGGTTGGCAGAAACCGGAGGTTGCTGATAAAGGTGAGCGAAAGAAAGGAGAGGGCAAGCCTATAGACATGCAGGATCTTTGCTCTGCTACCATGTCAGAGAAAAACCTTTTTCCTATTCAACAGTAAAATCCCAACTCCTCTTCATATAAGAAGGGTGTGGGAAAATTATGAGAGGCTAGACTGAATAAGAAAATAGAAAACGGTTTCACAAATAAATAGTAAATACCAAAGTGGAAGAACAAACAGGAGCTGAAAAATGACAAGAAGATGAATAATTAAGTTCTCTTACTTCTCAGTCGAGGGAAAACTTTCTTTGTGGGAAGAAGATAAAGAACTAAGAAGAAGAAAAGAAATGGTAACTTCCCTTTCACATCTCAACTTTTGCACCTCCACCATCAAGTCTGATTACTTTAGCTTGGGCTTCACTGGACCGAGCTTATATGGGATCCGGTTTTTTCAATGGCTTCAACAGTGCAACGGAAGATTAGCTAGTTGCCCATGCTGGTTCTGATATAATGTGTTCATAACTTCTAATATGGAGTTCTCTTGCTAAGTTGGCAAACTAAATGTAGCCGTTTCTAGAGATCACGTATTTTTCTTCTTTTGCACATTGTTTCAATAAAAACAATTTTGATGGCTTTTTGCAGTCCTATGGGTAACATGTTGCTGAATTCGGTATTTGATTTTGAGTAAACTACAAAAAGGTCCCTGAACTATATACCTGATTTCAATGTCATACCTAAACTTTAAAAAGTAACAATGTGGTACCCCAACTTTGAAATTTGTTTCAGTGTGGTCTTTCACCATAGAAGTTTAGTTGATTATTTCGTCATTTTAACCTTAAATTTCAACAGTCAGGGACCGCATTGAGATAAATTTGAAAGTTCGGGTACCACATTGTTACTTTTCAAAGTTTAGGTATGACATTGAAATCAGGTGTATAATTCAGGGACTTATTTGTAATTTACTCTTTGATTTTCAGTTGGAGGGGCCACTACTATCTGGTATTTTGGAGAATGTTCGGAATTATTCGGTTATGTATTTTTTTAATTATTTTAAATATAGAAAATTGTCTAATATATTTTTTTATATAGTTATACATATATGGTTATCAATCAATAAGAGTCCAATATAGAAGTACCAATTAGCAAGTTACATATATGGAGTTTTAACATTTGTGATGATACCGGGATAAATGGAAACCTTTAAAAATTTAAAATAAAATAAAATGAAAGCAGTTTGTTGCAATAGTCGACCGATTACCCGGATATTTGGGTTGAATATTTGGGATTGGGTTGTATCGAATATTGACCGCATAGAAATATTCTATTCGGTCAACTTCCCGAATAATAATATTCGACCGGATATTCGATCCATTTGGCCGAATATTGCAACAATTTTGTAGTTAGATTTTTAATGGAATCAAGTGCACATTATGTTCGTAGCCTCCATATATTAGAATTCAGCCCAATAGAAACGTTGTGTTTACTGCTAGCCTCAATGTGATCTTGGATCTTGGGCATGATGTTTTATGATATTTTACAAATTTGTGTCTAAGCAATCGAATCTCAAGGTATTTCGATACCCTATTTATATGGCTAGGAAAGATGGATGCTTCAGAGGATAGTTTAGATTAGGTTTATACATCCTCGCTGATATATGACGGCTGTTGTGAATGGTATTGGGGCATTTTAGAGCATGGGCTTATCTCAATAATTCCATTAAAGGGGGATACACTGGGTTCTTTTTTTGATTGCTGCCATCGATTCTTTACCTTGAAAACGATGGGGGTTTCTCCTCCTTTGCGATATAGAAAACTCTCAACTTCTATCTCCATGTAAAAAACCTTAGTTCAATTGCTTTTGGAGATCACAACCAAATCTCCTCTGAGTCCAACTGTAAATTGCCTTTGCATAAAATGCGAACTTCTGATTCTCTCAACTTGTTCAAGGTGTAGATTGTCACCAGTATGACACGATATTGGCAGCTCTGCTATGAAGACAAAAGAAAGTTAAACTAAGGGGCTTAGTGAATAGTGATGGTGATTTATTTATTTCGGATGTTTCAGGTTGAACAAAGATGTGGGTCACTGCCTAGAAATTCAATTCTCATGGCTGTTATACTTATTTTTGAATTTACTGCCAAGAAGTTGTCCATTTCTGGATGTAGGATTGACGAGGTCTCTAGAAATTAGACCATAACAGAAAGCACCAATTTTTGCAATATTTTCCTGCACCTTTTGAAATCCAATGTTCAAGATTACGGATAAGTTTGTTTGAATGCATATTTCTTGAAATTAAACAAGGTAAGGTGGGCAACTTTTGGTGAATTTGTCTTGTGAAAGAAAGACTCCCTTTCTCTTTTTATGGTGGTCGAGAAGTTATATCTGTCACTCTTTAGTATGTATGCATTTAGTTTGTGATGTGCATCCTCTTATTAATGACATGCTAGGAAGTCCACCCCGACCGCGCTTTACACAGTTGCTGCCAGCGGGTGTACTGCAACTGAAAATAAAAGGATAAATTACAAAAAATGACTCCATATATGTTTCAATTTTCAATTATGGTACTCATTTTTAAATATAATAATAAAGGTATGGAAGTTTGGGCTTCAAGGTTTAATTTCTATATAAAAGAGTTATGGAAGCTTGTAATTGAGACAGAAAAAGACCAGATCTTTGTTTTTACGTTACAAAAATGTGGTCCATAATTATGATTTTGATGCATGAATATATATTTTTTTAATTCAGGCAAAATAAAATTGGAAAAACAACAACCAGATCACGTGTCAAAAACGCATCAAAAAAAGGAAAAAAAACATGAACGCTAGAGCAATGCATGGTGTGAAACTTGAGAATCGACTCAGATTTTATATATGAAAATAAATTCCCACGAAACTCTAGTAATAGAAATCACAGCAATTTGATGGTCAGATTTTCAACCATGAACGCTAGAACTGAAGAAGAAATTGTTCAAATTTCCTTGATTCGTTCTCTTCGCGTCTTTGTAAAACTTCTCGAACCCTCTAATTTACAGGGATGGGAAAAGGATTTAGTAAATTTATCTTATTTACATCTTTTGATTAGGCTCTCAAGGAGGGGAAAGAGTTTCATTTCTCTTCATATATTTTATACAAATGGCCTTGTAGACTAGAATGTTAGTGACCCCAATAAATCTATAGTATGATGTCGCAATATGAAAGATAAGCACCACTCATACTGATTCATTCTCAGGTCCCCTGGATACGAAAGGTATACCTGAGGTTGCAAGAATAGTTCCTTGCACGACCTTATGCTGCAATGCACCCTTACGCTGGGTTTTTTTTGCAATAGATCCAGTATTCATTTAAAAATCTTTGTGATCTTAATAGATGTTCTGTCACCTTTAAATGGATGGACTTCCATAACCCCTCTAATGGTTGGTGGTGGAAGTAGAGCTCCCACTTAATTAGTGAAAAAATGAACTTCCAGGAAATAATAATAGGGTTTTTATCAGTTGTGCCCCTCTGAGATCTTGCAATATTAGTTATGCCCCTTCCTTTTTGGGAATATCAGTTGTGCCCCTGACTTCTTGCCGTTCTATCACTTGTGTCCCTCTGTTAGTTTATCTGTAAATGAATTGACTTAACCATAATTTTTTCAAACCATGATGCCGAGAAGAGGGGTATAATTATCCAGACTTATTCTTCATCTTCTTCCTCCATTTGTTCTTTTCCTTTCTCTCCATAATTTCTCTCTCTTAGTTACACCTTCATGCATCCATCGAATCTCTAAAATTTTTGCATTTTCACGGATATATCATTCATTACAGATCAAACAGTGAATTTTATTGAATTTTTTGGTGAATTTTCATGAATTAATTAGTCAAAAATTTATCTAAACTTAACAAAAACTGAAATTCAGCCTTGCTCCTTCTCCATCGCACCTCCTCCAGGGCAGGGAGAGGTGCATGGGGCGGGGGTGGCAGGTGCAAGGGGAGGTGCAGGGGTAGGTGCAGGGGGCGGGGGTGGCGGGGGAAGGGGAGGCGTAGTGGGAGGGGGAGGCGCAAGGGGCTGGGGCAAGGGGATGTACAGGGGGAGGGGGAGGCGCAGGGGCACAGGGGTGGCAAGGGCAGGGGAAGGTGCAGGGGGCGGGGGCGGCAGGGGCAGGGGGAGGCACAGGGGGAGGGGGAGGCACGGGGGCATGGGGGTGGCTGGGGCAGGGGGAGGTGCAACGGGAGGGGGAGGCACGTGGGCGACGGGGGCAGGGGGCGATCTGGGGGGCGGAGGAGGCATGGGCCAGGGTTGGAGGAGGCATGGTCCAGGGGTGGGGGAGGAGGCTGCAGGCGGAGGGGTGAGGAGGATGACATGGACGGAGGAGGTGGAGGAGGCTTGGGGGAGAAACATGTTCGGGCAGAGGAGGATGGGGGGAGGGGAGAGGGTGAGGAAAAAGGCTCCTTAATCCATTTTTTTTCAATTAATTCCACTTGTGTCCCTAAAGTTAACGTTCGTTTGTATTATTGATGGATGACAACTAACCCGAGGGGCACAAGTGATAGAATGGGAAGAAGTTAGAGGTACAACTGATATTTCCGAAAAAGGAGGGGCATAACTGATATTGCAATATCTCGAAGGGGCACAACTGATAAAAACCCATAATAATAATAAAATATCAAATTAAGTTGAATCTAGAGAAGCAAAATGCATATGTACCTTTTGCTCTGATACCATGTGAAAATATGAAAAAAATATAATATGCAGAATCACAAATATGAATGAGAAAACTTGGATATAGATAGACCCCTGCACCGTAAAGAGTAGGATGAAGCCACATGATAAAGCTACAAAGGACCAGATCTTCTATTATATTTATCGAGGATTACAATGTGTAGAGCTCTTAGGGGGTTGGAAAGCGGAGGTGGTGATGCGTGGGTGGCAAAGGAGGCCTGTAGTAGGGCTAGAGAAGTCGGGGGAGGTGACGGGGCGGTCGGAGGGGATGGCGAAGTCGGCTCCTTCGGCAGCAGTTGATCTGAAACGTGCTGACATCAAGTAGAATACCGATGACGGCTTTTTTCTTCTTTTTCTTCCTCAGAAACATGGACAGCAACTTCTATAACGTTTTGGTGGCATTATCCTCTAGTTGTCGCGCCAATGATATAGGGGAATTTTGAAAACAAAATGTGGGTTGAATTTTACCAAAGTGGGAGAGGGTTTTGTTGTCTAAGTGATAAAAATCTAGTACAGATTTTCTCAATAAAATAAACTATTCCTAAAATCCTAAATTAAATTTTGATCAAAAGTTAATTTTACAAATAAAATACAATAAATAAAAGTAATGTCTAAATGGAATAATATCATCCCAAAAGTTTAAGACACTTAATACACACCCATCAAAATTTAAAGCACTTTAAAAATTGAGAAATATATTTTTATTTTTTTCAAGACCAGGAACTAAATTTTAAAAAAGTTAAATACTAAAATATTTTTGCCTTTGGGCACGGCCCTAGGTGGGGTTCTCTCTGCAAAATGTGCAAGGAGGGGTGTATATATAAAATGCAGAAGGTAAAGGGTATATTTGCAAAAAACCGCTCATGTACATGAAATACATGGGGGCATTTTTGCAGAAACACCCTTTTGACTTCCTCATTTTATAGAGAAATTCCCACCAAGGGAGCACGCCAAAAGGTAGAAATATTTTTTTGTATTTGCAAATAGGTCCCGACAGAAATCTTTTGCTTAATTTTTCTTGCAAATTTAATCTAGGATATTGGAAAATTTATAAATAATCCATTTTATCATCCTTTTTAATGCTTTAAATTTTATCATGCTTGTAATAAATATCCCATTATTGAGACCATATTTATTTATACATTGATTTTCTTGTATCGTATTTTGTGAGATTAACTTTTTTGATCAAAATTTTATTTATGCCTATAGGGTTGATGGCTTCGGTTTGGAAAATTATGCTAGGCCACCCATGACTTAGACAATTAAACCATCTCCTAATTATGTGAAATTCAACCTGCATTTTGTTTTAAGACCCCCTTTGTTTTAGGTGCTTTATTTTTCCAGATGTGATTTTGTACTATCTTACAAATTTCTTGTATCATCTCAAATTTTAGTTTACAAAAATATTATAGTTTAATATTAATTAAAATAAAAAGCCTATTTTATTAGAAAAATAAATAGTAGTTTTATTACTTACCAATAAATCATGGAGAAAATAGGAAGTGTATATCCCCTGTAGATGCACAAGTCCTCCAAAATCTTTGCAAAATTCTTTGTATTTTTCTTAAAAACCAAAAACACTGAAAAATACAGTTTTTTATATAAATTCACAAAGTCAAAAATCAGAATAAGGTGCCCATTTTGTGTAGTTTTTAATACTCTATCATTTAAAACCTATATCCTTAGGTACTTAAAGGGGTATATCCCATTTTATCCCTCATTTTCTCTTCTCCTATTTTTAGTCTTATATTTATTTTATCACTCATCTTTTTTTTATCAAAATTCCTAAAAATCTAAAAAACCCAAGAACCCTTTAAGAACACATTTCAAAAATTAAAAACTCAAAAATATTCCTTCTTCATTTTTATATTTATTTGCCATATTTTTACCTTAATTAAGAATACTACAAACTTAGTTTTAGAAAACCTTTCCTAAAAATTGAAATATCTTTTCAAAAATTTATTAAGTATTACAAATAAAAAAAAGGAAAATATATAAATATAAAAAGTAAAAAACAAAACACAAAAACAAAAATACCTAAAAAAGGGAAAAAGCCACTTTGAGATAACATACTAAAATGCTTTTAGCCCTTTGTGATTTTGACCAACTTATGTGAATTGGCATAAAGACCCCTCCTCTTTGATGTAGTTACTTTCTTGCACCCCACTCATGTAGCTCATGTAAACTATGACACTTTGAGTTCACCCCTAGAGCTTACCCATGCTAAATAAACACACCCCTATGACAAATTCTTCCGATCTTACTATTTTGATCGGTGATTCCATTATATTCCACTACCGGTTAATTCCTTGTAACTAACCCTTAGGAAAAGTTTCACAAAAAATGACACCATTGACAGGGGTTTGATCCAATCAGAAAGGGGTCTTCAAGGAGTGTTGACAAGAGAGAGTGCGAATGGGCTGGGTTAAAAGGGGCCACATGTCCAATAGGAAAAAAACATCAATAAAATAAATAATAAATAAAAGAAATAGTAAAAGGTTTCAAAATAAAATCTAAAAAAACTTTCTCAGAATAATTTTCTAAAAGATTGTAGAAGAAAGGTAAAAAAATAGAATTCAAAACTTAAAATTTATTTTATAGGTATATAACATCCATGTTTTGTGGTTTTCTAATTTTTCTTTTGTTTTCTTGTTAATGATAATACCATATATATTTTATAATAATAATAATATGTAATATAAGATACATGCACATAATTTTGTTGATTTTTGATTTTGTGAAATTAAAAGTAGTATACATAGGATACATGTTAAATAGTTCTATATAGGAAAGACATATTTTTATTTTCTTTGATTTTGTAATTTTTTGGTTTATACTTTTAAGTGAAAAAGAATATACAATTAAACAAAATAAAATTGAGACCAAAATAAAATGACTTTATATACAACCTGTGTAAAATAAAGAAAAATTCGACATAGTTACAAACACAATCTTGAAAACCAACTTTTCAGAAATAAGCCCCAATCAATTTCAAAATATTTTTAAATTTAGAGTATTTTAAATACCGAACTTTAAATGTAAGTAGAAGTGAATTGAAGTTAATATGTTCCATATATAAAATCTAGAATGCATACATATTGAAAAATGTGAAACTGTTTTATTTGTTAGTAGTGCATGGTACTACCTTTTTTGATATTTTGAATTAATGCAAAAGAAATTAAGTCAATAATAGTTGTAAATAAAAAGTAAAAATGATTTAAGTTTGTGTATTTATATGTGTCTTTATAATTCTATGATTTTGTGTACAAAGCCGTATTTTTTAACCTATTTCCTTATTTTCTCCACTTCTTATTGAGTCGATTGAGGGCTATAAATAGGTCGTTGGACCGAATCTCTTATTTCTGAGACAGAATGCAATCACATGCAATCATGCATCCTATCTTTTACTTATTTATTTTTAGATTTCCAATTTTTAGGTGTTTTTGAGTGTTAATTTATGCATTATTTTTCAGACATGAAATTATAAGAAAATGATATTAATGCATGCATGAATGTATTTGTTAAAGTTTTTTAGCTCAATTCTCGTCTCTTAAGTGGATGAAAAACGGTTCAACCAGTAGTGACATCTCATCACCATCTTGTACAATTACATCATATCGGCAAGAGATTGATATAGAGCAACACATCACATCTGTAGTAGAAACATGCATCATCTGCACACAATTTATGCACCTTCTACGCACCAACAAATGTAGTAAAAGAAACATCTGTGCACCATCTGATCTACGACACAAAGTCTCACGTATTTAGCATCTCCAACACATAATATATATATCTACAACTTGTCTAGAAGCCTATCGATTACACATGGTGAGCTTCTCTATAAATTTGCAGCACCAGCACCTAAAGCAGTCCTGTAAAATCTGCAAAATCATGGTATCTACAACACATGCATAATCATATGATTACTATATGTAGCACTATGACTTCTCCATTTTGGTTAACACGTATTTTGCTTAACATCTGTGCTCACATGCACAGTTACGTGGTATATCAATTATATCACATAACAACTATATACATTTTACTATCAATTATCATCTCCAGATAATGTACACACGCTGTTATCTCCACTATATATATGACTATGAGATCTTCAACTCCTTCTAGAGACAAAATCAATTGTCTTAACTATTCTACTCTAACTAACTCCCGACACATTTATTTATTCGATATTACTGTCAATCTTATACTTCTTAGAAATGACCCTATAACTTAGACTCATCAAACTAAATTTATGCATCTCCTACTATGATAACTGCTTTCATGGGACTCACTATTACTATGGCTAATGCAGCATTTACTTCTACTTGTCAATGGATTATTGATTCGATGGCTTCAAATAATTTCATTAGTGATGATAACTCTTATTTTTCTTCTTAGCTATCTATTTTCTGTGAGATCAATTGGACTAACTAATGGACCTATTTCTTCTGTTACTACCATTGGCAGAATGGATTTCTCCTCCAGACTCAAACACTCTGGTGTATATCTGAAAGAACACCTGATCTAAAGAATAAAAAGGTCGTTGTATTGCCCAGGTGAATTTTAGCAGAAAATTTATTTTATTTTATTTATACTCCTAAACTTAGATGTGTATAGTGTAAGTACGAGAGTGTCGAACTCAGGGATGTAAATTGTTTAGAACTAAGGTAAAATAGTAGAAAACTAAGGTATATAGATTTCCTAATTTTTTATTTATTTTTTAAGAAATTTTCTAGATTTTTTATTTAATTTTATGAATTTATATTGTTTTTTTTATTTTAATATATCCATGTAAAATATAGGTATAAATTTTATACTTTTATGTTTGGTTTTAGTTGTTTCATTTATTTTATGATTTTTATGTAATTTTTAGAAAATATTTGTGATTTTTATTTGGTTTTTAAAGTTTGAAAACTTATTTTTATTTGGAAATAGATTTTTATTTTTGATTTTAAAAATAAAAAATATTGAGAAAATATTTTATTTTATTTTTATTAGGAAATTGATAAAAATATCTTTAAAACCATATATTGTACATTTTATACGAATTTTATTGAATTAGTATGTTTTTTTCTAAGTTTTATGTATTTTGTATTTTTTTATTGATTTTATTATTTAATTTTTATTTTGTTTTTGGTTTATTATGTAAAATCTAGAAAAATATATTAAAGGTATCTGCTATTTTCTGGAAAGTATAGGGTGCGTGCGTAAATAGTAGAACTTAATATGTATATGTATATAGCGTGTGTTAGCACTTGTACGGGACTTGTATGCAATACAACAACTTCCAGGGGTTTCTGAGTAAAAGACCCAAAATAAATCGGGCGGTGCGCGGTGCGGCTGAGTTGCTGGTAACACGTGGCACAATCAAGTCTAATGGATCGTTAGTTCGGGCGGTTGGATTTGATATTGCCGTTGGCATGTGGCTCGATTGGACCCGTGAGATCAACTTTTCGATCGGTGGTTGATGTTAAAACCCCAATTTAGATTGAACGACCGCTGATTCAAATCTGCAAGTCGGATGTGATCACCATGTACAGGTGCGTTGCGAAGCTCTGATGATTCTCTCCCGCGGAGGACTTCGTTGATGTTTCTCGGCGGTGAAAACTTCGAGTGCGGCAGAACTCTGATTGATGGTGACGGTGTATCGAAGCTCCAGGCAGCAATTTGCTTTGATTCTTTTGCAGATCTCCAGGTGATTGATTCGATTTGCAGGTACTCCAATTACACCCTCAATGGTGCTTTGACTTTCGTGTTGAATCTCGATCTGCAGAGGTTCGGGATGATGATGGATTGCAGGTACAACTTTGTTTCATCTCCAGCTAACGAAACGCTCGACCTCGGAAGGCTATTCAATGCATAGCTTCAATCTTCAGCGGGTCCTGCATGTTATTTAAACTAGACTCAAAATTTGCGATCTCGGTCAAACGTTAAGCTCAAATGATATGGTATGGATGAATGATCCTCAGGGGAGGTGGTAGAAAAGGATCGAAGCTTGGGTCCGTCTGGATCTGAGATCGATAGAGATGGAAGGAAATTGCGGAGAAATGAATGAAATAAAATAGAACTCGATGATCGGATGTGGTGATCGGTACGGATATCGGTGATGAAATTGAGCGGATAACAAAGGAGGAGAGAGATCAGGGATAGAAGAAAGGAGAAGGACGAAGGGGTTGAGAAGTGAATGAGGAGGAGGAAGAGGAGAAGGGGAGGGATTCTAACCAGGAATAGATGCGGAATTTGCCTGCTGGGTCGTAGCCTCAATGCGCGGCGGATAGAGGCGGATCTCACGACGGTGCGGAGCAGTACGCCGGAGATGGATCCACTGGTCTTCTCTCCTCCTCCTCGCTGCTATGGATAGCGGAGCGGCTCCTATCACGAACGCTCTCTCACCGGAGCTCACTGGAAGGTGTTGAGGATGCAAAATGGCGGATTTTGGCTCTGCGGGGAGGAAGGTCCTATATATAGGGGATGATACATGATGGTCAAGCAAGCTGGTATGGTCACCGGAGGAGGGGTTCGGTGATCGCGAGGTCATTGAGCTACCGTCCAACGGTCGAGTCGTTGGTAAGGTTGGCAGAGGAAGGAGGAGAAGGGAGTGGCGTAGGAGCAGGCGTCACGAGGAAGAGGAAGGAAAAAGGGCACGGGGAAAAGGAGAAAGAGGCACGCGACATACGCGAGACTAATGAAAAAAATAAAATAATTAAAAAGTTAATTAAAGTAAGTTAATTAATGGCTAATTAGATTAAATAAATTAATTTAAGAAATAAATAAACAGATAATTATATAGTTAAATAAATAATTAAGTAATTAATAATTAAATATATTATTTAAATAATTAAATAACTTAACAAATAATTAAATAATAAATTATAAATGAATAATAAATAGGTAAATAATTAAATAACCAATTAAATAAAATTTTATTTATTTAATTTAATAATAAAATATAAAAATATAATATATGAAATATTTTATGTAATAAAAACTAAGGTTTATCGTTTATTTTATACCATTATGGTCCCAAAACTCACTTTTTGCATATTAACTCCGATTTTAGCGAAATCAGTGTCATTTGGTAGATAATTCTATAAAACGAACTTTAAAAGTGACTACGCCCAATTCGGAGTCCACATGGCCAAGTTTTGAGGTGTAGAAAATTTAGGTCACGACTTTGTAGCTTTAGGATTTATTGGTATTTTGACTTAAGTTATATTTTTATATTTTTTTATTGATTTTTAGAAATACTTCAGAAAAGAAATTAAGTTAAATGGAGTTAAGAATAGTTAGTTAGAAAATCAGGAAGTTTATACATATAATACATATTGACAAAGGGGTCCAAACGACAAAACTCACCCGTTTTATTCTATTTTTTTTGATATTGTTAATAAATAGTATTAATTATAAAACGGAGTTTAAAAGTGAGTTTGACCAATTTGGAATTTTCTATAAGTAGTTATAAACCTTGGAAGTCGGCTTTTGCGGCTTTTTCGGTTCATTATTTTTGTGATCTAAGTTTTCTGACATTTTTAGACATTAAGATCCTTACCCCCCCTACTTATTTATTTTGTCGATCAAGTCAATATTGACCCAGTCTCGGGTTAGAATTAATTTGTATATATTTTATATACATCCTTCTTTTCTTTTCTTTTTCATTTTTTCTTTATTATTTTATTTTAGATAAAATAAGTATTAAATATATAATATTAATAAATATGGTTAGAATCTTATTTAGTGAGATTTAATGTACATGTATTTTACCAAGAATTTTAGCCAAAATGAAAGAATAAAGGTGATGAATCATAGATTCATCAATACCGTGCTTTGAATTTTCCTCTAAGTTTGCTATTTGTTCATAAATTATATATAGAGCTGAACTACAAGATTATCTTTGATTAACACCACATTTATTTCTAGGACACCCATGATCTACTGGCTTATGGTGGTCACAATGAGAATTGAGGACTGCACTATCTTGATATCTTTGATAACTCTCTGTTTGCTTGTGCCATTTTGATAACGGGTAAGAGAGTAGAGGGTTGTATGGTTTACAAGGTGAAACTGCAGTCGGTGTGTTGACCACTCTAAAATCTCCAGTTAATGAGCAGTTAATCCATAATATGTATAAATAAATGAATAATAAAATGTGGAATTAAAATTTATTATCTCTACCATAAAATGCATAGCTAGTAAGCATGTAGAGGTCGAACCACATAGAGCAATACAGGTAGCCTATGGTTATTTATTTACAATTGTGTGATTTATCACGCATATACATATATCTTTTTGTGGGTTTTTGGATTTAAATATATATTTTTATTTTTGTGTTTTTTATTTTTTTATTTGATTTTTATTTTTCTGTTTTTATATTTTTTTTATATTTTTTATTTCTTTTTGCTTTTATATACATAACATATGTAAGGCTTTATATATACAATATAGAGTAATATATATAAATACTAGTAAATAATTATAAAATACATAATAAAAAATTGGTTTGGATTTTATATATTTTTCTAATATTTTTGTAATTTTTCTAAAATTTTTGCTAACTTTTATGTATTTCTTTTAAGTCAAAAATACCCAAATAAGGGATTAATTAATAATCCGAAATTGATTCGAATATTAAAAATATCAAATAGGATCCAAAATTATCTAAATCAACTTTTAATATATAAATATTTATATAAAGAAAATTATAAAATAGAAAAACCTATTTTTGGATTTTTATTGGATTTTTTTATTTTTATAAAAGATTTTGGGGTTTTTCGATTTTTAGCTTTTTATTTTTCCATTTTTAGCGATTTTGGTCTGTAACTAAAATAGGACAAAATATACTACATATATTTTTTTGGAATTTTTAGACATTTTTATATTTTTTGGTATTTTCTAAGTTAAAAAGGGAATAGATAGGCTCCATTTCATTTTTAATAAAGGGATAAAACACATGAAATTGCCAAACAAATACATGACGTTAAATATAAGGCAAAATGCATCTTATCCTATTTTTATAGATTTTTAGGAGCACATTAACTATATATAATAAATAGAGGAAAAGCATAAAAAGAAGTGTCCTAGCAGGGGAATTTTTGCAATTAAAATAAACTCCCAAGGCTACAGTGCAAATATGCCTGAATAAAACAACATTTATTAATTTTTATATGACTATTTACTGTTACAAAAATCACCGGGGGAATCTATGCAAATTCGCCACCTCACGTGGACGACACGTGAGGTGATGTGGAATGGACCCAAATGTAAATAGAAAAAGTACAGTGGCTTTTTTACAAAATCTCCAATTTATTTAAAATACTACAATTTATTTACAGCACTAAATAATAATTACAAAAAGGCGGTGTGAGTTTATGCAATTTACCCCATTAAAGGCGTGCGATCGGATGACGATGAAGCTTTCACTTGACAAGCGTCGCCATCCCATCGTTCGATACCGGTTCGTCGATCAGTGGCTGAGATTAGATCACAGGGTGCAATCTGACGGTCAGGATGTGGCTTGATCGCTCGGCTCTGGTGCGATCTGGTGATGCTAGTGGATCAAACGGTCAAGAGAGTATCTGGAAAAACAGACCAAGAACTCGTTTGGGGCGAGTTTCAATCCGTCCTCCTGGTCATCTCCGGTCGTCTGGAAGGCTCGAGTTAGGGGAAAAACGAAGCTTGGGCTTCTTCGCTTCTAACGACGTCATTATGAGGTTAGCCATAGCTCAGATGATATCGATTGAGCTTTGGAGAGAATAGAGCTCCGGAAACCTCTTCTCTCTTCAGGATCGACTCCCAGTGGAGTCTTTTGGCATCCAGAGCGATAAAACTCAAGCAAGAAAATAGGGGTTTGGGGGCTCTTATTGGTGGTGAAAATGGGCGTCGGTGGTGCGGAGCAGAGCTCCTCCGACAAGCGACGGATGTGAAGGAGCTGATCTCTAGATTGGGTGTCAAATTTGGCGAGCGAAGGTGTGTGTGGCGTTTAGAAGGTGTAGGGGAATGAAATGAAGGCGATATGAGCGATGGGGAACAGGTCGATCACGCACATATGAGCTCACCGGAGCTTATCTCCGGTGAACTACGCGAATCCTGATTAACCTAATTTGACTACTTAAACCCTAAACTAAGAACTGGAAATTAAACCTACGATAAATGCAATTAAAAGAAATGATAAAAGATAACTCTTATACCCGGGGTTGGCCAGGGAGCAGGGCCGCCGGCGGGACGACTGTGGGTGCACCTCCGTGCTCCTGGAGCTCCGCCTGACCTCGCAACGCTTCCTCCTGTCAAGAGAAGACCAACTGGATCCAAGATGAGGGCTCCTAGACTCGAGACGATGATCAAAATATCAATGGAGGATGGAGTCTTTGTTCATAGAACATGATGGCACCCTTATTTGGCCGGCTGAATGGAACGAATAGGCCGTATATACGAGGGATCAAATGAGATTGCATATATGTACAATGATCAATGATCATTTTCTCTGAAGGAATCGACGACGATGGATGGAGGTATCAACCGTGAAAAATGGCAGAAAAACATGGACTGGACAACTACGTCAAATCAACATGCTGGAGGGGGAGTTGACTCGGAGTCAACGAAAGCTGGATGCTGATTGGTCCACAAAAGTCCGTAAAACAAGCTGTTTTGTTAGAAAATATTATTTAAAAATAGTATTTGATTTTATTAATTTTTGTGTATAAAATAAAGAATGTTTTTATTTTATTTATTATTTTATTATGATTTTTATTTGTTTTTTGGCTTTATTTGTTAATAGTTAATTTTTAACGATGTTTGTATAGGTATATTTGCCTATATTTTGGTTATTTTATTTTTATTTTGTATATTATATTTTTATTTTTTATTTTTTTATTTTATATATTTATAAGATATTTTTAAGTACTCAAATAAAATTTTATTTTATTTTATGATGTTATTTGTATACTTAAATAAATCAGTATGTATAACATATAGGTATACTTATAGGTATTTCATCTATGTATTCTATACATTATTTCATTTTAATGTATTTTATTGGATTTTATTTCATTTTATATTTTTAGTAAAATATAAATGATATTTACAAGCTTATAAAAATATAAGAGGAAAAAGAATGAAAGAACGATTTTCATTTTTATTTATATACATGTAATAATATTAGTATTTTTCCTATGAATTTATATAGGCTTATTTTATTTTATGTTTTATTTTTGGTTTTATTTTAGTTTTAATATGCACATAAGTTATAAACAATAATTTAAAAATTATAAAAGTATGAATCTGTAAAAATAATGAAGGATAAATAAATTGAATATTTTATTCGGGTACAATGTACAATGAGGGTCCAAAACCTAACTTTCACACTGTAACTCCAAAAAATATAAAACCACTACCGTTAAATAGCTTATGAAAAATTATATACAATTAGAGTGATGCTGATATGTTTTGAGTTTTTATTTGAAAGATATAGGTCTGTGAAGTTGGGATTTTGGCTTTTTATTTTGTGTATAAAATGTACATGGTGCATTGTTTTTGTACAAACTCAATTTTGTATTTCTATTTACACTATTATCTACAACTTTCATGTTCAAAGTTTCTTTATTTTATGCATAAATAATAAAGAATAAAATATATGCAATAAATTATGAATGAATAAATGGACTTTTTATTGTATTCTTGGCCCTTATCTCCCCCTACTTTATTCCTTGTCAACCAACTCAATTCTTAACTTGGTCTCAGGGTTTAGGATCATAAAATATCTTCAATATTTTATTACTTTTCTTTTCTTTCCTTTTGTTCTATAATTTTGGCATTAAAAACCTTATTATTTACACAATAAATGCAATAAATGATGAATGCTATTTTATACAAATTAATGCTGTTTACATGCATTAGCTAGGGTTTTTAAGGCCAAAATGATAGAATAAAGGTGATGAAATGGAGATTCATCACCCCCTATACTTGCGTTTGCTAGTCCCTAGCAAACACTTATGCAATAAGTATAAAAAGAATTAAATAAGAAAAGAAAAAGAAAGAATAAATATAATTGATTTTAATCATTAAACTTGGCTTTACAAAATCAAAGTTTGGAGCTCAGGTTAGACCTTGAAGTGAGAATGTGTGTGGAACCTGGTCGAGAACCAAATTTAAAACACAACAGCCTTCGAGAGTCACAGAACTCGATTCAAACCACCTCAATAACCATGTCAGATCTAGCCTACATCATATGCAAACCTTATGACTATGAAGCTGACTTGTACAGTGTGAGTGATAGTAGCTCTTCCCAACTAATGACAGAGGAACTGACTTCTCCAGAATGACAACCCAATGACTCCCCAATCTAGCGACTCTTTCCTCAAGGAGCGGGGTATTCCCTTCTAAGTTCAAGTGGCATTTGACTCAAGAGGAGGGGGTAAAGAGAAGAATGGATGGTAGCCAGTATAGCTACCTATCTCGGGATGCATGACCAGTGTAATCAAGTCATCTAGCTACATGCTCACATGGTATAACTTTGATGCTCAAGCTTGCTTATTTTCTATACAACATATATACATACTCCGGCAGGCATTTTATTTTCAATCAAGCCAGTCCACTTTTTTGGAGTTTTTTTAACACACTATTCACAATAACATTTACATAAGGAGTTTTTCCTCTTGAGCCAGAAGACTATCCCTCTTTTGAAGCATTATTGCAACCCACACTCTCCTGTCTCTAGACCTCATGGAAACTGGATCAGGTTGGGGTGCACTTCCCTCCCTAGACGAGGACGAATGTTTCCACTCGTGTACGTCTCAAACAGGAAATTCCCTTCCCCTCACCACTCCAACTGAGTTGAGCTAAGTGATAGGTGCAAGTGTCCAAGTTAGATCACGACCGACAAGAGTCATGCGTGTGTCTCGAAAAGTTCTAGTTAGTGAGTTGAGGTGACTTGAACCCAGTCCTGAGTCTCAAAGAATTAAGTCTGAATATACTTGAAGTACCTTAAATCTATTTCCCAAAAGGTTCCTGTGCAATTAGGTGCAGTAAGGTCCAACCAAGTTCCAATCTTCAACTTTATTTGGACTAGGTTAATCATCAAGCTCAATTCGAAAGGAATGTGAATGCTATGCAAATGCTAAGTACAATGATGCAAAGAATGATGCAAATTTTTTTCAAAGAATTTGAAAATAAAAAGATTTTTTGCAAATAAAAAGAATTTTGACACAAGAGTAAAATATGTACAACTATTTACACGTGCGTGCTTCTTTTTTTTATTAATAAGAGTTAAGCATTTAAAGACTTCACAGGTTCACAAAAAGAGATTTATTTAGGTATTTATGTACAATTAGTAAAGAATTTTATTTTATTTTTATTTATATATTTTATTCTTATTTAATGATGCATTTATTCCTCAAATTTATTTGAAAATAGTTTGAAAGACTGTAGCACAAAATAGTTTTTGCAAATATTTACAAACATTTGAAAGCCATTTTGCCAAGATTTTTCAAATAGTATACATAGATTTTTTTCAACTATTTTTACAACCATTTTCAAAACCATTTACAACTATGTTTTCAAAATCTTTTATTTCACACAAAGAAAAGAATTTTTACAAATCAAAACTTTTTCTAAAGGTTAAAAACATTTCACAAAAAGTTTTCCAAACGGATAAAACCATTTTTCAAATCATTTTACAAAAAAATATTTTTAACCTGATTATTTACTCAGTATATACAAAAATAATTTGAGGAATGAAAATGCCTTTTTTAATAAATGTTCAAAACAGAAAAATGTTTCTGGTCTTTTTAGTTTTGCACATGTTTTTGTGATATTTGAAAACAAAAGGATTTTTGGCTAAGAAAATAGGTGCAAATATTTACACATGGGTGCACCTTATATTTACAAGAGTTCAATTTTAAAGAATTTACATGGGGTAAGTGATCACTTTTGTAGACATATGTGTAAAGAATTTTTAATGTGATGTGTATACTCCTCAAACTTATTTGAAAATCATTTTACAAAAGTTTTGAAAACTATAATCCAAAATAATTTTTACAAACAATTTTTACAAACATTTACACACATTTGAAAATGTTTTCAAATATTTTTGCAACCATTTTTCAAAGCATTTGCAAATCGTTTTTCAAATAATTTTATTTCACACGAAGAAAATAAATTTTGTAAACAAAATCTTTTCACAAAGGTTGAATACCTTTTACAAAATATTTTCCAAATAGTTTTTCAAATGATTTTTCAAAAAGATTTTCAAACGATTTTTCAATTTTTTTGCAAAAGTATTTTTACATGATTTATTAATCAGTATGTGCAAATAGGGCTTGAGGAGGTATAAGCTTGTTTTTATTAGGAGATTTCAATGAATAATTTTAGCCATGAGTATTGTTTCAAAAATACGAAAGTACAAGTTATGGCTAAAGTATATACACAGTATATACGACCCCCTATACTTAGCCTGAGCTATGTCCTCATATATCGAAGAGAAAAAGAGAAGACATAACTCGGACTGAGTACAGAAAAGCCTATAAATAACGAACGAAGGAATAACTGAATGAGAAGTCGACCTTCCCCCCTATACTTAGGATCAAATAATCCTAAGTATAGCAGACTGTACTCAAAGCAGGGAAGGTCAAGGGTGAGAATGAACGGATTGTACTCAGGCTGTCTCCCCCTATACTTAGGGTAAGATATCCCTGAGTATAGAGAAGAAGAGGAGACAGGGGAGAGGATCAAAGAGTGAAACTACACGGAGTGCACACCCCTCTATGCTTAGGAAAAAGTACGTCCTAAGTATAACAAACTGGAAAAAAGGGGTGATACACAGAAGCTTTTTTAGAGAGCGGACATTGAAGACGAAAAGATGAAAAGAATAAAAGATAAAAAGACTTAAAGGAAAAGTTTATGAGGTGCATTATCTTAATCTTTTGATGCGGCTACTGTTATGGATGTGTCATCAAGGCGTAGAGTCGACGACGGCCAAGAAAGTGTCATGCTCGAGGTAAGGCTTCAGGAGTTGACCATTGATGACAAATGGTTGTGCGTCAGGGGACAATTCTGATATTGCAATGCTGCCGTTGTCAACACTTCTTGAACTTGAAACGACCCCGTCCATTTGCTTCTTAATTTACCCGGGAAGATCTTCAACTTTTCATCGAATAGCCACACTTTCTGTCCAGCTTCGAAGGTCTTTAGTCTGATGTGCCGGTCGTGCCACCGTTTCACCTTCTCCTTGTACATCAAGGTGTTATCGTATGCATAGTCTTGAAATTCTAGGAGCCTGTTCAGATCATCTTTTCTTTTCTGACCACTTCTTTGTGAGTCCAGATTGCAAATGTTGATAGTCCATAAAGATTTGTGAATTAATTCCATGGGAAGATGGCATGGTTTCCCATATACAAGACGGTAGGGCGACATGCCCAAGGGAGGCTTGTAAGCAGTTCTGTATGCTAATAGGACGGAGTCCAAAAGTTGGGACCAGTTCTTTATGTCCGACTTCACAAGCTTCTGAAGGATCGTCTTGATTTCTCTATTTGATAACTCTGCTATGCCATTGGTCTGAGGATGGTAAGAGATGCGACATGGTGCTCGATGCAGTACTCCTTCGTGAGCTTCTTGACCTCTCTATTTATGATGTGACTACCCCCATCTGATATCAGTTTCCTCGGAATCCCGAACCACGAAGTGATGTTCTCTTTCAAAAACTGACAAATGGTACGGTTGTTTGCGGCTCGAGCGAGGATAGCTTCAATCCAGCGACTCACATAATCAACGGCAAGAAGGATGTGCTCATATCCCTGACTGTTGGGGAAAGGTCCCATGAAATTGATGCCCCAAGCATCGAATATGTCCACTATCTGAATGATCTTTAGGGGCATTGAATCTTTGGCTGTGAGGGTGCCGTTTAATCTTTGACAGTCAATACATCTTTTGACAAAGGCCGTTGCATCCTTGAATAGTGTGGGCCAACAGAGGCCACATTGGAGTACTTTTTCTGCCATTCTATCTCCAGAGTGATGTCCACCAGATTCGAGCAAGTGACCATGCTCGAGGACACTATGATGCTCCTCCTAAGGAATACACCTGTGCCAAATGTAATCTGTTTCTTCCCTGAATAGGAATGGGTCCTCCCATTGGTAAAAATGAATAGTCGACAAGAACTTGTCCTTCTTGATTTTCATTCAATCTTGTGGAACCTCACCGGATACGATGTAGTTCACAACATCGGCATACCAAGGGAGTGATTCCACAACCAAAATTGATTCGTCAGGAAAGGTATCTGTGATGGGTGTATTACTCAGAGGGGGATCTTGTTGCTCAATTCTGAAGAGGTGATCTGCTACCACATTTTGAACTCTAGGATTGTCCTTGATTTCCAAATCAAACTCTTGGAGGAGAAGGATCCATCTGATCCAAATCAAACTTCTGCTGTAAGTATTGGATAACAGAGTGGTCGGTGAAGATGGTGACTTTTGATCCAAGAAAGTAGGATCTGAACTTCTCAAGGGCGAATACCATATCCAGCAATTCTTTCTCTGTCACAATATAATTTCTCCGAGCTTCCTCTAATGGTTTGCTGGCATAGTGAATGGCATAGGGCACCTTATCTTTCCTCTGTCCTAACACAACCCCAACTGCAAAATCTGACGCATCCGTCATGATCTCAAATGGAAGAGACCAATTCGGCAGCTGCAGGGCAGGAGCTTGAGTGATTAGATCCTTTAGCTGATTGAATGAAAGGAGAGACTGTTGATCAGCATTAAACTCAATCTCCTTGCACAGTAATTCTGTAAGAGGTCGGGTAATGCAACTGAAATCACAGATGAATCTTTTGTAGAATCCCACATGCCCCAGGAATGATCTCACATTCTTCACTTTCTGAGGTGGATCCAGATTAGCAATCACATCCACCTTTGCTGGGTCGACTTCCATGCCACATTTGGAAACGACATGACCCAGCACAATCTCTTCTGTAACCATGAAGTGACTCTTTTCCCATGATAATACAAGATTGACTTCATGACACTTCTGAAGTACTCTGTCCAGGTGCTGAAGATAAGAATCGAAGCTGTCACCATAGACGGAGAAGTCGTCCATAAACACCTCCAGAAAAATACCTACCATCTCGGCAAAAACTGCAAGCATGCATCTCTGGAATGTAGCAGGCGCGTTGCATAATCCAAAGGGCATTCTCCTGAAAGCATAGGTGCCGAACGAGCAAGTGAGGGTTATCTTCTCTTGGTCTTCTGGGGTGATTGCCACTTGGTTGTACCCGCAATACCCATCCAGAAAGCAGAGTAACTCCTTACCAACCAATCTTTCCAAAATGTGATCAATGAAAGGCAAGGGAAAGTGGTCCTTCTTCATTGCTGCATTAAGACGGCGGTAGTCAACACATACGTGCCAGGATGTCGGTACACGAGTAGATATCTCCTCTCCTCTATCATTTGTAACAATAGTAAGCCCTGACTTTTTTGGAACGATGTGCAGTGGGCTTACCCATTTTGAGTCGGAGATGGGATAAATGAAACATGCGTCACACCATTTTGTTATTTCCTTCATGAATACGTCCCTCAGGTTCGGATTCAGTCTTCTTTGAAATTCGTAGGATGGTTTGGCATCTTCTTCCAGGTAAATGTGATGTGAACACAAGATAGGATTTATCCCGCGGAGATTTGAGACATGCCAATCAGAACCTCAAGAAGTCAAGATTCTTGCTCCAGGGTCAACCTGCTGTTGATGATGACCGGATACATATTGTCTGTACCCGAGGAAAGCATACTTCAGGCCTACAGGAAGTGGCTTGAGTTCCGGTTCTGATCCAGCCAACTTATCTGTTACTTCTGAGACAACGCTGGTGGTGCGCTGTTTGGACTTTTGTAGAGTTGCTAGCCTCAGTGCTCTGTTGAGATTTTGATAATGTGCCGAATGGATCGATGATGGAATCATAGTGTTCGGGATGGAGTGAATCACTAGAGTCAAAAGATGCATCAACAAGTTTGACTCTGTCTCCCAAGTGTCCTCGGAGCTTGCGTCGACTATGCTTTCCATGTCCTCCTCTAGAGAGAGGATTTCCTGTGTCCATGGATCGTTCAAGGTGAGTTGTGTATCGCTGATTTCTGTAATGAAGTCACAGTCTACTTCAGACGTTACTGCATGTCCCTTCTCAGTGATGACTTTAGGCTCGCTGATCATGTCTATGGTAATTCTATCATTGCTCGAGCTGAAGGTGATCTTGCCAGACCCATAATCAACCACGGATTTTGAAGTGCGTAGGAATGGCCGACCTAGGATGATAGGAGTCTAGAGTAATGGTGCGAGTGAGTCCATATCAAAGACTACAAAATCAACTGAGAATTGCATCTCCCGCACCTTCACCACAACGTCTTCTAACAGACCTCGAGGTCGCTTAATGGATCGATTCGCGAACTGAAGGATCATACGTGTTTGCTTGAGAGGACCTAGCCCAAATTCTTGTAGTAATGACGAGGGTAGGAGGTTGATGGAAGAACCACTGTCAAGAAGAGTTCGCTCGAAGACCTGATCTAAAATCTCGCAACTGATTAGGGGTGCTCCTTTGTCCTTCTTCTTCTGTGGGAGGTTGCTGATTGCTGCAATTGTGGCCATGGTGAGAACGTGCTTCTCAACCTGTCGGCATCTGTTGTTGCGTGCTGGTCGATGCTTGCTTATACATGCCTCTTTCAAACCTTTCTTCATAGCTGGCATGTACTCTATGGCCTTCATCAATGGAATCTCAATAGTCAAGTTCTTAATAATATCCACAACACCACCATTGTAAGACAATGCACTTTTTCTTTTTGCATTTTTTTGAATTTTTCTATTGCATCAGGAAAAGGAATATCTACATGACTGTAATCAGAAATAGAGTTTTTATTTACAACAGAATCCTTGTCCACAATATGTTCTACGTACGGGTCACAAAAATGAGTACAATCTGGACACTGAGATGCTGGTGTAGGTGGACAAGCAAAAAGTGGGCCTTTGTTCTGTCGGCTGGCGCAATATCGACTGCGGTTGGCTGCTCCTCCATGGCTGGCACGGCTTCACTTTAGTGACGATCATCTTTTTGGTCTTTTTGCTTTTTATGATTTTTTTGTTCTTTTTGGTGATGGAGATGGTGGTGGATGGCAGCTGGAATGGCTCCTCCTCCTTTTCTTCGTCACCCGTCCTTGTAGCTGGCATGATTGATGCAGAAGATGACGATTCACCTGAAGCTTTATTCTTCCCCTTGTTTGTGGCAGACGGAGGCAAGACCCTACCACTCCTGAGAGTGACAACATTAGATAAAACAACAACGCAATCATCTGACTCTACATGCATAGATGGGACATCACATTCTACCTGTGTTCTTTTATTAAAGTTGTTGGGGTTGATTTCGACCTAAGCTGGTATGATGGTTTTCATGGCGGTCAGGTCATCTAACTTCCTTGTCATATCTGCTAGGCCTTTGACAAGTTGGGCCAAACAATCAAGAGCTAGGTTCACAGGATTCGCCTCAAAAGGTTCAACAGGCAGTCCACACTGATGTTGAGAGTTCTGGGGCTGAGGCGATGACTGGTGGTGGTGCTGCGGTGGTGGAGGAAACTAATATTGATGGTAAGAGGGAGGAGGGTAGTTCTGGTACCGTGGAGGTGGGCAGTTTCATACTGTTGGTATGGCTATGGTTGGCAGTATTCCATTTGCTGGTACTGCTAGTGTTGCCTCCATTGGTTGCCGTATTGCGGAGGCTGGGGATAATGTGGCAAGGATTGTGAGGACTGCCCAAAACGACCACCCTGTGGTTGGTGGTATTGCAGGTTGCCTTGTTGCTAGCCATGGGGATGTCCGGTAGAACGGGATATCTGCGCATCATTACTCCAAACACCATTGACCTCTTGAATCAAGGGTGGTGGTGGGAAGGATGGATCTTGATGATGGAAGGAAGTCTGGCTGGTAGACAACCATCTGCTGTTGCGGTGGGCCCTAATCGGACGCCCGCACGTAGTACACCTGCTGGACTACCGATGGCTGCTGGCTCGACTGAGGTTGTTGTGGCAGTGATGGCTCATCTTTCTTCTCAACTAGAGATTCGATGGATGGTGTTGTCGACTAAACTGAACTGATGGTGCCCACCAGCAGCTCCAGCTGCTTGGTGATCTGGCCCAGCTTGTAGAGATTCTGCGTCCTCTTTTCGATCACAATGAGTTTCTCAAGGTCCTGTGATCACTTCTCAATGATATCAACCTTCGAGAGATGGCCCCAGATGATGCTGAGGTTGGAGATCTCATCTCTTTCCACCTCACGGGACACTGCTATATGTACTTGCTATTGGAAGATCTGGGGTTGCTTCAGATATGCTTTGGATGAAGAGAGGGCAGCCTCTCCTTTGTCCATTTCCTCAAAAATCTGCCAGACCACATCTTTATCCTTGTTGAAATGTAATCCCCCACAGGCTGCGTCAACAAGCCGTTGTCTTTCTACGCTCAGGCCCCTAAAGAATTGTTGGACCAAGCTGGTCCTGCGAATTTCGAGGTGGGGGCATTTCTCCTGCAGATCTGTGAATCTCTCCTAGGCTTCGTGAATGCTCTCATGAGCCCAATGGGAGAAGTTGCTAATTCTGGCTCGCATCTAGTTGAGCCGACCGAGAGGATAGAACTTATGCAGGAAGCGGGCTTCAGCTCCTCCCATGTCGTCACGACCTTTCCCAAATGATTGACCCAATACAGGGCCTTGTCTTGTAGACTGAAGGGGAATGCTATCATCTTCACTACATCTAATGGAACATTGGGGTAGTGGGTAGTACGACAGATGCATGAAAATTGCTGGAGGTGAATGTACAGCTCTTCGCTAATGTTCCCGTGGAAAGAAGGGAGAAGAGCAAGGAACTGAGGCTTCAGCACAAATTGAGCATGCACTGGTGGTATGAGGATTCACTCGGCCATCTGTCTATCTCCAGGGTTATGTCTCCTTTAGTGTAGGTTTTGGCCTCCCTTGTTCTGGCTCTTCCTTATTGGAGTTCTCACGGGGTCCTCGTCCTCCTCCTCTTGGCCTATCTCCTCCTCCTCCTCCTTGTCTATTCATGACATCATTCATCATATCTTGAAACGCAATCTGTGCTAGGTCTTGATCTGTCAATTGCTGCTGAATGGCCCGGATAGGTGCCAACAACTGAGCCTTTAACTGATTCTGATCAGGCATCTGTCCCTGCTCTGGTTGTGAAGGTGGCTACTGACCCTTGCCCTTTCCTTGAGGAGCCATTTCGAGGTCTGAGTCTGAAGAGATGAATTCTGTGTTCGAATCCAAGATTGGAAGTGTCTTCTATCTACAATGTGAAAAATCTCCAATCAGACCACTTGTAATTGAATCTTCAGCTGCCAAGATGGATATGGAATTAGGGTCAATTCCAGTGTTGTGAATGAAAAAGATATGGACTGTAATCGACTCTCATTCACAACGATGAAGATGGGACAAAGGTGATCTTGATTTATTGGGTGGTTGAGAAGGACAGATGAAAGATGATGAGTCTGGAGATCGACCCGTAAGGTCTGGATTACGTTCTTGGGAATCGCCTCGAATTATTAATGAAGTCGAGTCAACAGAATCGATGTAGGTGTCAACGGGGTTCCGTCTAAGCCATCCACGATCGACATCGTGAAGCAAGAAGGAGATCAATACGGGAGGAAAGATACGATGGTCAACGAAGGAGAAAAAAATGGTGTGTAAAATAGTAGAAATGCTTGAATTGAGCAGGGGTCAAGAGGGAGATACATGGCAAAATTTACACAAATATGCAAGACTTTATTCTTTGAACCTTAATCTAGATCCATACAAACATAATACAAAATTGGGTTCACCAACTCAAGCCATGTGAAGCCGTGAGGTTCGGCTATTTATTATCTTTTTAGTTTTGAGTTGTTATTTTCAGGCATATCTTTTAACAAGTCCTTAGCACGCTAACCCTATAGGAGAGAGAGTATTGCCAGAAAAGTATCCCGTACTTGTCCTCCTCCTTTGTAACCTATAATGTGCACTTTTTGAGGTCCTTGTAACCCTTCCTGAATCCCTACTCAGCCAAAGAAATAGAGAGAGGAACCCGATAGGGGAAACCACTACTTCGGTTCTCGCTCGCAATGGAATCACCTGTGAGCGTGCAAGAACCTTCTCAGACACAAACCGATGATACATATACCCCTGTGAAGGCGTGGCCTATGCTTAGTTTTTCAGATCATGTTGATGTTCCACACAAGGCGGGAACACCATCGTTGACAAGGCCGTACTCGGTCACGTACGATAGAAGCGCCATTACTTCCGAAATCTAGGCGATACATAAGGTAGTTACAGACTAGATTTTTGGCTCTAATCCTTAGTGGGTCATGCCTCACTCATGGGAAGGGGTTTGGTCCCCTCCAAAGGTACCTGAAAACAATGAGAGCTTTCTGAACCCAAGATAATGATAGTCCATTTCGGATTTTAATTAAGGTCAAAGTTTAGTTAGCGGTCCCCTTGTTTTATTTTTTGGGTTTTCACGTTTTTTAGATCTGTTTTCATATAAACGCCTAACGTTTTTGTATATTTTTATTAAAATCCTAGATGCTCAAAATCAAAGGGAGATAGCGAAAAAGCCGTGCAAGTCGATTCAATGATGGAAATCTCACCATTGAATCTAATGATGCATGCTGAGTTAGAGGACTTACAATGCTTCCCAGCTCTCTCCATGCGATATACAAAACAGAATTTTTAAACCTATTCTACATGGCTGTGTGCAATCAATAAAATCGCCCTAAACAGTAGCTTCTATTAATCGTGAAGAACCAGTTCTGTTTACGACCTCTCTCAGCACGCGGTCTCAAGTCTGAATTACTAACATTATTAATTTGACTAGATCCAACTGTAAAGGACTATAGGAACATGCATTCTTATTAGGGTTTGGACCTAGTTACCGAGTCAAGCAACCTATGTCTAGGGGTTCCATGCACATAAAACAAAATAAAATAAGGCAGAAAACTCAAAACATCGGAAAACAAAATAAAAGAAGGCGAGAAAAACTCGGAAAACTGCAACGAGGCTCCCAGGTGAACAGACACCCGGACACTGGACTTCGTTGCGGAGAGTAGAGTCCAAGTTAATTTACATGCCAAAATTATCTCTCACTCACCATTAATTATATAAATGAAGCATGATCTAATTCCTAAGCTAAATTCTTCTCCTTGCTTCCTTGATAGTCTCTCCAGCTAGTCATAGATAGAAGACCAGCCTCCTCCAAGCTTGGCTGCATTGGCCTCCTAAAAAGCAGTCCTCGCATGGAGGGCCCTCGCATCAAGGTCATAAAGAGATGACATTAGCATAATTAATCAGATTGAATAAACTGAGCTATAGACCAAGAATTAGTGAATGAGAATAAATCAATAATTCAATAAATATTTACAACAATGAATCAATTAATTCAAAAATTAATAACTATACAAAAGTGTGAATGGCAAAACTAGGAAATGCTCATTGCTCCCCGGCAACGACACCATCTGATAATGGGTAAGAGAGTCGAGGGTCGTACGGTTTCACAAGGCAAAACCACAGTTAGTGTGTTGACCACTCTAAAATCTCTGGTTAATCAGTAGTTAACCCACAATATGTATAAATCAATGAATAGCAAAATGTGGAATTGAAATTTATTATCTCTATCATAAAATGCATAGCTAGCAAGCATGTAGAGGTCGAACCACAAAGAGCAAAACAGGTAGCCTATGGTTATTTATTTACAACCATGTGATTTATCACGCATATACATATACCTTTTGTGGGTTTTTGTATTTTATATTTTTATATTTTTGTGTTTTATATTTTTGTATTTGATTTTTAATTTTTAATTTTTAAATTTTCTTTTTATATTTTTATATTATTTATTTCTTATAATAAAAATTGTTTTTGGATTTTATATATTTTTCTAATGTTTTTTTTTATTTTTAATGGAATTTTTGTAATTTTTATATATTTCTTTTAAGTCAAAAATACCCCAAACAAGGGATTAATTAATAATCTGAAATTGATTTGAATATTAAAAATATCAAATAAGATCTAAAATTATCCAAATCAAATTTTAATATATAAATATTTATATAAAGAAAATTATAAAATATAAAAACTTATTTTTGGATTTTTAAAGGATTTTTTCTTTTCTATAAAAGATTTTGGGATTTTTTGATTTTTAAGCCTTTTGTTTTTCCATTTTTAGTGATTTTTGGTCTATAATTAAAATAGGTCAAAATATACAAGATATAATTTTTTTGGAATTTTTCGATATGTTTTTTTATTTTTTGGTATTTTCTAATTTAAACAATGAATAGATAGGCTCCATTTTATTTTAAATAAATGGATAAAATGCAAAAAATGTGAAACAAATAAATGGAATTAAAATACAAGGAAAAATGCATCTAGTCCTATTTTTATAGATTTTTAGGAGTATATTATCTATATATAATAAATAGAGGAAAGTCAAAAAAGAAGTGTCCTAGCAAGGGCGTTTTTGCAATTAAAATAAACTCCCGGGGCTACAGTGCAAATATGCCTGAATAAAACAACATTTATTTAGTTTTATTTGACTATTTTACAGTTACAAAAATCATCAGGGGCATCTATGCAAATTCGCCACCTCATGTGGGACGACAAATGAGGTGACGTGGAATGGACCCAAATGTACGTAGCAAAAGTACATGGGCCTTTTTACAAAATTTCCAATTTTATTTAAAACACTACAATTTATTTATAGGACTATATAATAATTACAAAAAGGCAGGGCGAAGTTATGCAATTTACCCCATTAAAGGCACACTATTGCACGGCGATGAAGCTTTCACACGCGTCGCCATCCCATCGTCCGATACCATTCTTCGATCAATGGTTGAGATTAGATCACAGGACGCGATCTGACGGTAGGGACGTGGCTTGATCGAGCGGCTCTGGTGCGATCTGGGGACGCTAGCAGATCAAATGGTCAAGAGAGGATTTGGAAGAACAGACCAAGAACTCGTCTGGGGCGAGTTTCAATCCATCCTCCTGGTCGTCTCCAGCCGTTTGGAAGGCTCGGGTTAGGGGAAAAACGAAGCTTGGGTTTCTTCGCTTCTAACTGTGTCGCTAGGAGGTTTGCCGGAGCTCAGATGACATCGATTGAGCTCTGGAGAGAATAGAGCTCCAGGAACCTCTTCTCTCTTCAGGATCGACTCTCAGTGGAGTCTTTTGGCCTCCAGAGCGATAAAACTCAAGCAAGAAAATAGGGGCTAAGGGGCTCTTATTGGTGGTGAAAATGGGCGTCGGTGGTGCGGAGCGGAGCTCCTTCAGCGAGCAGCGAAGGTGAAGGAGCTGATATCCAGATCGGGTGTCTATCTTTGGCGAGCGAAGGTGTGCGGGGCATTTAGAAGGCATAGGGGAACATAATGAAGGTGATATGAGCGACGGGGAGCGGGTCGATCACACAGAGGAGCTCGCCGGAGCTCAGCTCCGGCGACCTCCACGAATACCTGAGTAACCTAATTTGACTACTTAAACCATAAACTAAGAACAAAAAATTAAACCTACAATGAAATGCAATTAAAAGAAATGATAAAAGACAACTCTTATACTTGGGGTTGGCCAGGGAGCAAGGCCGTCGGCGGTCGTGGGTGAACCTCTGTGCTCCTGGAGCTCCACCTAACCTCGCAACGCCTCCTCCTGTCACGAGAAGACTAGCTGGATCCAAGATGAGGGCTCCTAGACTCGAGACGGTGACCAAAATATCAATGGAGGATGAAGGCTTTATTTATAGAACATGGCGGCACCCTTATTTGACTGACTGAATGGAACAAATAGGGCGTATGTACGGGGGATCAAATGAGATGGCGTGTATATACAATGATCAATGATCATTTTCTCTGAAGGAATCGACGACGATGGATGGAGGTATCAACCGTAAAAAATGGTAGAAAAACAGGGACTGGACAACTGCGTCAAATCAACAGGCTGGAGGGGGAGTTGACTCGGAGTCAACGAAAGCTGGACACTGATTGGTCCACACAAGCCCGCTAAACAGACTGTTTTGTTAGAAAATAATTATTTAAAAATAACATCTGATTTTACTAATTTTTGTGTATAAAATAAAAAATGTTTTTTTATTTTATTTACTATTTTATTATGATTTTTATTTATTTTTCGACTTTATTTATTAGTAGTAATTTTTAATGGTGTATCTATAGGTATATTTGCCTATATTTTTGCTATTTTATTTTTATTTTATATATTTTATTTTGTTATTTTATTCTTTTATTTTATATATTTATAACTTATTTTTATGTACTCAAATAAAATTTTATTTTATTTTTATGATGTTATTTGTACACTTAAATAAATCAGTATGTATATTATATAAGTATACTTATAGGTATTTCATCTATGTATTCTATACATTATTCCATTTTAATGTATTTTATTGGATTTTATTTTGGTTTTATATTTTTAGTAAAATATAAATGATATTTACGAGCTTATAAAAATATAGGAGGAAAAATAATGAAAGAACGATTTTTATTTTTATTTATATACATGTAATAATATATATATTTTGCCTATGTATCTATATAGGCTTATTTTATTTTATATTTTATTTTTGGTTTTATTTTAATTTTAATATGCACATAAGTTATAAATAATAATTACGAAATTATAAAAATATGAATCTGTAAAAATAATGAAGGATGAATAAATTGAACATTTTATTCAAGTACAATGTACAATTAGGGTCTAAAACCTAACTTTCACATTGTAACTCCAAAAAAATATGAAACTGCCATCATTAAATAGCTTTTGAAAAGTTATATATAATTAGAAAGCGATTTTGATATGTTTTGAGTTTTTATTTGAAAGATATGGGTCTGTGAAGTTGGGATTTTGGCTTTTTATTTTGTGTATAAAATGTACATGGTGTATTGTTTTTGTACAAACTCAATTTTGTATTTATATTTACATTATTATCTACAACTTTCATGTTCAAAGTTCTTTTATTTGATGTGTAAATAGTAAAGAATAAAATATGTGTCAAAAATAAAAAAATAAGGGATTTTATTACTTGTGCCCCTCCGAGATATTGTAATATCAGTTATGCCCCTATCTTTTTGGTAATATCACTTGTGCCCTCACTTCTTTCTCCGTCATCAGTTGTGCCCTTCCGTCAGATTGACCGTCAAAAAATTGAAATAACCATAGTTTACTCAAACCATGGTGTGGTTAAGAGGGGTATTATTGTCCAAAGGTGTTCTTCAACCTAGAGATCCAAATTTGGGGCTTGTAGAACCCACTAGGGCTTCAAGCCCAACGCTTCCAACAACCGCCCATCGCGGCCCTGGTCCGTCGGGGAAGGCCGCGCGGTCGTACCGGCGTGGGCGCGGCACGCTGGGCTGGAGAGCGCTGATGGAAGAGGCGGGGCTACCGTTGGGCGGCGGAGGGAGCGGAAGGGGGTATGGTGAAGCAGAGGCACGACCTGCGGGAGGATGGGTTCCGCACAGGCCGGCGAAGGCTTCGCGCGGGGCTGGTGGCGGAGTCGCGTTCGGCAGGTGGCCGCCAGTTGTGCTCCGCCATCGGGGAGGCGCAGAGGGTGATGGGGGTGCGGGGGGGGGGGGGGGGGGGTGGGGTGGAGGGGGGAGATGCGGGGGCGGTGCTGCGGGGGGTCGGAACAAGGGGCGGCGCGGGGGAGGGGAGGGGGCAGCCCAGGGAGCACAGGGCGACGCGGGGCAGGGGGAGGGGGAGCAGGGGGCGGCGCAGGGGAGGGGAGCAGGGCGTGGGGCAGGGGGAGAAGGGGACGACATGGGGAGCACGGGGCGGCGCAGGGGAGGGGAGGAGGTGGCCCAGGGGAGCAGGGGGTGGCACGAGGAGCACGGGGCAGCGCGGGGCAGGGGGAGGGGGAGGCCCAGGAGGAGGAAGAGGATGGAGGAAGAAGAGGAAGAAGAAAAGGATGAGGAAGATGGTCTCAAAATGACCATTTAACTTTTTTTTTAAATTAATTCCGCTTATGTCCTCAATGTTAACGGCCGTTTGCACTGTGGATGGACGATCACTAACTCGAGGGGCACAAGTGATAAATTAACAAGAACTGAGGGGCACAAGTGATATTACCAAAAAGATAGGGGCATAACTGATATTGCGATATCTCGGAGGGGCACAAGTGATAAAATCCCAAAAAATAATGAATGAATAAATGGACTTTTTATTGTATTCTTGGCCCTTATCTCCCCTACTTTATTCCTTGTCGACCAACTCAATTCTTGACTTGGTCTCGGGGTTTAGGGTCATAAAATATCTTCTATGTTTTATTTCTTTTCTTTTCTTCCCTTTATTCTAAAATTTTGGCAATAAAAACCTTTTTATTTACACAATAGATGCAATAAATGATGAATGCTATTTTGTACAAATTAATGTTATTTACTTGCATTAGATAGGATTTTTAAGGCCAAAATGATAGAATAAACGTGATAAAATGGAGATTCATTACATATCTATTTTTCACACCCTAATCTCTGGCATCTATAAAGTGGACATACTTTTGCTAGTGCTCTCTCTTAGGTGTTCTCTGAAATCAACCCTCTGAAGCCATTTGAATGTGAAGTTTGCCAATTTGGAAAACATCATATGACATCCTTTCATTAAAGAGACGAGGCAAAAAAGTCTTCAGTGTTTAATATTATTCATTGTGATGTTTGGGCTCCTCCTGCTTAGTATGTGCTATTGTAGGATACTTCATCATTTTCAGTGATGAATATTGATATACTTCATGGGTTTCCCTTATAAAGGAAGGATCAAAGATCGACCATGTTATCAAGACATTCTTTTCAGAGACCAAGACTTCAATTTATGCTTGCATTAAGATATTTTGATATGTTAATGCCCTTAAGTTTATGCAGAAAAATTTGTCAATTTATTTAGTTCTCAGGAAACTATCTATCGAGCATCGTGTCCCTACACCTCACTTATGAATCCATGATTCATCTATTCTATATGAACATTTTAGCAAATCCTTAATATTTCACTAACTAAATCCCTTAAAATCAATTAATTAACCTTCACTAATTGTGCTTAAATCAGTGATATATCTGTAAATAATTAACCCTTATTTTTACTCTTTTTCTTAATATTTAAAAATCCATAAAAATAGTTTAAATATGTATATATTGTATATAAATTAATCCACTAATTAAAATCAAATTAAAAATACAAAAAAACCACACAATGCAAAAATACAATATTTTGTTATCTGTAGATTACCAGGAAAAATAAGTTTTGTACAATTGATCTCTTTGATTTTGGGTCCTTTATGAAAGTTGTAGATCTCATCGAGACGAGTAACTTTCGTGTTGACCACTTTTTGATGTGACTTCATTTGCTATTTCTTTTTGCTATTTCTTTTTAGTTATTTTTATTTTATTTTATCTTTATTTAATTTTTAATTTTATTTATTTTACTCTTATTTTTATTTAATTTTACTTTTTATTTAAATTTTATTTTGTTTACTTTTTTATGGTTTTTTATTGTCTCTTTTCTTTTTCTTTCCCCTCTCTTCATTTCTCTTTCTCTCTTTCCTCTCTCTTCCTTTCTCTCTACCTCACCTCTCTTCACAGGTCACGTGCCTAGCACTTGACCCACAAATAACCCCTTCCTCCGATTTCTTTTGCAGCACATGCGCGACACATGTCGCTTCTCCCATAGCAAGCACATGACCAACGCGTGCCTCGCCCTCATTCCTCCCCTCGCCTGCAACACACGCCACCCTCCACCTCTGTAATGACCGGCCATCACATCTCTACCTCGTCCGTTCACCCATCTCCCCGCCTCTCGTAAACGCCACCATCGATCTTCACCGTTACACCTCCCTTGAACGTTCTCCTCTCCTCCTCCCTTTTTAGTCACTGCCTTCCCCTGTGTCATGGACATCCACCATTATTTGGAAAAGAGAGCGAGAGCGAGATGGGGACGAGACATGTGATAGGGGTCTCGTACTATCTGGTGACGACATCTTTCTCGACGTGATCCAGGAGCTTCTCTTCCCCCACTGTGACTCATCGAGTCGCGAAGCTCGCCACATCACCGTATGGCTTGAGTGATCACCTAGAAGCGATCCTCTAGCTCCTCCAATCTCCGACGAAACCCCCCTCCTCTTCTCTTCTTCCTCGTTCTTATTTCTCTCCACATATGCATTCGTTTAGCCGAAAAATTGATCCATGACAACCACCTTACCTCCCTCTTGCGATACATCAACACCGACCGTAGCTCCGCGACCTCCGGCTAAAGCTTCGACCCGCACGCACTTCGTCGACCACTCCCTCCGCCACACCTCAACCTCCAAGCAGCACATCCTAAGCCCTTGATCTGAAAGTCCCTCACACACCACGTCACCCTCCCCCGAGCCTCGACCCGAGCCACGAGGCTCGGGCCCTTCGAAGCATTCACAACCGCTACATAGGCTCGCTGATCCTGAGCCCCACCCGAGCCTACCACCACACCTGAACCTCGAGCGCATGTGTTGTGCACGTGCACTAAAGGGAAATTTGCTGACGACCCCTCTTTGTTCCAACAATTCACGCACATACCCCACCGACTTCAGCACGTGAGAAGCACGTGCCTCTTAGGCTATTTGCGCCCAAGTCCTCGCTCTCCTCCAACACCCTTGACATCATCAACACGTGCATGACACATGCAAACCCTGGGGAAATTACATAAAGGCCCTTACGACTTTCATTTTTTGCAGATAAGTCCTCCAGGGGATTCTTTGAGACAAAAACTTAACTTTTTATTACATTCCAGTCCCCAAAACTTCAATTTAGCATATCTTGATCATCTGAACTCTGATTTTTATGCACAATATATCGTTTTGGAATCTTACTGAACTCTATATCATATTATATATTTGTGGATAAATCTAAGGTTGGTTATTAATGGTCATTATTATTTGAACCTCTTAATCTATGCGTGCTTGATTATTGATATATTTGTGCTATGTTATTGAGAAAAGCTATCTAACCTGTAGGGACCCATTTAAGGAAATTTAATTTGATTAGTTCTCCATTGATAATTGATCTTTTTAATTAAAGAATTAATCTTTGCTTGGGTAAACCCATGGAAGTGAAATTAATTCATTTCCTTGATATTTTATTTGAGGAATTTTGAGTTGATTAATCTTCTACCTATTGACCTTTATTTTCAAGGAATTCAATCTGTTGTTGGGACTCATGATTTCCCTGATATGTGATATGATTAAAGGCTATTATTTTTTAGGGGTGATTTACATGGAAATAAGGGGCCAGAGTGTCTTGAGAATTTTGTGCAGGAAAAAGATTTGATACATTAATCTTTTTGGCATGCATCTGAGATATCGATTGTTACATATTTTTGGATTTAATATCTTTCGATCTATGATAATTTTGAAGATTAAGTTATCATCTTTTTATTGGATTAAAATTATAAAAATTATAGATCTTGTGCTTCACATTTATACTCTCTATTTATTCGCATTGCATTTCATTGCATTTTATTTTCTAACACGGAATTAACTTAGCATTAAAATTACTTATTTAATTTAATTTGAAATCGTGCAAGTAAAAATCACCGTTCCCTGTGTTTGACCTTGGTATCTTGTCAAGTAAAATAATATTCCACAACATTCAAAGATTGTGGTGTTTGATCGATCGCTTTTCATCTCCTATACTACAACTATGCATTTTGGAAAGTGGTGAAAAACTCGTTCATTAAATGGCACCGTTACTGGGGAACGATAAATTTTTAGGGTTTTAAATTATGTTCTTTAATTAGTTTTTTGTGAAATTAATTTCTGTGTCATTTTTTGTTCGTATTTTTTAGTTTTCTCTCTCAATAGATACTAACGATGTTTTCTCTCTTCGCAGATAATTCGGAGCACAATCTGAAAAAGATCAAGAATATGTAAAGAAGACTGTTTTTAATTTTATTTTTGTGTGTAAGCGACAGTTAGATTAGATTTTATTTTCTACATTATTTACATGGTCCCTCTCTTTGAACCCTCAAACTTGTAACAATTTGGACTGGACATCTCTGTGGTGTCGGGTCTGTTTCAACCCAATCTGTCTGGTTGGGACCCGACTTGAGTGGCGTAGGAATTAGTCACGCGTGCGCTAGCTTAGATTTTTATTCTTGATTGTGTTCGTAATTCTTAGGCCACACTTCTACTAATTATATGTACTGTAGATCGTTCAACATTAGCCAAATCTGAAATCAATTCTTTCATGCTAATAGAAATATCTGCCTAGGGGCGTTTTCCCTCTGTGCATATCATTTAATGTAAATTTAAATTCCTTATATTGCATCCCTCAAAAAGAATGCAAGGAATCACTGTAAATCTTCTTCCTAAGCTTGCATCATTGAATTCTCGCTTGCATCAACTTTTTCCGACCTTCTACTCCTTTGCTGTTACAACTTAGGATTTAAAGGAATTGAGACTGCTCGTTAGATGTGATAACTTTTGTGCTTAACTAAAACTCCAGTGATAACCTTAACTTTAAATCGGGACTGCTAATTAAGACGACTGTAAATTAACTGACATAAAATTCACCCTTGTATCTGGTGGAGAAGAACCCACTCATTGGGACTGTAAATTTAAATTCCTTATACTGCATCCCTCATAAAGAACATGAGGAATCACTATAAATCTTCTTCCTAAGATTGCATCATTGAATTCTCGCTTGCATTAGTTTCTTCTGACATTATACTCCTCAGTTTTTGCAACTTAGGAATTAAAGGAATTGGGACTGCTCGTTAGGCGTGATAACTTCTGTGCTCAACTAAAACCTCAGTGATAACCTTAACTTTAAATCGGGACTACTAAAATGAAAACATACATAGTCATTTCGAGTGGCCAATGCATCCCAACCTAGTCTAGTGGCATGAATGTCTAAAGACAGGAGCCATGGGTTGAAATAAAACTTCGAATGAGGATGGTCTGCTGATACAGTTTTTTCTAAGACCCTATAACATGGGTGGAAAGAAAGATTCTATATCCGTTGGGGAACAATAAGATCAATACAATGCAACAATTCTTTTTATCAAATAAAAGCCAAATATATTAAAAAAAGAATAATGACCACAATGGTCTAGCTTCAGAGAACCTGCAGATCTTAGTGGAGACTTGGCTACACTGACCGGCTTCACAAGGAGATGTGGCTACACTGGCCACACTCCATTTCTCTTCCTATTATTCTATCTTCTCCCCCTTCAATTGTAGACACATCACATACCTGACCTTAGAAGTAAATACCCCTCTCCTCGAGGAAAGAGTAGCTAGACTGGAGAATTAGGATCACCTTGCTAAGACAAGGCCGTTCTTTGTCATTTAAGATGTGGGAGCTATATTACACTTACACATGACAAGTAAGGTTCATAGTCATAAGAGTTTGCGTATGAGGACTTGTTCTGAACTGACTGTTGAGGCAACCTGAATAGAGACTTGTGGAACTTAAAGGCTGTTGAGTCTTTAATCCTATTCCCAATAAGGTTCTGCCAAACTAATAATCTAAAGGTTTGACTAAGCTCCATACTTTGATTTTATGAAGATAAGTTTAAAAATCAAAATTGTTCTAAGTTCTTCCCCTTTTCTTTTCTTATTTTTATTTTTCACTTATTTTTAGAATAAGTGTTTTACTTAGGGACTAGAAAAGGTAAAGTATAGGGGAATGATGATTCCATTATTCAACATCTTTATTCTTTTATTTTAGCTTAAAATTCTTTACGAAATACCTGTAGATAGAAATAATCATTCGTCATTCATTTGTTAATATTGTATCTTTAACACTAATTCAAACCAAAGTAAAAGAATAAAGAAGAAAAAAAGAGAAGAGAAGTCTGTATATGTGAAATAAATACATGCTGACCTGAAACCCGAGAAAAGGCCAAGCATTGGGATGGTCAACAAGGAATAAAGTAGGATGAGAGCAGGTCCACAACTAATAAAAAATCCAGAAAACTAAATTTACTTGTACATATTCTTCATTATTTATCATGTATATATATTGTACTATTTTATTTATCATTCGTATCATCTCAAATAAAAATATTTTCTTCATCAAAGTTGTATATAATGATATATATATATTAATTAATAAAAATATCAGAAAAATATTTAATATGCAAAAGCTAACTTTCAAGGTTCATATCTATTTATAGAAAACTCCAAATTAACCAAACTCACTTTTAAACTTCGTCTTGTAACTAATACTATTTATTAAAAATACCTAAAAAATCATAATAAATTGTGTGAGTTTTAGCATATGGACCCCTTTGTATATACGTACTATATGTATATAAAATTTCTTCATTTTCTATTTAATTATTCGTAATCCCATTTAACTTGATTCTTTTTCTAAACTATTTATAAAAATCACTAGAAAAATACAAAAATATAACTTAAAATAATTGTGAATAAATACTAATATATTCCCATCACCTTTCCACTGCTCGGGTATTCACCATTACACCATTTCATCCTAATGAGTTTCGGTAATATAAGAGTGAGTTGACATCTCCACCTTTGTCCTCGTTGAGTGAGAAAAGAAGAGCAAGGTCATGTGAGATCGTCGTTGGCGCGAGCTTCACTCTGCCATGCATAGCCCCCGTGTTGCTGCACGACGAGGCAAGCACCTGGAGCTTCAAGATCCATCCACATGTGAGATCACTAATCCAATTTGCAATTCCATGTTAGATCTTCTATGTTCCTTCCTCTCATCTTTTTCTGAATCCCCCCTTCCCCTTTATTTTCTATCTGTTTTTTTGATCCGAATCCATTCCGATTTCATCATCGATTCCATCTTCACCGTTAAAATCCCTTCATTTCTCTGCTATCTCTCATCCCTATCCTCTTCGATCATTGATGAATTTGAGATTCATCACTCTAAAAGAGACCCATTAAGCTCGGTTCCCCAAAATTCATTGGTATTACATCACTTAAGTTGCATTATTAACATTCATGCATGTATAAATAATAATTGAATTTTATCATGCATAATTGCATAAAAACAAGAAGCTAAGAAATCTAAGCACTTTTGACCTGTAAAATAGCTAACATCCTCGATTTTTAATTAGTATATGCTAACTCCAAATCACCTGAAACCACCTCCATTGTGTACATATGACTAACTAGAATAAAGTAAAATACAAAAACACCACTAACAAAAGTAACTGATAAGTAAACTGAAACTCTAATTTCAGAATTTCCAGACTAAAACACTGATATCTTCTTCATACAACGTCCGATTTTATCATACTCACATTTGAACTAATATACATTCGATTATTTTCAAAACAACACCAAGTTTCAAGTAAATCATAGGTCATATGTGAAATCTGGGTTTTGGAACTCTTTTGTACATTATTTATTTTACCCGATTTTGACCTGATATTTTTGGTACATAATTGAATCTTTTTATTTTATTAAATTTTCATTTATTTATTTGATAAAAGTTTTATTAAAATGTGTAAAAATCAAAATCTAAAATAAGACTGAAATCAAAGAAATTAACTGAGTCCTAGTCTTCATTTATAATTTGTACAATAAGTCTTCTGTATTTTATTTTCTTATTTTTTTAATCATTAAAAATCCAAAAAATAGGGTAGTGTGTAAATATTTGTCTTTGATTTTATCATATTTTTTTCTGATTTTTATCTTATTTGAAAATGATAAAAAATTACAAACCCCAAAATCAGGTATTCTATGTACATAGAGTACACCGAAAATACCACTTTATGCAAATGAGCTATTTTGATTTTGTCATGAAATTGTAGATCTCATCGAGATGAACAATGCTCATGAAGAAACATTTTCTATTCGAGGTTATTTGCTATTTCTTTTCGATTTTTTCTTCTTTTTAATTTTCGATTTTTCTGATAGATACATGGCAGCTCCTGGAGCTGCCACATGTCACCCATTTTGGCCTCTTTATATTCCATTTATTTATAAAAAATAAAAAATAAATAATAGTAATAAATAAATAAATAAAAAATAAGGCGTCGAATGGCACGATTGTGGTCGTCCGATCTCGGCTAATCGGACGACCCTCTACCTTCTCAATCCTCCCGTGATTTTGCCGTTGCCTCCCCCTTTCCATTTCGACCGACCGCCGCCTTCCTATTCCACCACGCTGCAACCCTTCATCGATTAGCACGATCCTCATCTCGTCAGAATCCCATCAATGATCCCCTTCCTCATTCGGTTGAAGCAACGCCACCTCCTCGTCCCTATAAAACCCTCATCGTTGCACCTTGCTCGATTCATCCATCGTTAGCACCCAGCAAGAGGAAGAACCGGTGGTGACACCCGGCTCCACCCTCCCAGCAATGACATCTAAGGGATTAGACCCTCACTGCAGTCTCACCTCGGAGCTGGTCTTCTTGATCCAGCTTCGAGCTGTCGATCCCCATCTCCGCGATAAACTCCTCCACCTCTCCAGCATTTATAGTTCACACCCTCCGCCTTGCTACCAGATACACCCACGTTCGAACGTGACCACTTTCCAATTCCTTCCTCCACCTCGTATCGTCCCACACCACACCACCGCACACTGTTCATCGCCTCCACCGAGATCACCACCCCATCGCACACTCTGCCTCGTCATGTTACATCTCCGTCTCCGTGCACTGCCCAAAGCAACCTCTACCGTGCACATCGGGAGCAGGAGGCATCACATGGGGTGCTTCCTTCAACACCATGTCCTTCTCCAACATCTCGCTTCCTCAAAGAAGGGCCTTCATCCTGGACCTATTGCTTTGACCACCACTTCAGGAAGACCCAACTCCAGTTCCTGGAGCCACCTCAGCAAGCCCGACACCACCAATCGCCTTCAACAACCACTAGGAGAGATGACACGGAGTTTCATCCCTCCAGGAGCATGTGGTCTTCGCCATCAATCGAGCATCGCTTCTCCAACAACCTTCTCCGACGATCCATCTCCGCCTAGCAGGGGCCTTGCACCTTCATCGACAAACGGATGCCCCCTCGACAGCACATCCACCAACCGGAGCCGCCTCACCCCTTTAGCGATCCACCATCGGGTGGGAGGTCCGAGACCCTCCCCACATGAGGAACACATGCCAGGAGGGGTCATTTGCAAGAGACTCCTCGAAATCTCACCCAATTCCAGAGTCATCCCTTGCCAACCAGTGTCACGTGCTTTGCACATGATCATGTTAATTTTACAGAACTCCAATCTGAGTTTTAGGTAATTTCTTTCAGGCCCCGCACTACATTTTTTACTTTATTTTAATTATTGTAATTGCAAACATATCCACATGTCTCCTCTGTAGTTTGATAAACATTACATCTTTTTCTATTTAAAAATTATCACCTTGTTTCTCAACTAATTCTCTACATTGTGGCATTTGAATCTTAGTTTTATGCTCTTTGGTTATGTATTTATAATTATTGTTGTGGACATTTACGTATTTTGCATAATTGACATTATAAAAATTCATATAAAATTAACAACTACTCAGAAAATTATCAAAAATTCATGGATCTTAGAATTGGTTGTATTTTACATTATGTCCAAAAAGAATTTCATTTGCACGCATCATTTGTTTTGTAAAAATTGTTTTGTACATTTCAGTGATTAATTTTTAATAGGTCTTAAACTTTACATTTTTGGGGTTTAGGATTCTTTCGAGATAGATCATTTAGTGATATAACTTAGGTAATTTTATTCCCTATAAATAAGTAGGATTAATAATTATTATATTTAATTATTGAGATTCACTGTGTTTGCATTCATTAATTGATAAAATATTTGTTTTGCATTAGAAAATTCCAAAAAAATCCATAGCATCTATGTCATCATAATTAACATCTTGGCCAAGCTTTTGTAATTTTTGGACATCGCTTGATTTGAATTAATTTTCTCATCTTAAAATTATCCACATTTGTATTTGCGTTCAAAAATTGCATTGAAAATATAAAAAAAACCGCCTAGAAAATCACACATAGAATCTGATAGACTTAAACCTAAGTTGTTCCTTTGCCTCATTGAGTTTGACCTTGGGGCTTGCCCAGACTAAATAAGCATAAAACTACTCAAAATAATTAGATTAAATAATTAAATGGTTATTTTTTATTATTCTCTAATTGCCCGACTACAACATAAAAATAATAGATTATCAAGGGTGATTTCGAATTAATATTAGATGGCGCCGTTGTCGGGGATGCTAACGACTTGGGGTTTTTTTCTAGAAAATTTAGTGTTATGTTTTCCATACACTTGGGTAGTCTGACCCCTAAGACTTCGCTATAATTTTTCCACTTTTTATTTTCTAGCATCCATTTCTTTTTTCAGCATTGATTTTTTCTTTTATTTTTTATTTATTTATGTGCCAACTCTCTTATATTTTCTCTCTTATTTTTATGCAAGGTACCCGTCATACTTAGAGTGGTTTTTGAGAAACCGATATATCTTTACAACTTGCCAAAATGCCACATAAAATTAAGATCGAGTCGAGTTGTGAGAGAGCATAGAGTCTAGGATTTATTTTCAGCTTTTTATTTTTTTTGTAATTGTTTGTAATAATTACCCATTTACAATGGTTTACATTGGAATCTGGTGCGTGTAATCAAGACTTGAATTCTTTCTCTGTGGTGTGTCAGACCTATTTCACTATCGAATGAGGGTGGGGCCAGACTTGAGTGTTCGTAGGTTAGACTTATACTTATGACTATTAGAGCTAGTAGGATATTTTTGCTTGTGCTCATAGAACCTAGGACTACACTACACTTAATTAAGACACACTTCTAGATCATTCAACCTAGTCAAAATTTAACTCAATTCTTCCTGACTAGAACTTTCTTCTAGGTGCAATTTTATCGGCTTGCATATCATATATAATAATTTTCAATTCTTGTATTGCATCCCACATGAAGATTGCAATGAACTGCTATAAGTCTTCTAACTGAGCATACATCATTATTTCTCCTGTGCATCAACTTTTCTCGATTTCTCTCTCTCTCTTGTTTTATCACTTAAGATCTAAAGGAAATTGGGACTAGATGGTAGACATGTATTTTTGCTCACTTAATACTTCATTAATCGCCTAAATTAAAATTTAGACTGTTAAACAAGGTCGACTTTAATTAGATCATAAAATCAAGAATTGTTGCGGGAGTATAACCCCGTCCTTGGATTCATTTATCTTTTTGAGTTAGTGAGAGACACACATAGAATAGAGCCAAGCTCGGAATCTTCATTCAAACTACTGATTCTAAAAATGAATAGCTACTTCTCAGTGAGGGGAATACGGTCTCCCTTAGCAGAGTGGATGGTTAAAGGACAACGTGATTGGCACCGTCCTTAAGTAACACAGGTAGTCGTTTTACGGTCCGTACTTACACCCATACTGGATGAAAGTGGAGGCAACTAGCCGTACGAATTCAGGATAGTCTTTAGGAAAATTTTCGACACCTAACAACTCGCTAATTCTTCTCCAAGATTGAAATTATCACCAATTAAAATCGAAAAGATAATTGGCCGGACTCTTGCAGCCTTCACTATGTGAGTTGATGAACCTTGGGTTGATTTGTGTTTGCATTGGTGTACGTGAACCAAGTTCAAATAATTAAAAACCACACACTTGTGTCATCACTCCCCTTTCTTGATTTGTAGAAATTAGGGCTCTTGTGAGTATCTTGTGCACTCACAAGTTTTCAACCACGATCCATTCTTTCACCACATCAACCTCTTTGAAGATGTCGAGAGATTGGTCTTCGTGCCCACCGGATTATTTATTCTCGGTCAAACTCCGATCATCTAAATCCTCTTCCTCCAAACATCAACCGATATTCGCGGAAGACTCTCACCCTCAGGTGAATCTAGCCCACTTAACTTCCACCCTGGACTGACCCATCTTATTCCCTATTTCTCGCTAGAACTCATGAACCATTTGAAGAGAAATCTGTTATTGAGACAAACGACTGGTAGAGACAACAATCCCAACCAACTTCATTTTCTCATTTGTTGTTATAGGCAAACATTTACAAATCCACATATTGCCTTGACATTCAGAAATAACATGGTGACCCGACCAAATCGGATGGGATGGGCCGCACCTAATTATCATCTATAATGGATTGTCCGTAATGATCAAATCCCTTTTGACCAACTCTTTTACCACACCTTCAGACAACCTGAACATACCAAGGAGTGGACTGATGATATCGACACACATGAACCCTATATGTGGACTCCATCGTATGAGGATCCGACCAATCATGACCATGGAAATGGACTCTACTCAACCCAACATTGCATGCCTGAGTCATGATATGTTGAGTATGAGACCTACATATTTCCGCAAAATCCTCCTGTAGAGCAGACTCAATCCATGATTGATCATGAAAAGTTTTTAGAGGATCACAATTTAAGACAGAGATGGGATGTAGAGAGAATTTCTACCTAGCTCATGGATAAAAATGGAAGGCGAAATGATTGGATCTCAAGCTGAAAACCCAGAGAACACTCAGAAGCCCACAAAATCTATACACCCTAGGGACAACTCTGACAACAACACCTCTGCATATTATTCCCTTAGGGATGACTCTGACTCGGCACATCACAGACCCTCCTCAGATGTGGAAAGCATCACATCTACACACCACATAAAAAAGACCAAAAAATCAAAAAAATTCAAAAACACCCAAAAAATTGAAAACCAGAAAAAAATCATAAAAATTGAAAGTGGAGAGGATTTGAATAAATTGGATCATGCTCTGAAGGAAGCATTGGATCAAAGATTACTTTTCGAGCTTCCCTTCATGAAGGCCAGTGAACACTTCCCCGATCTTGAAAGATTTGTAATGAGTAAATTAATGCTGAGAAAGTCGGAAAGGAAGAGAACAAGGACAAAATGACATATATTGTCAATGACCACCTCCTTGGTGATGAGGAGAAAGACCAAGAGTCGTAGAGTGAAGCGACTGCTTAGGTTGATTGTAAAATCAAAGACACCACATTCACCCATGCTTGAATCTATGACAACTCACCAATCAATATCCTCCCAACCTCCGTGTTTGACAAGCTCAAACTCAGACCAATAAGAAAATCAAGAGAGATCATTCAGTTGTCTAATTGATCTATAAAATGGTCGAGAGGAACTATTTTAGTCATCATTACATTCCAAGGTGCTCCTCTCAAGGTGAACTTTACAATCATTGATATTGAGCATCAAGGACAGTTCACCTATTCTCCAATCATTCTCGAAAAACCATTCTTAGACTTGGCTAAGGCAACTATATATTGCAAGACTCGAGATATCAATTTTACCACGTTGGGAGCACTTTGACATCGCTCAGTCTTTGAGGAAATGCGATATTCTAAGGCAGCGCACAAAGCCGTCAACAACCATAACCATCAAGCAGTAGAAGAGCCCTAACACATTGTTACACCTGAGATAATGGCTGTTGAGATGACCATTGGATTAGAAACTCACCCCACACTCCCATTTCCTGCTACTTGCACCTCCACCAATATTGTGACAACTTCTAAGGAGGACACAAATCAAGGGCTAGATGAGATCTTGTCTGAGCACCTTGACCCGTTTAAAGATCCGACACAGGAATTCACCAATGCCAAGTCAACTGAGAACACATACACGGAATATCCGCTGACTAGGGAGAATATTATAATGATTATTCATCTAATGAAAAACTGATGTTCAGTACTCAATCCCCAGGACCTACACCTTCACAGACAACAAAGACTAAATTGCCATTTTTGGTTGCTCCTTACTCTAGTCGGTTATTTGGTGAGAAGAAGACGAGTACTAATCCTTCGAGGCATTCCCCTGACCACCTCAATACGTATCAATCTCCTCCTCTTCTTGATACCTCAAAATTGGCTAAGAAGTTCTCCTTCAACATACTGGAAAAGGAATCTTATGATGATTCCTCATCAGGCCCAGATAAGGTGATCTTTAGTGAGCTTATTTCGGTAGCTTTGAAGCCCTATCTAAGCAAGCAACTGAATATTGTCCCCCTTGGACGACTCCTGCCCCTTACTACTATTCCTCCATAGTCGATTCTCCTTGTCTCATTAAATTTACCGAAATGATTTCTTATAACCAGATTGAGACTTGTGCTCCAGAGTATTCATCATCCGAGGACGATTCGATTAACCACAAGATTGAGAACATTTTGAAAAAGTGACTTAAAATAAGAATGTTTGGAGTAACTCTACCTTATAGTTTATTCTTCTGAGGATAACTTCGACGATGGCTAGGAATCATCTACTTCATCTTCTTTCCATCAATGTACCTCTCAGTACTACTCTTCTGAGGATAACTTCGACGATGGTTGACAATCATCTGCTTCACCTTCTTTTCTATCATTATGACCGCCCACCACAGGCTCACAAAAAGATCTACGAAAAACTCATTAATCACTGACAATCTTCCTTCCTGACCTCATCGGTCCCCCACCCTTCTTCCTTACTTATATTGACCAGAGCTTAAGTATAAGGGGGCTCCATGCCCATTGTATATAATCTCCTCAGTCACTTCTTCCCTTGTCCTCCTCATTTTCCACCTTCTTCTATACTTAGATTGTCCACAACCTAAGTATAGGGGGTGTGATCCGACTTCTATTTTTCTTTTTTTCACTCTCTTATGCTTATCCCGAGCTATGTCTTCTCAACGCTTCTTGTGCTTTGAGGACATGAAACTCGCTAAGTATAGGGGGTGTATATACTCTGTATATATTTTTATCCATAGCTCATACTTTCGTGTAAGTCTATATTTTGTATAGGGTGGGTAACTTACAAAAAAGAAAAGAAAAATAGAAAGAAAATAAAGAGAGGAGTTTTGCAACTAACATTGTATGTAACCAAAGTTTTGAAAATTGGCTTCATATTAATTTATTGCATTAAAATAATAATAATAATAAATAAATAAATAAATATAAAAAATCTCACTTCAAAGTTTTTTTGCACACTTTCATTTCATTCAACATTTCATGCATTCTTTAGTTGGATGTATCCCTAACACTTACACACCCACACAAGACTTGAGAAGTTCAAGGGCACTTGATTTATGAGGTTCTAAGATTCAGAGTGTACCAACCTTAGTCATTAGGATCTATGACTTAATTATTTACACTTTCCTAGTTTGAAAGATGTGTATGCTATATCACATACTTAGTCTCTACCTTAAAGAATATGATCAACACCTCACATGCATGACTGCTGTTATGATGATATGAGTTGGGATTTCACTTGAGGAACTGGTATGAGGGATTTGAGTTTGGATCCGGTTTTATGATACTCTAGGATGGGATAAAATTGATGAAGGCTTCATGAAACCTGAGAGTCAGCACCTTTAAGCCGGTATAAGAACAAGGTTCTTGTACTAATCTCTTGATATAAAATCTATGTGCCAGGGTGTGATGGAACTTAATTAATTATTGATCAGTGTGTGCCAACTTGGTAAAAGCAGTATCAATGAAATAAATTTCGAGAGAACTTCTCTCATTACAAATACAAATTCAAAGAGCTTCCACCAAAGGCGAGCACTCCCAACCTTTTTCATAGTGTACACTTGGACTGAAGCTATTAAGAACAGGAGTTGGGCTAGCACCCAAAAATGGCTCTGTATCATATAATAATACAAGTTTGGGAGTCAAAGGTACGATGGGTACTCAAAAGAGACACACACTGGTGTACTCCCAGGAAAACAAGTGCAGACGACTTCGAAATCTCTTGACGGATGCACTGGTCAACAACCTAAAACACACGCATTGAGTTAATAAGGCACTTTATTGGATCCTTGTTTCAATGAAAGGGAGATAATACTTTACACAATCCTATGCCCTCCATCAATTGGCCTTCCATCTACAATTTTAAGACTGGCAACTAAAGAGGCGGTGGATTGTATGCAAGAACTGATTTATTCCCTATGTGTTGAGGATTGGATTCTCAGGAGAGTCTCTTGGACTAGGACCTTGGGTGATGTTTTGGTTCTACTCATATGACTGCATTCCACACTAAATATCATACCGCTATTATGTATGTAAACAAAGAGAGTCTCAGAGCTAGAGAAGTTGGATACGTTTTGAGTAAAGCTTGGTTCATCTCAGAATTTTAAGATCATTAAAATCGAGAGTTCTTCAATGGATCAAGTCTTGTACTCCACATGCACGGTCAAGGTTCATCCGACTAAATCATTCATTCTCTAGTTGCTGGGGGACGAGCACGTTTAAGTATAGGGGGTTGATGAATATGCGATTCATTACTCTAAAAGAGATTAATTATTCTTGGTTCCCCAAAATTCATTGGTATTTCATCATTTAAATTTTATTATTAACATTTATGCATATATAAATAATAATTGCATTTTATCATACATAATTGCACAAAATAAGAAGCCAAGAAATCTAAGCACATTTGACCTGTAGAATAGCTAATTTCCCTGATTTTTAATAAGTTCATGCTAACTTCAAATTACTTGAAACTACCTCCATTGTGTACATATGACTAGCTAGAATAAAGGAAATTACAAAAAAATCACTAATAGAAATAATTGACAAATAAACTGAAACCCTAATTTCAGAATTTTCAGATTAAAATGTCGATGTCTTCTTCATACAATGTCTGATTTGATCATACCCACTTTTGAAGTAGTGTACGTTCAATACATTCAAAACAAGACCAAGTTCATGTAAATTGGAGCTCGTATATGAAAATTGAGTTTTAGGCCTCTTTTCTACATTGTGTATTTTACTCGATTTTGATATGATAATTTATGTACATAATTGACTCTTTGTATTTATTTTTTTCATTTATTTTATTTGACAAATTTTTTATTAAAACGCATAAAAAATCCAAAATAACGCTGAAATCAAAGAAATTAACTGAGTCTGAGTCTTCACTGACAGATTATACAATAAGTCCTGTGTATTTTCTTTTCTTATCTTATTAATCATTAAAAATAAAAAAAATAGAATAATACGTAAATATTTATCTTTGATTTTATCATATTCTTTACTCGATTTTTATCTTATTTAAAAATGATAAAAAATTACAAAACCCCAAGATCAGGTATTCTATGTACATAGAGTACCACCAAAAATATCACTTTTTGCAAATGACCTATTTTGGTTTTGATCTATTCATGAAAGTTGTAGATGTCATCGAGACAAACAAATTTTGTGAATAAAGTTTTTCGATCCGAGGTAATTTGATATTTCTTTTCTAATGTTCTTTTCTTTTAATTTTTGATTTTTTTGGGAGTGAAATGTTGCGCTCCTGGAGCTGCTACGTGTCACCCATTTTTTGCCTCTTTATATTTCATTTATTTATAAAAAATAAACATAATAAAATAAGTAAATAAATAAATAATAAGATGCCAAAAGGCATGATCGTGGTCATCCAATCTCGGCCGATCGGACATCCCTCCACCTTCTCCTTCCTCCCGTGATTTTGCCTCTGCCTCCTCCTTTCCTTTTCACCCGACTGCTGCCTTCCTATTCCACTGCGCCACCACCCTTCGTCGATCACCACGATCCTCATCTCGTCAAAATCTCATCAGCGATCCACTTCCTCATTCGATCGAAGCAACACCACCTCCTCATCCCTATAAACCCTTGCTGACACACCTTGATCGATTCATCCACCATTAGCACCCAACAAGAGGAAGAGCTGGTGGTGACAACCCGTCTCCACCCTCCCAATGGTGAGATCCTAGGGCTTAGACCCTCGCTACAGTCTCCCCTCGGAGATGCTCTTCTTGCTCCGGCTTCGTGCCATCAAGCCCCATTGATGAATCCACGATTCATCGCCTTTATTCTTTTATTTTAGCTTCATTTTCTTAGTCAAACACCTGTAAATATCCATTAATTTCATAATTTTACTATTTTGCATGCATTTGTTAAATATGCATTTTTAACACTTTTTGTACATAAATAAAAGAATAAAGAAGAAAAGAAAAAGAAAAGAAAGGATGTATTTATGCAATAAATGCAGACTTACCCAAACCCCAAGAGATGGTCAAAAGTTGACCTGATCGACTAAAAATAAAGTAGAGGGAGATAGGGTCTGCAATTCAAAAATCCAAAATAATTTGTAAATATTTTTCATGTATATTTGTACAAAACTTACATTATTTTATTTGTACATAATTTGACCTCAAATTAATTATTTTTGTAAACAAAAGTTGTAAATAAAAATGTGTTGTAAATAATAAAAATATTTGTCAAATAAAATAATGTATATACTACAATTAATCACCCTCAGATAAAGCCACAATGCGATCATTGAAATACCAATTCCGGCTCCATACGAACTCAAATTGAACCAAACTCATTCCATTATACTCTAAATTAAATTATCTTTCAAATGGATGTGATTTCATAATTTTTGGAGTTACAGTTGAAAAGTCAATTTTCTAGGGTATTTTGTGCAGTTTCACCACTATTTATTGTACATACTTATTCATATTTATTTTTTATATATAATGTATATATATCTAAATATTATTTTCATTAAAAATAAAAAATATACATAATAAAATTAAAAAAATGTGTTTTTTTAAAAATTATTTCCTTATTTGTACCTATGTATATTGTATTATATGTGTATAATATGTGTATACAACTATCTTCCTTAAATAAAAATCACCAAAAAAATTAATTATCTAACATTAATTAATTAATTTAATTTAATTTCGAAATTTATATTAAATTATTTAATTATATTAGATTTATTTGAATTAATTGATTTAATAACCTACCGTGTATATAAGATTTGATTTTATTCCTTTAATGGCCACCATTAAGGTGGCTAATTCATTTTTGGAAATTATTTAATTTACTTTTTAATTAAATCCGAATTACATTTTTTTAATTAATTAATTTAATTAATTATTTTATTTATTTAAATGACCACTAATTACTTTCCTTATTTATACATACTTTCCTTTTTTATTTTCTTCTCTTTTTAATGGGCTCCTCCCCCTTCATTCACGTTTGATCAATCTTTGGAGAGAGGAGCCGGATATCCGAGAGCTACTCATCGCAGAAGGGTGCCCAACCTCTGATCTGGTTAGTGACAACGATTCGGTCATCATCGAGGCCATCACGGCGTGTCCGATCCCAAGGTGAGATCCGATTTTAATTCTCGTCATTTTTCATAGGTAAACCGTAGGTCTAATTTCTGTTCCCATTTTATTGCTCTTTAGATCCTTAAAAACCACAAAATTTTGTCACTACACACTTTTTGATCCGATCCGATACCGAAGTTATCACCTCATTTTCTCGATCCACGCACATTCACATTTCTATCTCACATAATCTGTCACCTCCGATCACGCATGGTGACCGAAGCCACAGATCCATTCTTCCGCATCACATGATCCGATCCATCCACCTACTCCCTTTTGTTTATAAATAAAAAAATACTAAAAAAGATATTCGTTTTTCTCTCTAACATTTTGTTTTGCAGGAAAACATAAAAATATGAAAAAAAATAAAAAACATAAAAATAGTTTTTTTATCATTGTTTGCATTTCCAGTTTAAAAAATTTAAAAAAACAACATTTTATTTTATTATCAGCGTTTACAGGAAATAAAAATAAAAAAGTCACAGCAAGTCACAACCTGCGTCATCACCCTTCAGCCCAGCGGCCCGCCCCTCCTCTAGGAGGCCACGCTGACCGTGCCCGCCTGCAACGGTGGCACCGCTTCGAGCTCCTGTCAACTGCGACCTCCAGCCGTGCACCGCCAAGTGTGCTGCCAACAACCGCACCTCGCCCATCAGCCGATATCCAGCGTCCAACACCCCCCACATGCCTGATCGCCACCGACCCGCGGGAGGACGTGCCGCCCCCATGCAACTCCAGCGCGCCTCGCCTCCATGTGCGTAAGCTCCCCTCCAGCTCGCGCCGGTGCCGCCCCGCCTCTCCGCTCCAGCCAACAGCGGTGCTGCCCTCCACCGCCACCAACCTCCTTCGAGCCTGCGCAGATCCGCCCTCTCCCCAAGCCAAGTGGGCGGCGGCCAAGGCCCCCTCCCCTTTTGTTGTGATCTGGTGGAAATGAGAAGGAATCCTAGATTGGGGTTTTTTATGTATAAAAATAACAATATTTGGCATAATTGCATCCTCGACCCTAGAAGTTTCCAAAAATAGCAAATCAACCCCTTCTCTTGATCAGATCACGTGCAACGTACGTTTTTAGTGGGTAAATTGCATTCTCTTTCCCACTCTTATTTCCTATTATATTTTCATTCAAAAACTTTGAATAATTGCAATTAAGCCCCTAGACTATAGACTTTAATTTTACATGCACTTTTCATTAGAATAAATGTTTCTATTATTCCAAAAATTCTCAAAAAAATGGGTGTAAGTACCTGCTGTCGTGTTTGTCATTGTATAAAAATTTCATTGCATTTCGTTGACTTTTGATATATTAAAAAAACAGTGTCTTTTTGCTTGTCAGAACTTTGAAAATTCCTAAAAATTTAAAACATTGCCTAAAAATTCCAAAAAAATAGTGTAGGTGTTGTTTTATTGTCTTTTAATTTCTGTCCAATTTTCGTGCATTGTTTATAAAACCCCAAAAAAATTGTGAAAAATGAAAAAGTTTTAAAAAATTGTAGAAAATTCTAGAAAAATCTAAAAATTATGATTTCAGTTTCTGATTGTAAATATTGATTTGTAGTTTATATTAAAAATAATTTCCAAAATTATTGGACACTTAAAGTACTTTTAGGTTGCAAATTAATCTTGACTGTGCACTATTTACCTTTTTTGCACTGTTTGATTTTTAGAAAATTATAAAAATATCAGAAAAATCTAAAAAAATTATCAAAAATATTTTAAAATATATAAAACACAAAAACATTTTTTTAAATTTCTGAGCATTTTTGATCATTATGAAAAATACAAAAAGAGTTTGGTGTGTGTGTTTTTAATTCTTTGTGCCTTATTCGTAAAATAAAAAAATAAAAATTCAAAAAAACCACTAAAAAATCATTTTCGAAATCTGACTACTGAGTGTTTCAATCGTGCTCCTTGTGTTCGACCCTGGTCGCTATACCAGGTAAAAAAGAATAGCGAAAAATGCTTACATTGTTTTTATTGTTTCATCTTTTATTGAGTGATTAAATTTATTTTTCTCATTTACCGAATTGATCGATTAAGGATAACGACTTCGTGATTTATTTTCTACCTTAGTCGCATCGATTTTCGTGCCATTAGAATGGCACCATTGCCGGGGAGCACAGCTTTGTAGTCATTTTTTATTTTCTGATATTTATCTTTCTATTTTATAATTGTTTTATGACCTTCTCTCTTGGATTTTTGTGCGAGGAAACTGCTTAGAGGATGACTTGGAGTTTCTTTTCGGAGGACCCGCACGGGAGGAAGAGCAGGGAGGAGAAGAAGATTTTTATTCTATTTGAGAGAACAATATTTGTCTTGTAATAATTTAGGACTTTGAACTTGTGGACTTGGACTATTATTCGAGGTCTGTTTCGCCAAGTGCTAGTGCACTTGGGAGACCTCACCGCTGTTTTCCGTGTTTTCTCACTTTTATTTTTTTTGTTTCACATGAATTTTTTGTGCTTGAGCCCCTAGATATAGATTTCTATTTGATTGAGCCAGGTAGTATTAGGTCCAAAGCCCCTAATAGAATATATGTTCCTATAGAACTTGTTTGGACTTAGTCAAATCAATCTGTGCTTCACGAAAATAGAAGTTTTCGTTTAGGACGGTTCTCGCATTGCATTCATTTAGATTAGTTTAACTTTTCTGCGCGGATCATATTGCATGTAGAGTGCTGGAGTCAGGTACGCACCTCTATCTCTAGCATTTGCATCCATATTTTCTCCTGCATTATCTTTTCCATTTACCCTTCTATTTTATGAATATAGGAATAAAGGAAATCAGAAATCGCATTATACGTTTCATTGAAAATATCCAAAAAATAGAAAATCAAAAATTAAAAGAATCGGGACTGCTAATTGAACTTGACTCTAAAATTAAACGTAACTGATTCCTCATTGTTAGCAATCCCCTCATTGTTTGCGCTTTTAATTACTCACATACACACTAAGGAGTAGTGCCCAAATCCCATTAAGCATCCTAAGTGTTTGTACAACTTTTTTTGATCACCTAACTCTTAAAAATTGAAAAGATAAAGACCGAATCTCATGGTCAGATTTGTGTTGAGTTGGTGAACTGATGGTTTACTTTATGTTTTGTATGTATTTGGTGTGAGTCGGTTACGATCATTCTTTGAATCATTAGCAGTCGCCTTCTGTCTCTATCCCACCCTCCCTCCCTTCTATCTCTCTCTTCCTTCTCACCTTCTATCTGTCTCTTTCTACTATCCCACCCTCCCTCCTTTCTATCTATCTCTCTTCCTTCCCACCTTCTATCACCTTCTGCCTCTATCCCACCCTCCCGCCCTTCATCTCCCTCTCTTCATGATGGGTTGCATTCCATTCCAACCGGATTTTGCGGCTTCTTATCTTCATGCCCATCATCCCCGCCCACTCTCTTGGGAGGTCGGAACTCCGTCTGATTTCCCATCCTCTCCCTACACACCTCCCCATTCGGGACATGCTGTGAGTGAAGCTCGAGGAGACCAGAATGACCATATACGAGACACAGGTGTTCACCTTGCTGAGATGAGAGGGCATCCCATAGGCGATCATATGGTGCAGTTGTGTGCTTTAGATGACTTCTATCCTAGGATGATGTATGAGAACCAATATCAGGAAGCACAGTCCGATTCTACTTTAAGACCCTTCGTTCTGGATTTAGAGTTCATTGATCTACTGCCCAAATTTTCAAGGGAAGTGCACGAGGAACCCTATTTGCATATCGATGAGTTTGAGGATATTTGTGGATCACGATCATATGCAGATATCACTTCTGAGGACATAATGCTGATTACCTTCCCTTTTACACTTCAGAGTAGAGCCAAGAGTTGGCACAAACGATTGGGAAGGAAAATTGCTACATGGGGAGATTTACAATCATTGTTTTTGCAGAGATTTTACCCCCAGCGTAGAGCAGAGATTATGCGGTCGTGTATTCGTGATTTCTCAGTAGACCCCTAGGAACAATTGATAGATTCATGGTTGAGGTTACGAGATCTTTTGAGGCGATTTCCAGATCATGGATTTTCGATGACTGACCTTATCCACATCGCAATGAGCGGGAGGACCGCAGAACAAATTGCATATGTCATTACCTCGTATGGTGATTCACACCACTGTTTCGACCTAGATTTAGTTGAGACCATCTTGGATACACTTTCAGACATTCCACATTCACAAGATGATTTATTCGGGACAACACATGAGGGAGAGATAACAATAGTTGAGTGTGTGACACACCATTCTGATTCAGACATTGCACACCGATTAGAGGATATGGATGCCGATACTTTTCATATGATGGATGCGTTGCCTATTTTTGCGAGTTCCCAGAGCTGGACATTGGTTGAGGACTAATTGGATTTACAATCAGATTTTGAGCCAGTCCCGCTTTTTCACGTAGAAGATTCTTGGATTCTAGATTTCTTAGGATCCCAAGAAATAGAGGAGGATCCCACATTTCAGCCATCCTTAGAGTCATTCTAGTATCCATACACACTTGATTCAGTGTCTATTCTTCAGAAGATCTTCTCAGATTCGGAGATATATTTGGATTCATCTCAGCATAGAGAGCTTGAAGAGGGACCGATTGTTGATTTGATAGATCTAGATAGTCCCATATTTGAGTCTTGTGTCCTCCCATTTGATGAGGTCAATACATTATTGGAGGACCTGGTATTTGACAACATTGATCCCCAATTTCCTGATGATTCAGCATTACTCCTCGAGGGTTATCTGCAGGAGGATGCCATGAACAATGTGTACTAGATTTCACTTTCTGGAAGTGCGCATCCGATCTGTCGGATCATGACACCGAGTATTTTGATATTTCTGATCATGAGTTTGATGATTCTCTCCTCGACGACCCTCGTGAGGATGACCCGATCTTTGAGGTATTCGATGATTTCATTGATTTGTCTACATTTCATACATCGGATATCAGCCTTTCTAGTGAGTCTCCTGATCTTGATCTTCCTTATCTATTCGAGATGATGATTGATGCGGAGAATTCCCTAACAGATCCTTCCTTCTCTACGTTCGACTTCTTTGGCTCTGCCCTTTCACTCCATACATATGTTGAGCCAATGATTTCTTTTGTGCTACCGGAGCCCGATTTCATCTTCCCATATCTTGACCTGGTAGCATACACATGCCTGATTAATTACCTAGGTGTCATCATTTACACAGTTGAGTTCGTTGTTGTTCTCCCACCGAGACTGCAACGACAGTACGGTATTTGCATTACAGATGTCGTCCTGAACCTTGATACGACGTTATCCTAGCCTTTGTTCCTAGCTAGGGGTGTAAACTCTAGCGCTTGTTGAGAGGCACCTCAACATTACTCACAGCTGTATAGATCCATTTGTCCATATCATACATTCTTTCTGTCTCACACCCCATCTCCATCTAATGATTATTCCATACTTAGGGTGTACTTTACCCTAAGTATAGGGGGTGTTCGACTTGTGATTATTCGTTTGATTCTTTTACCTTTGTTTTGCTGCCTATACTTAGGGATATTTTACAATAAGTATAGGGGATGTAGACTCTGTACATTCTACTCCTCGGTTTTCCCCTTGTGTATAGTATTCTATACTTAGGATTACTTGATCCTAAGTATAGGGGGACACCGACTCCTATTGATTATATTCTTTCATTCGTCATTGTAGCATAGAGTTCTTTTCACTTTTCTATACTTAGCACGAGTTAGTCTTTCTTTCCAGCTCTTTAATCACTATGAGGACATAGTTCGAGCTAAGTATGGGGGGGTGTTGTATATATTGTATATATACTTTAGCCATAACTCATACTTTCATATTTTTAATATGGCTAAAACACTGTGTAAATACAAAAAAAGCTAACTAATAAAAAGATGCAGAAATTTCCTCAAAATTTTTCTTGTACGCACTGACTAATAAGTCGGGTTAAAATATTTTGAAAAATATTTTGAAAGTAGTTTGAAAATCTATTTGAAAAATATTTTTGAAAGCTATTTGAAAAATGTTTGGAAAATATTTTCAACCTTTGTAAAAATATTGTGGCTTGTAAAATTTTTTTCTCTTTATGTGAAAAAAAAGATTTTCTAAAACTATTTGCAAATGTTTGGAAAAATGATTGAAAAATTATTTTGAAAATATATATATTGTTTGAAAAATGTTTGCAAAATTGTTTTTAAATGATTGTAAATGATTATAAAATTGTGTGAAAAATTATTTTGGACTATAGTTTTCAAAATTATTTGTAAAATTATTTTCAAATAAATTTAAGGAATATATGCATCAAAAAAAAGAAAAAAAAGAGAAAATCAAACTGTATATACCTGTACCTATTACTCAAAATAATCAACTCAACCCTGTGTAAATATATGTATCACTTCCCTAACTTTTTTTCTAAAAAAAATACACTTGTATATATTACTAACTATTTGCATTAATTTTTTTTGCATGTGCATCATTTTTCAAAAATCCATAAAAATTTCAAAATTAGAAAAATTATCCCATAAAAAGATTTTTGTTTTCTTTTTCTTGCATGTACATATTTCTTGCATTGGCTTGTGCATTTTTCAGGATGATTTTGACATTTAAACTAAGTCTGGAATAAATTTGAAGAATGGAGCTTAGTTGGACCTTAATCCACTTAATTTCAGAGGAACCTTATAAGAAATGGAGTTAAGAGTTTTCAAGTCCTAGTGACTTAATTCTTAGAGTCCAAAAGACTATGTTCACATGTCATCTTGATTAGTCTAAGTAGAATATTTAGCAACACACGCACGATTCTTTCAGACCGTGGCTCACCTTGGACAATGCACTCTACACGTAGCTCTTCATGGAGGAGGTAGTGAAAGGGCAGAATCTTTTGTCTTGGGGTACCATACGAGGGTAGTACATCTAGGCGGAACCTCTCGTCCTCCTCAAGGGAGGGAAGTGCGTCTCAATCTGGTTTGGTGGTGTTGAGGTCTAAAGACAGGATGCTGTGAGGTTGCAATAATGCTTCAAAAGAGGGATAGTCTACTGGCTCAAGAGGAAAAACTCCTTATGCACATGCTGCACCTTGTATATATTGTCAAAAAAAAAGAAAAAAATGCAAAATCTCCAAAAGTGGACATGCCTGGTAGAAAAGTAAAATGCATGCCGGAGTGTATATACAAGTGAAAAAAAGAATAAGAGCTTCAAAGTCAAATATTTGTGAGCTTGCATCGGGTGACATGGCTACACTGGTCATGCATCCAAGGATAGGTAACTACACTGGTTACCGTCCATTCTCTTCTACATCCCCACTTCTTGAGCTGGTGATGAATCCACTATTCATAGTCTTTATTCTTTTATTTTTGCCTCATTTCCTTAATCAAACACCTATAAATACCACTAATTCCATAAAATTACCATTTTACATGCATTTGTTAAAATAGCATTTTTAACACTTTTTGTGCATAAATAAAAGAATAAAAAAGAAAAGAAAAAGAAAATAAAATAAAAGAGGTATTTATGCAATAAATACAGACTGACCCGAACTCCGAGAGAAGGTCAAGACTTGACCTGATCGACCAGGAATAAAGTAGGGGGAGATAGGGTCTTCTGTTAGAAAAACCAAAAATATTTTGCGAATATTTTTCCTATATATTTGTACAAAACTTACATTATTTTATTTGTACATAATTTGACCTCAAATTAATTATTTTTGTAAACAAAAATTGTAAATAAAAATGTGTTGTAAATAATAAAATAAGTGTAAAATAAAATAATGTATATATTGCAAATAATCGCACCCAGAAAAAGCCGCAAAATTACAATTGAAACACCAATTCTGGCTCCATACGAGCTCAAATTGAACCAAACTCACTTCTATCATACTCTAAATTAAATTATCTTTCAAATGACTGTGGTTTCATAGTTTTTGGAGTTACAGTTGAAAAGTTGATTTTCTGGGGTGTTTTGTGCAGTTTAACATATATTTGTTGTACATATTTATTAATATTTATTTTATACTATATATAATTGTAAATATTATTTTTATTAAAAATAAAAATAAATAAAAATAAAAAAATCTTTTATAAAAATATTTCCATATTTGTACATATGTACATTGTATTATATGTGTATAATATGTGTATACAATTAACTTCCTTAAATAAAAGTCACCAAAAAATTAATTATCTCACATTAATTAATTTATTTTATCTAATTACGAAATTCATATTTAATTTATTTGATTTATTTGAATTTATTTGGTTTAATAACTTGCCTTGTATATATGATTTTATTCCACACCATATATGGCCACCATTATGGTGGTCAATTGATTTCCATAAATTACTTTATTTATTTAATTAATTTAATTTCGAATCTCGAAATTAATTAATTATTTTATTTATTCAATTATTTTATTTAATTAACCAGGAAACACCTTCCTTATTTATATAGATTTTCCATTTTTATTCTTTATCTTCTTTTTAGTGGGCTCCTGCTTCCTCATTTTCTCTTGATCGATCTTTGATGGAGAGGAGCCCGATCTCCGAGCGTCGTCTTGTTGAAGAAGGGTTCTTAGCCTCCGAGCCGTCCGGTGACAGCGTGTCGGCCCTCGTCGAGCCATCATAGCATTTCTGAACCCCGAGCTGAGATCCATTTTATTTCCTATCTTTTTGCTTAGATAAATCGTAGGTTTAAGCTTTGCTTATGTTTTATTAAATTTTTAGTCATTAAAATCACAAAATTTTCACCACACATTTTCCATTCGACACCGATTTTTCATCTCATCCCGTGATTTCTACATTTCTTTTTCTAACCTCACACAATCTTCCACCTCCGGTCACACACGGTGACCGGAGCTGAGGATCCTTCTTTCATCTCGTTGAGATCTGCCTGTTCACGGTTCCCATTTTTGTGTATAAATAAAAAATATAAAAATTATTTTTCCTGTTTATCTCATCTTTGATTTTGCAGGAAGAATTAAAAAAAGGGAAATAAACTTTTGTTTGCTCTTTTCTCTCTAACCTTTATTTTGCAGGAAAAATAAAATATAAAGAATATTTATTTTTATCTCTAATATTTGTTTTTGCAGGGTCATATAAAAAACATAAAAAAAGTAACAAAAAATAAAAGAAATTTTTTATCCTATCTCCTCTGTTTACGATTACTGTCTGAGAAATAATAAAAAAATATACATTTTTTTATCTCTAACAATTTCCCTGCATCTTAAAAAATATAAAAAAAACAAAAAATAATTAAAACAAAAAATCTCAAGCGACAGGGTCGTCACCCCCACCGCCTCCACTTCTGCCCATCCGCCACCAGCACTGGCGACCTCCATCCTTTCCGCGGCGGCCCATCAACACCCCCACGTACCGGGCGCCTCCTGCCTCCGGCTGCGTCCTCCGCCATCCATCCAGCAGCCACGCGCGGCCGCGCGCTACTGTCGATACATAGCCGTCCCTGCTGCGGTCCCTCACGCCACCCTCCGCCGAAGACCGTCTCCAGCGAGCCGTGCCCTCCGCCGCTCCTCCTCGCGCGGAGCCGCGCGAGCGTGAGTGTGTCACCTCACGCCGCGAGTCGGCCTCCTGCCGCCGGTCCCCTCCGCACTTCTGCCCGTGGCAGCGCCGCTCCTCTTCACCGACCTCGTGCAGCCCTTGCGTGCGGGTCGTCCCCGCTTCAGCCCCTTTGGTGGGCGGCAGCATTACCCCCTTCCCTTTTTGGATTTTGAAGAACTAAGACAACTCTAGGGGATTTGAGAATAAAAAAATCATATTTGAGAAAATTGCAAAGATATCCTTGGAACTTTTCAGATATCACAAAGAAGCTCCTGTCAGATCCTGTCATGTGCATCGCACATGCTTCTTGGGTATATTGCGAAACCTTTCTCCATTTTTTAATAGTTGTTATCTTTTAGTGCAGGAACAATGAATAACTTCAAATAAGCCCATGTATTCCAGACTTGATCTTGCATGTTCACTTGATGGAAATAAATGTTTTCATGGCTGCAAAAATTCTGAGAAAATTCATATATGCTCCTGCTATGTTTTTTAACATCATATAAATTTTTCATAGCATTTGGTTGACATTTGATATATTTAAAAAATAAAAAATAGTGATATTTTGTCTGCCCAAAATTTGAAACTTCATAAAAATTCGATAAATAGTTTAAAAATTCCAAAAAAAATTATTGTAGTTGTGTTTTGGTGCCTTTTAATTTCTAACCAATTTTTGTGCTTTGATCATTTATAAAAGTCAAAAAAATTGCGAAAAATAAAAATTCTTAAAAAAAATTATAGAAAATTGTAGAAAAATCAAAAAATTCTGATCTTGGTCTCTATTTGTAGATATTTCTTCCTAGTTTGTCTTAAAAATAAACTTCAGGATTTTTGAGCATTTAAAGGATTTTTAAATTGAAAAATACTCCTAACTATGCATAGTTTATCCTGTTTTTCACTGTTTTATTTTTACAAAATCACAAAAACATCAGAAAAAGTTAATAAAATTACCAAAAATAGTTTAAATATATAAAAGACAAAAACATTTTCTTTGGACTTTTCTGATATTTTTTACCTTTTTGAGAAATACAAAAAGAGATTGTGTGTGTGTGTTTTATCACTTGTGAATATTGTCCTTGTTTTAAAAATTAAAAAAAATAATAAAAATTCAAAAACCACTAAAAATTAGCTTGGAAATCTGACTGCATAGTTTTTAAATCGTACTCCTTGTGTTCGACTCTGGTCGCTATACCAGGTAAAAAGAATAGCGAAAACCGCTTACATTGTTTTGATTGATTTATCCTATTTTGAGTGGTTTAAAATATTTTTCCGTTGACCGATTCGAGTGGTTGAGAACGACGACACATTTTACATATTATTTTTCCTCTCTCGACTTATCGAAGTTCGGCTCTTCAGAATGGCACCATTGTCGGGGGGCACGGCTTTGTAGTCATTTTTCTATTTTGTCTCTCTATACAATAATTGTTTTCTGACCTTCTCTCTTTGATTTTTTGTGTGAGGTACTGCTTGGAAGACTTGGAGTTTATTTTTTTTGGAGGACCCGCACAGGAGGAAGAGCAGGGAGGAGAAGAAGATTTTTCTTATATTTGAGAGAACAATATTTTTATTGTAATAATTTAGGACTTTGGACTTGTGAACTTGGATAATTTTTTATTTGGGTATGTTTCGCCAAGTGCTGGTGCACTTGGGGGACCTCACCGCTGTTTTTCGTCGGTTTGTTTTCTCGTATTTATTTATTTATTTTATTTTTGATTCACACAGAATTTGGCCCCTAGACTTAGGATTTTTATATTAATTGTGACGTAATTGATTAAGGTCCCAGCCTAATTATTTGCCTGCACCTATAGATCGATAACTGGACTTAATTAATTAAATCACAAAGAAAAAGCTAATCTAAGTTACCTGAGAGGTCATGTGCTGCTAGAGGCCGTATACAGCGCTGGCAGGATCCGTTGTGGTACACCGATCGGCATCAGAGACCAGACTCCGACCTCTCTTGTTGACTTATTAGCTACTGTTCTTCACGTGTAGAAATCATTCGCCTAAGGCCGTTTTCTTCGTGCATCATATAGGTAGTTTAAATTTCTGTATTTAATTTCTGCGTGGATTATATTGCATGTAGAGTGCTGGAGTATGGTACGCATTTTCTATCTCTTCATGCATCATCGTTTTTGACCGTGCATAGGCTTTTTCGACTTCCCCCTGTTTCTTAGACGCAAATCAATCAAAGAGGAAATCAAAAAGCTCGTTAGGCGTTATCATTGAAAATATCTAAAAAAAATCAAAAAAAAAATCAAAAATTAAAAATTGGGACTGCTAATTGAACTTTACTCTAAAATTAAACGTAATTGACCATTTCATTGTATTGGGAGGGCAACCCCCTCATTGTTTGCGCTTTTACTCGCTCGCGTACACACTAAGGAGTAGTACCCAAATCCTAGTTAAGCCCCCTAAGTGTTTGTACAACTTTGTCTTATCACCTAACTCTTAAAATTGAAAAGATAAAGACCGAATCTCACTGTCAGATTTGTGTTGAGTTGGTGAACCAGGGGTTTGCTTTGTGTATTGTATGTCTTTGGCGTGAGTCGGTTACGTTCATCCTCTCTAAATCATTAGCAGTCACCTTCTTTCTCTATCCCAGCCTCCTCAACTTCTATGTCTATCCCACCCTCCCGCCCTTCATTTCCTTCTCGCTTCATGATGGGTCGCTTTCCATTCCAGCCGGATTCTACGGCTTCTTATCTTCATGCCCATTATGCCCGCCCACTCTCTTGGGAGGTCGGAACTCCGTCTGATTTCCTATCTTCTCTCTACCCACCCTCCCATTTGGGACATGCTGTGAGTGAAGCCCGCAGAGACCAAATTGACCATACACGAGACTCGGGCATTCACCTTGCTGAGATGAGAGTGCATCCCATAGGCGATCATATGGTGCAGTTGCGTTCTTTAGATGACTTCTATCCTAGGAAGATGGATGAGAGCATAGATCAAGAAGCCCAGTCCGCTTCTACTTTGAGACCATTCGTTCTGGATTTAGAGTTAATTGATCTACTGCCCAAATTTTTAGGGGAAGTGCACGAGGAACCATATTTACATATCGATGAGTTTGAGGATATTTGTGGATCATGATCATATTCAAATATCACTTCTGAGGAAATGATGTTGATCACCTTCCCATTTACACTTCAGAGTAGAGCCAAGAGTTGGCACATATGATTGGGAAGGAAGATTACTACGTGGGGAGATTCACGATTGTTATTTATGCAGAAATTTTACCCCCAACGTAGAGAAGAGATGATGTGGTCGTGTATTCATGATTTTTCAGTTAACCCTCAAAAGCCATTGATAGTTTCATAGTTGAGGTTACGAGAACTTTTGAGGCGATTTCCGGATCATGGATTTTCGACGACTGACCTTATCCATATCACCATGAGGGGGAGGACAACAGAACAGATTTCATATGTCATTACCTCATGTGATGGTACACAAAATGTCCCGACTTGGATTTAGTTGAGACCATCTTGGATACACTTTCCGATCTTACATATACACGAGATGATTTGTTTGGGACAACACATGAGGGAGAGATGACAATAGTTGAGTGTGTGACACACCATTCTGATTCAGACATCGCACACCGATCAGAGGATATGGATGCTGATACTTTTCATATGACAGATGTGTTGCTATTGTTGTGAGTTCCCAGAGCCGGACATTGGTTGAGGACCAATTGGATTTACAGTCAGATTTTGAGCCAGTCCCGCTCAGTCACGTAGAAGATTCTTCGATTCTAGATCTGCTAGGATCCCAAGAGATAGAGGAGGAGCCCACATCTCAACCATCCTTTGAGTTATTCCAGTGTCCATACATAGTTGATTCAGTGTCTATTCGTCACAAGATTTTCTCAGATTCAGAGATATATTTGGATTTATCTCAGCATAGAGAGCTTGATGAGGGACCGATTTTTGATTCGACAGACCTAGATTGTCCCGTATTTGAGCCTTGTCTCCTCCCAGTTGATGGGGTCGATACATTTTTGGAGGACATGACATTTGACAGCATAGATCCCCAGTTTCCTGATAATTCAGCATTACTCCCCCAGGGTTATCTGCGGGAGGATGCCATGGACCATGTGTACTTGGTTTCACTTTCTGGGAGCGCATCCGATCTGGCGGATCACGAGATCGAGTATTTTAATATTTCTGATAATGAGTTTGAGGTTTCTCTCCTTGACGACCCTCGCGGGGATGACCCGATCTTTGAGGTATTCGATGATTTCACTGATTTGTCTACATTATATGCATCGGATATCAGCCTTTCTAATGAGTCTCCGGATCATGACCTTCCGTACCTTTTTGAGACTATGATTGACGTGGAGGATTCACTGATAGATCCTTCCTTCTCCATGTTCGACTTCTTCGGCTCTGCCCTTTCACTTCATACAGATCTTGAGCCGACGATTTCTTTTGTGCTACCAGAGCCCGACTTCATCAGCCCATATCTTTACCCGGTAGCAAACACCTGCCTGACTGTTTATCTGGGTGTTATCATTTACTCTGTTGACCTCATTGTTGTTCTCCCATCGAGACTGCAACGATAGTACGGTATTCGCCTGACAAATGCCGTCCTGAACCTCGATACATCGTTATCCTAACATTTGCGCCCAGCTAGGGGCGTAAACTCTGAGAGGCACCTCAACATTGATCACTGTTGTATAGATCCATCTGTCCATATCATACATTCTTTCTGTCTTACACCCCATCTTCATCTCATGATCATTCCATACTTAGGGTGTACTTTACCCTAAGTATAGGGGGATGTCAGACTTGTGATTATTCTTTTGATTCTTTTTACCTCTTTTTTGCTTCCTATACTTAGGGATATTTTACCCTAAGTATAGGGGAGGTAGACTCTGTACATTCTACTCCTCAGTTTTTCCTTTGTGTACAGTCTGCTATACTTAGGATTACTTGATCCTAAGTATAGGGGGGATCACCGGCTCCTATTGATTTTATTCTTTTATTCGTCGTTGTAGTATACTATTCTTTTCACTTTTCTATACTTAGCACAAGTTATGTCTTTCTTTCCACCTCTTTGATCACTATGAGGACATAGTTCGAGCTAAGTATAGGGGGATGTCGTATATATTGTATATATACTCTAGTCATAACTCGTACTTTCATATTTTTAATATGGCTAAAATACTGTGTAAATACTCAAAAAAACTTGTAAAAAACTAACTAATAAAAAAGATGCAGATATTTCCTCAAAAATTCTTTTTGTATATACCGATTAATAAATCAGGTTAAAATATTTTGAAAAGTATTTTGAAAGTAGTTTGAAAATCTATTTGAAAAATCTTTTGAAAACTATTTGAAAAATGTTTGAAAAATATTTTCAACCTTTGTAAAAATATTGTGGTTTGTAAAAAAATTTCTTTTTGTGTGAAATAAAATTATTTTGTAAAAACTATTTGCAAATGTTTGTAAAAATGGTTGAAAATTATTTTGAAAATCTATATATACTGTTTGTAAAATGTTTGCAAAATAGTTTTCAAATGTGTGTAAATGTTTGTAAAATTGTGTGAAAAACTATTTTGGACTATAGTTTTCAAAATTCATTGTATAATCATTTTTAAATAAATTTGAGGAATATATGCATCACAAAAATTTAAAAAAAAGAACAACTAAAATTAAAAAAAACCAACTATATGTATATACACGTATAACTTACACAAGTTGTAAATTCTTGCATCTTATTCTTGTAAAATAATTAACTCACTCTTGTGTAATTATGTATCTCATCCCTAAAAAAAATTAAATTAAAAAATGTTTTGTATATACTTGTATATATTACTAACTATTTGCATGAAAAAAAACAAAAACAAAACAACAAACAAACTTTTGCATGTGCATCATTTTTCAAAAAAACTCATAAAAATTTCAAAATTTTGAAAATTGTTTCACAAAAAAAGATCTTGTTTTCTTTTCCTTGCAGGTACATACTTTCTTGCATTTGCATTTGCATGAGCATTTTTCAGGATGATATTGACAATTAAACTAAGTCTGGAATAAATTTGAAGAATGGAGCTTAGTTGGACCTTAATCCACTTAATTTCGGAGGAACCTTATAAGATTTGGAGTTAAGACTTTTCAGGTCCTAGTGACTTAATTCTTTGAGTCTATAAGACTATGTTCACATGTCATCTTGATTAGTCTAAGTAGAATATTTAACAACACACGCATGATTCTTTAGGACCGTGGGTTACCTTGGACAATGCACTTTACACGTAGCTCTTCATGGAGGAGGTAGTGAGGGGGCAGAATCTTTTGGCTTGGGGTAGCATACGAGGGTAGTACATCTAGGCGAAACCTCTCGTCCTCCTCTAGGGAGGGAAGTGCGTCTCAACCTAGTTTGGTGATATTGAGGTCTAAAGACAGGAGCTGTGGGGTTGCAATAATACTTCAAAAGAGGGATAGTCTACTGGCTCAAGAGGAAAAACTCCTTATGTACATGCTGCACCTTATATATATTGTCAAAAAAAAGAAAAAAAATGCAAAATCTCCAAAAGTGGACATGCGTGATAGAAAAATAAAATGCCTGCCGGAGTGTATATACAAGTGAAAAAAAAGAATAAGAGCTTGAAAGTCAAATATTTGTGAGCTTGCAGCGGGTGACGTGGCTACAACTGTCATGCATCCAAGTATTGGTAACTACACTGGTTACCGTCCATTCTCTTCTCCATCCCCTCTTCTTGAGCTAGTTGTACTTGAACTTAGAAGGGAATATCCCCACACCTCGAGGAAAGAGTTGCCAGACTGGGGGAATAGAGTTACCTTGTTGAAAGAGTTTATTTCTTTGCTACTTTTGAGATGATGAGCTATATTTCACTTACACGTACAAGAAAAGATTCATAGTCATAAGAATTTGTGTATGTAGACTTGTTCTGATCAGACTGTTGAGGCGACCTGAATAGGAGTCTTATGGAAATTAGAGGCTGTTAGGTTTTAAATCCATTTCCCATTAAGGTTCCGACACACTAATAATCCAAAGGTCCGACAGAGCTCCATACTACATTTTTATGAAGATAAGTTTTAAAGTCAATGTTATTCTAACTTCTTTCCTTTTTCTTTTCTTTAATTTTGTTTTCACTTATTTTCCAAATAAGTATTTGCTAAGGGACTGGCAAAGGTAAAGTATAGGAGAATGATGAATCCACGATTCATCGTCTTTATTCTTTTATTTTAGCCTCATTTCCTTAGTCAACACCTGTAAATACCATTAATTACATAAAATTACCATTTTGCATGCATTTGTTAAAATTGTATTTTTAACACTTTCTGTGCATAAATAAAAGAATAAAGAAGAAAAAAAAGAAAATAAAATAAAGGAGGTATTTATGCAATAAATACATACTGACCCGAACCCCGAGAGAAGGTCAAGACTTGACCTGATTGACCAGGAATAAAGTAGGGGGAGATAGGGTCTTCTGTTAGAAAAACCAAAAATATTTTGCTAATATTTTTCCCGTATATTTGTGCAAAACTTACATTATTTTATTTGTACATAATTTGGCCTCAAATTAATTATTTTTGTAAACAAAAGTTGTAAATAAAAATGTGTTGTAAATAATAAAAATGAGTGTAAAATAAAATAATGTATATATTGCAAATAATCGCACCCTGAAAAAGCCACAAAGTGACAATTGAAACACCAATTCCGGCTCCATACGAGCTCAAATTGAACCATACTTCCATCATACTCTAAATTAAATTATCTTTCAAATGGCTGTGGTTTCATAATTTTTGGAGTTACGGTTGAAAAGTCGGTTTTCTAGGGTGTTTTGTGCAGTTTAACCAATATTTGTTGTACATATTTATTAATATTTATTTTATACTGTATATAATTGTAAATATTTTTTTTATTAAAAATAAAATTAAAAAATTAAAAAATCTTTTATTAAAAAATATTTCCATATTTGTACATATCTACATTGTATTATATGTGTATAATATGTGTATACAATTAACTTCCTTAAATAAAAATCTCCAAAAAAAATAATTATCTCACATTAATTAATTTATTTTATTTAATTACGAAATTCATATTTAATTTATTGGATTTATTTGAATTTATTTGGTTTAATAACTTGCCTTGTATATATGATTTTATTCCACACCATATATGGCCACCATTATGGTGGTCAATTGATTTCCTTAAATTACTTTATTTATTTAATTAATTTAATTTCGAATTTCGAAATTAATTAATTAATTATTTTATTTATTTAATTATTTTATTTAATTAACCAATAAAACGCCTTCCTTATTTGTATAAAATTTCCATTTTTATTCTTTGTCTTCTTTTTAATGGACTCCTCCTTCCTCATTTTCTCTTGATCGATCTTTGGTGGAGAGGAGCCCGATCTCCGAGCGTCGTCTTGTTGAAGAAGAGTGCTTAGCCTCCGAGCCGTCTGGTGACAGCGTGTCAACCCTCGTCGAGGCTATCATAGCATTTCTGAACCCCGAGGTGAGATCCATTTTATTTCCTGTCTTTTTGCTTAGATAAATCGTAGGTTTAATTTTTGTGTATATGTAGTGATTAGTTTTTAGATTAAAAAAATCAATTTCACACTTTAGATCCGACACCGAAATTTTCGCCTCATCTTGTGACTTTTCCACTTCACGTCTATCTCACGCAACCACACACCGCCGACCACGCATGGTGATCGGAGACTCGGATCTATCTCCCAATCGCGGATCCGAATCCATTCACCCCTCTTATTTTGTGCATAAATAAATAAAAAATTAAAAAAACATATAATATTTTTCCTGTTTATCTCACGATTGTTTTTGCAGGAAAAATAAAAAAATACCTTTTTCTACTCCCTAATCTTTGTTTTGCAGGTCAAAATAAAAAAAATAGTTGTTTAACATTTTGTTTTGCAGGAAAGAATAAAAAAATAAAAAAGACAATCAAATAATAAAAATTTATATTACTGTTTACATTTTCTGTTCAAAGAAAAAAAATAAAAAAATCTTTTCTTTTTTATTTATTCTACTTTAAAAAACACAAAAAAATATTTTTTTATCATTATCTGTTTACAGTTTCCATAAATTAAAAAATAAAAAAATAATCTTCAGCCGGTCCCAGCGGATGCCTGCGCCACAACCGCCCACCCTCCAGCACAGTGGCGGCCGGCGCGCCCATCGCCGCTTGGGCGACTCCGCCCAGCCTCTGCCCGTCCATCAAAGCGCTCCGCGGCCCGCGGCCAGCCCCCTCGACTCCGGCTCTGCGCACCACCGCCCTCCAGGCCACCTCCTGCTCCAGCCGCGCCACCACGCCTCCGTGCGTGGCCGCCGCACCCGAGCCCGCGATGCCCGGACCGCCAAGCCGCCTCCCACCTGCCTTTGCACCTCCTCAGCCGCTCCTCCGCCGAGACTTCAGCGTGTGGGGAGCTCTCCAGCGGCCAAACTTCCAGCGCCACTCCGTGCGTGGTGCGCCGACCACCTGGGCGGCGTGCCGCCTCATCCGTCGAGACCACGCTCCGCCGTCCGCTCCCTTGCCCGCCGCGTGAAGGAAGAGAGGGTGCAGCAACAACCCCTTGTGGTTTGAGGAACGAAGGAACATCAAGAACCCCGGGGGTTTTCAATATAATATTGGGTAAATTGCAATTCTGTCTCGTATGTTATTTTTATTAACTTCCAAGGTAGAAACTTTTGAAAAATTGCGTTTCAATCCCTGTTGGCCAAATATTAATTTCCCTTACTCTTTGTGATTAAATAAATGTTTATCATGTGCTAAAAATTTTTAGAAAATTTATGGATGTTCCTGCTTATCTTTTAACCTTGTATAAATTTTTCATCACATTTCATTGACTTTTGATATATTTAAAAAATCAAAAACTGTGTCTTTTTGCTTTCCTACACTTTGAAAATTCATAAAAAATAGAAAAATTGTCTTAAAATTCTAAAAAAATTAATGTAGTTGTGTTTTGGTGCCTTTTAATTTCTGACCAATTTTTGTGCTTACATCATTTATAAAAACCAAAAAAATTGGGAAAAATGAAAATTATTAAAAAAATGGTAGAAAATTGTAGAAAATAAAAAAATTCTGATCTTCGTCCCTATTTGTAGATATTTCTTCATAGTTTGTCTTAAAAATAAATTTCAGGATTTTTGAGCATTTAAAGGATTTTTAAATTGAAAAATACTCCTGACTGTGCATAGTTTATCATGTTTTTCACTGTTTTATTTTTATAAAATAACAAAAACATCAGAAAAAGTTGAAAAAATTACCTCATGTGGTGGTTCATTCGTTACAGGTATCAAACTCCTGGAGTGAGGACCGCAGAGCAGATTTCATATGTCATTACCTCGTGTGGTGGTTCACACCACTGTCCTGACTTGGATTTAGTTGAGACCATATTGGATACACTATCTGATATTACATATACACGAGATGATTTGTTTGGGACAACACATGAGGGAGAGATGACAATAGTTGCGTGTGCGACAAACCATTCTGATTCAGACATCACACACCGATCAGAGGATATGGATGCTGATACTTTTCATATGACGGATGTGTTTTCTATTGTTGTGAGTTCCTAGATCCGGACATTGGTTGAGGACCAATTGTATTTACAGTCAGATTTTGAGCCAGTCCCGCTCAGTCACATAGAAGATTCTTCGATTCTAGATCTGCTAGGATCCCAAGATATAGAGGAGGATCCCACATCTCAACCATCCTTTGAGTTATTCCATTGTCCATACATAGTTGATTCAGTGTCTATTCGTCAGAAGATTTTCTCAGATTCAGAGATATATTTGGATTTATCTCAGCATAGAGAGCTTGATGAGGGATCGATTTTTGATTCGACAGACCTAGATTGTCCCGTATTTGAGCCTTGTGTCCTCCCAGTTGATGGGGTCGATACATTTTTGGAGGACATGACATTTGACAGCATAGATCCCCAGTTTCCTGATGATTCAGCATTACTCCTCAAGGGTTATCTGCGGGAGGATGCCATGGACCATGTGTACTCGGTTTCACTTTCTGGGAGTGCATCTGATCTGGAGGATCACGAGACCAAGTATTTTGATATTTCTGATAATGAGTTTGAGGTTTCTCTCCTCGACGACCCTCGTGGGGATGACCCGGTCTTTGAGGTATTCGATGATTTCACTGATTTGTCTACATTATATGCATCGGATATCAGCCTTTCTAATGAGTCTCCGGATCATGACCTTCCGTACTTTTTTGAGACTATGATTGACGTGGAGGATTCACTGATAGATCCTTCCTTATCCATGTTTGACTTCTTCGGCTCTGCCCTTTCACTTCATACAAATCTTGAGCCGACGATTTCTTTTGCGCTACCGGAGCCCGTTTTCATCTGCCCATATCTTTACCCGGTAGCAAACACCTGCCTGACTGTTTATCTGGGTGTTATCATTTACTTTGTTGACCTCGTTGTTGTTCTCCCACCGAGACTGCAACGACAGTACGGTATTCGCCTGACAGATGCCGTCCTGAACCTCGAAACGTTGTTATCCTAACATTTGCGCCCAGCTAGGGGCATAAACTCTAGCGCTTGTTGAGAGGCACCTCAACATTGATCACTGTTGTATAGATCCATCTGTCCATATCATACATTCTTTCTGTCTTACACCCCATCTTCATCTCATGATCATTCCATACTTAGGGTGTACTTTACCCTAAGTATAGGGGGATGTCAGACTTTTGATTATTCTTTTGATTCTTTTTACCTCTTTTTTGCTTCCTATACTTAGGGATATGTTACCCTAAGTATAGGGGAGGTAGACTCTGTACATTCTACTCCTCGGTTGTCCCTTTGTGTACAGTCTGCTATACTTAGGATTACTTGATCCTAAATATAGGGGGATCACCGGCTCCTATTGATTTTATTCTTTTATTCGTCATTGTAGTATTCTATTCTTTTCACTTTTCTATACTTAGCACAAGTTATGTCTTTCTTTCCAGCTCTTTGATCACTATGAGGACATAGTTCGAGCTAAGTATAGGGGGGTGTCGTATATATTGTATATATACTCTAGCCATAACTCGTACTTTGATATTTTTAATATGGCTAAAATACTGTGTAAATACTCAAAATAAACTTGTAAAAAACTAACTAATAAAAAAGATGCAGATATTTCCTCAAAAATTCTTTTTGTATATACTGATTAATAAATCAGGTTAAAATATTTTGAAAAGTATTTTGAAAGTAGTTTGAAAATCTATTTGAAAAATCTTTTGAAAAATATTTGAAAAATGTTTGAAAAATATTTTCAACCTTTGTAAAAACATTGTGGTTTGTAAAAAATTTTCTTTTTGTGTGAAATAAAATTATTTTGTAAAAACTATTTACAAATGTTTGGAAAAATGGTTGAAAATTATTTTGAAAATCTATATATACTATTTGAAAAATGCTTACAAAATAGTTTTCAAATGTGTGTAAATGTTTGTAAAATTGTGTGAAAAATTATTTTGGACTATAGTTTTCAAAATTCTTTGTATAATCATTTTCAAATAAATTTGAGGAATATATGCATCACAAAAATTAAAAAAAAAAGAATAAAATAAAATTATAAAAACCAACTATATGTATATACCTGTATAAATTACTCAAGTTGTAAATTCTTGCATCTTATTCTTGTAAAATAATTAACTCACTCTTGTGTAATTATGTATCTCATCCCTAAAAAAATTAAATTAAAAAATGTTTTGTATATACTTGTATATATTACTAACTATTTGCATGAAAAAAAAACAAAAACAAAACAACAAACAAACTTTTGCATGTGCATCATTTTTCAAAAAAACTCATAAAAATTTCAAAATTTTGAAAATTGTTTCACAAAAAAAGATCTTGTTTTCTTTTCCTTGCAGGTACATACTTTCTTGCATTTGCATTTGCATGAGCATTTTTCAGGATGATATTGACAATTAAACTAAGTCTGGAATAAATTTGAAGAATGGAGCTTAGTTGGACCTTAATCCACTTAATTTCGGAGGAACCTTATAAGATTTGGAGTTAAGACTTTTCAGGTCCTAGTGACTTAATTCTTTGAGTCTATAAGACTATGTTCACATGTCATCTTGGTTAGTCTAAGTAGAATATTTAACAACACACGCATGATTCTTTAGGACCGTGGGTTACCTTGGACAATGCACTTTACACGTAGCTCTTCATGGAGGAGGTAGTGAGGGGGCAGAATCTTTTGGCTTGGGGTAGCATACGAGGGTAGTACATCTAGGCGAAACCTCTCGTCCTCCTCTAGGGAGGGAAGTGCGTCTCAACCTAGTTTGGTGATATTGAGGTCTAAAGACAGGAGCTGTGGGGTTGCAATAATACTTCAAAAGAGGGATAGTCTACTGGCTCAAGAGGAAAAACTCCTTATGTACATGCTGCACCTTATATATATTGTCAAAAAAAAGAAAAAAATGCAAAATCTCCAAAAGTGGACATGCGTGATAGAAAAATAAAATGCCTGCCGGAGTGTATATACAAGTGAAAAAAAAGAATAAGAGCTTGAAAGTCAAATATTTGTGAGCTTGCAGTGGGTGACGTGGCTACAACTGTCATGCATCCAAGGATAGGTAACTACACTGGTTACCGTCCATTCTCTTCTCCATCCCCTCTTCTTGAGCTAGTTGTACTTGAACTTAGAAGGGAATATCCCCACACCTCGAGGAAAGAGTTGCCAGACTGGGGGAATAGAGTTACCTTGTTGAAAGAGTTTGTTTCTTTGCTACTTTTGAGATGAGGAGCTATATTTCACTTACACGTACAAGAAAAGATTCATAGTCATAAGAGTTTATGTATGTAGACTTGTTATGATATGACTGTTGAGGCGACCTGAATAGGAGTCTTATGGAACTTAGAGGCTGTTAGGTTTTAAATCCATTTCCCATTAAGGTTCCAACACACTAATAATCCAAAGGTCCGACAGAGCTCCATACTACATTTTTTTGAAGAAAAGTTTTAAAGTCAATGTTATTCTAACTTTTTTCCTTTTTCTTTTCTTTATTTTTGTTTTCACTTATTTTCCAAATAAGTGTTTCCTAAGGGACTAGCAAAGGTAAAGTATAGGGGAATGATGAATCCACGATTCATCATCTTTATTCTTTTATTTTAGCCTCATTTCCTTAGTCAAAAACCTGTAAATACCACTAATTCCATAAAATTACCATTTTGCATGCATTTGTTAAAATTGCATTTTTAACACTTTCTGTGCATAAATAAAAGAATAAAAGAAGAAAAAAAGAAAATAAAATAAAGGAGGTATTTATGCAATAAATACAGACTGACCCAAACCCCGAGAGAAGGTCAAAACTTGACCTGATCGACCAGGAATAAAGTAGGGGGAGATAGGGTCTTCTGTTAGAAAAACCAAAAAATATTTTGCGAATATTTTTCCTGTATATTTGTACAAAACTTACATTATTTTATTTGTACATAATTTGACCTCAAATTAATTATTTTTGTAAACAAAAGTTGTAAATAAAAATGTGTTGTAAATAATAAAAATGAGTGTAAAATAAAATAATGTATATATTGCAAATAATCGCACCCAGAAAAAGCCGCAAAGTGACAATTGAAACACCAATTCCGGCTCCATACGAGCTCAAATTGAACCAATCTCACTTCCATCATACTCTAAATTAAATTATCTTTCAAATGGCTATAGTTTCATAATTTTTGGAGTTACGGTTGAAACGTCGATTTTCTAGGTGTTTTGTGCAGTTTAACCAATATTTGTTGTACATATTTATTAATATTTATTTTATACTGTATATAATTATAAATATTGTTTTTATTAAAAATAAAAATAAAAAAATCTTTTATAAAAAATATTTCCATATTTGTACATATGAACATTGTATTATATGTGTATAATATGTGTATACAATTAACTTCCTTAAAATATTTCCATATTTGTACATATGTACATTGTATTATATGTGTATAATATGTGTATACAATTAACTTCCTTAAATAAAAATCACCAAAAAATTAATTATCTCACATTAATTAATTTATTTTATTTAATTACAAAATTCATATTTAATTTATTGGATTTATTAGAATTTATTTGGTTTAATAACTTGCCTTGTATATATGATTTTATTCCACACCATATATTGCCATCATTATGGTGGTCAATTGATTTCCATAAATTACCTTATCTATTTAATAATTTAATTCCGAATTTCGAAATTAATTAATTAATTATTTTATATAATTAACCAATAAACACCTTCCTTATTTGTATAAATTAACCATTTTTATTCTTTGTCTTCTTTTTAATGGGCTCCTCCTTCCTCATTTTCTCTTGATCGATCTTTGGCGGAGAGGAGCCCGATCTCCGAGCGTTGTCTTGTTGAAGAAGGATGCTTAGCCTCCGAGCTGTCCGGTGACAGTGTGTCGGCCCTCGTCGAGGCCATCGTAGCATTTCTGAACCCCGAGGTGAGATCCATTTTATTTCCTATCTTTTTGCTTAGATAAATCGTAGGTTTAATTTTTGCGTATATGTAGTGATTAGTTTTTAGATTGAAAAAATCAATTTCACACTTTTCGATCTGACACCGAAATTTTCACCTCATCTCGTGACCTTTCCACTTCACGTCTATCTTACGCAACCACACACCTCCGACCATGTACGGTGATCAGAGACTCGGATCTATCTCCCAATCGCGGATCCGAATCCATTCACCCCTCTTATTTTGTGCATAAATAAATAAAAAATTAAAAAAAATATATAATATTTTTCCTGTTTACACGATAGTTTTTGCAGGAAAAATAAAAAATTACCTTTTTCTTCTCCCTTATCTTTGTTTTGCAGGTCAAAATAAAAAATAGTTGTTTAACATTTTGTTTTGCAGGAAAGAATAAAAAAATAAAAATAACTAAAAAAGACAATCAAATAATAAAAATTTATATTACTATTTACATTTTCTGTTCAAAGAAAAAAATAAAAAATCTTTTCTTTTTTATTTATTCTGCTGTAAAAAACACAAAAAATATTTTTTTATCATTATCTATTTACAGTTTCCATAAAATCAAAAAAATAAAAAATAATCCTCACCCGGTCCCAGCGGCTGCGCCTCGCCGCAACCCCTCCAGCACAGCGGCGGCTGGTGATGAATCCACATTTCATCATCTTTATTCTATCATTTTGGCCTCAAAAACCTTAGCAAATGCCTGTAAGCACCATTAATTCCATCATATTAGCATTCATGCATGTGCATGTAAATAATGTATAAAATACTGTAATTAAAGCCAAAATTATAAAATAAATAAAAGAAAAGAAAAAGAATAAAATATTGTAAATATTTTATGACCCAAAACCCCGAGACCTAGGCATCATGATGAGTAGGTCGACAAAGAATAAAGTTGGGGGAGATAAGGGTTAAAATACAATCAAAATACCTATACTTTTTAATTCATTATTCATTTTGGGACCTATTTTTGGTTCCACTTTTTATACATAAAATAAAGAAATTTTGTACATGAAAGTTGTATATAATTAAATAAATAAAAATACAAAATTGATTTCACTGAAAAATAATGTACAGACAAAAAGTTATGGTCTGAATAAAATTCCAGAATCCCAACTTCCCAGACCCGTATCTCACAACTGAAAACTCCAAATGCAGCAAACTCATCTTTAATTATATATAGAATAAAATAAGTTATTTAATGGTAGTGGTTTCGTATTTGGCGGAACTATGGTTTAAAAGTTGAGTTTTGGACCCACCTTGTATACCTGTACAGATTAAAATATTCAATTTATTATTTCTTCATTATTTTTGTATTTTTATATTTTTATAATTTTGTAAATATTATTTATAATAATTATGTACATTAAAACATGAATAAAAACTCAAATAAAATATAAAATAAAAATATATGCATATACAATACATAGGTATTATACCTATACCTATACGTATATAAAGTACACTTATATTTTATTTAATATACAAAACAAGTCAGAAAAATAAAAAAATATATTTATGTTTATAAAAATAATTTATAATTTTATAAAATACTAGATAAAAATAATAAAAGTAAATACACAAAATAAAAATAAAAGAATACAATATATAGGTAATATACCTATAAGGGGTATAAAAGTAAACTTATAAAAATATATCTCAAAACATAATTAAAAATCAGAATAAAATACTACATAAAATAATAAATATTTTTTATTTAATAACCTAAATTAATTTAATTTGACCATTTTCTAATTTTAATTGAATTAATATATCTTATTCCAGGGTTTTTCCTGGTTGGTCCACGTGGACCAACCAGGAGGGTCCGAGAGTTGACCCCAGGTCAACTCTCTGACCCGCCCCCTGTGGGTTGTCAGAAAATAGCTTTTTGACCATCTTCGAGGATTTTTGGAAGGCGATCCTTGCACCCTTTGGTGTTGCACTCTAAACGACTTTTCCTCCTCGTTGAATGGTGATTCACACCCATGTGCAACCTCGGGCCGTGAATCGACGATCTCGCCGCTTTGCCTCGATCTTTCCCCCATGTCCGTCAACCCTACATAAGCAGTCCTTGATTTTCGAATCAAGTTTGAACCGCAACTCATCCAGTTCTAACCCCCCTTGGACTTGCCCGAGCATCTTGGAGGTGACAGCTCCGAGTCTCCTTCTTCAAGGCGGAGGATCGACATGACCTGAGCATGTTCCACCCCCCTCCAGCGAGCCCTGTTGTCGAGGTATCATCCCTCTGGCTTCGGCCATCGAGGCAGCCATTTCTCTCATCTTTTTCTTTTGCGTTTCGTTCCTGGTAGTCGTAGGATCATTAAGGTCCCCGTTTTGCTTTCAATCTATCATCGATTCGCTCAATCAAATCCCCTCGCCGGAGCAAGCTCCAACGAGCATCGAAATCGCCGATCACCCCTTGTGAGAACCCCCCGGAGGTCGAGGCACTTTGCCCTCGCCCTCCTTAACTCTTTTTGCAGGTACTTGAGACTCCACGCGCGACAGGGGGCATTTTGCCCGTTCCCCGGTGGTTCCTAGAGCCTCCGAGCTTCCTCGACCTCGCTGGTGAGCACCGGAGCTCCTCCGATCTTTTTGAAGCCCTCAGTCGCACCAGGGACCTTCCAGGAAGCCTCTTGGGCAATTTTGAGTGACAACTTGCGGTGGAGGAGGTAGATTGGGGCGTGGAAAACTCGCCTCGATAAGGGTGCCCTGTTTGTGCATAAATAAGAAACCTCCCCCTCCTCTTCAATTTTGGTCAACTTTTTAGCCAATCCCTTCCCCAGATTCGGTCCCGGCGATGCTCCTGGTGACAGGAGGAGCTCGCCAGCACCTTGAATCGATCGGAGAGGCGGAGGTTGCACCCATGGTGGCGCTCCGGCAGCCACCCTGCTCCCTGGAGTCCCTTCAGGTATAAGAGCTGCGCCTTTACATTTTTAGGTAGATTTTTGCTCCAGCATTTTATTCCTGCATTTTATTTCGCATTTAGATTCGTAGCGTAGCCTAGTTTAGTGATTTCGTAGTTCGCCGGAGCTCTGCTCCGGCGAGCTTTTCACCGTGTTTCCGATTGTGCCTCGCCACCATTTCGCCTCCATTTCCTTCCCTATCGCCGTCTCCACCTTCCAGTCACCTCCTATCAACCGGAGCCTTCCTGGTTCCGCGAAACGAAGCTCCTCCACCACCCTTCGCCGGAGCTTCCTCGCCCATCATCACCCCTGTGCTTTCAGCTTCAAACCCCGGGTCGAGGGAGACGCCCTCGAGCCCCTCTATCTTTCTGTGCAGGTTAGGTGCCCCAAAGCGCACCAGGAGTCGAGTTACAAGCCGGCGGAGGTACCTGGAGCCGCTATCCTTCTTCGAGCTCGTGGCGGCGCTCCAGGGTGCCTCTGATCGATCCAACACCTCCAGCAGATCAAGCCACCTTCCAGGAAGCGATTGGGACCTTCAGGAGCAGCGATGATCGGCGGGAGAGCGAGATCGGGTCGGAAGAAGCTCGCCCCGGCGGGTGTTCTTCCCGGTTCTTGCACGTGTGCTCTCTGCCGTTGGATGAGACGAAGGCCCCAGATGAGATCAGCACCGTTGGATGGAGCTCTGCATCGACCGTCAGATCAGCTTGGCTGATCTAATCTCAGCCATCCAGCAGCGAACCGTCATCGGCGCACGTGGAGGCGCCACGTGGATTAGTGATGAAGATCAACCGTTCGATTCAGCGCCTATTGGGGGTAATTTGCATATCCAGCCCCCGCCTTTTTTGTATTTAATATTTAATGCTGTAAATAAATTTTCACATTTTAAAATAATTGTAAATTTTGTAGTAGGACCCCTGTGTTTCCTGAAATTGCGTTTAGGTCCTTCCGCGCCTCACGTGCAGTCCCACGTGAGGCGCGTGAAAATTGCATGTAACACCTGACAGTTTTTGGATATTGTAAAATAGTTCTAAAAATTTAAATAAATGTTTATTCCTGTTGTATTTTTGCACTGATGCCCCTGGAATTTATTATATTTGCAAAAATGCCCCTGCCAGGCTTAATTATTTTTGTGTCTTTCATCCATTTATTAAAAATACCTAGATGGCTTCTAAAAATCCACAAAAATTAGGATAGGTGCTCCATGCCATGCTTATTCACACCCATACTTTATTTCACATTTTTGCATTTTTCTTAATTACAAAAATGAAATAGGAGCCACTTTTGCACTGTCTAAATTAGAAAATACAAAAAAATTAGAAAATGTTTTTGAAAAAAATTCCAAAAAAATTATATATGGTATATTCATATCTATATTGAGTCCAGAAATTAAAAAACCCTAAAAATATGAAAAAGAAAAATAAAAAAAATCAGAAAGCCCTAAAATCCAACAAAAAAATAGAAAAATCCTTAAAACCCCAAAAATATATTTTTCTCTTTTATAATTATCTATATATTATTATTAATGTATTAAAATTAATTTGGGAATTTTTGGAGTTTATTTTATATTTTTAAAACCCAAATTATATTCGGCTATTTAATTAGTCCTCTATTGTGGACATTTTTGAAATTAAAAATACATAAAAATTAGAAATATTCCAGAAAAATAAAAAAATAGAAAAATATTAAAAAGCTAAAAAAAATTATATCTATATAGATTTTAAGTATTTATATCTATATATATCTATATACTATACTGCTCTTCTCTCTCTCTTCTTATATATATATATCTTTATGTATACATATATATATATATATAAATATACATATCTATATTCTATAATTAAAAATATATAAAAAAATATAAAATATAAAAACCAAATAAAAATTATAAAAACAAAAATGTAAAAAAATATATAAAATCCAAAACCCACAAAAACAATAAAAGGACATGAACAATTGATTGAATAATTGAATGATACATCACATACAACCATTCGCCTCCCAGTGTTCGACCTCTACCTGTACTTACACCTATATACATTTGCATGTAGAGTTATAATAAATTTTAACTCCACATTTTTGGATATTCATTGCATATATTATTGTGGGTTAATTGTTGTTTTATTCCGGATTTTGTGTGGTTGACTCAGCGACTAAGTTCACGCCTTGTGAGGAACTTAAGACCACCGATTTCCGGAGTAAACAAATGGCGCCGTTGCGGGGAGGCAACGGATTTTGTATGATTTTTGTGAGCTTATTTGTTCATTTATTCAATTATTTGCTCATGTCCATGATTTAGTTATTTGTTTGGTTTTATTTCTATTTGAGATTACTTGATTGACTGCTCTGACCATTTCTTTCCTTTGTCTTTGATGCGAGGGACCCCCAAGCGAAGGAGGACCTCTTAGGAGGACCTATGCACCCAAGCGAGGAGGAGTTGGCTCCTCTATGCCAGCCAACATGAGAGAGCATCCATGACAGAAGAAGGAGAATTTTTGAAGACAGTCACTATTTTTAGGCATTTTATTTCATTTTATTATGTATATTCATGTGAGAGAGTGGCGCTTAGAATTTTGTAATAATACAGGACTCTCACAGGTACACGAAGACTCCCGAGGTCCATTGCCCGAGGGATTGTTCCCTTGGGGGCCTCGATGATTTTTGACGCTTTTCTTTTATTTTCATTTTTATTATTTTGTGTGAATGAGCCTTAGCTTAGGAGTTGCTTGCTCGTAGAGTTAGGTCCAAACACTCTAACATATATTTGCATGTACCTATAGTTCGCTTTGGACCTAGATCAAACTCTAAACAGCCGCTCATTTATCTCTTAGCCTTTGTGCCACAACGAGCCCCGCAAAGCGCTTTCTCCTAAGCTCAAGTGTGTTGAGCACAGAGGAGGGGTGAGCCAAGACCGGACTTTTTGAGGCTAAAGGTAAATGAGCGACTTGTGGTGCTTCATGATAATAGCAATTTCTGAACCTAGGGCGATTTCTTCGGTTTGCATTTGCATATAACATAGGTTTCAAATTCTGTTATGCATCCCACATGGAGAGAGCTGGGAGGCACTGTAAGTCTTCTTACTTAGCATGCATCATCGTTTTCCGACTTGCATGGCTTTTCCGATCCTCTCCCTCTGATTTTGTCAACCTAGGATGCTTAATGGAAATTGGAACCTCGATAGGCACGTGCATTGAAAATACCCAAAAAAGTGATAACTTAAATAAAATCGGGGCTGCTAACTCTACTGGACGTAATAATAAAACGTAATGGATTCCTTGTCTTGGGGAGAGCAACCCCCTCATTGGATGCGTTTTAAAGTGCTCACGTACACACTAAGGAGTAGAGCCCAAATCCTATCAAGCCTCCTGTGATTGTACAATTTTTGTGGTTCTCACCTAACTCTAAAATCGAAAAGATAAATGATCGTCACCTGATGGTCTTCACTGTGTTGAGTAGGTGAATTAGGGGTTTGCCTTGTGTCTTGATTGTGACTTAGAGTTCATTGTGTTTTTCTTTCATCCCTAGAGTAGTCGGTCCCACCGTGTGAGTCATGCATTTTCTATATTTGAGTCTCTCTATCTCTCTTATACATATATCTCTTCATTTTGCATCGAGTCATGATATTGGCGCTTGAGCTCAATCATTCTTCGCCAAGTCCGTTGTTTCCCCTCTTCTTCACCATCTTCTACGTATCCATCGTACCATATTCTCTGGTTCGGGGAGAGACCGCTCTTCGGACCACAATTTTGGCGGTGTTCCCGTCCTGTGTGGAGCACCCAATTTTGTCTACGTCCCGATCTTCTCGCCCACCCTCCTCGTACCCTCTGTATAACTCATACCACCCATGATATTGGCACGCCCGCTCAATCAGCTTCTCCACTTCCCTTTGTGTACCCTTCTTATCCATATTCCTCGTGTCCCCCGTATCATCTTTCCCTTTACCTAGGAATGCTGTGCATAATGATGAGGCCCGCATCGAGGATTATTTATACAAATTATTTGTAAGTCGGGCCTATGATGTTGAGGTTGCTGAGATTGATGTGATTTGTCTTTGATACATGCATACGAGCTTATTGAGGATTTTTGTTGATGCATAGAGCATAGGTGTGATGCATTATTGAGGAATTCTAGTTCTCGCACACCGGATTGAGGATGTGGTATGATGCGATAATTCGATGAAGACTTCATAAGTATTGATTGATCTATCTTTCTTGAGGTTCCACCCATCTTGATTTTGAGGATTGAATGATTATTATGATTTGGACTTCCTGATATTGGTGTGCGAGCCCTGCATGATCTCTCATCTTCCTATTAGACCCATCCTTGATCTCCTGACTCTCAAGTCCACCCTGGCACTTAGAGGATTCCTGACTATTTTTCGTGCCACCTCAGCAGATTGGATTGATCCAAGGGATGTTTGGTGACTGACATGATTATTTTCTCCCTTGCATGATCTTATGACCTCCAAATGATGGAGTGATTTATTGCTTTTGAGGACCTGAGATGACTTGCCAGCATTCCCATGGCCTACATTGATATAGCTCGCATTACTCTCCGAGGACTATCTGCGGGAGAATGCGATAATTTCTAGGACTGCGGTTTCATTCACTGCTTGGGTCGCCATTGTGATGGGACGTGAAACCGAGTCAGATAATATGTTTGATTGGCCTACCCCTGTGATTATGTGCCTGACCTGTCAGTACACGAGGCCAATGTATTAGACTCATCTGAGTCTGCTCTCCTTGACGGTCCTCGCAAGGCAGAGCTCCACTTTTCTGATTATTCCATGCCTAGTTCATAGCTCCCCGAGGGTTATCTGCGGGAGACTATGACATATTTTAGATCTGATTGGTCTCTTCTGTTGGTAGCCGCCTTGTCGACTACTGAGACCACTATGTGGATCCGTCTGATGGATCCAGCTCCTTTGAGCCCGCTCTCCTTGACGACCCTCGCAAGGTAGAGACACATTCCGACTATTCTTTGCCTAGATCGCAGTACTCTCCGAGGACTATCTGCGGGAGACTGCGACACTCTCTTTACGCTCGGTTCCCACTTCTGACTGTGTCTCCTTTCTGTTGGAGCACGGAATCGAGTCGTCTGATATACATGATTTTTGGTCCCATCTCGAGTTGTGTATCCAATCTGCGGATCGTGGGACCTATCTGATTAGACTCCTTTGAGTCTGCTCGCCTTGATGGTCCTCACAAGGTGGAGCTTCTGGTATCTGCTATTCCCATGACTAGTTGGTAGCCCGCTCCCCGAGGGATATTTGCGGGACGCTGCCACACTTTCTTGATTTGGCGGTCTCTTCTGCTGGTAGCCGCTCTGTCGCCTACCGAGACCGTCCCTTTGATCCGTCTGATGAATCAGGCTCCTTTGAGCCCGCTCTCCTTGACGACCCTCAGAAGGGTGAGCTTCTGTTCTAATTATTCATTGACTAGCATGTACTACTCCCCGAGGGTTTTCTGCGGGAGAGTACATCATTTTCTAGGCACTCGGCTTCATTTCTGGTGTCTCCAGTTGGTGGAGCATGAAGCCGGGTCTTCTGATTTGTATACTCGGTCTCCTCCCTGGTTGTGTCTCCGATCTGCGGAGCACGGAGCCGAGTCTTCTGATTATTCTCTGATTCTGCTCACCTTGAGGACCCTCGCAGGCGTGAGCCATGTATTGTGTTGTTCGGTGTATTCTTGTGATTTTCAGATTATATCACCACCGTGCATCACACAGTCTTATATGCTTTATTTCCGATCTATCTGAGACTCTGATTGACTAGGAGGAGTCTGTACTGCTCTTTCTTCCTCCCGGTCTTATGGTATCGGCTCTGTTTCCTCATGCTGACCCTATGAGCCGATTGACTGCTTCACGCTACCAGACCCTGCTTTACTCTCCGATCTGATTATCCCCGGTAGCTGACACCCACTTGACTGCATATCAGGGTGTCTTTTCACCTTCTGACTGCGTCCTCGTTTTCATAGGGAGACGACGACAAGAGTACGGTAGTCGCTTACCAGATACCGTCCTGTACTCCACCAGTTTTTCACCTCTTGTATATATGTGTACCTTGTTCATTCTTTCTCCTGCATGTTAGGTGTGCCCCAGATCTATCGCCATATCTTTGTGTCTACACTTAGGCCGTACCTTGTCCTAAGTATAGGGGGGCACATACCAAGTTGTTCTTTCGTCGTTCAGTTTCGTCACTCCTGTTGTTGCCTATACCTAGGGATATCTCACCCTAAGTATAGGGGGAGTGATGCGTATATTCTACACGATCTTTTCATATCTCTTCTTTTCTTCTTTTCTTCTTTTCCTTTTCTATCTTCTGTATCTAAATAAAAGGTGTCGCCCCTTTGTGTCAGTTTTCTGTACTTAGGACGTACTTTGTCCTAAGTATAGGGGGGGTGCACCCATGATTTGTTAATTCTTTGATCTGTTTATTCCCACCCTTGACCCTCCCTGCTTTGTGTACAGTCTGCTATACTTAGGAGTACTTGATCCTAAGTATAGGGGGGACGGTCAACTTCTATTTCCTTTGTCTCTTATTCGTATTCTTTAGACTTGTCTATACTCAGTACGAGTTATGTCTTCTCTTTTCTTTTCGATCTATGAGGATATAGCTCAAGCTAAGTATAGGGGGGTCGTATATACTATGTATATACTTTAGCCATAACTCGTACTTTTGTAATAATATGGCTAATAATTCTTTAAATTCATTAAAAACCCTTAATAAAAAGAGATGTGATTATTCCTCGAATTCTTTTTGTATATACTGATTAATAAATCAGGTGAAAATGTTTTTTGCAAAATGTTTGAAAAATAGTTTGAAAATCATTGTGAACATTTATTGAAGACTATTTTGAAAACGTTTTGTTACATATTTTCAACCTGTGTAAAAATGTGCGGTTTATAAAAATTTATTTTCTTTGTGTGAAATAAAACGTTTGAAAAATGATTTGCAAATGGTTTGAAAAATGATTGCAAAAATATTTTGAAAAATCTATATATACTGTTTTGAAAAACCTTTACAAAATGATTTTCAAATGTGTGTACATGTTTGTAAAAATGTTTGTAAAAATTATTTTGGACTATAGTTTTCAAAAATTGTTTGAAAAATTTGTGTCAAATAAGTTTGAGGAATAGTTACATATACTAAATAAATAAGATAATATATATATTATTATAAATAAAAATAAAAATAAAATAAACAAAGTTCTTTAATAAGTGTACATATATACCTATAAATAAAGACTAAATTGTAAATTCTTAATTCTTGTAAAATAAAGCGGCACACCTGTGTAAATAGTTGTACATATTTTCTACTTTGAGTGCCAAAATTATTTTATTTGCAAAAATTCTTTGTGTAAAAATTCTTCTCTTTATTTTCAAATTCTTTGAAAAATTGCATTATTCTTTGCATATTTGTAAATAGCATTTGCATTGCATTCATCTTCTTTGATTGAGCTTGATAATTGAACTAGTCCAATAAAGTCGAAGATTGGAGCTTGGTTGGACCTTACTGCACCTAACTGCACTGGAACCTTACGGGAACTAGGTTTAAGGTACTCCAGGTCTATTCAGACTTAATTCTTTGAGAAATAAGGGCTGGGTTCAAGTCACCTCCGTGGACTAACTAGAACTTTTCGAGACAAACGCACGACTCTTGTCGGCCGTGACCTAACTTGGACACTTGCACCTTTCACTTGGCTCAACTCAGTTGGAGTGGTGAGGGGGTTGGATTTGCCAGTCTGAGACGCACACAGGTGGAAACATTCGTCCTCGTCTAGGGAGGGAAGTGCACCCCAACCTGGTCCAGTAGCCATGAGGTCTAACGACAGGAGACTGTGGGTTGCGATAAAGCTTCAAAAGAGGGATAGTCTTCTGGCTCAAGAGGAAAAAGTCCTTATGTAAATGCTGCTGTAAGTAGTATGTTTGAAAAAAAAATGTGGTCAGGCTTGTAGAAAAATAAAATGCCTGCAAAGTATGTATATAGAAAATAAGCAAGCTTGAGCATCAAAGTTATACCATGTGAGCCTGTAGCTGGATGACTTGACTACACTGGTCTTGCATCCCAGGATAGGTAGCTACACTGGCTACCGTCCATTCTTTTCTTTACCTCCTCCTCTTGAGTGGATGCCACTTGAACTTAGAAGGGAATACCCCGCTCCTCGAGGAAAGAGTTGTTAGATTAGGGAATCATTGGGTTGTCATTCTAGAGAAGTCAATCTCTTTGTCATTTCAGTTGGGGAGAGCCACTATCACTTACACGTACAAGTCAGCTTCATAGTCATAAGGGTTTGCGTATGATGTAGGATAGTTCTGACCTGGCTATTGAGGTGATCTGAACCGAGTTCTGTGACTCTCAGAGGCTGTTGTGTTTTAAATTTGGTTCCCTACTAGGTTCCACACACATTTTCACACCAAGGTCTAACCTGAGCTCCAAACTTTGATTTTGTAAAGATAAGTTTTATAATTAGGCTCAATTCCATTTATTCTTTAAATTCTTTATTTTTGCTTTTTCTTTTCTTCTTATTCTTTGTTCTTTTGTACTTATTGCATAAGTATTTGCTAGGGACTAGCAAAGGCAAGTATAGGGGGGTGATGAATCTCCATTTCATCACCTTTATTCTATCATTTTGGCCTTAAAAACCCCAGCAAATGCATATAAATAGCATCAATTTATTCATAATAGCATTCATTATTTATTGTATTAAATGTACAGAAAATAAGGTTTTTGATGCCAAAATTATAGAATAAAGAGAAGAAAAGAAAAAGGAATAAAATATTGCAAATATTTTATGACCCTAACCCCGAGACCAAGGCCAGCATGGAATTGGTCGACAAGGAATAAAGTAGGGGGAGATAAGGGCCAAGAGTACAATAAATACCCCATTTATTTATTCATCTATTTATGCATTTTTGACACCTATTTTGTATATAATTATTTATTCATCAAATAGAGAAACTTTGTACATGAAAGTTGTAGATAATAATGTAAATAAAATTACAAAATTGAGTTTGTATAAAAATAAGACTCAGTGTACATTTTATACACAAAATAAAAAGCAAAAATCTCAACTTCACAGACCCATATCTTGCAAATAAAAACTCCAAATCACCCAAACTCACCTTTAATTGTATATAGCATTCCAAGAACTATTTTATAAAATTGGTTTCATGATTTTTGGAGTCCATCTGTGGAAGTTAGGTTTTTAGCCCTTCTTGTACATAATACCTGATTAAAATATTCATTTTATTCAATATTCATTATTTTTATAAACTCATATTTTTAGAATTTTGTAAATAATGTATACAATACATGTACATATTAATGTTAAAAGAAAACTAAAAAGAATTTGTAAAATAAAATAAGCCTAGGTAACACCTAGGCAAAATACCTATGCTACCTATATGTACATAAATAAAAGGGATTTTTATTCTTTTATTCTTTATTCATTTATATTTTTGTAATAATGTATATATTATATATATCTTATTAAAAATACAACTCCATAATAAAAACATATAAAATCCATTAAATAAATAAAATATACATAATATATAGGTAAAATACCTATAAGTATACTTACATATACACAAACACATTTTAAAATATAAATAAACTCATAAAAATTAAATAAAAATATATTTATACTCACAAAAATAAGTTATACATTTATAAAATAAGAAAATAAAATAATAAAATAAAATAAACAAAATAAAAATAAATGTATATAAATATACTCATGAATACCATATTTTAATAAAACCGTAATAAAATACTTCAAAAAAATAAATAAAAATGGTAATTAAATACTACATTAATTTATAAACATTTTTTATTTTATAAGAAAAATCTAATTAATTTATTTATTATGTTAAATAAATCGGTCAACTTCTTGTTGACGTGGACCAATCAGACGCCTGCGTTTGTTGACCGGTCGGTCAACTGCGCCCCTAGGCGCCTGACTTGACACGGACTGTCTTTTCCCCTCTTTTCTTGCCTTTTTCCCGCGTGGCTCAGTGATCAATCGACAACAGTCATTTCATGAGATTTGCTCCCCTTTCATCTGTGATCCCCGCCGATCATTTGGATCTTTTGTACATAGATCGTATCGCCGGCTACGGCCTGGTCAATAAGGGTGCCCTGTTTGTACATAAATAAGAAACCTCCCCCTCCTCTTCAATTTTGGTCAGCTTTTTAGCCAATCCCTTCCCCAGATTCGGTCCCGGCGATGCTCCTGGTGACAGGAGGAGCTCGCCAGCACCTTGAATCGATCGGAGAGGCGGAGGTTGCACCCATGGCGGTGCTCCGGCAGCCACCCTGCTCCCTGGAGTCCCTTCAGGTATAAGAGCTGCGCCTTTACATTTTTAGGTAGATTTTTGTTCCAGCATTTTATTCCTGCATTTTATTTCGCATTTAGATTCGTAGCGTAGCCTAGTTTAGTGATTTCGTAGTTCGCCGGAGCTCTGCTCCGGCGAGCTTTTCACCGTGTTTCCGACTGTGCCTCACCACCATTTCGCCTCCATTTCCTTCCCTATCGCCGTCTCCACCTTCCAGTCACCTCCTATCAACCGGAGCCTTCCTGGTTCCGCGAAATGAAGCTCCTCCACCACCCTTCGTCGGAGCTTCCTCGCCCATCATCACCCCTGTGCTTTCAGCTTCAAACCCCGGGTCGAGGGAGACGCCCTCGAGCCCCTCTATCTTTTTGTGCAGGTTAGGTGCCCCAAAGCGCTCCAAGAGTCGAGTTACAAGCCGGCGGAGGTACCTGGAGCCGCTATCCTTCTTCGAGCTCGTGGCGGCGCTCCAGGGTGCCTCCGGTCGATCCAACACCTCCAGCAGATCAAGCCACCTTCCAGGAAGCGATTGGGACCTTCAGGAGCAGCGATGATCGGCGGGAGAGCGAGATCGGGTCAGAATAAGCTCGCCCCGGCGGGTGTTCTTCCCGGTTCTTGCACGTGTTCTCTCTGCCGTTGGATGAGACGAAGGCCCCAGATGAGATCAGCACCGTTGGATGGAGCTCTGCATCGACCGTCAGATCAGCTTGGCTGATCTAATCTCAGCCATCCAGCAGCGAACCGTCATCGGCGCACGTGGAGGCGCCACGTGGATTAGTTATGAAGATCAGCCGTTCGATTCAGCGCCTATTGGGGGTAATTTGCATATCCAGCCTCCACCTTTTTTGTATTTAATATTTAATGCTGTAAATAAATTTGCACATTTTAAAATAATTGTAAATTTTGCAGTAGGACCCCTGTGTTTCCTGAAATTGCGTTTAGGTCCTTCCGTGCCTCACGTGCAGTCCCACGTGAGGCGCGTGAAAATTGCATGTAACCCCAGACGGTTTTTGGATATTGTAAAATAGTTCTAAAAATTTAAATAAATGTTTATTCCTGTTGTATTTTTGCACTGATGCCCCTGGAATTTATTATATTTGCAAAAATGCCCCTACCAGGCTTAATTATTTTTGTGTCTTTCATCTATTTATTAAAAATACCTAGATGGCTTCTAAAAATCCACAAAAATTAGGATAGGTGCTCCATGCCATGCTTGTTCACGCCCATACTTTATTTTGCATTTTTTTGCATTTTTCCTAATTACAAAAAAATGAAATAGGAGCCATTTTTGCACTGTCTAAATTAGAAAATACAAAAAAATTAGAAAATGTTTTTGAAAAAAATTTCAAAAAAATTATATATGGTATATTCATATCTATATTGAGTCCAGAAATTAAAAAACCCTAAAAATATGAAAAAGAAAAATAAAAAAAAATCAGAAAGCCCCAAAATCCAACAAAAAATTAGAAAAATCCTTAAAAACCCCAAAAAATATATTTTTCTCTTTTATAATTATCTATATATTATTATTAATGTATTAAAATTAATTTGGGATTTTTTGGAGTTTATTTTATATTTTTAAAACCCAAATTATATTCGGCTATTTAATTAGTCCTCTATTGTGGACATTTTTGAAATAAAAAATACATAAAAATTAGAAATATTCCAGAAAAATAAAAAAAATTAGAAAAATATTTAAAAGCTAAAAAAAGTTATATCTATATAGATTTTAAGTATTTATATCTATATATATCTATATACTATACTGCTCTTCTCTCTCTCTCTTCTTATATATATATATATATCTCTTTATGTATACATACATACATATATATAAATATACATATCTATATTCTATAATTAAAAATATATAAAAAAATATAAAATATAAAAACCAAATAAAAATTATAAAAACAAAAATGTAAAAAAATATATAAAATCCAAAACCCACAAAACAATAAAAGGACATGAACAATTGATTGAATAATTGAATGATACATCACATACAACCATTCGCCTCCCAGTGTTCGACCTCTACCTGTACTTACATCTATACACATTTGCATGTAGAGTTATAATAAATTTTAACTCCACATTTTTGGATATTCATTGCATATATTATTGTGGGTTAATTGTTGTTTTATTCCGGATTTTGTGTGGTTGACTCAGCGACTAAGTTCACGCCTTGTGAGGAACTTAAGACCACCGATTTTCGGAGTAAACAACCGCCCAACTGCCTCCCACCCGCCTTCGCGCCTCCTCAGCCGCTCCTCCGCCGAGACTTCAGCGTGCGCGGAGCTCTCCAGCGGCCAAACTTCTAGCGCCGCTCCGCGCGTGGTGCGCCGACCACCTGGGCGGCGTGTCGCCTCATCCGCCGAGACCACGCTCCACCGTTCGCCCCCTTGCCCGCCGCGTGAAGGAAGAGAGGGTGCGGCGGCAACCCCTTGTGGTTTGAGGAACGAAGGAACATCAAGAACCCTAGGGGTTTTCAATATAATATTGTGTAAATTGCAATTCTGTCTCGTATGTTATTTTTATTAACTTCCAAGATAGAAACTTTTGAAAAATTGCGTTTCAGTCCATGTTAGCCAGACATTAATTTCCCTTACTCTTTGTGATTAAATAAATGTTTATCATGCGCTAAAAATTTTGAGAAAATTTGTGGATATTCCTGCTGTAGCTTTTAACCTTGTATAAATTTTTCATCGCATTTCATTGGCTTTTGATTAATTTAAAAAATCAAAAACTGTGTCCTTTTGCTTTCCTACACTTTGAAAATTCATAAAAAAAAGAAAAATTATCAAAAAAATTCCAAAAAATTACTGTAGATGCATTTTGTTCTCTTTTAATTTCTGACCAAATTTTGTGTATGTTCCATTTATAAAACTCCAAAAAAGTGCGAAAAACGAAAAATCTTAAAAATTGTAACAAATTGTAGAAAAATCCAAAAAATCTGATTTCAGTTTTTAATTGTAGATATTGCTTTTTAGTTTCTTTTAAAAATAAGTTTCAGGGATTTTGAGCATTAAAAGATTTTTAATTAGCAAAATAATCCTGATTGTGCATTGTTTGCTTTATTTTCCACTATTTCATTTTTAGAAAATAATAAAAACATCAGAAAATGCAAAAAAATTACTAAAAATATTTTAAAGTATATATAACACAAAAATATTTTCTTTTTAATTTTCTGAGCATTTTTGGCCCTTTTGAAAAATACAAAAATAGTGTGATTCGCGTGTGTTTTTATTCTTTGTGCCTTGTTTTGAAAATTAAAAAAAATTAAAAATTCAAAAACCACTAAAAATTCACTTCTGAATATTGACTGCATAGTTTTTAAATCGTGCTCCTTGTGTTCGACCCTGGTCGCTATACCAGGTAAAAAGAATAACGAAAACCGCTTACATTTAATTTCTTGATTTTTTGAGTGGTTTAAATATTTTTCCGTTGACCGAATCGCACGGTTGAGAACAACGACTTTGTGATATTATTTTTTTCCCTTTCTCGACCTCATCGATTTTGCGTCATCAGAATCTGGCTTTGGCATCCTTCGTTGCTCTGCGGTCACCGGCAACGGCGTCATTCTGAAGAGCCGAATTTCGATAAGTCGAGAGAAGGAAAAATAATATGCAAAGTGTGTCGTCGTTCTCAACCACTCGAATCGGTCAACGGAAAAATATTTTAAACCACTCAAAATAGGATAAATCAATCAAAACAATGTAAGCGATTTTCACTATTCTTTTTACCTGGTATAGCGACCAGGGTCGAACACAAGGAGCACGATTTAAAAACTATGCAGTCAGATTTCCAAGCTAATTTTTAGTGTTTTTTGAATTATTATTATTATTTAAATTTTTAAAACAAGGATAATATTCACAAGTGATAAAACACACACACAATCTCTTTTTGTATTTTTCAAAAAGGGCAAAAATGCTCAGAAAATTAAAAGGAAAATGTTTTTGAGTTTTATATATTTAAAGTATTTTTGGTAATTGTTTTGGATTTTTCGGTTGTTTTTGTGATTTTCTAGAAATCAAATGGTGAAAAACAAGATAAACTGTGCACAATTAGGAGTATTTTATAATTTAAAAATCCTTTAAATGCTCAAAACTCCTGAAAATTATTTTTAAGAGAAACTTGAAAGCAATATCTACAATCAGAAACTAAAATCACTATTTTTCGATTTTTCTACAATTTTCTACTATTTGTTATAAGAATTTTCATTTTTCGCAATTTTTTTTGGTTTTTATAAAAGGAAAATGCACAAGAATCGGTCAAAAATTGAAACACATAAAATACACCTACACTATTTCTTTTTGGAATTTTTAGATTAATTTTCGATTTTTTTAATTTTGCAATTTCAGACCAACAAAATAGCACTATTTTTTATTTTTTAAATATATCAAACGAAAGTAAAAAGCTATGAAAAAATTATGCAATGTTAAGGCACATAGCAGGGGCATACATGAATTTTCGCAAAATTTTTCGACTTATAAAAACATTTATTTCATCACAAAGGCGTGCAAATTCAAGTTCTGGTAGTACATGGACTGGAACGTAATTAATCAAAGTTTTTACGTCATAAAATAACCATAAATAAGTTGAAGAAAGAAATTGAAATTTACCCAATAGATATTTCCGAAATGAGGTTCTTTTGCAAATATGAGAAGCTTCTGGGACTTTTATTGCAATTTTCTATTTTTTAATTCCCTAGGGTTCCTCTTATGATCTTTCGTTCTTCGTAGCAGAGAGGGAGGAGCCAAGGGGCTGCCGCCGAAGGAAGAGGGGAGTCGGCCGCTGGAGGGCGGCGCCACCCACGGCGGAGGAAGCGCGACGAGGTGGGAGGAGGTCTGCAGCAGACGGCTGGAGGGCAGCCCGCTCGCGGAGGAGAACGGCGGAGCGCGGGGACGCGGGCGGAGGTCGGTGCGGGAAGCGATGGGAGTGATGGCGCTTGTCGGAGGACGTAGCGGCCTAGCGTTGGAGGCAGAGCGGGGCTCGGGTGGAAGGCCTCGCGCGGCCTGAGGTCGTTCGGGGAGAAGTGCAGCGGGCCGCGCGACGCCAGGAGGGGTAAACCGGGCACGACGAGGGTGCTTCAGGCCACCGTCAGGGCGACGGCGATGGAAGGATGTGGCGCGGGGGTCGGAACGCGACTGGGCAGGAGGGAAGCACGGGGCCGGTGGCCAGCGCCGCCTCACGCGGGGCGGTCGCACGCACAGAGGTGCGCTGGCGGAGATGGCGGGGCGGTGGGCGTCCGCAGGCGGGGGCCCGCCGGGGAGGAGGTGGCCGACCCTCGCGCGTCGGACGGCTGGATGGACGACCGCGCATGGTTGCAGGCGGGATGGGGTCGCTTGACCTGCACCTCTTTTTTTATTTTTTATTTTCGTGTATGTACAGTGATAGTAAAAAAAAGATTTTTTTTTTATTTTTTAACAGTAAATGTAAATAAAAAAGTTATTTTTTTGAATTTTTTATTATATTTTTTATTTTTCCTGCAAAACAGTAGTTAGAGATAAAAACAATTTTTTTATCTTTTTTACCTACAAAACAAATGTTAGAGATAGAAAAGGGTAAAAAAATATTTTTTTTATTTTTCCTGCAAAAACAAATGTTAGAGAAATAGGAAAAATAATTTTATATTTTTTTATTTATACACAAAAATAGGATGTGTGAATGAGTGGATCTTGTCGATATGGGAGATAGATTCGTAACTCCGACCACCGTGTGTGGTCCGAGGTGAGAGATTGTGTGAGATAGAATGTGAAAATGGAGAGATCGCGAGATGAGATGAAAAATGGCTCTTGATCGTGAAATATGTGTGGTGAAATTTTTGTGGTGAAATTTTTGTGGTTTTTAAGACCTAATGATTAATCTACTACAAAAATTCAATCTACGATCTACCTAAGAATAAATATGACGAGAAATAAAAATGGATCTCACTTTGGGGTTCGGACATGCTATGATGGGCTCGACGAGGACCGAAACACTGTCACCGGACGGCTCGGAGGCTAGGTACCATTCTTCAACAAGACGATGATCGGAGATCGGGCTCCTCTCCACCACAGAATGATCAAGAGAAAATGAGGGAGGAGGAGCCCATTAAAAAGAAGACAAAAAATAAAAATGGCAAGTATATACAAATAAGGAAAGTTTTTATTGGTTAATTAAAATAAATAAAATAATTAAGTAAATAAAAAAAATTAATTAAAAATGAAATTCAGAATTAAATTAATTAAATAAATTAAATTAATAATTGAAAATTAATTAGCCACCTTAATGGTGGCTATTTAAGGTATGGAATAAAATCTAATATACAAGGTAAGTTTTTAAACCAAATAAATGAATTAAATAATTAAATATAAATACTAAATTCGTAATTACATTAAATTATTTAATTAAAGTTAGATAAATAATTTTTTATTGAATTTTATAAAAGGAAGTTAATTATATACAAGTATTATGCACATATAATACAATATACATAGGTACAAATAAGGAAATAATTTTTTATAAAAGATTTTTTAAATTTTAAATTTTATTTTTAATGAAAACAATATTTATAATTATATACATTATGTATAAAAATAAATATAAACAAAATATATACAATAAGTATATGGGTAAACTGCACAATACACCCCAGAAAATCAACTTTTTAACCCTAACTCCAAAAAATACGAAACCATAGTCATTTGAAAGGTAATTTAATTTATAGTATAATGGAAGTGAGTTTGGTTCAATTTGAGCTCATATGGAGCCGGAATTGGCGTTTCAATTGTCACTTTGCGGCTTTTTCCTGGGTACGATTATTTGCATTATGTACATTATTTTATTTTACACTTATTTTTATTATTTACAACACATTTTTATTTACAACTTTTGTTTACAAAAATAATTAATTTGAGGTCAAATTATATACAAATAAAATACGGTAAGTTTTGTACAAATATACATGAAGAATATTTACAAAATATTTTTGATTTTTCTGACAGAAGACCCTATCTCCCCTACTTTATTCCTGATCGATCAGGTCAAGTCTTGACCTTCTCTCGGAGTTTGGATCAGTCTGTATTTATTGCATAAACACATCTTTTTCTTTTTCTTTTCTTCTTTATTCTTTTATTTAAGTACAAAAAGTGTTAAAAATGCAATTTTAACAAATGCATGCAAAATGGTAAAATTATGGAACTAGTGGGTATTTACAGGTATTTGACTAAGGAATAGGGTTAAAATAAAAGAATAAAGGCGATGAATCGTGGATTCATCATTCCCCTATACTTTACCTTTGCTAGTCCCTTAGCAAACACTTATTTGGAAAATAAGTGAAAACAAAAATAAAGAAAAGAAAAAGGAAAGAAGTTAAAACAATGTTGACTTTTAAACTTATCTTCATAAAAATGTAGTCTGGAGCTTTGTCAGACCTTTGATTATTAGTGTGTCGGAACCTTAACGGGAAATGGAATTAAACCCTAACAACCTCTAAGTTCCATAAGACTCCTATTCAGGTCTCCTCAACAGTCAGATCAGAACAAGTCTACATACACAAATTTTTATGACTATGAATCTTTTCTTGTACATGTAAGTGAAGTATAGCTCCTCATCTCAAAAGTAGCAAAGAAACAAACTCTCTCAACAAGGTAACTCTAATCCCCTGGTCTGGCAACTCTTTCTTCGAGGAGCGGGGATATTCCTTTCTAAGTTCAAGTACAACCATCTCAAGAAGAGGGATGGAGAAGAGAATGGACGGTAACCAGTGCAGTTACCTATCCTTGGATGCCTGACCAGTGTAGCCAAGTCACCCGCTGCAAGCTCACAAATATTTGACTTTAAAGCTCTTATTCTTTTTTTTCTTGTATATACACTCCAGCAGGCATTTTATTTTTCTATCAGGCCTGTCCAATTTTTGGAGATTTTGCATTTTTTCTTTTTTTTTAATATATACAAGGTGCAGCATGTACATAAGGAGTTTTTCCTCTTGAGCCAGTAGACTATCCCTCTTTTGAAGCATTATTGCAACCTTACAACTCCTGTCTTTATACCTCAACATCATCAAACCAGGTTGAGACGCACTTCCCTCCTTAGAGGAGGACGAGAGGTTCTGCCTAGATGTACTACCCTCGTATGCTACCCCAAGCCAAGAGATTCTGCCCCCTCACTACCTCCTCCATGAAGAGCTACGTGTAGAGTGCATTGTCCAAGGTAAGCCACGGTCTGAAAGAATCATGCGTGTCTTGTTAAATATTCTACTTAGACTTATCAAGATGACATGTGAACATAGTCTTATGGACTCAAAGAATTAAGTCACTAGGTCCCGAAAAGTCTTAACTCCAAATCTTATAAGGTTCCTCTGAAATTAAGTAGATTAAGGTCCAACTAAGCTCCATTCTTCAAATTTATTCCACACTTAGTTTAAATGTCAAAATCATCCTGAAAAATGCTCATGCAAATGAAAATGCAAGAAAGTATGTACATGCAAGGAAAAGAAAACAAAATCTTTTTGTGACACAATTTTCAAAATTTTGAAATTTTTATGGATTTCTGAAAAATGATGTACATGCAAAAAGTTTTTTTTGCAAAAAGTTATAATATACAAAAAATTTTTGTGTGTTTTTTTAATAAGGGTTAGAGAAGATACACACATATTTACACAGAATTGAGTTAATTATAATTACAAGAATCAGATGAAAGGATTTACAACTTGAGTAATTTATACAGGTATATACATAGTTGGAATTTTTTTAAACTTTTTATTCATTTTTTTATTTTTGTGATGCATATATTTCTCAAATAAATTTGAAAATAATTTTACAAAGAATTTTGAAAACTATAATCCAAAATAATTTTTCACATAATTTTACAAACATTTACACACATTTGAAAACTACTTTTGCAAATATTTTTCAAACAGTATATATAGATTTTTAAAATAAATTTTCAACCATTTTTCCAAACATTTGCAAATAGTTTTTACAAAATAATTTTATTTCACACAAAGAGAAAATTTTTTACAAAACAAAATATTTTTACAAAGGTTGAAAATATTTTTCAAACATTTTTTCAAATAGTTTTTAAAAGATTTTTCAAATAGATTTTCAACTTACTTTCAAAATATTTTTCAAAATATTTTAACCTGATTTATTAATCAGTATATACAAAAAGAATTTTGAGGAAATATCTGCATCTTTTTTATTAGTTAGTTTTTTTAAGTTTTTTTAGTAACAGTGTTTTAACCATATTAAAAATATGAAAGTATGAGTTATGGTTAAAGTATATATACAATATATATGACACCCCCTATACTTAGCACGAACTATGTCCTCATAGTGATCAAAGAGCTGGAAAGAAAGACATAACTCATGCTAAGTATTGGGAAGCTAAAAGAATACTATACTACAATGACGAATAAAAGAATAAAATCAATAGGAGTCGGTGATCCCCTTATACTTAGGATTAAGTAATCCTAAGTATATAAGACTGTACACAAAGGGAAAACCGAGGAGTAGAATGTACAGAGTCTACCTCCCCTATACTTAGGGTAAAATATCCCTAATTATAGGAAACAAAACAGAGGTAAAAAGGATAAAAAGAATAATCACAAGTCTAACACCCTCTATACTTAGGGTAAAGTACATCCTAAGTATATCATAATCACAAGATAGAGATGGGACGTTAGACAAAAGAATGTGTGATATGGACATCTGGATCTATACAGCTGCGAGAGGAAGTGAAAATCAGGCATGAGATGCAAATGATGTGAGTCAAAAACTACATCTCATGCAAAATGAATCGGGGCTACATCGACGATCAGCGGATCATGATCTAGATATGGCTTCAGGCGCTGACCATTAACTCAGAAGGTGGATTTTGCTGACATCTCAGATATATCAATGGTGCCATTGTCATGCTCCTTCCGGACCAAGTATGGTCCCTTCCACTTGCTCTGCAACTTCCTTGGAAATAGCTTTAGCCTGGCATCGAATAACCATATTTTCTGATTCGGTTCAAACTGCTTATGGCTGATGTGAGAATCATGCCATATCTTCACTCATTCCTTATACTGTAGGCTACTCGAAAAGGCTGTATCTCTAAGTTCCTCCAAGGCTGCCAATTCCACCTTTCTCTGATCTCCTACACTCTCTGGATCCAAAAATATCTCAGTAACAACCCATAGTGACTTATGCTTCAGCTCAACTGGTAAGTGGCATGGCTTGCCATAAACGGGTCGGAATTGAGATGTACCCAATGGAGTCTTGAAGGATGTCCGATATGCCCACAAGACTGAGTCCAAAAGCTGTGACCAATCCTTTCGGTCTGGGCGGACTACCTTCTGCAATATAGTCTTAATCTCCCTGTTAGAAACCTCAGCGAGACCATTCGTCTGTGGATGATAAGGAGTGGCAACTCTATGATCTATGCTGAACTCGTTAGCAAGGGCCCTTACCTTGTCGTTGATAAAATGGATCCCCTCGTCTGATATCAACACTCTAGGTACCCCGAATCGTGAAATGATATTTTTCCTCAGGAATTTGCAAACGGTATTAGCATCTGCGGTTCGGGCGGGGATGGCCTCAACCCAATGACTCACATAATCTACAACAAGCAAGATATACTCAAATCCCTGACTCTTAGGAAATGGGCCCATGAAATCGATGCTCCATGCATCAAAAACCTTACAGAAATGAATGGGCTGCATCAGCATGATATCTCTCTGTCCACAAGTGCTCATTTTCTGACAGTCAGTACACCTCTTCACGAATTCATCTGAATCCTTGAAGAGGGTAGGCCACCAAAGGTCGGATTGAAGCACCTTCTGTGTTGTCCGTCTCCCAATATGATGTCCTCCTGCCTCAAGCTTGTGGCAATAGGTGAGGACACTATGTTGCTCTTCTTGAGGAATACACCGTCTCCAGATGCTATCCCCTCCTTCATGATAAAGAGTGGAATTCTCCCAATGATACGACTTGGCCTTTGCAAGAAAGGTCTCAAGTCGATGTCTGAGCCAATCTTGTGGAACCTTTTTCGTGACACGATAGTTCACAGTATCATCGTACCATGGAAGTGAGATGATTGCAAGGATCGCCTCATCTGGAAAAGTCTCTGTAATAGGTGTAATCTGATCTGAATCCTCAAGATTCTCTAGACGGGAGAGGTGATCCGCCACAACATTTTAGACTCCAGGTTTATCCTTAATCTCTATATCAAAATCCTGGAGTAGAAGGATCCATCTGGTCAATCTGGCTTTGGCATCTTTCTTTGCCATTACCTCGTGTCTCTTTTCCTGGAGTAGAAGGATCCATCTCTCCAGGCTTTAACGAATGATGAATCCACGATTCATCGCCTTTATTCTTTTTTTAGCCTCATTTCCTTAGTCAAATACCTATAAATACCCACTATTTCCATAATTTTACCATTTTGCATGCATTTGTTAAAATTGCATTTTTAACACTTTTTGTACTTAAATAAAAGAATAAAGAAGAAAAGAAAAAGATGTGTTTATGCAATAAATACAGACTAGCCCAAACCCCGAGAGAAGGTCAAGACTTGACCTGATCGACCAGGAATAAAGTAGGGGGAGATAGGGTCTTCTGTCAGAAAAACCAAAAATATTTTGTAAATATTCTTCATGTATATTTGTACAAAACTTACCGTATTTTATTTGCATATAATTTGACCTCAAATTAATTATTTTTGTAAACAAAAGTTGTAAATAAAAATGTGTTGTAAATAACAAAAATAAGTGTAAAATAAAATAATGTACATAATGCAAATAATCGTACCCAGAAAAAAGCCGCAAAGTGACAATTGAAACACCAATTCCGGCTCCATACGAGCTCAAATTGAACCAAACTCACTTCCATTATACTTTAAATTAAATTATCTTTCAAATGGCTGTGGTTCGTATTTTTTGGAGTTACGGTTAAAAAGTCTGTTTTCTAGGGTGTACTGTGCAGTTTACCCATATACTTATTGTATTTATTTTATTCATATTTATTTTTATACATAATGTATATAATTGTAAATATTGTTTTCATTAAAAATAAAATAAAAAATTTAAAATTTAAAAAATCTTTTATAAAAATTATTTCCTTATTTGTACCTATGTATATTGTATTATATGTGCATAATACTTGTATATAATTAACTTTCTTTTATAAAATTCAATAAAAAATTATTTATCTAACTTTAATTAATTAATTTAATGTAATTACGAATTTTGTATTTATATTTAATTATTTAATTCATTTATTTGGTTTAAAAACTTACCTTGTATATTAGATTTTATTCCATGCCTTAAATAGCCACCATTAAGGTGGCTAATTAATTTTCAATTAATTATTTAATTAATTTAATTTCGAATTTAATTTTTAATTAATTAATTAATTTATTTAATTATGTAATTTATTTATTTTAATTAACTAATAAAAACTTTCTTTGTTTGTATATACTTGCTATTTTTATTTTTTGTCTTCTTTTTAATGGCTCCTCCTCCCTCTTTTTCTCTTGATCAATCTTTGGTGGAGAGGAGCCCGATCTTCGAACGTCGTCTTGTTGAAGAAGGGTGCCTAGCCTCCGAATCGTACGGTGACAGTGTTTCGGTCCTCGTCGAGGCCATCATGGCATGTCCGAACCTCCAAAGTGAGATCCATTTTTATTTCTCGTCATCTTTATTCTTAGGTAGATCATAGATTAAATTTTTGTAGTAGATTAATCATTAGGTCTTAAAAACCACAAAAATTTCACCACACATATTTCACGGCCGACAGCCATTTTTCATCTCATCTCGCGATCTCTCCATTTTCACATTCTATCTCACACAATCTCTCACCTCCGACCACACACGGTGGTCGGAGTTACGAATCTATCTCCCATATCGACAAGATCCGCTCATTCATACATCCTATTTTTGTGTATAAATAAAAAAATATAAATTTATTTTTCCTGTTTCTCTAAAATTTGTTTTTGTAGAAAAAATAAAAAAAATACTTTTTACCCTTTTCTATCTCTAACATTTGTTTTGTAGGTAAAAAAGATAAAAAAAATTTTATTTTTATCTCTAACTACTGTTTTGCAGGAAAAGCAAAAAAAAATATAATAAAAAAATTCAAAAAATAACTTTTTTTGAATTTTTTATTATACCCCGCTCCACGAGGAAAGAGTTTCCAGACTAGGGGATTAGAGTTACCTTGTTGAGAGAGACTGTCTCTTTTCTACTTATGAGATGAGGAGTTATATTTCTCTTACAATGTACAAGTAAGAATTCATCGTCGTAAAAATTTGTGTCTGTAGACTTGTTCTGATCTGACTGTTGAGGAGACCTGAATAGGAGTCTTGTGGAACTTAGAGGCTGTTAGGTTTTTAAATTCATTTCCCATTAAGGTTCCGATACACTAATAATCTAAAGGTCTAAAAGAGCTCTAGACTACATTTTTATGAAGATAAGTTTAAAGTCAACACTATTCTAACTTCTTTCCTTTTTCTTTTCTTTATTTTTGTTTTCACTTATTTTCCACATAAGTGTTTGCTAAGGGACTAGCAAAGGTAAAGTATAGGGGAATGATGAATCCACGATTCATCGCCTTTATTCTTTTATTTTCGCTTCATTTTCTTAGTCAAACACCTGTAAATACCCACTAATTTCATAATTTTACTATTTTACATGCATTTGTTAAATATACATTTTTAACACTTTTTGTACATAAATAAAAGAATAAAGAAAAAAATAAAAAGAAAAGAAAAGAAAGGATGTATTTATGCAATAAATGCAGACTGACTTAAACCCCGAGAGAAGGTCAAGAGTTGACCTGATCGATCAGGAATAAAGTAGGGGGAGATAGGGTCTGCAATTCAAAAATCAAAAAATATTTTGTAAATATGTTTCATGTATATTTGTATAAAACTTACATTATTTTATTTGTACATAATTTGACCTCAAACTAATCATTTTTGTAAACAAAAAATGTAAATAAAACTGTGATGTAAATAATAAAAATAATTGTCAAATAAAATAATGTATATACTACAATTAATCACCCTTAGATAAAGCCACAATGCGATTATTGAAATACCGATTCTGGCTCCATACGAACTCAACTTAAACCAAACTCACTTCCATTGTACTCTAAATTAAATTATCTTTCATATGGCTATGATTTCATAATTTTTGGAGTTACGGTTGAAAAGTCAATTTCCTGGGGTGTTTTGTGCAGTTTCACCACTATTTATTGTACATATTTATTCATATTTATTTTTTTATATATAATATATATAATTGTAAATATTATTTTCATTAAAAATAAAAATATAAATCATAAAATTAAAAAAATGTGTTTTAAAAATTATGTCCTTATTTGTACCTATGTATATTGTATTATATGTGTATAATATGTGTATACAACTATCTTCCTTAAATAAAAATCATCAAAAAAATTAATTATCTAATGTTAATTAATTAATTTAATTTAATTCCGAAATTTATATTAAATTATTTAATTTATTGAATTTATTTGAATTAATTTATTTAATAACCTTTCTTGTATATAAGATTTGATTTTATTCCTTTAATGACCACCATTAAGGTGTCTAATTCATTTTTGGAAATTATTTTATTTATTTATTTTAATTAAATCCGAATTTTGTTTTTAATTAATTAATTAATTAATTAATTTAATTAATTTAAATAACCACTAATTACTTTCCTTATTTGTACATACTTTCCCTTTTTATTTTTCTTCTCTTTTTAATGGGCTTCTCCCCCTTCATTCACGTTTGATCAATCTTTGGAGAGAGAGGAGCCCGATCTTCGAGAGCTACTCGTCGCAGAAGGGTGTCCAGCCTCCGATCCGGTCGGTGACAGTGATTCGGTCGTCGTCGAGGCCATCACAGCGTGTTTGATCCCATGGTGAGATCCGATTTTAATTCTCGTCATTTTTCATAGGTAAACCGTAGGTCTAATTTTTGTTCCCATTTTATTGCTCTTTAGATCCTTAGAAAAACACAAAATTTTGTCACTACACACTTTTTGATCTGATCCGATATCGAAGTTTTCATCTCATTTTCTCGATCCACGCACGTTCACATTTTTATCTCACATAATCTGTCACCTTCGATTACGTACGGTGATCGGAGCTACGAATCCATTCTTTCGCATTGCATGATCCGATCCATTCACCAACTCCCTTTTGTTTATAAATAAATAAAAAAATAATAAAAAAATATTTTCTTTTCTCTCTAACATTTTATTTTGCAGGAAAACATAAAAAATATATAAAATAAAAAATTATAAACATTAAAACAGATTTTTTTGTCGCTGTTTGCATTTGCAGTTTAAAAAACTTTAAAAAACAACATTTTCTTTTATTATCAGTGTTTACAGGAAATAAAAATAAAAAAAATTAAAAAAGTCACAGAAGGTCACGACGTGCGTCAGCACCATTCAGCCCAGCGGTCTGCCCCTCCTCCAGGCGATCGCGCTGCCCGTGCCCGCCAGCAACGGCAGCACCGCCTCGAGCTCCCGTCAACCGCGACCTCTAGCCGCGTGCCACCAACGGACGCGCCTCGCCCAGCAACCGGCATCCATTGTCCAGCGCTCCCCACACGCCCGATCGCCGTCGACCCACGGGAGGACATGCCGCCCCCGTGCAACTCTAGCGTGCCTCGCTGCCGCGCGCGTAAGCGCCCCTCCAGCTCGCGCTGGCGCCGCCCCGCCCCTCCGCTCTAGCCAACGGCGGCGCTGGCCTCCACCGCCACCGACCTCCTTCGAGCCCGCGCAGATCCGCCCTCTCCCCAAGCCGAGTAGGCAGCGGCCAAGGCCCCCTCCCCTTGTGTTGTGATCTGGTGGAAACGAGAAGGAACCCTAGATTGGGTTTTTTTTTGAATAAAAAAATAATCTTTGTCACAATTGCATCCTCGACCCTAGAAGTTTCTGAAATTAGCAAATCAGCCCCTGCTCTTGATCAGATCACGTGCAACGCATGTTTTTAGTGGGTAAATTGCATTCTCTTTACCACTCTTATTTCTTGTTATATCTTCATTCAAAAACTTTGAATAATTGCAATTAAGCCCCTGTACTGCAAACTTTAATTTTACGTGCACTTTTCATTAGAATAAATGTTTCTATTATTCCAAAAAAATTCAAAAAAATTGTGTAAGTACCTGCGGTAGTGTTTGTCATTGTATAAAATTTTCATTGCATTTCATTGAATTTTGATATATTTAAAAAAATAAAAACAATGTCTTTTTGCTTGTCAGAACTTTGAAAATTCTTAAAAATTCAAAACTTTGCCTAAAAATTCCAAAAAATTAGTGTAGGTTTGTTTTATTATCTTTTAATTTTTGTCTGATTTTCGTGCATTGACTCTTTATAAAACTCCAAAAAATGCGAAAAATGAAAAATCTTAAAAAATTGTAGAAAATTCTAGAAAATCCAAAAATTGTGATTTCATTTTCTGAATGTAGATATTGATTTGTAGTTTATATTAAAAATAATTTCCAGAATTATTGGACACTTAAAGTACTTTTAAGTTGCAAAATAATCTTGGTTGTGCACTGTTTGATTTTTTAGAAAATCATAAAAACATCAGAAAAATCTAAAAAAATTCCAAAAAACATTTTAAAGTATATAAAATAGAAAAACATTTTCTTTTTAATTTTGTGAGCATTTTTGAACATTTTGAAAAATACAAAAAGAGTTTGGTGTGTGTTTTTAATTCTTTGTGCCTTATTCGAAAAATAAAAAAAATTCAAAAAACCATTAAAAAATCATTTTCGAAATCTGACTATTGAGTTTTTCAATCGTGCTCCTTGTGTTCGACCCTGGTCGCTATACCAGGTAAAAAAGAATAGCGAAACTCGCTTACATTGTTTTTATTGATTCATCTTTTATTGAGTGGTTAAATTTATTTTTCTCGTTGACCGAATTGATCGATTAAGGACAACGACTTCATGATTTATTTTCTACCTTAGTCACATCGATTTTAGTGCCATCATCCATCTCCCCGATAACCTCCTCCACCTCTCCATTGTTCTTAGTCTACACCTTCCACCTTGCTACTAGGTACACCCTCGTTCGATTGCGACCACTTTCCAATTCATTCCTCTGCCACACCAGTCCGCCATATACTGTTCATCGCCTCCACCAAGATCACCACCCCACAGCACACTTTGCCTCGTCGTGTTACATCTCCGCCTCTGCGCATCGCCCAAAGCAACCTCCGCTGCATGCATAGGGAGTAGGAGGCATCACACACGTGCTTCCTTCAATGTTGTGTCCTTCACTAACATCTCGCTTCCTCGACGAAGGGCCTCCATCCCGAACCTGTTGCTTGGGCCACCGCTTTAGGAAGACCCAAATCCAGCTCCTGGAGCCTTCTCACCAAGACGGGGCACCACCAATCGCCTTTGACAACCACCAGGAGAGATGACAAGGAGCTTCATCCCTCCACGAGCCCGCAATGTTCATCAACCGAGCACCGCTTCTCCAATGACCTTTTCTGGCGATCCATCTCCGCCCAGAAGGGCCCTTGCACCTTCATCGACAACCGGAGGCCCCTTCGACAATACATCCACCGACCGGAGCTGCCTCACCAATTTGTTGATCCACCGTCGGGCAGGAGGCCCGAGACCCTCCCTAGGTGAGGATCATGTGCCGGTAGGGGTCAATTGCAAGAGACTCCTCGAAAGCTCGCCCAATTCTAGATCCACAACCTGCCAACCAGTGTCACATGCTTCACATGTGATCTTGGTAGTTTTGCAGAACTCCCCTAGGAGTTTTGGGTAATTTCATTCAGGCCCTCACACTATAATTTTTGCTTTATTTTAATTATTGTAATTGCAAACATATCCCTATGTTTCCTCTATATTTTGATCTTCAACATTACATCGTTTTATTATTTTAAAATTGGCACATTGTTTCTCAACTAATTCTCTACATTGTGCTCTTTATTTATTTATTAATAATTGTTTTTGTGGAAATATACATATTTTGCCTAATTGACATTCTAAAATTCATATAAAATTAACCACTACTCAGAAAATTGCCAAAAATTCACAGATCTTAGAATTTTTTTATTTTACATTATGCCCAAAAAGAATTGCATTTGCACACATTATTTGTTATGTAAAAATTATTTTGTGCATTTCAAAAATTAATTTTAATAGCTCTTAAACTTTACATTTTTAGGGTTTAGAATATTTCTGAGATAGACCACTTAGTGATATATCTTGGGTAATTTTATTCCCTATAAATAATTAGGTTTATTATTTATTATAATTAATTATTAAGATATACTATGTTTGCATTCATTGATTCATAAAATATTTATTTTGCACCATAAAATTCCAAAAACATTGCATAGCATCTATCTTGGCCAAGTTTTGTAATTTTTGGGTATCGCTTGATCGACATTAATTTTCGCATCCTTAAAATTGGCTACATTTGCATTTGCATTAAAAAATTGCATTAAAAATGCCAAAGAATCCACCTTGAAAACCGTGCATAGAATTTTATAGGCTTAAACCTAGGTTGTATCCTTTGCATCTTGGGTTCGACTCTAGGGCTTGCTTAGGCTAAATAAATGTAAAACCACTCAAAATTAATTTGATTAAATAATTAAGTGGTTATTATTTTGATCTCTAATTGCTCGAGTACAACATAAAAATGATAAATTAACGAGGGTAATTTCGGATTAATCAATCACGCACGATGATCACAGACCAAGAGCTTCTTCCTCACCGTCGATTAGCTCTCCGCTCACCTATCTTCTGTCTGCATTTGGACCGAGCCCTTGAGCTCGAGTCGAGCTTCTATTTGCAGGAGGTTCAACATTAACAGACCAGAGCTTTCAACTGAACAACTGTTGCTGAGGCATTCGATTTCGAGTCACCATCTGAAGATGAGGAGACGATCTGTGAAACATCGAGATCCAACGAGAACAACCATTGAGTGATCCGCCTACAACAAAACATCAAGTACCGCTGACATAACTTGCAATTGATTCGTCGCTCGAAGTTAATGCGGAGATCAGATCACCGCCGCCTACGATCAAAGCCTGTAGCTAGAGATCAGACCGAGTCGAAGCATCTCAAATCCACCATCGCTGCTTGCAGTTGCAACAGATTGGGGAAGAACATCCGCATTTCCAGAACATACGCCCAGCCGTTGATTATCCACTGATCCGACAGATGACATCGTGTACCGCTCCACCGCTCAAGGCGAGGAACGCACACCTCCCGTGAATCCAGTTGATATTTAGGATATTTTGCGAACTTTATATGACACATTCCTTTTCTATTTTACATACATATCCATTTTGAAGGAGTGAGTTGGATCACATGAATTGTGGTTATTTATGCATTTATCCTCATAGCTTTGGTTAATTGCATACATGTACAGATTGAGCTTGAGGCATGTGCCTGCGCACATGGTACTCTAATATTACTGCGCGTTAGCCCCTATAGTTTTCACATTTTACATGTGCCTCTTTATATTTCGAGCTTATTATAAATAAAGTCCATGTACGCAATTGATTAAATAAATAATATTATATTCTTATTAAACAAAATACTATTAATAAAAATATAATAAAAATACATATTATTATATTATATATTATAAATTTTATTTTCAAAAACTAAAGTGTTTTCTATTTTTAATAATTCAAAAGAAAATATAAAAAGCAAAAAAACTTATAAAATAATAAAATATAAAAATACCTTTAAGAATCCTATGAAAATCATTTATAATAGATTTTACTATACTCATAAAATCAAAAATAAAATAAAAAATGAATATTAAAATCCCTAAAAAATAAAACACACACAAAACATCAATTATTCATAACCAATTCCATAAAATTCACAAAAATACGTACAACACCTTATTTTAAAGGTATTTTCATCTATTTTCCAATGAAAATAAAATAAAAATATTTTCTTACTTTTTATATTTTAAAAATTAAAAATACTTCCTTATTTTCAATGAAAACGTTATTTTTCACTTTAAAAAATATTTTAAAATCCATTAAATTCTAAAAACAACTCAAAAATACATAAAACTAGTAAAATAAATTAAAAACATAAAAGTATTAAATTAAAATCAAATAAAAATAAAAACACATACCTACATTTCTTTACTTATATGTATATAAAACCATAGAAACAATAGAGAAATTCATAAGACCGAATAAAAATTTATAAAAAATGCATAAAAATAAATAAAAATAAAAAACCCTCACACCTTAGATACTTTTCTTTATTATCTTAGTTTCCACAGTTTGCCCCCTGAGTTTGACTCTTCCGTACTTATTGCTATATACATTAATTAGGAGTATAAATGAAAATAATCAAATTTTCTAGTAATTTCATATGATTGACACATCGACGATAGTTTTTACTTTTAGAAATTTCAGGTCAGTTTGATTGTTCAAGAAGGTAGTGTGCTGGTTACTCAGAAAGATGTAGAGACTAGATGGAAGCAGTATTTCCATAAGCTTTCCATTTGGGGAAGGAAATAGAGAGGCCATTTTGCGAGATCTAGCTAGTAGTGAAATTTACTTGAATTGTGTAAGTTGTATACAAATACAAAGGAAGGAAGTAGAGGAGGCTTTGAAGGTTATGGGACCTGGGAAATGTGTAGGAACTGATGGCATTCCTATAGAAGTATGGAGAGTTTTAAGTGAGCGTGGTTTGACTTGGATTACAATTTTATTCAATGGTATTTAATGAAGCAAGAAAATGCCTGAAGATTGGAGGAGACGCATTGTGGTGTCTCTTTATAAGAACACATGAGAGTTTCAAAATTTCTCAAATTACAGAGGTATCAAGCTTACGAGTCACACAATGAAAGTTTAGGAACGTATGATCGAAAGAAGTTTGAGGCAAGTTTCCAAAGTAAAATAAAATCAATTCAGATTCATGTCAGGCCACTCGACTATTGAAGCCATCCATTTGTCGAGGAGAACGACCGAGATTTATAGAGCTAGAAGTAAGAACATCCATATGATTTTTATTGATTTGGAGAAGGCTTATGATTCTGTCCCACGGGAGATATTGTGGAGAGTTTTGGAGAAGTGACAAGTAAATTTCCTATACACTAACCTCATAAATGATATGTATGATAGGGCTTCATCTTATGTAAGAATCTAGTCTAGGAAGACTAATTATTTTGACATCAACATTGGTCTGCATCAAGGTTCAGCTTTGAGTCCATTCCTTTTTACTTTGATTATGTACGAGTTACAAATCACATTCATGATGAGATACCTTGGTGTATATTATTCGTTGATGATATCATATTGATTGATGAGACTACATATGGAATAAATGAGAAGCTTGAGGTCTGGAGACAAGCATTGGAGACTAAATGACTTCATAAGAAGGCTAAGATTGAACATATGGAGTGTACTTCTGATGGAGGCAATGGTGAAAGAAATCAAGGTAAATATTGGTAATGATAACATTCGTCAGCTGTGATAAGATTATATGGAATTTTCTTATCGGAGAGACTCTTTTAGATACTAGGGATCTATTTTACAATAGGATGGGGAAATTGATGGAGATGTTACTAATAGAATAAATGCATGTTGGCTAAAATGGAGAAGAGCCTCTACTGTCCTTTGCGATAAGAAAATTCCTTTGAAAATAAAAGGAAAGTTTTACAAAGCATCCGTGAGACCTGCTATGCTACGCCTAAGAAGTGTTGGAATGAGACTATAAGAAGGGGATTTAGTTTTTTCGATCTAAGTCCGAGATTGACCCAAGATAGATCTGAATGGAGGCAAAGAATCTATGTAGCCGACTGTAACGGATTGGGTTTTGTTTAAAAAAACAATTAACAAGCCAAACCGTAACTAATTCCGACGATAATGGAGTTTATAATAATAATATTATTAATAATAAGGAAGAGATAATAAATTAGGACTATTATCCATTAGTTAAATACAAATTATTATTGTTGATTATCTCATTATTGGTATCTATAAAAAGTGCATGAAGCCTCCATTAATCTCACCATTACATACACGTGAGGAAGAGAAGAATTCTAGAGAGAGAGTGAGGAAGAGAGAGAGAGATCGTCGCCGACATATTTCGTGCCGGCAACAGCCCTCTTCGTCGGCATTGAAGTTGTGATCCGACGAAATTGAAGGAACACGGACGTGGTCGACAACGGTTCGTTTTGGTGGAGTCTTGGTCGACGAATTTCTTACGTCGACGAGGTATGTGTCGAACACATAGGATCGTAAGTAACGTGTTGTGTTGATCCATGATTTTTAAATTATGACTTATAGACGTATGTGTCGACCCCTATTAGGAACACGATACCACGATAGAGTGCATGTAACGTAGATTCTTTTATTTTGAATAGTCATCCAAGGATTCTTAATTATGTTTGATTCCATGTCGCTAACGGCAAGAAATTTGGTAAGATCTAAAAAGTCCTTGCATGATTTTATTCATCTCCATGTTAAACAAATGTTATTGGATATTCGTAAGTATGTATTTATTCTTTAAAATCACACGCATATTGCAGATTCAAATCGCATACCTTCTTCATAGTTTTGTTGCATGTGATAATGTCATGAAAAATTGCCTTAATTATTTCTGTATAAATCTAATCAGGTGGGTTATAAATTGGACAAGGAAATTGATCATGCTTTCTGCCATCATAAGACACACCGTATCTTATGATGGGAGGTGATTGATGTTGAATATTTCCTTTGATCTGTTGAACTCAGGGATTGTTACAAGACAAAAATCACTAGATAAAACCATAGGATGCACACACACAAATATAATTAAAAATAAACCTAGTACAAGAGACGAAGAATTTTATAATGGAATCAAGCTGGGTAAATCTATGACCAAAGCCTTCACAGCTTGGGATTTCACAATCAAACCTACCTGTCTCTCCCCTGCAACTTGCTTTATGTAAGTCAATTGCATAACACTACTTTGGAACCTATCGGAGTCAATGCAGAACACTACTTTGGAACCTAATCGGAATCAAGTTATCTTTCATAGAAAGAAAGGTTACTGACAGTTTGTGTACCCAAGATAATGTAAGTAAAGCAAAGATCTGTCAAAATTAATTTGTAAGTTTTTTTCTCAAACTGTCACTATCTTTCTTACCGATTTCATGATTCACTGTCCTGGTTAATTTGTGAGCATTATATATATAGTTTATGCTCAAATTCATGGTTATTAAAATAATAAAACACCAAGATTTGGCACTGACTCGAACTTAGGGGTCGTAAGGGCCTAAAGGGCTAACGCCTTCCGGCGGCGTGAGGCAAAAGATAAGTCCTCTCAGTTGTAGCTACACTGTCATGTTATGTTATGAACCGCTTGTGCCAGCGGTAAGCCATCAAAGCCATCAAAGCTGCCTAAGAAGCAACAATCAAGACCAGTCTAAACATGAAAAATGTTATGGGCATATGTGCAATATATCTTAATATTATGTGCATATATGCAATTATGTTAATGTTATGGACTTATGTGTAAGTTCTGTTAAAGTTAAGTGCACGTATGGAATTTATGTTAATGTTATGGACATATATGCAATTTATGTCAATGGTATGTGCATATTTTCTAGTTATAGTAATTTTAAGGGTACACGTGCAATTATGTTATTGTTAACTGCGCAAGTGTAATTTATGTGAATATTATGGGTATACATGCAAATATAGAAAAACTGACGGGTATATGTGCAATTATGTTATGTAATTCATGGTTATGAAGGGAACTTAGTTATATGCATTAAATAAGTTGATTTATTATTGATATGATAATGACTTTTGTGACTTGTTTTCTACGCTAGCCGGCTTGACCCCAACTCGGCACATACTGAGCATTATGCTCATAACATGCATTGCCAATCTTTTTCAGGAGAACGTGAGGACTAGTTCATTAACGGTTTAAGGGAGACGACACAGTCTTCAAGAAGTAGGAGCGGTATGGAACTACTACGTTTATGTTGGGTGGACGTCTTTATGCCCACTAGAATAAGGAAATCGTGGATACGATTTCGTCTAGTTTATTTGTCTTTAATTGAAGAATTCTTGGAATTGTGACCTTATTATGATTATGGAAAAGTTTTTTTGTTGGTTCTTTACTGCTCTTTTATGCCATGATTGATGCTATGAGTAACATTCCCGAGATGTCCGCCGAGTTTCTCGCTTCCACAACATTCTCGGACGATCGGGGACATTACAGGTGGTATTAGAGCAGGAGTTCCTCTGGGCATAAGATATCCGACCAATTCAAACTTAGCTCCATTAGTTTTAGAAAGTATAGGCTTTTGACCGTAAATTTCACATGTCATCTTTTCAGATGGCCCCTCGTCGTGGGAATGAGGCGAACGGAGACCGTGACTCTTCGTCTACGCAGGATATAGCTATGGACATGCAACGCCAAATGTTGGAATTGATGACCATGATGGCTCAGCAGCAAAAGCACCAAGGGCTTGGTTCTAGTGGATTGACACTGAAGACTTTCATTCAGCATGATCCACCTATCTTTAAAGGAGAACCTGATCCGGATAAAGCTGAGCATTGGTTGAGGGAAATGGAACTTGCCTTTGAGGCAACCGATTGTCCTGAGGAGAAGAAGGTGATATTTAGCACTTATCGTTTACGCGACAATACGAAAGAATGGTGGAGTTCTTGTAAAAGCATATACTTTGCTGATAAAACTACCATTGACTGGAAGGACTTCAAGGAACGTTTCACCGAGCGTTACATTCCTCAGCATGTTCGATTTGCAAAAAGACTGGAATTTATTGAGCTTCGACAATTCGTTGCAATCGAATATGTTTCCAAATTCCAAGAGATAGGAAAAGTTACGAAAAAAAGGAATAAGCGAAAATGAAAGACAACGTGCTAGGAAATTTTTCGAAGGCTCGAATTCAGGATTGGGCATGAAGGTGCTCACTCGAGGCCTCAGACTTTTTCAGATACAGTTTCAACGACTGAGGAGATTGACTCAACATATAAAAGAATCCAACAACAAAGTGGGAAAGCGTCCACATTCTGTTGACAATAAGAAGGGTAAGTATGATAAGGATAAAGGAAAGAAGCCCATAATCGAGAATGCCACGAAAGGATAAACCACTGTATCCTCTATGCCCTCACTGCGATAGAAGGCACACTGGAGAGTGCTATAAGCTTACGGGAGCTTGCCTGGCTTGCGAACAGAAGGGGCACTTTATTATAGATTTGTCCCAAGAAGAAGGAACAAAACTCTGGAGATCAAAAGAAGCACGTCAAAGGATGGATGTTCGCTCTACCTTCAGGAGAGGAGGAAGATGGGCACGCCACAGTGGAAGGTACTCTTTCTATTGTGGATCATTTGAGCTATGTTTTATTTGATTCTGGTGCATCGCATTCTTTTATATCTCATCGATTCGCCAACAAGTTGAATTTTTGCAGTTATTGAACTTCCATATACACTTAGTGTGACTTCGCCAATGGGTGTACACTCTACTTTGGGAACCTACATGGCTGATGTGCCTGTCCTTGTTGAAGGACACAATCTACCAGCCAACTTGATATTACTAACAAATAAATAACTTTGATGTTATTTTGGGTATGGACTGGCTTTGGGAGCACTATGCAGCCATATATTGCAGACAAAAGAAGGTGGTTTTCAATAAACCACATATGACAGAATTGATCATTCGCGAGACAAAAAGGGAAGTCAAATGATTATATCAGCTCTGAGAGCACACCGATTGATAGATACTGGCTGCACGACTTATTTAAATACAAAACCCTCTATGGCACAACTTGAGGATTTGGACGTCGTACGAGATTTTCCGGATGTTTTTCCAGATGATCTCCTGGGTCTTCCACCTAGAAGGGGAGATTGACTTCACTATTGATGTATTACCAGGTACTACACCCATCTCTAAGGTACCTTACAGAATTGTTCCTGCTGAGTTGAATGAGCTGAAAAAGCAATTGCAAGAACAATTAGATAAAGGGTTCTTGAGACCAAGTGTTTCTCCTTGGGGTGCTCCTGTCTTATTCGTGAAAAAGAAGGGACGGATCCCTTAGGCTCTGCATTGATTACAGAAGCATTGAATAAAGTCACCATCAAAAAATAAGTACCCGCTACCTCGCATAGATGATTTATTCGATCAATTGCTGTAAGTAGCGGTCTTCTCCAAGATTGATCTTCGGTCCGGTTACCATCAACTCAGGATCAGGGATGAAGACATATCAAAGGACAACATTCAGGACAAGATACATGCACTATGATTAGTGATGCCTTTTGGCCTCACAAATGCGCCCGGCTGCATTTATAGAGTTGATGAATAGGGTATTGACGACCGCCCGAACGACAGAGGTAAAGGGTATAGAAATAGGTCGTTGCGACCTCAATCACTCGGGCTGAGTCAATCAAGAAGAAATCAATCACTCAAATCAGATAAAAACAAGCAAGCACAAAATAGAGCGATCTAGCTATAGGATTAACCTGGTATAGCTCCCAGGGTCGAACACAAGGAGCACAGATTGGCCTTGCGGCCTACGATGTAGTCAGAAATCAAAGGAGTCTTTTTAGTGTTTTTATTTGTTTTTATATTTTTTTTAGATTTTTTAAATGATGAGAAAATTAAAGAAGGTAAATACAAGGGAACTTCAACAATTTATACAACACTCTAAAAATGATGCGAAAATTAAGGAAAAATGGTTTTTAAGTTTTTTAAGTTTTTTACTGTTTTTGGTGAATTTTGGAATTTTTCTAATGGGTAAATTATTTATTAAAAATCAAACAAGGCAGAAACACCAAGGTACTGTCCAGCAAGGTTGGAAACTCAAAAATAAAATGCTTAAGAGTTTCAATCAACCTTGGAGGTAATTTTCCTATAATCTATGAAGAATAAGGAAAATTAGGCACCCTAATTATTGTTTTTGGATTTTTAATTTATTTATTACAATTTTTATGGGTTTTTAGGGGTTTTTCAATTTTTAAGGTTTTTAAGTGATGAAAAATAGCCAAAATTGGCTAGAAAATCAAACAACAAGCAAACTACAGTATCTAATTTTTTTGGAATTTTTGGGGATGTTTTTATATTTTTTGGTATTTTTAAAGTTAAACAGTAGCAAAAATAGGGGTTTTTGAATTTTTAAAAATAGCAAATGAAATCAAAAATGTCCTCAAAAATCATAGAAATTCCCACACCATGGCAGGAGCCATGTGTCAAAATTTCATTAGATTTGGAGGTCGTTTGATATTTTATTCAAAAATAAAGGTGGGGCACTGTGCACAGGGACCTATGTGCAAATACCCGAAGATCTGGGGGCCTAGGTGCAAAATACCCAGCAAGTCACGCGCGTCGCGCGTGGCTGGGGCACACAGGGACCAAATTGCAATAAAAACCAAGTCCTAGGGCTATTTGATAACTCGTATCAAAAGGCCCAGGGCATGGATGTAAAAAGCCCACTAAATAACGCACATGCGCATAAACAATGCTCACAGGGGTATAATTGCAATTTCACAAAAAGATTCATTCATTGCATAACATTCCAGATCTACAGGACTAAAACTATAAAAAGCCCAGGTACACACGTGATGGAGCACGTGGTCAAAACACGCACAGGGGCATACATGTAATTCGAAATAAGCACAAGGTCCAAAATGCAAATAACCCTACGTGAAAAAGTTTCTAGAAATATTTACAGACTAAACAGGAAATAACAAACTAAGAGGGGGCCCTACGATATTTACCCCTTTATTAGCCGACGGTCGGATAGGCGCCACGTGGGTGATCTGACGGCTGGGATGGCGGCGCGACTCCTCTCTTCGTCCCTTCGGCTCGATCGACGGTGGGGAGAGGCCCACGTGGAGGATCTGACGTCTAAAACGCTGGCGCCTCTCTCCTCTGCTATCAATGGTCCAGATGCGCTCCTCGGATGGATCGACGGCTGCTGCTCCTCGAGAATGACGGACGCGATCAAAATTGGAGCGAGGGCTTCATCGGACGGCTCTGGAAGATGGAGGAAGGAACTGATGGTAGGCGAACTTCGCCGGCCTCGTGCGTGGACTCCGGTCCTCCTCAGCTGCTGCTACTGGTCGGAACACGTTCCTGGTGACTTCCCGCAGCTGATGGTGATGGCCGATGGCCCAACGAGCCCTGGAGGGGCTCCGGCGAGGCCTAGCGGCGCGAAGCTCCGGTCTGAACTGTAGGGGGGCTCAGATGCCTCCCTTTGACCTGCAAAGTAGACACGAAGGTTCGCGGGTCGAGGGCAAAATGCCTCGACCCAAGAAGGCGGGGTGAAGGTGGTCGGTGCTGTGAGGCGGACGAGCTCCGGCGAGCGGAGGACGGTGGAGCTCGATTCCCAGATCCTGTGCGATCTGGGTTGAGTGAAAGGGCGTAGCAGGTGCGTGAGGGGTTGGCGGAGGTGATGGTCGGGTCGGAGGATCGAGATGTTACGCGAAATGGCCGGAATCGGAGAAATGCGTCGGAGATATGAATTGGGCGAAATCGAAAATTACACTAAATAGAAGGTCTAATCGACTACCTGATGGCTGCAGTAGACTGTGCTGGAGCGTGGCTAACTCCGGGTCGTAGCTTCGAAGGGCGTCAAGGCCTGAAGCTCGATGCTCAACGCCGGCGGCGGAGCAAGGACGGCGAGAATCGCCGGATCAATGGATTCGCTTCCTCGCCTCACTGCAACAAGGGCAGACGCTTGCTGTCACTCTCGCGAAGCCTATGGAGGTCACTGGGAAGGAGGAGAAGGGCCAAAGATGGGGCGCGGAGGCGGCGGAGGTGAGAATATATAGAGTGACAGCGTCGATTAGGTTGAGTGGAGACGGCAAAGGAAAGCGTTGATTTCATGGCGAAGGATCCGGCGAGGGAGAGGGATGAACGACGAAGAATCCGGGCGCGGGGTATGCGTGGGAGACAGCCTGGAGACGCGTGGGAAAATCGGAGAAGACGGGGCGGCGCGCGTCTTCCAGAATAGGAAGGAGTCCGCGGGGGAGTTGACCGGGGTCAACAATCCCCCGTGGACCAATCAGGAGCGGCCACGTGGATGCAATTTTTGTTTATTTATTTTAAGGCAGGAAATAGGCCGAATTAAAGAAAACTCAAAACATGAAATCTTTTTCTTTTATTTTTTTTCTATTTTTTGGTGATTTTTAATTAATTTTTGGAACTAAAAATAGGGTAGCTATATATATAGGTATATGTACACTATATGGATTTTATTTTTGATTTTTTATTTGTTATTTTTATGTATTTTTATGCTCATTTTGTATTTTATTTATTTACAAGATAAAATGAGGAATAAAAGAATATTTTTATTTTATTTTTATCACATATATACAAGGGTGAAATAAATGGTTGAATACATTTATATACATGGTATTTTATACAATGTGTCTTTGTATTTTCAATTTTGTAATTTTTATTTGATTTTTGTTTTGTTTCTTTTTTATTTATTTTATTTACAAAATATGCCATAGAATATTCACAAAAAGTTCTGAAAATAATTTCATTTATTTATAGGGTTAAATAAATACATGGGTGATGGTCTATGCACATGGTGAAGGTATATTTTGAATTTTTGATTTTTTTATTTGTATTTTGTTTTTAATAAGATATATACAAATACTTACAACATATTTTTGGGTGAGGAAAATATAATTTATTGTATTTACAGAAGTATATACACATGAGCTCCTATCTCCCTCTACTTTGGCTTTTATGCGGTCAGGCCCATGCTGAGCCCTCCCTTGGGTTAGGTTGCTCAATATTTATTCTAAATATTTCCCTCTTTTTCTTTTGCTCTTTATTCTTTTTATTTTTTTGCACAAAACATGCTAATTATAGGTTTTTACACAATGCATGCTTTTGGTAATTATTTTGTATTTACACATATCTACATGTATTTGCAAAGGTTTTTGTAGCTAAAATAATAGAATAAAGAGTGATGAATGGGTATTCATCACCCCCTATGCTTTAACTTTGCTAGTCCCTTAGCAAACACTTATTTGAAAAAGAAGTGAAAAAGAAAGAAAAAGAAAAAGAAAAAGAGGATGTACATGGATCAAGGTTGACTTATTAAATTTTCCTTCATTAAATTGAAATATGGAGCTCGATCAGATCTTTGGATTATTAATGTGTCGGAACCTTATTTGGGACTTAAGCCTAAAACTCAACAGCTCCAAGTTCCACCAATCTATGGGCAAGACTCCTCAATAAACCAGATCAGAACAAGTCTACATACACAAACTCTAATGACCATGAATCTTTTCCTTGCGGTGTAAGTGATATGTGGCTCCCCACCTCAGAAGTAACAAAGAAACAACCTCCCTCAACCTGGTAACTCTAATGCCTCAGTCTAGCAACTCTTTCCTCGAGAAGCGGGGTATTCCCTTCTAAGTTCAAGTGCAACCGGCTCAAGAAGAGGGGGTAGAAGTATAGAGTTTTGGAAGCTCAGCCAGTGTAGCTAAGTCTCCCGCTGCAAGCTTCATGAGATGTAACATGATACCATAAGCTTTTGCTTTTCACTCCGGTGGGTTATTAAATTTTCAATCCGACCCACCACTTTTTTGGAGTTCTTTTTGCATTTTTTTTTCAAGATCTTCTGTACAACATATCTACATGGTGCAGCATATATAAGAAATTTCCCTTGAGCCAGTAGACTATCCCTCTTTTGAAGCTTTATTGCAACCCACAGCTTCTGTCTTTAGCTTTCAACACCACTAGACCAAGTTGAGGTGCACTTCCTTCACTATAAGAAGAAGAGAGGTTCCGCCTAGAAGTACTACCCTCATATGCTACCCCAAGCCAAAGGAAACTGCCTCCTCATCACCTCATCCGTGGAGAGCCATGTGTAAAGTGTAGGTGCAAGTGAAGCCATTGTCTCTGAGAGTCATGCGTGTGTTGTTAAGTGCTCTACTTAGGCTTCATCAAGATGACATATGCTCATAGCCTAGTGGACTTGAAGAATTAAGCCCTTATGGACCTGAAAAGCCTTAACCCTAAGTCCTACAAGGTTCCTCTTGAAGTTAAGTGAATTAAGATCTTATTCAAGCTCCATTTCTCAATTTAATTCCAGGCTTAGTTTGAATGTCAACTCTCATCCAGGAAAAACTATATACATATATGTACACAAGATGCTATTTACAAAATATTTTACAATCATGCAAAAATTTTTGGAAAATGTTCTGAAATCATGAATGAATGATGCATGAGGTGCAAGTTTTGCAAAATGATATTTACACACATTTACACAAGATTTTTGCAAACTTTTGATTTTCAAAACATTTTGGAAAAAATTTTGTACTATATACATAATTTTGATACAAAATATTTACACAAGCTTTACACAAAAGATTTTTGAAAATCATTTTTACAAAATATTTTATACACTAGCTATGTTTGTGCAAGAATAAAAGAGGTTTATGAAAATTTTTAATTTTTTTGTGATTTTTGTGTTTTTTAGCCATTTTATTTATTAACACCCTCACACAAAGTACGAGTTATGGCTAAAGTATATATGAAATATATACACACCCCCCCTATACTTAGCTCGAACGATGTCCTCAGAGTGATCAAGAGCGATGAAGAAGACATAACTCGTGCTTAGTAAAAGGGAAGTGAAAAGGAATGGCTAAGTACATGAACGAATAAATGAATAGAATGAGAGGAACTCGGTGGTTTTCCCCCTATACTTAGGATTAACTAATCCTAAGTATAGAAAGCTGTACATGAAGGGGAAGCCGAGTGAAGAATATACAGAATCTGCCCCCCCTATACTTAGGGTAAAATATCCCTAAGTATAGGCAGCAAAAACAAGAGCAGAAAGAATGAAAAGAATAATCGCAGGGTCCGACATCCCCCCTATACTTAGGGGTAAAGTACACCCTAAGTATAGCATAATCATCAGATGAGAGACGGGATATGGGACTAAAGAATAGAATGATATGGACAACTGGATCTATACAGGCGGAGGAACAGTGAAAATCAGACGTGAGATGTAAAAGATGTGAGTCAAAAGACCACATCTCACGCAAAATGAATAGCGGCAATAATAACGTCCCGCGGCTCATGATCTAGAAATGGTTTGAGCCGCTGGCCGTTCACTCGGAAGGTACTCTCAGAAGATAACTCAGATATATCAATGCTACCGTTATCGTGTACCTTTCTGACCAAATAGGGTCCTTTCCATTTGCTCTGTAGCTTCCCTGGAAATAATCGTAGCCTTGCATCAAACAACCATACTTTCTGTCCAATCTCAAAATGCTTGTGGCTGATATGAGAATCATGCCACTCTTTGACTTTCTCCTTATAATGTAGGCTGTTTGAGAAAGCTGTATCTCTAAGCTCTTCCAAGGCGGCTAGCTCTGCCCTCCTCTGGTCTCCTATACCATCTGGATCCATCAATATGTCTGTAACTGCCCAGAGTGACTTGTGCCTCAGCTCAACAGGTAGATGGCACGGCTTGCCATAAACGAGGCGAAAGGAGATGTGCCCAAAGGTGTCTTGAAAGACGTCCTATATGCCCACAAAACCCGAGTCCAAAAGCTGTGACCAATTCTTTCGGTCCGGGCGGACGACTTTCTGCAAAATATTCTTGATCTCCCTATTCGACACCTCAGCTAGACCATTTGTCTGTGGATGGTATGGTGTAGCAACACGATGGTCTATGCTGAACTCGCTAGCAAGTGCCTTCACCTGGTCGTTGATGAAATGAGATCCCCCATCAGAAATCAGAACTCGTGGAACCCCGAACCGCATGATGATGTGCTTCTTCAAAAATCTGCAAACTGTCTTTGCATCTGCGGCTCGGGCGGGGATAGCCTCAACCCAACGACTGACATAATCTACGGCCAACAGAATGTACTCAAATCCCTGACTCTTAGGGAATGGACCCATGAAATCGATGCCCCATGCGTCAAAAACCTCACAGAAGTGAATGGGCTGCATCGGCATCATATCACGCTGTCCACAAGTGCCCATCCTCTGACAGTCAGTACATCTCTTCACGAACTCATCAGAGTCCTTGAAGAGTGTAGGCCACCACAAGCCGGATTGGAGCACTTTCTGTGCCGTTCTCCTCCCAGAATGATGTCCTCCTGCCTCAAGCTTGTGGCAATAAGTGAGGACACTATGATGCTCCTCCTGAGGAATACACCGACGCCAGATGCTATCCCCTCCTTCGTGGTAAAGGATGGGATCCTCCCAGTGGTAGGACTTGGCCTTCGCAAGGAAGGTCTCAAGCCTCTGCTTGGGCCAATCTTGTGGGACTTTCCCAGCAACGAGAAAGTTCACAATATCAGCATACCATGGGAGTGAGGCGATAGCAAGGATCGCCTCGTCTGGGAAGGTATCACAAATGGGATCAATCTGCTCTGTCTCCTCAGGCTGCTCTAATCGGGGATAAATGGTCCGCCACCACATTCTTGACTCCAGGCTTATCCTTGATCTCAATGTCGAACTCCTGGAGTAGAAGGATCCATCTAGTAAGTCTGGCCTTGGCGTCCTTCTTTGACATGAGGTACCTGATGGCGGTGTGATCTGTGTACAAGGTCACTCGGGATCCAATGATATATGATCTGAATTTATCCAGGGCAAACACTACTGCTAGCATCTCCTTCTCTGTGACTGTATAATTCCGCTGGGCGGAATCCAATGTGCGGCTAGCATAGTGTATCGCAAATGGTACTCCATCCCTCCTCTGTCCCAGCACTGCCCCTACGGCAAAATCAGAGGCGTCCGTCATGATCTCGAATGGTAGAGACCAATCGGGTGGCTGAAGGACAGGAGCCTCAATTACACACTGCTGGAGAGTCTCAAAGGACGAAAGACACTTGTCATCAACAAGGAACTCGGTATCTTTCGTCAAGAGATCAGTCAACGGTCGGGCAATCTTGCTGAAATCATGAATGAATCTCCTGTAAAAACCAACGTGCCCTAGAAATGACCGTAGCTGCTTCAAATTGGACGGCGGTGTGAGTTTTCTAATGACATCGACCTTGGCCGGATCAACCTCCATGCCTCTGTTGGAGATGATGTGGCCAAGCACCGTCCCTTGAGTCACCATGAAGTGACTCTTTTCCCAAGACAGAACCAAGCGGGTAGCAATACATCGCTGAAGCACTCGGTCTAGGCAGTCAAGACAGGAATCGAATCCGTCGCCGTAAACCGAGAAGTCGTCCATGAAGACCTCTAAACACTCCCCTACCATGTCCGAAAATATTGACAGCATGCATCTCTGAAAAGTCGCAGGGGCGTTACATAGCCCAAATGGCATGCGTCGAAAGGCGTAGGTACCGAAGGGACAGGTAAAGGTGGTCTTCTCCTGATCCTCAGGAGCGATGGCCACCCGATTGTAGCCCGAGTACCCATCCAGGAAGCAGTAATGGCTTTTCCCTGCCAGTCTCTCAATGATCTGATCTATAAAGGGCAGGGGGAAATGGTCCTTCTTGGTGGCCTGGTTGAGTCTCCTGTAGTCAACGCAGACCCGCCAAGAGGTGGGTACTCGTGTAGCGATCTCCTCTCCCGACTCACTGATCACAGTCGTGATGCCCGTCTTCTTGGGCACCACATGCAAGGGGCTCACCCACTTGGAGTCGGAAATGGGATAAATAAAATCTGCACTCCACCATTTTGATATTTCCTTCATGACAACCTCTCTTAGGTTGGGGTTAAGTCGCCGTTGGAACTCACGCGACGGCTTCGCCCCTTCCTCGAGATAGATATGGTGGGAACACAATGAGGGACTAATCCCATGGAGATCTGCTACGCTCCATCCAATTGCCTTGCGGTTTTTTTCAAGAACCTCCATCAGACGGGATTCTTGCTCTTCAGTCAGATCAGCAGAGATGATGACTGGGTACATCTCAGACTCTCCCGCAAGGAATCTATACTTCAGCGAAGTAGGGAGCGGCTTCAGCTCTGGACAGCTGGGTGCTGGCAAATCTGGCTTCTGAAGAAGATGTGTGTATGCAGACAATTCTGCCAAATCTGCCTGGGAAAATGATAAAGAACTCTCACAAACTGGATCTGGAGAAGGTGGGTCCTCTGCATTGTCTCTGATCTGCTCTGCCTCTACCTCCTCCTCATCTATAGGCTCAAGTGGATCCAGATCTGGCATCTGATCATCACAATCGGCCCAATCAGATTCTGAATCCGAGGGATCTATATCAGACTCGGTGGCATCAGTACCACCGGAGAGCAAGGTGGCCTCAGTACCACCATCACTGGAAATCGTGTTGCGATCAAGGTCCGACTCTTCTGACTCAATAGTATCCTGAACCAGGATTGTGCTCTCCAGACTATCCTCTTCTATCATCTCTGTATCAGCTGTATCTGAATATGAGAGGATGGCCTGTGCTGCAGGATCTGCCCAAACTGCCTCATCATCTGTGATCACAAAATCACAGTCCTGGTGGATGTCTGGCTCTGCGTCTGTCAGCTGCTCTGAATCTGTACTGCCATGTGAGCGGGATCTATCTCTGGCTCTGTGGTCCTTAACCGTCTCTATTTGTATACTCTCGCCCTGGACGCGAAAGAATACCTTCCCACTGTCATGGTCAGTAACCGCTTTGGCTGTGGCCAAGAACGGGCGACCTAGGATAATGGGGGAATCGGTCAACGAGTCAGGGGTCTCCATGTCCAGCACTACGAAGTCCACGGGGAATTGCAAACCCTGAATCGTGACGACAACGTCTCGCAACAACCCCTTTGGCCTCTTGACAGACCGATCAGCAAACTGAAGGTATGTCCTGCTCTGTCTAAGAGTGCCCAACTCTAAGTGGTCGAGAAGGGTTGCCGGAAGAAGGTTGATCGACGATCCGCTATCTAAGAGAGTACGGTCGAACCTCTGCTCACTAATCTGACATCTGACATACGGGGCCCCTAAATCTGGCCTCTTAGTCGGCAGATGGTTCTGGATCGCATAACACGTGGCTTTGGTCAACACATGAATTTCTGCGGTCTTGTTCCTCTTCGTCCTTCTGACTGTGGTCTTATCTCTCAAGGATCGCTGAAGAAGAGGGATGTGTTGCAAAGCCTCATTGAGGGTCAGCTGGATGTGAAATCGGTCTATCATGCTCTGGCTGAACTCCTCCTGCTCTATCTTTTTTGGATCTTTTTCTTTTTTCTTCCCCTTCCCCAACTCAAGGGCTCTAGGGGAAGGGGATCACAGGGTCCTTCTCAGATGAAGGACTAGGAATAGGCCTAGATGGTTCGATGACCGGATCCTCACAAACATCATTCACCACAGTGGGATCAGAAGAAACTAAACCTTTTCCTTTATTCAAATCAGAGTTCTGAGATACATTCATGCGAGGAAAGACAACATTTCTATCAGAATAAATGTTGGTGGCGTCAGTACCACCTCTAGCTGGCTCTACAACTAGACGTCTTGCGGCCTCAGTACCGCGGGCTGGCTCGGCTCTGCTGGTGGCGTCAGTACCACCTCCTCGATGTGGTGAAACGGCGGCCTCAGTACCGCCGGTGGAATGAACATCTCTGGTGGCATCAGTACCACCGTCATCATCATGTGCGGCTTCAGTACCGCTCTCCTCTTCCTCATCTGGCGCTCTAGATGGATCCTCGCGTTGTCGCTCAGATGAGGCGCCGCCTGCTGGTCTTCTACCGCTCCTAAGTGTAACAAAGTCAGCATCAAATATATTCGATGACATATCATCAAATGAGTTACTAGGAGTGGTAGGCGCAGTGGGAACTACCTGCTCAGATTTCCTCTTCAAGTTATTCGGATTAGGCTCGATCTGTGCAGGGATAGCGGCCTTCCCTCTCATCAGGTCCCGCATCTCCTGGCGGAACTCGTCCATCTCCCGTCTAAATGTAGCCTGCTGCTCTGTGAAGAGGCGGGCTAAATCATCCATGGCGGGGCTCTCATGGGAGCCCGACGGGTTGCCTCTCTGATGATGAGGCTGCTGGACCTGGTGCTGCTGCGGCTGAGAGGGGTAAGAGGAATGATGCTGCTGCTGGTGAGCCTGCTGCTCACGTCTCCAATTCTGTCCCTGCTGCTGGTAGGGACGAGGTACGAAGGATGATGGCTGATGTGGCTGATATGCAGGGGGCTGCTGGTGATCTCTCTGCTGGGAGTACTGCCCTCCCTGACCGGCTGGCTGCTGTTGGGACTGGTTACCCCCATTCCCCCACCTGAATCCGGGATGGTCTCGTCGGATCCCAGGTTGAGGACGGTCATACCAAATCCCGTTGACATCCATCAACGGTTCCGCGTCGTAAGGGGCTGGTGGGAGTACATCCAGAGGCTGATCCGGCTGATATACCACCATCTGTAAGTCAGGAGATGGTGGTGACTGGTAAGAGGGCTGCTGCTGCTGGTACGGCTCCGCCTGTACAAGGTGAACTTGTCTAGGCTGCTGCAAGGAGCTGGAGCGCTGGGACGAGCTGCGGCTGCCGCCGGAATCGCCTCGCGACATAAGACGGGGCTGAGGAGCCGTCTGTGCCTCCTGAAGACACAAGAGCTGGGTCTTCATGTCGCTCAGAGTTTGTGCCATTTGCTCCATCTGAGTTATGCCCTGGCACTGCTTCTTCTCTATTATTTCCATGCGGTCCAACTTCTCGCTGATAATCCCCATGTCCGCAGTGGCCGACTCTGCCTGTGCGGCCGCAACTGTGGATGAACTGGAAGGACCTGCATCAACCCGTGCTATCCGCTGATACTGCACGGGTCCTGGCGGCTGCTGAGATCTCTGTGTGTACAACCGAGTCTGGGACATCACCATGTAATTTTCTGCCATCTCTTCGTAGATGGCCCAGACTTGGTTGTGGTCCTTGGCAAAGTAGGACCCGCCGCAGGAAGCATTCACCAGACCCTGAAGCTCTGGTGTCATCCCACTAAAGAAGCTCTGAACTAGGTTCGGCTTCGAAATGTCGTGGTGTGGGCATCTATCCAGAAGCTCTCTGAACCTCTCCCATGCCTCGTGAAATTGCTCGTTAGGGAGCATGGAGAAGTTGTTGATCAGGGCCCTTGCTGCATTCGTCCGCCCGAGTGGATAGTACTTGTTCAAGTACTCGGTGCGGAGTTGCTCCCAGGTGTAAACAAACTTCCCTAAATGTTTCAGCCAGGCGGCTGCTCTATCTGCCAGTGAAAAAGGGAAGGCCATCATTCGAATCGTATCTTGGTCCACACGACGGTCGTGGACAGTGCTACAGATCATCAGAAACTCCTGGAGATGGAGGTGGGGTTCCTCAGTGGCGAGTCCGTGAAAATGAGGAAGCATCTGCAGGGTGTTTGGAGGGAACTTGAAATCCCCCACGATAGCAGGTATCACCACCCACTGGTGCATCAGTGTAGATCCGGGGTTGTGTAGCTCCCGCATTGGTCTTGCTGCGGCGGCGGCTGCCGCTGCTGCGGCAGCTGCTGCTGCGGCTGCTGCCTCTGCATCAGCGTCAGGAATGTCCTCCGGCTCGCTCGGCTCGTCTCGCTCTCTTCGGAGTCTCTCCAACTCCCTCCTCATCTCTATCATGAATGCCCCCTGATCGCGTAACTGTTGCTGAACTGTCTCTAATGACGCGATCAGGGTGGAGTTAATTGCTCCCTGGTCTAAGACAAAATGTTCGGGCTGGCGATCGTCTGAACTGCCGGCTCCAGCCATTCGGACGTCTGCAAAATCAGATGAGCCTAACTCAGGTTCTGTCAAATTAATTCGTCTTTCCTCGGGCTCATGTCTCTCAGTAGCAGAAGAAAGGGGATCGAGGGGGAACAGGGTGGAATCGAACTCGGGCCCGGAGAGCTGGTCTCTACTCTCACGGGCCAACCTAGATGATGGAGTAGACGCGCCTGAAAGCGGTGCAGCCAGAGGCTGCCTAAGAGATCGTCTACCCATCATCTTGATCTTGGCGAGTTGGGCGGATGGGATCTGGAGAAAATATGATCGCAAAGCAAACCCCCGGTTCACCAACGCAACACAATCTGAAGACCGTGAAAGATCGGTCAATTTATCTTGTCAATTTTATTTGGTGAACATACAAAATATCAGAGCGCTTACGTGACCTGTTAGGATACCCGATGCTACTCCAACCGACTGGCCCGCACGGAAGAGTCGGTAGTCAGCTAGAAATAACACCGGAGGGTTCTACCTAGGGTGCGGGTCACTCTCTCGCGCATCCAAACCATACAATGAGGGGGTTGCTCTCCCCAAGACAAATTTTTAATGTGAGTGTCTTTTAGGGTCAATAATGTTATCCAGTCCCATTTTTTTTATTTTTCTTTTAAATTTTTTTTTTTAAATAAATACAAGCGGCCTAACGGTTTTTCCGATTCTCCTGATGATTAAGCCAAAAACAGAGGGAGAAGACGAAAAAGCCGATGCGCGAAGAAATCAATGATGCATGCAGAGAAAGAAATGCGTACCTCGTCTCCAGCACTCTACATGCAAGTGATCCGCGCAGAATTTAAAGACATAATAAAACTACCTAAATGGTGCAGCGGGAAAAACCGTCCTTAGACAAGCAACTTCTATTGATCGTGAAGAACAATAGTTAGCTAACCGAATCGAGTCCCGAGTCCGATCTTGGGAGTCACTCGGTGCCCGCCACAACGGGTCCTGCCAGCGCTGTATGTGACTCCTCACGGCACGTGGTCTCAAATCCAATTAAACTAACTTTTTCAGTGAATTTTATTAAGGTCCAATTACGTTCTATAGGAACAGATATTCTATTAGGTGTTGGGCCTTAAAAATTTACGTCACAATCAATCAAAATTCCTAGGTCTAGGGGCTAAAACCGCGAGAAACACCGGAAAAGGCAGCTAGCTATAAAAACCACGATAAAAGCCACGAAAATCCAAATGGGTCCCCCGAGCACACCGGTGCTCGGCGAAACAGACCCGCTAAGTTACAAATGTCCACAGGTCCAAAGTCTAAATTATTACAACAGTATTGTTCTCTCTCTCTCTCAGAAATGAAAACTCCTTCTTCTCTCTCTTCCTCCTGCTCTTCTTCCCGTGCGGGCCCTCAAAAAGTGTACTCCAAGTTCTCCACGCAGTACCTCGCACAAAAATTAGAAAGAGAGAGAGAGTGTCAGAAAACAGTTATAATTAAGAGAGACAATATGAAAAAAAATGACTACAAAGCCGTGCTCCCCGGCAACGGCGCCATTCTGATCCTGTGCGATCTGGGTTGAGTGAAAGGGCGTAGCAGGTGCGTGAGGGGTTGGCGGAGGTGATGGTCGGGTCGGAGGATCGAGATGTTACGCGAAATGGCCGGAATCGGAGAAATGCGTCGGAGATATGAATTGGGCGAAATCGAAAATTACACTAAATAGAAGGTCTAATCGACTACCTGATGGCTGCAGTAGACTGTGCTGGAGCGTGGCTAACTCCGGGTCGTAGCTTCGAAGGGCGTCAAGGCCTGAAGCTCGATGCTCAACGCCGGCGGCGGAGCAAGGACGGCGAGAATCGCCGGATCAATGGATTCGCTTCCTCGCCTCACTGCAACAAGGGCAGACGCTTGCTGTCACTCTCGCGAAGCCTATGGAGGTCACTGGGAAGGAGGAGAAGGGCCAAAGATGGGGCGCGGAGGCGGCGGAGGTGAGAATATATAGAGTGACAGCGTCGATTAGGGTTGAGTGGAGACGGCGAAGGAAAGCGTTGATTTCATGGCGAAGGATCCGGCGAGGGAGAGGGATGAACGACGAAGAATCCAGGCGCGGGTATGCGTGGGAGACAGCCTGGAGACGCGTGGGAAAATCGGAGAAGACGGGGCGGCGCGCGTCTTCCAGAATAGGAAGGAGTCCGCGGGGAGTTGACCGGGGTCAACAATCCCCCGTGGACCAATCAGGAGCGGCCACGTGGATGCAATTTTTGTTTATTTATTTTAAGGCAGAAATAGGCCGAATTAAAGAAAACTCAAAACATGAAATCTTTTTCTTTTATTTTTTTTCTATTTTTTGGTGATTTTTAATTAATTTTTGGAACTAAAAATAGGGTAGCTATATATATAGGTATATGTACACTATATGGATTTTTATTTTTGATTTTTTATTTGTTATTTTTATGTATTTTTATGCTCATTTTGTATTTTATTTATTTACAAGATAAAATGAGGAATAAAAGAATATTTTTATTTTATTTTTATCACATATATACAAGGGTGAAATAAATGGTTGAATACATTTATATACATGGTATTTATACAATGTGTCTTTGTATTTTCAATTTTGTAATTTTTATTTGATTTTTGTTTTGTTTCTTTTTATTTATTTTATTTACAAAATATGCCATAGAATATTCACAAAAAGTTCTGAAAATAATTTCATTTATTTATAGGGTTAAATAAATACATGGGTGATGGTCTATGCACATGGTGAAGGTATATTTTTGAATTTTTGATTTTTTTATTTGTATTTTGTTTTTAATAAGATATATACAAATACTTACAACATATTTTTGGGTGAGGAAAATATAATTTATTGTATTTACAGAAGTATATACACATGAGCTCCTATCTCCCTCTACTTTGGCTTTTATGCGGTCAGGCCCATGCTGAGCCCTCCCTTGGGTTAGGTTGCTCAATATTTATTCTAAATATTTCCCTCTTTTTCTTTTTGCTCTTTATTCTTTTTATTTTTTTGCACAAAAACATGCTAATTATAGGTTTTTACACAATGCATGCTTTTGGTAATTATTTGTATTTACACATATCTACATGTATTTGCAAAGGTTTTTGTAGCTAAAATAATAGAATAAAGAGTGATGAATGGGTATTCATCAGGTATTCCGAGAATACCTGGACAAGTTTGTGATTGTCTTTGTTGATGATATTTTGGTTTATTCACTAGATATCTTACAACACCGAGTGCATCTTCGATTAGTTCTTGAGACATTGCAACAACACCAGCTTTATGCTAAATTATCCAAATGCGACTTTTGGCTAGAGGAAGTTTCATTCCTAGGTCATGTTGTATCCAAGAATGGTATTTCTGTGGATCCCGCAAAGGTGGAGGCTGTTTTAAATTAGAGTCAGCCCAAGAATGTCTATGAAATCCGCAGTTTTCTAGGACTGGCAGGATATTACAGGAGATTCATCCAGAATTTTTCTAGGATCTCCCTACCTCTGACCCGATTGTTGAGAAAGGATGTAAAGTTTGAATGGTCTCAGAAGTGCGAGCAAAGCTTTCAAGAGTTAAAGCAAAGATTGACGACTGCCGCTGTTCTCGCGCTACCCTCGGGTAGTGGTGGATTTGTGGTCTACACTGATGCATCTGGCTCCAGTTTGGGATGTGTCCTCATGCAGCATGGAAAAGTTGTGGCTTACGCATCCCGACAGTTGAAAGAAGCTGAAAGAAATTATCCGACACATGATTTAGAGCTTGCAGTGGTAGTTTTTGCACTAAAGATATGGCATCATTATTTATATGGAGAGAAATTTGAGGTATTTACTGATCATAAAAGCCTCAAGTATATCTTCTCTCGGAAGGAACTGAATTTGAGGCAAAGACGATGGTTGGAGTTTTTGTCAGACTATGATCTTTCCATTGATTATCATCTATGAAAGACGAATGCAGTCGCCGATGCGCTTAGCAGGAAGTATGAAGTGAAGCTCGCAAGTATGAAATTGCAATGGCAGCTAATGAAAGATTTAGAGGAATGGAACCCTTTTATTGAAAGAAAGACTAGAGTTCTTATGGCTGGAATGAAGATCCACTCATCATTGGTAGAGAAAGTTATTTTGGCCCAGAAGGATGATGATGACCTTCAAAAGTTGATAATCACTTCTCAAAAATAAGGATCTGATTTCTCCATCGGGATAGATGGAGCATTGAGATTCCGTAATATACTATGGGTTCCTAATAATAGTGAACTAAAGCAAGAAATTCTTGAAGAGGCTAACAGGTCCATGTATACCATTCATCCCGGCACAACAAAAATGTACAAAGACTTACGGAATTTTTGGTGGCCTAAGATGAAGAATGACATTGCAAAATTTGTGTCGGTATGTCTTATTTGTCAGCAAGTAAAGATTCAGCACCAGAAGCCTGCAGGTCCTCTGCAATCACTAGAGATCCCCGAATGGAAATGGGAAAATATCACTATGGATTTTGTTTGTAGGTTGCAAAGACAAAGAAGGGTCGCTTTGACACGATTTGGATGATTGTTGATCGCTTAACGAAGTCAGCACATTTCTTACCCATCAGATTGGATCAATCCACAGAGAGCGTTGCTGAATTGTATGTGAATGAGAAAGTGAAATTGTATGGTGTTCCGATATCGATCGTATTAGACAGAGACACGAGATATACCTCCCGATTATGGAAGAACGCGCAGGATGCTTTGGGTACAAGTTTGAAGTTCAGCACATCATTCCATCCTCAGACTGATGGACAATCTGAAAGAACAATCCAGACATTAGAAGACATGTTGAGAGCTTGTGCCCTCGACTTTGCTGGAAATTGGGATAGACATTTGCCTTTGGTTGAATTTGCTTATAATAATAGCTATCATGCAAGCATTAAGATGGCTCCTTTTGAAGCATTATACGGCCGACCTTGTAGATCCCCTTTGTGCTGGAGTGATGTTGGGGAAAAATACATATTGGGACCTGAATTAGTCCAAGTTTGTACGAAGGGTGTGGAAGTAATTCGGAAGAAACTTTTAGCCGTTCAGAGTAGACAAAAGTCTTATGCAAATTATCGAAGGCGGGAATTGAATTTTGAGGTAGGTGACCATGTGTTCTTAAAGATTTCTCCTACTAGGGTAGTAGTGCGATTTGGCAAAAGGGAAAATTGAGTCCTAGATATGTGGGACCTTTTGAGATAATAAAGAAAGTGGGAGAAGTAGCTTATCAGGTTGCTCTTCCGCCTCATTATTCCAAGTTACATGATGTTTTTCATGTATCAATGCTAAGGAAGTACAATCAAGATCCATCGCACGTGATCGATCATGAAGTTCCGGACATTCAGCTGAATCTAACATATGAAGAAAGACCGGTTCGTATCGTAGACCGTAAGGAGCATCAGTTGCGACGTCATATAGTTTCGATGGTCAAAGTACTCTGGCAGCACCATCAGAGAGAAGAAGCAACTTGGGAGTTAGAGGACGAAATGCGTCAATACTATCCCCATCTCTTTCGTAAGTGAATTTTATAGTATAAATTTCGAGGACGAAATTTCTTTAAGGAGGGTAGAATGTAACGGATTGGGTTTTGTTTAAAAAAACAATTAATAATCCAAACCATAACTAATTCCGACGATAATGGAATTAATAATAATAATATTATTATTAATAAGGAAGAGATAATAAATTAGGACTATTATCCATTAATTAAATCCAAATTATTATTGTTGATTATCTCATTATTGATATCTATAAAAAGTGCATGAAGCCTCCATTAATCTCACCATTACATACACGTGAGGAAAAGAAGAATTCTAGAGAGAGAGAGAGGAAGAGAGAGAGAGAGAGATCATCGCCGACATATTTCGTGCCGGCAACAACCCTCTTCGTCGGCATTGAAGTTGTGATCCGACGAAATTGAAGGAACAATGACGTGGTCGACAATGGTTCGTTTTGGTGGAGTCTTGGTCGACGAATTTCTTACGTTGACGAGGTATGTGTCGAAGACATAGGATCGTAAGTAACATGTTGTGTTGATCCATGATTTTTAAATTATGACTTATAGACGTATGTGTCGACCCCTGTTAGGAACACGATACCACGATAGAGTGCATGTAACATAGATTCTTTTATTTTGAATAGTCATCCAAGGATTCGTAATTATATTTGATTCCATGTCGCTAACGGCAAGAAATTTGGTAAGATCTCAAAAGTCCTTGCATGATTTTATTCACCTCCACATTAAACAGATGTTATTGGATATTCGTAAGTATGTATTTATTCTTTAAAATCACACGCATATTGCAGATTCAAATCGCATACCTTCTTCATAGTTTTGTTGCATGTGATAATGTCATGAAAAATTGCCTTAATTATTTCTGTGTAAATCTAATAAGGTGGGTTATAAATTGGACAAGGAAATTGATCATGCTTTCTGCCATTGTAATAAACACCGTATCTTATGATGGGAGGTGATTGATGTTGAATATTTTCTTTGATCTGTTGAACTCAAGGATTGTTACAAGACAAAAATCACTAGATAAAACCATAGGATGCACACACACAAATATAATTAAAAATAAACCTAGTACAAGAGACGAAGAATTTTATAATGGAATCAAGCTGGGTAAAACTACGATCAAAGCCTTCACAGCTTGGGATTTCACAATCAAGCCTACTTGTCTCTCCCCTGCAACTTGCTTTATGTAAGTCAATCGCATAACACTACTTTGGAACCTATCGGAGTCAATTGTAGAACACTACTTTGGAACCTAATCGAAATCAAGTTATCTTTTATAGAAAGAAAGGTTACTGGCAGTTCGTGTACCCAAGATAATGTAAGTAAAGCAAAGATCTGTCAAAATTAACTTGTAAGTTTTTTTTCTCAAACTGCCACTATCTTTCTTACTGATTTCGTGATTCATTGTCCTGGTTAATTTATGAGCATTATTTATATATATATATAGTTTATGCTCAAATTCATGGTTGTTAAAATAATAAAACACCAAGATTTGGCACCGACTCGAACTAAGGGGTCGTAAGGGCCTAAAGGGCCAACGCCTTCCGGGGCGTGAAGCAAAAGATAAGTCCTCTCAGTTGTAGCTACACTGTCATGTTATGTTATGAACCGCTTGTGCCAGCGGTAAGCCACCAAAGCCATCAAAGCCGCCTAAGAAGTAACAATCAAGACCACTCTAAACATGAAAAATGCTATGGGCATATGTGCAATATATGTTAATATTATGTGCATATATGCAATTATGATACTGTTATGGACTTATGTGTAAGTTCTGTTAAAGTTAAGTGCATGCATGGAATTTATGTTAATGTTATGGACATATATGCAATTTATATCAATGGTATGTGCATATTTGTCAGTTATAGTAATTTTAAGGGTACATGTGCAATTATGTTATTGTTAAATGCACAATGTAATTATATGAATATTATGGGCATACATGCAAATATAGAAAAACTGGCGGGTATATGTGCAATTACGTTATGTAATTCATGGTTATGAAGGGAACTTAGTTATATGCAATAAATAAGTTGATCTATTATTGATATGATAATGACTTTTGTGACTTGTTTTCTACGCTAGCCGGCTTGACCCCAACTCGGCAATACTGAGCGTTATGCTCATAACATGCATTGTCAATCTTTTTCAGGAGAACGTGAGGACTAGTTCATTAACGGTTCAAGGGAGACGACACGGTCTTCAAGAAGTAGGAGCGGTATGGAACTACTGCGTTTATGTTGGGAGGACGTCTTTATGCCCATTGGAATAAGGAAATCGTGGATATGATTTCGTCTAGTTTATTTATCTTTAATTAAAGAACTCTTGGAATTATGACCTTATTATGATTATGGAAAAGTTTTTTTGTTGGTTCTTTACTGCTCTTTTATGCCATGATTGATGCTATGAGTCAGGGGCGGAACCAGGAATTTTATGAAGAGGGGCCAACTAAACAAAATAAAGGATAGAGAGAGATAAAGTGAGTAAAGCCAAATTTTTAACAAAATATACAAGCATGAGAATCAAACCCTGATTTATTAGTTGGAGAACACAACACTTTGCCAATGAGACAATCAACATTTAGTGATACTACTCGACATTATTCGCTATATATTTAAAATTTAAGCAGGGGCCATATCAAAATTTAATAACATTATATAAGAGAAATGTAACAATTAAGGAGGGGCCATTGCCCCCCTAAATTATATGCTAGTTCCGCCCCTGCTATGAGTAACGTTTCCGAGATGTCCGCCGAGTTTCTCGCTTCCGCAACATTCTCGGACGATCGGGGACGTTACACCGACATTACTTAATGCGGGAAAAATACTTTCTTCTTCTTCTTGTTGTTGTTGTATTTTAGAACATTTACAAGCTAAGTAAGGCAAAAAAAGTGGAAAATGTAAGTCATCAAGCTCTTTCTGCACAAATATCCATGTGATTTTAAGACCTGAATTTGATCCTTGCAGTACATCAAACTTCCATTTCAACTTTATAGGCTTTGCTACATGCTATGATGTTTATCCTTGCATTGTCCTTGGTTTATTTCTCGTACTAACTTTTTTATAGGTGCAACAAGATCTAAACATATGTAACATGCCACTGGATTCTTTGGTTGTTCAGAGAGAAACTCATGGAATACCAAGCGCACCGCAATTTTCTAATAACTTCCTATTTGATAAAGGTTCTAGCCCTTGAAACTCTACTCAATAATTACTTGTTTAAATTTTTCTTTAGTGCTTCTTTCACGAGATGCTCCATTAAACTCCTGGTTTATTTACCATTCTCCGATGTTACAAAGTGGTTTTCTTATGGGATTTTTATCCGGCAAATCCTATAATCTTTTCCAATTACCTCTACGACCTTTGAAACATCGTAATTCCTCCCTCGACCCCGTAAACTTGCTCCGTCTTACCCAACAAACCCTGCCGTCAATTTTAATTATATTTGAGTCAAATACTTGGGTTAGTCTTGAGTTAACCTAACCAATTTACCATCGAACGGTTAGGATTAGTCGAAATGAAAAAAAGAATGGGGAAAAAAATCCTGCAGAGACGTTCTTGCAATGCTCGAATCAGGGACACCGGATTCCTTCAACATTTTGACTCTCGGCGCAACTCTGCTATGCACACGACGGAGGATCCACGGTGCACGGACGATTCCTTGTGTTACGATGTGCCGCGTGTCGAGAAGGGACTCGAGATAATTAATTGAGGGACGGGATGAAGGTGTTCTCCAGGCTGCTGTGAAGAACATCCGGATCGGAAGTTAACACCTTCATGAGATCAGATTGATCGACGCCAAATTCTTGACAAATATAGCTCACTCTAGCAACCACGAGATCGCCGGAGCTGGCGAAGAGTACCCTGGGAGCTTTCCGAGCGAGTATATCGATTTCGTCATCGTAAAGCCGTGATCTTTGAGGGTTCCGAGCACCGGCTTGCGATTTCGATCAGTGGTAAGCGGCGAATGGGGGAGGAGGGGAAGAAAACGGAAAGATGGGGATCTATGGAGAGGAAATCTCGAGCATGAGATGAAGGGGGTGGCGAAGCGATGACGACGGGGGGGGGGGGGGGGGGCTGATGTAGCAACGGCAGGGGGGTGGGGGCTGAAGCAAGGGGGGGGGGGGGTGAAGCAACAGCGGCGGCGGGGGGGGGTCTCCGAGCTCCGAGCGCGGCCGGGGTGAAGGTGGGCGGGGGGGCTTCGACCTGGACCGGTGGGCAGGGGAGGGCCCGAGCTTCGGGCACGGCCAGGGGGGCTTTCACCTGGGGCGGTTGGAAGGGGGAGCGCACGCTGGGGGGGGGGGTGGGGGGGCTCCGAGCTCTGGGTGCGGCTGGGGGTGGAGGTGGGCGGGGGGCTTCGACTTGGAGCGGTGGCCAGGGGAGGGTCCGAGCTCCGGCATGGCCATGGGGGAGATCGGTAGGGGGGGCTTTCACCTGGGGCGGTGGGCAGGGGGAGCGCGTGCGGGGGGGGGGGGGGGGCACAGGGGCTTCGACCTGGGTCGGTGGGTAGGGGAGGGGGGAGGGGGAGTGGCACTTTGGTAAATTTCACAAATAAAATAGATATAATGTAAAGGAAGATAACAAAATCTGGTTAGTTTTAACAGTCAAATGTATGGAGGTTAACCACAGGGTCTGTAGGGTAAATGTTAACAAGTTTACAGGGGTGAGGGAGGAATTACATTGTTTCAAAGGTCGTAGAGGTAATTGACAAAGATTATAGGGTCTGCTGGGTAAAAATCCCTTTTCTTATTTCTTGCGTACTGAGAAGTTGTTGGACAATATCTCTCGTTTACAAAACTTGGATGCAATACATATTCTCTTAACATCGTTCACGCTTTTGAAAATAGATAATACAACCCAAACCCAACTGGTCGATGAAAATAGTATACCCGACGAATCTTCACAAAGCCACAGCCAACTCTTACCAAATAAGGGTTCGTTTGGTTGCAGGGTTGGACAGGGTTGGGTACTATTCACAGGGCTGGGTGAATAGTAAACTGTGAGGAGAGAGAGAGTAAGAGAGAGAGAGAACCCGGAATTCATGCAAAATTTCTCCCCGTCGAGGATGGATTACGTGTAACATTTGCAATTTTGTGGAAGAACGCAACGTTCTATTCTCTCCGTTCTTCACGGTTTAACTTCATTTTCTTGATAATTCCTCACCTACGAGTTTATATTTTATTCAGTTCAATGCAAGGAAGTTTTAGGTAAGACGTCCAGTTTCAACTCAAAACCTAACGAGCATTTCCACCATAGTTTCCTTCGAAGAGCCGATCTGCTCTAACTAACTGCTATAAATGGGGAATCCAAGCCGCTCAATCAAAATCGAACGGTTTCTTATGAAACAAGAGGATCTGCTCTATCCAATTCAAATATATCTAGGAAAAGGCTGGCTAACCACGTGGAAATAGTATGTGGCGGCAACAATTTTCAAACAACTTTTTTAGTCCAAGGGAGTGGAAGTCAAAGGCAAAAGTTTTCCATTGAACGGCCAATGGAGCAGCCAAGAAGTTTTGACTCCAATTTCCCTGCATTTTACATACATGTGGTGCCCACTTTTTTATCATATATATATAGGCTCACACGTCCCTGCAGTCCAAAGCACCACCACATCTCAGACCTTAACTCGCAGCTGCCACCTTCATCCTCCATCTCCTACGATAGACATGGCTTCACCCTTAGTCTTCACCGTCCAAAGGCGCGAGCCCGAGCTGGTTCGACCTGCCAAACCCACTCCGCATGAGCTCAAGCCGCTCTCCGACGTCGATGACCAGGAGGGCCTCCGCTTCCAGATTCCCGTCATCCAATTCTACCGCAGCCACCCTTCCCTCCCGACCCTCGACCCCGTCCCTGTCATCCGACAAGCCCTGTCTAAGGCCCTCGTCCACTACTACCCCTTCGCTGGCCGTCTCAGAGAAGGCCCCCAACGCAAACTATACGTGGACTGCACCGCGGAGGGCGTCCTCTTCATAGAGGCGGATGCCGATGTCAGCCTCGACCAATTCGGGGACGCCCTTCAGCCCCCATTCCCTTGCCTCGAAGAGCTCCTCTTCGACGTGGAGGGCTCCGGTGGGGTCGTCAACTCACCACTGCTACTCATACAGGTCACCCGCCTCCTCTGCGGCGGCTTCATATTCGCACTCAGGCTTAACCATGCCATGAGCGACGCCGCCGGCCTGGTCCAGTTCATGTCCGCCGTAGGGGAGATGGCCCGCGGAGCGGCAAATCCTTCCATCATGCCTACTTGGCAGAGGGACCTCCTCAACGCCAGGAATCCCCCACGTCCAACGCGCGTGCACCAGGAGTACGACGTGGTTCCCGACCTCAAGAACACGTTGATACCGCTGGACGACATGGCACACCGCTCCTTCTTCTTCGGGCCCCGAGAGATGGCGGCACTCAGGAAGCGTGTCCCTCCGCACCTCCAGAAGAGCTCCACCTTTGAGATCCTCACGGCGTGCCTATGGAGGTGCCGCACATTGGCCATCGCACCCGATCCGGAGGAGGAGGTGCGCGTCATCTGCATAGTGAATGCGAGAACCAAGTTCGTGCCGCCGCTCCCCGTCGGTTACTACGGGAATGCCTTCGCATTCCCGGTGGCGCTAACGACGGCAGGGAAGCTCTGCGCCAATCCTTTGGGGTACGCGCTGGAACTGGTGAAGAGGGCCAAGTCGGAGGTAGATGACGAGTACATGCGATCTTTGGCGGATCTCATGGTCATCCGAGACAGACCACACTTCGCGGTGGTAAGGACTTACCTCGTGTCCGACGTCACACGTGCGGGATTCGGCGGCGTCGACTTCGGCTGGGGGGCGGCGGCTTACGGTGGGCCTGCCAAGGGAGGGGTGGGTGCCATCCCTGGAGTGGCCAGCTTCTACATACCCTTCAAGAACAAGTCTACCGGGGAGGAGGGGATAGTGGTGCCCGTGTGCTTGCCCGCCCAAGCGATGGACAGGTTCGTGGCGGAGGTTGGCAACCTCATCGGGGAGAATCCACAAGGAGACCTCAGACTCGAGGACCGCCACTCCTCTCGCTTCTACATCGTCTCCGCGCTTTGACCTACATACCATTAATAATATGGTTCCAGATATATGTTTCGAGTTCTCGTGATCTGTTATCAATTCCTATATATAGTGTTGAATAGATAAAAGTAAACTTTGAATAAGCTGAAACTCTGTCTAGTCGTTTGAATGTTGAGAACAAGATCGTGTCTTCTTCCTAATATTGATAATAATTGATCAATTTCTGTTACCATTCTTAATTTTCTGGAACCAAGGAATCTCTTGGAGCATCGCCTCAGATCTTTTTTAAAACAGATGCGCATGTTCCTCGTCACATGTACACCATTACCACATTACGACCAATCACTCTTCCCAGAAATCGCCATGCAACGAAACTTAGAAGTTTCGTTTCTCTGGTTGCAAAGAAGTAGACAATCACCCTCTCATATCACGACGATAGAACCCCACTTCTATGGATTCATTGCTTGCCAGTCATAGAAGTATCATTCATGCATGCATCATCAACCGGATGATCGCTTGAATATCCCGTCATACACCCCAGTCAAGCATGCAGAAAAACCAAGAAGGAAGACGATGAGAGTAGAATTACCCTCATAAGGCAGAGATCTCTGTCTTGTTAGACAAGGATTGGATCAATAAGAGGACTGAGGTTCATAGGTCTAAGCTTGACCACATACTCCACTTCAAGGGACGACATCCTAAAATAATCACATCCCCTCTCTCTCTCTCTCTTGTTTAATACATACAATTTCTTGTTTCTCTTTCTTCCATTCAACAAAAAAATATTACACTGCACCATCTTATATCTCCAAAAATTACAAAATCCTCGACACCTACTCGTTTTTCAAATTTCAATAGAATCACATCACAACCAGCCTTATCAACAAAAAAAACCCCATGAAAACACTAAAATAGGCAAAAGGGTTATTTATCGGATAATTTATTTTTTTTGGAAATGTTATACTCTACAAGATAACCCTACATCCAAATGCATCATTTGGTTCCATGGTGTATATGGAATACACGTAGGAGTAAAATTTTATTTTATGTAGAAGTTTTTAGGTTACTTCCTGAACTTGTTAACAACATTAGATCATGTTCAAACACAATATTGTACCAATCATAAGGAGTGGGGACATGCTCTTTTATTAATCATGTAACGACCAAGAAAACTACATAAAACTAGAATAAGAACAAGAGAACATATGTATTCCAAATCGACAATATTTAGGATTTGATCGTTGAATGCCTCACGACATCAATGCAAATATGTAAATTCAGATGGGAACTCTCAATCATGCATGACTAAGTGAATGCTACGAAATGTTAATATCTTTACCTGAAATAAATGTGGATGACATGAAATCTACGTAGGTTACCTTTTCATATTTGGTGGAGCACTTGTTTCTTGGGATGGCAAGACAACTTAACACCATCCAAACCAAGCTCCACGGGAGCCCCCTTTCTCATCCCAAACCCTAATTCCCTCAAAACCATCTGTGGAGGCAAAGATCAAAATTCGAGATCTTTGATGTTGAGGAAGATGAATAAGAAGCAAATATAATGCACGCAAAAAGAAGATCAAGACCCTCTAATGCAAATTTCAAGGGAAAACATGGAAAATATCCACATGGTTCATGCTACGGTTGGGATAAATATGGTGACTTCAATGTCAATTGCCCAAAACGAAGAAGATGAGATACTTTAAAGAGCCTGAAGATAAAGGCAAGAAGAAAATTGAATTCACGGTAGTCGTGGAGTGGAACTCTACGGTCACATACTGTGATGGCAGTGGGTTGCCTCTTGTGCAACTCTATACCATGGGAAAGCTGGTACCTGAGGATGACCTATTATGTCTTCCTGTAATAACTTCTAGTGAATCAACGAGTATGATTTCTCAGTGCTCCATGTGTCATCTATCTGACTATATTTGTGGCAATTGAGACAGGATCATCCAAGAAATTCGAAGATGGAAAAAAGATTAATTTTGGAATTTTGCCTAAAATTATAGTTTCAAGGATATTGTCATGTAAACATTATCTGATCAGCAAAATGATGAGAAAATCCTTCTTAACGGGAGATTAATCAAAGGAATTATTAGGCTTGATCCATTCAAACATATGTGGACCACTGAGTGTCAGTACACATAAAAATAAGGAATAATCCGTAACGTTCATTGAGGACTACTCGAATGTCTCGTATGTCTATCTCTCGGGAAGAAAAAGAATAACTCTTTAAAACATTTAAGAGATATAAGATAAAAGTGGAGAAAAAATTGGAAAAATCAATTAAGACTCTAATTAAGATTGATAGAGATGCTGGAATATACCTCAAAGGAGTTTGAAGAGTATTGTATTCATGTAGGCATTTGTAGGTAGACATCGATGCCTTATACACCACAACAAAATGGTGTAGCCGAAAGAAAGAAATAGATTACTGACGAATGTAGTACAATTTATCTTGTCATACTCAGATCTCTCAAAGAAATTTTGGAGAGAAGATGTGTTGACCGTTAATTACATACATAATAGAATTGCCACCAAGTCCATAGAATCAACACCATATGAAATTTGGAATGGCAGGAGTCCCGAGTTGGGACATCTCCGGAGATGGGAATGTGTTACACATGTCTTGGTATCGATATAACTTTGAGAGAAGCTTAACTTCAAGACATTTAAATGCGTTTTTATATCGTTCAAATTATGTAGATATAGGTTCTTCCATGAATCTAAAGATCTGATCGAAATTCGAGATGCATCCTTCCTTGAAAATTATCAAGAGAAGAAGCATGAAGTAGAGGAACTAGATCCCCTGATTATCCTACAGAACAATAATAATGTCTTAGAGGTAAAACAAGAATTAGTGGATGATATTGGTTATCCATACATAAAGAATAAGCCTATAGATAATGATAATCTTGTAGAGTAAGTGGGTGGACCCACACAACCCATAAGTATAATTGGCAATAAAAACCCTAGAACACGACCCGCATGAATGTAATATTATCAATTTTATGGTTGCGAGGCATTTTATTACACCATAAACGAGGATTGATGTAGCGGATTATGCAGACATGATATCCTTTGAACAAGTAATGGCTTCGAATGAGTTGGAATCATGATTGGCTGCCATGAGGGATGAGTTGGACTTAATTGAGCAAAACAGTATAATGGTACTAAGTGAAAGTTAGGCAATCCATGATGTAAGTGGGTATTCAAGAAAAAGTATCAAGTTGATGGTACTATTGATAAATACAAAGCAAGATTAGTTGCCGAGGGTTATATTCAACAATCTGGAGTAGTCTTTCTGAAAAACTTGAAAAACTACTCTGCTATCTCTAAGTTTACTTCAATAAGGATGTTCTTAACTATATTGGCATACATAGATTTGGAACTATTCTAAATGGATGTGAAGACAACCTTCCTGAATGGAGAATTAAGGGAGGTGATATACGTGTGGAAACCTGATGGATTTTTGGTAGAAGGACAAAAGAAAAGGGTTTATAAGTTAAGAAGTCATTATATGGCTTGAAATGATCTTCATGGCAATGGTGTCTCAAATTTCATGATAAAATTATCCAACATGGATTTTTAGCAAATAAGTTGGATGGTTATATATTAATATGTTATGAATAGTGTGAGCGAATTTGCAATCATGTCATTGTGCGTAGATGACATTCTACTAGCAAGTAATGACACGGCTATGTTCAATGAAATAAAAGAAATTTTGAATAATATGAATTTGAGATGAAGGACATGAATAAAGCATCCTATATCCTAGGAATTCAAATTACAAGGGACGGAGATTAAAAGACATTGATGATCAATCTATGATTCATCGCCTTTTTTCTTTCATTTTGGCTAAAATCCTTGATAAAATACATGTAAATACTTACTAATTTCCATTAATTAACATTTTATATCACTTATTTTATTCAAAATAAAATAATAAAGAGAAAAATGAAAAATAAAAGAGAAAGAAAGATGGATATAAAATATACAGACTGATCGTAACCTCGAGATCGGTTCAATATTGACTTGATCAATAAAATAAATAAGTAGGGGTAGATAAGGATCCCAATACATAAAAATGTCAGAAACCTAGACCATTAATTGTACATAAACACATTTTTCACCTTATAAATATTTCACCTACTTTATTCATCAAAATACTTTCTTAATAAAAGTTGTTCATAATAATATATATTAATTTATAAAAATATCAGAAAAATTATTCAATTTAAAAAGTAAAATATTATGATGAATCGAAAAAACGTAAAAGTCGACTTCTGAGTTCATAACTATTTATAGAAAACTCCAAATCGACCAAACTCATTTTCAAGCTTCGTTTTATAAATAATACTATTTATTAAAAATATCAAAAATATATTAGAATAAAACAGTGAGTTTTGGCATTATGGCCTTTTTGTTTATATGTACTATATATTGATGACTCTACGATTCTTATTCTTTATTCTTTTATTTTAGCTCTTTCTTTTGGTAAAATCATATGTAAATACCTGTAAATAAAGAACTTAACACTTTGCATGTCATTGTTAAAATTGCATAATTAGTGCATATTTTGCAAAAATAAAAGAAAAAAAAGAGAAAAGAAAAAGAAGGATGGATTTAGAATAAATACAGAGTGACACAAACCCCAAGAGAAGTTCAAGTCTTGACCTTCTCGCAAAAGAAATAAGTAGGGAGAGATAGGGGTAATCTATGTATTGTATATATCACCTACACTTATAAAATTTATTTATTTATTTTTGAGAAAATAAAAATATTTTATTCTTTTACACCCTTGTATACAGTCCTAGAAATAATATAAAAATAAAATAATAATCATAAAAACAAAATAAAAATAAAATTCAACACTTCCTTGTACAAAAGACACTTGTATATATAAACTATTTAATGACCACCTTTTAATAATTTGCAAAAATTAAATAAAATTATTTTGTATTCCTAAAAATATTGTGTAAATAAATAAAAAATATTAAATAAAAGATTTTTTATAAAACAATAAAATAAAAATACTTGTACATAATACATAGATATATTATACTTGTATATAATACATTATGTTGTATGTACCTTATTTTATTTTTCATAAAAATAATAAAAAATCACAGAAAAATAGTTTACAAAATAATAAACAATTTTTATTTTATTTATTTTTTCTATTTTGAAATCTTTATTATTTTATTTATAATTCTCTTTATTTAACCTCCTTATTTTATCTTCTAGCTTATTTTGTCTGCTTCTTAGGTCACTTCTGATTGGTCCACCTCAGCTTCGTTGACCGAGGTCAACTGGTCCCCTCCGCCACCTTTTCTAACTGGATCGGCTTTGCTCCATTTTCACTAATTTTCCTGATCTGATCCGATCGAGTCATTCTTTGATTAAAAGCCTCGATTATAGAGCGTAGATCCCTAATCCACGCCCGATCCTCATCTCCAAGATCCGCACCTTGATTCACACATTTTCATTTGATTCTTCTCGATCCTGGGAGTCTATAAAATGCCCTAAACCCTCCCCCTTTTCGGGTATCTCCAGCTACTCTACCATCATGTTACGCCCAACCGCCCTTTTTCAGAGTGACAGTCGAGAGAGGGAGTGGTTGTGGGTTGTATTCGGATCAGAGTGCCCTAGGTCTGACGACGTTTTCGTCCAGCTCCGTCGCAAGGAGTCCCCAGCCTCTGGTTGCGCCGCCCATTGAGGCCATCACCGTAGAGGATTTCGTTCTCTAGCTCGGGCGTCAACATCTACCTGTAGGTAATATCTGCAACTCCATTCCATCCGCATACTGCTCATTAGTTCTAGTTCTATATAGCATCGATCTTCGCATTATTCACATTTCGTGACTTCGCCTCGCTCATTGCACACCCCACACGACTCGCTTCACTTCTACATCCAGCTCCACATTCTGTCCATTGATCCAACCATCGGGTTGGAATCGAACCTCGGGTCGAATCTATTTCCCCTCGATGACCTGACCCATCCACCTCCCATGTTCACGCTAATTCTATGCCATAACCCTTCGCTGGAGATTTATCTCCGCGCAAGCGTTTACTCATGCAGGACTAGCGCTCAAAGACCTCCGGTTAGGAGTGTATTTCATACCTGTAAGTCTTCAAGCATGCTCCAACTCATCACGCTCCTCCAGGGCCTCCTTAGTCCTGGACCCTTCTGAGGACCCCCATCACCGTGGACCGCCATCAGCTACCTTTTGCTCATCAGAGCAGCGTCGGGGAACATCAACCCAGCGTGCATTTGCTGATCGAAACTCGCCAGAGGTGAGTTCTTCGTCAGTTCATCCAGATGACGCCTCATCCGTTGGATCCGGTCGCCTCTTGATGAATACCCATTCATCACTCTTTATTCTTTTATTTTAGCTACAAAACCTATGCCGAATACATGTAGATACTTTTAAATAGCAATAATTGTCAAATAGCAGGCATGGTGTAAATAAGCATTATTAGCATGGTTTTCTGCATAAATAAAAGAATAAAGAAATAAAAGAAAAAGATGGAGATATTTAGAATAAATATTGAGCGACCTAATCCCAAGGGAGGGCTCAGCATGAGCCTGACCGCAAAAGAACCCAAGTAGAGAGAGATAGGGAAGCTCATGTGTTGTACATATACCTGTAAATAAATAAAAATTATTTTCCTCTTATTCAAAATAAAATTGGGTGTATATTTATTTGTATATACTTGTAAATATAAAATTAAAACAAAATGAGAAAAATAAAAGAAAAATTAAAATCCCTTCATCATTGTACATAAACCATGTGTATAAAAATAACATATCTATTTATTTTCCTTTATAAATAAATAAATAAAAATCCAACAAAAATATGTACATATTCCATACTCCATAATGTGAATACATAAAATAAAAATTAGAAAAATAAAAAAAAAATCAAAAGAAATAAAAATAAAATCAAACCCCCACATTGTATATATACCATGTATATATGTATATAAAACTATTTATTTAACCCTTGTAAATAATTAATAATAATAAAATAAAAATACCATATTATTCCAAATTTTATTCTATAAATAAATAAAATATAAAATTGGAATAAATTATATAAAAATAAATAATTAAAAATAAAAAATAAAAAATGCAATATTGTATATACTTATATATAATAATACTATATTGTAACAATATTTTTATTTCAAAAAAATAAATAAAAATAAAAAAAAAACAATTTTAAAATAAAGAAACATTTTTCATGTTTTAACTTTTTCGAAATTCGGCCATTTATTATTTTTTATTTAATTTCCAAATAATTAATAAATGGCGCGCTCCCATTGGTCCGCGGGGGATGTTGACCCCCGGTCAACTCTCCCCCGCGGACCCCCTCCTTGCGGATCCGAGTGACCGACCTGATTTCTCCTCTTTTTCCTCGCTCGATCCGATCACCAATCCCTCAAACCCCGGGCTCCAATCGTTCCCTGTGGATCCGAGACCCTCGCCCGCATCTTTGCCTAGGGGTCCGTGCTTCACCAAGCTGGACCCGTCACCTTCTTGTCGGACCTACAAGACTATATAGCTGAAGCTCTGCCACACAATTCACGCTATCTTTGGCCTTCCCCCTCGGCGCCAGTGACCTCCTCGTCTTCTCCAGAGTGACAGCAGCATGGAGAGCAGTAGCAGCGAGGCCCGGGCAGTCGAGAACCACTGATCCGGCGATAACACCACCGTGCGCCGCCGCAAGGGGCGCTCAGCCTCGGGAAGCGACACACCCTTGAGGCCATGACCCCCGGATCTCCCTGAGCTCCAGCACAGTCGACTACGCCCGCCAGGTAGCTTAGATTTCCTTTAGGTTAACTTAGATTTAGGTTTTTAGATTTCAGCCATTTTAGCTCTGCCATCGTCGCCAGCCACCTCCGACCGTCCATCTGTCCATCTGACTCGACCTTCACCTTCACCACACTCCTCTCCACCTTCTTCACCAAACCACCCCCCTGACTCGCCCCGGAGTAGGTCCTCCTCCCTCCTCCGCCGTCGCCTCGCCGGAGGGTGTCGCCCCGACGCACACACTCACCCATTTCACCTCTTACCGGGTCAAGGCACTTTGCCCTCGACCCAGGAGTTTGTCTGTGTGTTTTGCAGATCGAGAAAGGCCATCTGAGGGCCCGAGCGTTCAACACAACAGCTCCCAGCCTCCGCCGTCGCTGGGCTATTCCGATCCTTGCCGGCCTCATCGGGGGCATCCACTAGCTGTGGACCATCGAGGCGAAGCTTTCCCCCACTCCTGCAGCTCCAGAGGACATCTCCACCGCGCGCATTAGGCCGACGAAACTCATCGACGAGCAGTTCTTGGAGACCCTCCAGTAGCCGTCCGATCAACCTCTCGCTCCAGATCCGATCAGAGCCGTCTATTCACGAGCAGCCTTCACCGTTTGATCATTCTGGGAGTCGATCTAGACTATCCATCCATCGAAGGGTTTTCCACCTCCAGCCAGCGTCAGATCTGCCACGTGGGGAGCCCTCGAGCGTTGATCGCGCGGAGAGGCGCCCGATACTTTCCACCGCCCGATCAACCACGTGGCATCGTCCCCGTCATCCGTTTAAATAAAGGGTAAATTGTTCTTAGGCCCTTTAGTTTATAGCTGTTACTTTTTAGTTCTATAAATATTTCATACAGTTATTTCTATTTTGTAAAAAATTGCATCGAGGACCTTCATGTTTCCTTTATTTGCATATTAGTCCCTGTATATGGTACCCACGTGCGTCAACACGTGATTTCCTGGTCAATTTGCATAATCTACCCTATATTCCTTGCGTGTTATGGTTTAATACTTATTAAATAGGAATTACATCGGTACCCCTCCAAGTGCCTATCACGTGTGCCGTGTGTGATTTCGTGGGATTTTTGCGCTTTTGGCCCTGGGCTTTCTTGCCGTGTTAATGTTTGGCCCTTGGACTTAGTTTTTATTACATTTAGGTCCCTGTGAACTAATGGTCTTTGTTTGATTTAAATAAAATATCAAATCCAACCCAAATCGTGTGAAATTTAGATACGTGGCTCCTGCCACTGTGTAAAAATTTCCCTAATTTTTGGGTACATTTTTGAGGCTTTTTATAATTTTTAAAAATTCAAAAACCACCATTTTTGTGTCTGTCCAGATTATAAAATCATGAAAAATATGAAAACTCTTTCAAAAATTCCAAAAAAAATCAAGTTTTGTTTGTTTTTGTATGCTTGATATTCTATGAGTTTTTGGCGATTTTTGGATATATAAAAACCGTAAACATTAAAAAAATACTTAAAACCTCATAAAAATTCTAAAAAATTATAGAAAATTAAAAAAAATTAATAAACTCTTTTCCTAAATTTTCTTTATTATTTCTATTTTTCATAAAAATTATCTTTAGGCTACTAGAGGACCATTTGATATTTTAAATTGGTCTTTCAAACCTGACTGGACAGCTTCCTTGTGTTTCTTCCTTCTTTTATTTTTAGAAAATTCCATAAAAAATATAAAAATCTCAAAAATTCACTAAAAACAGTAAAAAATCCAAAGAACGTAAAAATATTTTTGTTTGAATTTTTGGAGCTTTTTAGAGTGTTTAAATAATTTGTTGTTTGTGATTAATTATGTCTTTTTATTATTTTCCCTATTATTAAAAATCCAAAAAAAATTATAAAAATATTTAAAAACCACCAAAAATCATTTTTTTTAATTTTCTTTTATTGCTGAACTTCGTAGGCCGCGAGGCCAACTCGTGCTCCCTGAGTCTGACCCTGGGTGCTATACCAGGTTAATCACATAACAAGACCGCTGTTTTGGGTTTTGATTGATTTTTATCTTTTTGACTGGTGGTCTGATTTTGTTTCTTGATTGAGCTCTGAGCCCTGAGTGACTGAGGTCACAACGACCTTAGTGATATCTTTACCTTAGTCTATCGGGCGGCTTATCAGAATGGCGTCGTTGCCGGGGAGCACGACTTAGTAGTCGCATTTTCTTTCGTTTTATTTTCTTTTGATTTTTGCGGCTTTCCGCATCTTTTTCTTCATCTGTGGCTTTTCACGGCTTTTTGTTTGTCTTTTATTTTTATTTTATTTCTTTTTATTATATTTTATTTTGTTTTTGATTGTTTTTATTTTGTGTGTTTATTTTGTTTCTGCATATAGCTGCTTTCCTTTTTATTTTTATATATAGTAATCTGGCCTGTGACACTCTTCTTGTTTCTTGCGAGGGCTCGAGGACCGAGGAAGATCTTCTCGAAGAGCCGACGCAACCACGGGAGTCGGAGGCGGCTCTCTTCTCTACAGAGCCGCAGGAGGACGCGAGGAGCGGGCATGAGTGCAGGAGCCGCGGAATAGCCGCGGAGTAGTGTAGCGTAGGTTTATTTTCGGCAGACCATTTATTATTGTAATAATACAGGTACCCAGACTCTCAGAGACACTAGTGATTGCGGGGTCTGTTTCGCCGAGCACCGTTATGCTCAGGGGACCCCACCGCTGTTTTGTTTTCTTGCCTTTCTTTTTCTTTGATTTCACGTGGATTTCTGTGCTTGAGCCCCTAGATTTTGGTTTTTATATCGTTGAGCCAGGTAGCCTTAGGTCCACAGCCCTAAAAGAATATCTGTTCCCATAGATCACGCTTGGACTTAGGCAAATAAATCAGTTCTTCACAATAATAGAAGCTTCTGTTTAGGACGGTTTCTCGCACTGCATTCCATATAGATTAGGTTTACATTTATGCGCGGATCATAATTGCATATAGACTGTTGGAGTCAGGTACGCCTTCTATCTTGTGCATGCATCATTGATTAATCATGCATCGGCTTTTCCGCTTTCCTCCCCCTGATTTTCTGGACTTAGGAATAAAAGGAAATCGGAAAATTCGTTAGATGTTTCTTGAAAAACTTTAAAAAGAAAAACAATAAAATCGAGACTGCTAATCACACTTGACCTAAAAGACACCACATTGAAAAATCTGTCTTGGGGAGAGTAACCCCCTCCTTGTTTGGTTTGGATGAGCGAGAGAGTGACCCGCACCCTAGGCTAGAGCTATATCCGATTTCTTAGATGACTACCGGCTTTTCGTACGGGACAGTCGGTTGAGAATATTGTATTCCTATCAGCTCACGTAATCGCTCTGAAAGACTGACTTGATCACCTAAAATAAAATCTACAAGATAATTGACCGATCCCTTACGGTCTTCAGCTCGTGTGCGTGTGCATAGGTGAATCGGGGGTTTTGCTTTCCCATCTTGTGTGATTCCAGATCCCTTCTGCCTTCCCCCATCTATCTTCTTCTCCTTTCATTCTTTTCTCCCACCCACCCTCCCTTCAGTCTTCTCTTCTTCTCTTTTACCCCTGGATGATGGATCCCCCTCACTCCTGGCCGACTCTTGCGGCTTCTTCTCCATTCCCTGACCATCAGTCTAGTCCACCTTCGAGGGAGGTCGGACCTCGACCAACCTCCCACTCCCTCCCTCCCATCCCTTTCTTTACTCTGGGCATGCTGCGCTAGACGTCCGCGGATATCAGATCGAGCAGATGCGAGACCCGGACGATGCCATTGCTGAGTTGAGAGTGCACTCCGATCGTGATCAGAGAGAGCAGAGGAGATCATCAGATAGATCCTATCCCAGATTGATGGAAGAGCATATAGGACAGGGAGCTCAGTCAGCTTCTATACGAGGTCCATTCATCTTGGATTTGGATTTCATTCAGAGATTGCCGACATTTTCAGGGGAGGCGCACGAGGAGCCCTATATTCACTTGTCAGAGTTCGAGGAGTTTTGCAGAGCACAGTTATATTCAGATATCACTGTAGAGGAACTGATGAGGAGGACCTTCTCATTCACACTTCAAGACAGAGCCATGAGATGGAACGGACGATTGGGGAGAAGATTCACTACGTGGGGAGAGCTACGTCGAGAGTTTCTACAGAGATACTTTCCCCAGCATAGAGCAGAGTGGATGCGGTCTTTGATCACCGAGTTTTCAGTTGACCCCCAGGAGCCATTGCAGGAGGCATGGTTGAGGTTTCTTGACCTCTTGAGGAGATTTCCAGACCATGGACTTCCACTGACAGACCTTATCGAGATCTCCATGCGGGGGATGACCGCAGAGCAGCTAGCACTGGTGATTACCACATGTGGCAGTTCACACCGCAGTTCCGACATTCACTTACTAGATATCATCTCGAGCCTACTTTCATAGAGATCATCTTCACGAGATGCCCTAGTCGGGACAACACATGAGGACGATGCACTACCAGTGCGGTGTGTCACATTACATGAGGATACAACTTCTACACACCATCCCGAGGACTTGGATACTCCAGCACCACAGAGTACAGATGAGATGACTGCTACAGCAGAGATTCGGACCCAGAGCCTACTTGAGTTCCCAATGGTCTTCCAGTAGGAGTTCGAGTCAGCCCCAGAGTTTTCAGTCGATGAGTCTTGGATATCAGATCTTTTGATACTCCAGGAGCCAGAGGAGCCCCCGCTTCTGCAGCCATTGATTCAACCACTTCAGTGTCCAGTCCCGGAGGAGTCAGCTTCTTTTCTGCAGAGACACTTCTCGGAGTCTGACAGATTTCATGACTCAGCCCAGCATCCACAGTTCGATACGGGACACCACTTTGAGAGACCATACACAGATAGTCCCATATTTGAGCATTTTGTCCTCCACTTTGACGAGACAGACACACTTGCTGAGGACCAGTTGGCAGCCAGCATTGCCGCAGAGCGAGGACCAGCCGCAGACACATTGCCAGCGTCCGCAGTGTTGACCAGTACCTTCTCTTGCTTCTAGATTGCCGAGAGCCACATTTCAGATGATGATGCAGCCTGGTACACCGAGTGGATACTTGACAGCAGCGCAGATGCCCTTCTAGATCCTGATCCTCTCTTTCTCACTTCTGATCTTGCATTTCTCCCCAAGAGTTATCTGCGGGAGGATGCCGCACATGATGAGTACTCGGTTTCACCTTCTGAGAGTGTAGCCGATCTGGCGGAGCACGAAACTGAGTCTTCTGATCCTTTTGAGTCATCTCACCTCGACGACCCTCGTGAGGATGAGCCGATCCTGGAGATATTCGATGATCTGTCGGATCTGCTTTTATTTCATTCATCGGATATCAGTTTTCTTAGAGAGTCTCCTGATCTTGGCTGTACATACCTTTTTGAGACACTGATTGACGTGGAGGATTCCATGACTGATCCATCCTTCTCCACGTTTGATTTCTTTGGTTCTACACTTCCACTCCAGTCTCATCCAGAGCCGAAGATTTCTTTTGTGCTACCGGATCTCGATCACATACTTCCATATCCTTGGCCGGTAGCAGACACCCGGCTAATTGCATACCTGGGTGTCATTCTTTACACTGTTGATTTCGTCGCGGTTCTCATACCGAGACTGCGACGACAGTACGACATTCGCTTTACAGATGTCGTCCTGAACCTTGAAACAGCTTTGTCCTAGCCTTTGCGCCCAGCTAGGGGCGTAAAAACTAGCGCTTGTTGAGAGGCACCTCAACATTATACCCTTTTGCATATACGTGTTTCGTCTTAGTTTGATCTTTCTTTCTTCCGTTCTTGTTTTCACCCCAAGTCTCGCCTTAGGATTATCTTTGCTATACTTAGGATATACCTCATCCTAAGTATAGGGGGGTGGAAACACCGAGTTGTTCACCCGTTCTGTTTCATCACTTCTGTTGTTGCCTATACTTAAGGATTCTTCACCTTAAGTATAGGGGGAGTGATGTCCTCCATCTTGTATATATTTGTTGATTTTCTTCGTGTCTTGCTACCCCTATTTTTGCTGCCTATACTTAGGGATATTTTACCCTATATGGGGGGTGGGGGTAGACCCTGTACATTCTTCACTCGGTTTTCCCTTGGTGTACAACCTGCTATACTTAGGATTATTCGATCCTAAGTATAGGGGGAAAAGCCGAGATCCTCTTGATTTCTATTCTTTCATTCGTCTTTGTATATAGCCTTCCTTTTCACTTCCCTATACTAAGCACGAGTTATGTCTTCTTCATCGCTCTTGACTCTGAGGACATCGTTCGAGCTAAGTATAGGGGGGTGTGTATATATTTCATATATACTTTAGCCATAACTCGTACTTTGTGTGAGTGTGTAAATAAATAAAAATGGCTAAAACCCCAAAATCCATAAAAATTAAAAAAAGTCTCCTGTAATTAAACATTCTTTTATTTGCACATACATAGCTATTGTACAAAATTATTTTTGTAAAACTGTTTTCAAAAACTTTTTGTGTAACTTGTGTGTAAATATGTGTATATCAAAACTATGTATATAGTACAAAATTTTTCCAAAATGTTTTGAAAATCAAAAGTTTGCAAAAACCTTGTGTAAATTTGTGTAATTATTTTGCAAAACTTGCATTCATGCACACATTCATGATTTCAAACATTTTTCAAAAATTTTGCATGTGCGTAAATATTGTGTAAATAGCATCTTTGTATATACTTGTATAGTTTATCTTGGATTATAGTTGACATTTAAACTAGCCTGGAATTAAATTGGAAAATGGAGCTTGATTAAGATCTTAATCCACCTAATTTCAAGAGGAACCTTATAGGGCTTAGGGTTAAGGCTTTTCAGGTCCGTGGTGACTTAATTCTTTGAGTCCACTAGGCTATGATCACATGTCATCTCAATGAGCCTAAGTAGAGCACTTAACAACACACACATGACTCATATAGACAATGGCTTGACTTGGACCCACACTTTACACCGAGCTCTCTACGGATGAGGTGGTGAGGAGGCAGTCTTCCTAGACTTGGGGTAGCATATGAGGGTAGTACTTCTAGGCGGAACCTCTCTTCTTCTTTTAGTGAAGGAAGTGCATATCAACTTGGTCTGGTTGCCATGAGGTCTAACGACAGGAGTTGTGGGTTGCAATAATGCTTCAAAAAAGGGATAGTCTACTAGCTCAAGAGGAAAAACTCCTTATGTACATATGCTGCACCGTGTAAATATGTTGTACAGATGCACTTGAAAAAATGCAAAAAGAAAATAACTCCAAAAAAGTGGTGGGTCTGATAGAAAATGATAATCCCACCGGAGTATGTATATAGTGCAATAAGCAAAGCTTGAGACTCATGTTCCATCTTATGTAGCTTGCAACAGGGAGACTTAGCTACACTGGTTGAGCTTCCAAGGATACATGGCTACACTGGCCATGGTCCATTCTCTTCTTCCCCCTCTTCTTGAGCCGGTTGAACTTGAACTTAGAAGGGAATACCTCGCTCCTCGAGGAAAGAGTGGCCAGACTAGGGTCATAGAGTTACCTTGTTAGGGAGGGTTGTCAAGTTGCTACTTCTGAGGTGGAGAGCTATACATCACATACACTGTACAAGGAAAGATTCATGGTCTTCAGGGTTTGTGTATGTAGACTTGTTCCGATCTGGATTGTTGAGGAGTCTTGACTATAGATTAGTGGATCTTAGAGGTTGTTGAGTTTTAAACCTAAGTATAAATAAGGTTCCGACACATTAATAATCCAAAGATCTGATCGAGATCCATATTTCAATTTAATGAAGGCAAGTTTAATACTCAGCATTGATCCATGCATTTTCTCCTCTTTTTCTTTTTCTTTTTCTTTTTCTCTTTCACTTCTTTTTCAAATAAGTGTTTGCTAAGGGACTAGCAAAGTTAAGTATAGGGGGGTGATGAATACCCATTCATCACTCTTTATTCTTTTATTTTAGCTACAAAACCTATGCCAAATACATGTAGATACTTGTAAATAGCAATAATTGTCAAATAGCAGGCATTGTGTAAATATGCATTATTAGCATGTTTTTGTGCATAAATAAAAGAATAAAGAAATAAAAGAAAAAGAGGGAGATATTTAGAATAAATATTGAGCGACCTAATCCCAAGGGAGGGCTCAGCATGGGTCTGACCGCAAAAGAACCCAAGTAGAGAGAGATAGGGAAGCTCATGTGTTGTACATATACCTGTAAATAAATAAAAATTATTTTCCTCTTATTCAAAATAAAATTGGATGTATATTTATTTGTATATACTTGTAAATATAAAATTAAAACAAAATAAGAAAAATAAAAGAAAATTTAAAATCCCTTCATCATTGTACATAAACCATGTGTATAAAAATAACATATCTATTTATTTCCCTTTATAAATAAATAAATAAAAATCCAACAAAAATATGTACATATTCCATACTCCATAATGTGAATACATAAAATAAAAATTAGAAAAATAAAAATAAAATCAAAAGAAATAAAAATAAAATAAACCCCCACATTGTATATATACCATGTATATATGTATATAAAACTATTTATTTAACCCTTGTAAATAATTAATAAAAATAAAATAAAAATACCATATTATTCCAAATTTTATTCTATAAATAAATATAATATAAAATTGGAATAAATTTTATAAAAATAAATAATTAAAAATCAAAAATAAAAAATGCAATATTGTATATACCTATATATAATAATACTATATTGTATATACAATATTTTTATTTCAAAAAAATAAATAAAAATCACAAAAAAATAATTTAAAAATAAAGAAACATTTTTCATGTTTTAACTTTTCGAAATTCGACCATTTATTATTTTTATTTAATTTCCAAATAATTAATAAATGGCGCGCTCCCATTGGTCCATGGGGGATGTTGACCCCCGGTCAACTCTCCCCCACGGACCCCCTCCTTACGGATCCGAGCGACCGACCCGATTTCTCCTCTTTTTCCCTGCTCGATCCGATCACCAATCCCTCAAACCCCGGGCTCCAATCGTTCCCTGTGGATCCGAGACCCTCGCCCACATCTTTGCCTAGAGGTCCGTGCTTCACAAAGCCGGACTCGTCACCTTCTTCTCGGATCTGCAAGACTATATAGCTGAAGCTCCGTCGCACAATTCACGCTATCTTTGGCCTTCCCCCTCGGCGCCAGTGACCTCCTCGTCTTCGCCAGAGTGACAGCAGCGCGAAGAGGAGTAGCAGCGAGGCCCGGGCAGCCGGGAACCACTGATCCGACGATAACACCGCCGTGCGCCACCGCAAGGTGCGCTCAGCCTCGGGAAGCGACGCACCCTTGAGGCCATGACCCCTGGAGCTCCCTGAGCTCCAACAGAGTTGACTACGCCCGCCAGGTAGCTTAGATTTCCTTTAGGTTAACTTAGATTTAGGTTTTTAGATTTCAGCCAATTTAGCTCCGCCGCCGTCGCCAGCCACCTCCGACCGCCCATCTGTCCATCCGACTCGACCTTCACCTTCGCCACACTCCTCTCCACCTTCTTCACCCAGCCACCCCCCTGACTCGCCCCGGAGCAGGTCCTCCTCCCTCCTCCGCCGTCGCCTCGCCGGAGGGTGTCACCCCGACGTACACACTCGCCCATTTCACCTCTTACCGGGTCGAGGCACTTTGCCCTCGACCCAGGAGTTTGTCTGTGTGTTTTGAAGATCGAGAGAGGCCCATCTGAGGGTCCGAGCGTTCAGCACAGCAGCTCTCGTCCTCCGCCGTCGCTGGGCCATTCCGGTCCTCGCCGCCCTCATCGGGGGCATCCACTAGCTGCGGACCATCGAGGCGAAGCTTTCCCCTACTCCAGCAGCTCCAGAGGACGTCTCCACCGTGCGCATTGGGCCGGCGAAACTCGCTGGCGAGCAGTTCTTGGAGACCCTCCAGTAGCCGTCCGATCAACCTCTCGCTTCAGATTCGATCAGAGCCGTCTATTCACGAGAAGCCTTCACCGTTTGATCATTCTGGGAGTCGATCTGGACCATCCATCCATCGAAGGGTTCTCCACCTCCAGCTAGCGTCAGATCTGCCATGTGGAGAGCCCTCGAGCGTTGATCGCACGGAGAGGCGCCCGATACTTTCCACCGTCCGATCAACCACGTGGCCTCGTCCCCGCCGTCCGCTTAAATAAAGGGTAAATTGTTCTTAGGCCCTTTAGTTTATAGCTGTTACTTTTTAGTCTTGTAAATATTTCATACAGTCATTTCTATTTTGTAAAAATTACATCGAGGACCTTCATGTTTCCTTTATTTGTATATTAGTCCCTGTATATGGTACCCACGTACGTCGACACGTGATTTTCTGGTCAATTTGCATAATCTACCCTGTATTCCTTGAGTGTTAATGGTTAATACTTTTTAAATAGGAATTACATCGGTACCCCTCCAAGTGCCTGTCACGTGTGCTGTGCGTGATTTCGTGGGATTTTTGCGCTTTTGGCCCTGGGCTTTCTTGCCGTGTTAATGTTTGGCCCCTAGACTTAGTTTTTATTACATTTAGGTCCCTGTGAACTGTGGGTCTTTGTTTGATTTAAATAAAATATCAAATTCAACCCAAATCGTGTGAAATTTGATACATGGCTCCTGCCACTGTGTAAAAATTTCCCTAATTTTGGGTACATTTTTGAGGCTTTTTATTATTTTTAAAAAATTCAAAAACTGCCATTTTTGTGTCTGTCCAGATTATAAAATCATAAAAAATTTAATAACTCTTTTAAAAATCCCAAAAAATCAAATTTTATTTGTTTTTGTATGTTTGATTTTCTGTGAGTTTTTGGCGATTTTTGGATATATAAAAACCATAAAAATTAAAAAAACACTTAAAAAATCATAAAAGTTCTAAAAAATTAAGAAAATTCAAAAATTAATAAACTCTTTTCCTAAATTTTTTTATTATTCCTATTTTTCATAAAAATTACATTCAAGCTACTAGAGGACCATTTGATATTTTAAATTAGTCTTTCAAGCCTGACTGACAGCTTGCTTGTGTTTCTGCCTTCTTTTATTTTTAGAAAATTCCATAAAAAATATAAAAACTCAAAAATTCACAAAAAACAGTAAAAAATCCAAAGAACATAAAAATATTTTTGTTTGAATTTTTGGAGCTTTTTCGAGTGTTTAAATAATTTGTTGTTTGTGATTATTTTTGTCTTTTTATTATTTTCCATATTATTAAAAATAAAAAAAATATAAAAATATTTAAAAACCACCAAAAATCATTGTTTTTATTTTCTTTTATTGCTGACTACTTCATAGGCCACGAGGCCAACTCGTGCTCCCTGAGTCCGACCTTGGGTGCTATACCAGGTTAATCACATAGCAAAACCGCTATTTTGGGTTTTGATTGATTTTTATCTTTTCGACTGGTGGTCTGATTTTGTTTCTTGATTGAGCTCTGAGCCCCGAGTGACTGAGGTCACAATGACCTTAGTGATATCTTTACCTTAGTCTATCAGGCTGCTCATCACCTTCCAGGTCTAATCTCCATTGTCCAATATCGAGGCGTCCAGATTGTTGGATCTATCTGAAGGTCATGCCAGAACCGTCCATCTCTAAAGGGGTATCTCCAGATCTTGACCATCCACCATAAGTAGAGCGTCCCCAACCGTTGATTAGCGCATAATGAAGGGGTAATTTGCACCTTTAGCCCTGACTTTTGAGCTTTATGTTTTAGTCCAATAAATGTATGTAGCAGCACACATAATTTTAGATAATTTGAAGTAAGACCCTCGTAATTTACTTTACTTGCATATTAGTCCAGTTCGGCTAATATCATGTGTTGTCTCACGCGTGATTTGGTGTATTTGCATGGTCGACCACACACTTTAAACTGGTTATTGAAATAGAAATAGTTTGAGATATTTGCACTCATGCCCCTGTGAGCACCAAACACGTGTGAAACACGCCTTTTATGGATTAATTGCATATTGGGTCCCTGTGCTTTTTTTAAATGTTATTGTTTGGCCCCTAGAAATTATTTTCCTCACATAAAGGTCCTTGCAAACTGTTTTAACTATTTTCCTTTTATTGGACTTAATAAATATTAAATTAATACTAAAAATTGCTTAAAATTACAGTTAGCTCTTGCTTGTGTGTAGTTTTTATTGTAGTTTTTGTGGATTAATTTGCTTGCATTTTTTATTATTAAAAATTCAAAAACCACCAAAAAAGACCTTGTTTGTGTTACAAAAATTATAAAAAATAAAAAAATGTGTTAAAAATTCCACAAAACTTCATGTGTTTGTCTTTTGTTGGGCTTTACATTCACATAAATTTTGTTTGAAAATTCAATATAAAAACCTTAAAAATCACAAAACAACCAAAACCTTATAAAAACATATAAAATCAAAGAAAAATCTAAAAATTATGTTTTCAGTTCCTGTTTGTAGGTTTTCATTTTTTTATCATAAAATTATCATCCAGGGCTTAGGGCACTTTAAATATTTTTAATTTGTAATTTGGTCCTGGTTATGCACTATTTTGTATATGGAGCATTGTTTGATTTTTATAAAATTACAAAAACATCTGGAAATCTTGAAAAATTACAAAAACACCTTTAAATCCATAAAATCCAAAAATATTTTTACTTTAATTTTCTGAGTATTTTTGGTCTTTTTAAAAAATCCAGAAAGATTGTTGTGTGTGTTGTTTCATATTTTGTGCTTGTTTTTGCTTTATTGAAAATTAAAAATTTAAAAATTCAAAACCTTAAAAAAATATTTTATTTTGAAATTTGACTATTTAGTCCTTCAATCGTGATCCTTGTGTTCGACCTTGGTCTCTATACCAGGTAAATAAAATAACAAATCGCTTACATTTCATTGTTTGATTTCTCTTAGTGGTTATTTTCTTGTTGAGTGATCGGATTGACTGAGGACAATGACATTGCATATTTTTCCACTTTAGTCGATCTCGATTTTTCGCTCATCAGAATGATGCTGTTGCCGGGGAGCATGGCTTAGTAGTTATATTTTAATTTTTGTTTTTTTTATCTATTTGTTATAACTATCTTCTGACATTTCTCTGTTTCACTTTTTATGCGAGGATCCGCCCAAGGGACGCTTCGGTTTTCTTTTGGAGGAGCCCGCATCTGAGGAGGAGCAGAGGAGCGAGAGAGTAGTGATAGCTGATAAATAGTTTATTTATTTTCACAAATTCCCATTTATTGTAATATTTAGACTCTGAGACATTGTTGGACACTTAGATTACATGGGGTCTGTTTTGTCGAGTGCCGGTGCACTCGGGATACCTCTCTGCAGTTTTCCGTGGCTTTTTCGCTGATTTTTCGCTTTTCTTTTCTATTTGATTCCCGAGGTTTTGACCCCCTAGACTTAGGACTTCTATCTGATTGTGTCGTAATTAGCTAAGGTCCCAACAATTAGTTGCTTATTTGTTCCTATATTGGACTTAGCTAAAATAAATCTAAAAAAGTTAACTTATTGGGATTAGAGACCATGTGCTGTGAGAGGCTGTATACAATGCTGGCAGGACCCACTATGGTGGTCACCGATCGACATCGAAGACCAGACTCCGATCTCTCTTCCCGATAGTTAGATATTTGTTCTTCACGTAATAGAAGTTGCTCATCTAAGGACGATGTCCTCGTGCATAGTATAGGTAATTTTATTTCAGTCTTTATTTTATGCATAGATCACCTTGCATGTAGAGTGTTGGAGCAAGGTACACATTTCTATCTCTGCATGCATCATTGTGTTTGATCGCGCATTGGCTTTTCCGACTTCCTCCCCCTATTTTATTAGACTCAAAATAATCAGGGAAATTGGAAAAATCGTTAGGTGTTGTTTTTATTTCAGAAAAATACATAAAAAGTGACAACCTAATAAAATTAGGACTGCTAATGTAAACTTGACCTAAAATCGATCTCATTTAAAATTCTTTATTTTGGGGAGAGTCACCCCATCCTTGGTTGATTTATCTACAACGAGAGAGTGATCCACACACTATGATAGAGCCATACATGATCTCTTTTCAGAATACTGGTTCATGATTAGTTGTTCTCCAGTGAGGATTTCACTGGATAGCCGGTAATCGGTCCGGGACTTCCTTAATAGATTGGGCAGATCAGGTAATCGATAAACGACCCGCTCCCATATTGGATGGGAAAAATTAGTTGTGAGATTCGGGACAGTCTCCTGAGAGATTTGGGTTCCCATCAGCTCTCTTAATCACTCTAATAGATTGATTTATCACCTTAATAAAATTTTACAAGTTAACGACCGATCTTTCACGGCCATCAACTTGCGTCGCGTAGGTGAACTTGGGGTTTGATTTCTCATCTTGTTTGCATCCTAGATCAATCTTCATAATCTGTAGATCACGATGATGGGAAGGAGGTCCCTTAGGCTACCTTTGACAGCACCGCTTTCGAGCACTCCTCTCCATTCATCTAGGGCACCTTCGGAGAGCTCAGAACCGCTCTCTGAAACCAAGTTTGCTACCACCTTGTTCCCCCTCAACTACCCTTCTTTTTTACCTGAGGTGCCAGAGTAGAGGCCAGTACAATTATTCGTACATTTGACAACACTTGAGTTGGGGTCTTATGCCTTTGCAGAGATTGGAGAGACGACCAGTAGTGAGAACAAGACTGACGAGTAGCGACAGACTTCTTCCTTTGCTTTAGACCAGACCACCATAAACAATACTTGGCTTGCTTCCCTGGAGATCGTGTAGCTTCAAATTCGGGACCATGGAGTTTTCATGGCCGAGGTGAGGAGAGAGCTCATGAAGATGCGAGCTGGCCGAGAAGAACCGCAGAGACCAGCTGGTGGAGAGATACCCGGAGCTGAGGGAGGAGACGGATGACCCAAGGAGCCGTAGGAGCCAGTGAGACCACCACAGACGGTGAGGCAGTTGCACAACCCTGGTGCAACCCTTACACAAAGATGGATCCAGCTATCAGAGATCCTTGGCGACTTCAAGCTTCACCCCCAGACGATCCAATTACTTCCAAGATTCCATGGGCTAGCCACCGAGGAGCCACACCTCCATCTTTAGGAGTTCGAGATGATTTGCATCACTGTCCATGATAGATTTGTGGATAAGGACATGATCAAGATGATTGCCTTACCATTTTCCCTAGTTTATAGAGCAACCTACTGGCCAAAGCATTTGGGAAGGTACGTCACCACTTGGGGGCAGCTCCAGATCGAGTACTTGAACAAGTACTATCTACTTGGTCGGACCAATGTAGTGCGAGCAATGATCACCAATTTCACCATGATCCCAAACGAGCAGTTCCGTGAGGCTTGGGATCGATTTAGAGAGATCATTGACCGGTGTCCACATCATGAGATATCTAAGCACAACCTTGTTCAGATCTTTTATTGTGGGCTGACATCGGAGCTGCAGGGGCTAGTGAACGCCTCTTGTGGAGGATCCTATTTCACCAAGGACAAGGACCAGGTCTGGGCCATCTATGAAGAGATGACAGAAAACTATACGGTGATGTCCCGGACCCATTTCTACACTCAGGGGAAGCTTCCACCACAGGTGACTTCATTTCAGAGAATTGCACACGTCGATGTCGGTCCATCCAATTCTTCATCAACAGCAGCCCTAGCCGAGTCTTCAGCTGTAGACATGGGCATCATTAGCCAAAAACTGGACACATCGAGATCATAGAGAAGAAGTATATTCAAGGAATGGACAAGATCAACAAGCTTGATGAGCTTGATCAGACCTTAAGTGACCTGAAGACCCAGATCATGTGTCTCTAGGAGGGACAGACAGCTTCTCAGCCTCATCTCAGGTCACAGGCCAATCCAAGGAGCAGCTCCCCCCAGCCATCTACCTCATACCGCCAGGTCCACCACAACCAGGAAGAGCTGGTCTAGCAGCTCCAACACTACCAGTAGCCACCACCATCTCCAGACACTCATATGGTGGTCTACTAGTTAGATCAGCCCCTAGCAGCCCTTCCCCCTCCACACCTTGAGCAGGAGCCATTGATGGAAGTCAACGGAGTCTGGTACTCCCAGTACCAACCTCAGTCTAGTTTGCGTCGTGACCATCCTGACTTTCGATGGTCCACTAGAGGCACCTCTTCCCAGCAACATCCTCCAACTCAAGAAAGGTAGAGCAACCAATAGCAACAACCCCAATACTCCCACCAACAGTAGCAGCATGGTCCTCGTCCCCACTATTAGGGAAAATAGTGGAGGCAGTAGCCTCGACAATATTCATAGCCTCCTCCTCACTACCAGCATCAGCAGTAGACTCAGCCTCATTTCCAGTGAGGCAACCCGTCTGATTCTCATGGACCTGTCTATGAGAACCCAGGCCTTGATGACCTCGCCTGCTTACTCTCTTATCAACAGGCATCCTTCCGGTGAGAGGTGGATGAGTTCCAATAGGAAATGACTGAGATAATCAAGGGCAAGGCTACCATACCCGCTCAGATTGAACCCAATCTGAACAATCTGAAGAGAAAATCTGAACATGTATAGTTTACAGAGGTTACCACTCCTAGTGATTTATTGGATGACGATTCTTCTTCGATATTTGATGCTGATTTTGTGACACTTAGTAGCAGTATGATGCCATCCGGTGGCACCTCATCTGAGCGACAATCAGATACCAATTCCAAGGCACTTGACGACGATGGAAGCGGTGCTGATTCTGCTTGTGATGATGATGGTGGTGGTGGTGCTAATGCCACCAAGGATGTCGATCCAACCGAGAGTACTGAGGCTGTCGTAGTTCCAGATGCAAACGGTGGTGCTGATGTGACCATTACTCCAGATGCTCGACCAGAGTGCAGTGCTGATGCCCCAAGCTCAGATATTGTCGGTGGTGTTGATGCCATCAATTTAACTTATGTTGTTTTATCCAGTCTTGTACTTGAGGACAATCTTAGAAAATCACAAAAAAATGGAAAAATAGAAAAGAACAAAAATATGAATAAAGGAAAGGTTTCTGTATCTCTTGTGAGTCCATCTGTTTTGCATGATGATCTTGGTATGGATTGTAGTCTACTACATGCACATGGAACTATTCCCGTCCCTCATCTCTCTAGAGAGGGTCTATCCATCCCCTTCCCTCAAGCACTCCGCTTAGGAAAGGGGATCAAAAAAGCAAATCCCAAAAAGAAGCATCAGTTAGAGTTCAACAAGCAGATGATTGATAGATTCCAGATACATATGACTCTATAAGAGGCACTAGAGCACATTCCTCCTTTCCAGAAGAATTTGAGAGAGAAGACTACCATCCGCTGGAAGAAAAGGAACCACACTACAGAGATCCATGTGCTTACTCGTGCCACATGCTTCGCTATTCAGAACCGATTGCCAGCCAAGAGACCTAGTGCATGAGCTCCATATGTGAGATGACACACATTCATGAGAAACAGTTCGATCATACTCTATTAGACATCGACTCTTTGATTAGACTTCTCCTGGATATCTTACTCGACCGATTCGAGTTTGGCCCTCTTAGACAGAGCACGACTGTCCTTTAGTTTGCTGATAGATATGTTAAGAGGCCGAAGGGATTACTCAAGGATGTTGTCACAATTCAGGGCCTGAAATTCCTTGTGGACTTTGTTGTATTGGACATGGAGATACCTGAATCTGTGACAGATACCCCCATCATTTTAGGACGACCTTTCCTGACCACAACGAAGGTAGAGTCTGATCATAATAGTGGGAAGGTATACCTTCACATCGAGGGTGAACGTATACAAATAGAGACGATCGAGGAGACCAGAGTGAGAGATTCAGCCTGCTCAGAGTAGATGAGCGACTCAGAGCAGATGACAAATGCAGAGTGAGACATCCACCAGGAGTGCGACTTTATGATTATAGATGATGAAGCAGTTTGGGAAGATACATCGTCACGAGCTCTTATCACATCTACAGACACTGCGGATTCACATATCATGGCAGATGAGAGTTCAAAGAGCACACTCATGGCACAGGACACCTTTGAGGCTGATGACTGTGGTCATGATAGCGAGACAGATTTTATTTCTTGTGCTTCAGATTCAGATCCCTCAGACACAAACACCGACTTTGATTGGTAGGAGTTCGATTATAATTTACCGTGTCTTGTGTCCACAGAGCCAACAGCTAGGGCAGAGAGCGAGCCATGCTAGATGACATATATACCAGAAGGGTCGTCTTCGTCAGATTTACCATTGTAGTGAGAGTTCTCCCATGAAGATCTGATAGCCTTTACCCAGACATTTTAGAAGCCAGATTTGCGAGCTCCATCTTGTCCAGAATTGAAGACCTTGCAACAGAGCATGAAGTACAGATTCCTTGCGGGTGAACCAAATATGTTCCCAATCATTATCTTAGAAGATTTGACTGAAGACCAAGAATCTTGTTTGATAGAGGTTCTTGAAAGGAACTGCAAAGTGATTGGATGGAGTGTAGCTGATCTCTAGGGGATAAGTCCGACCATGTGCTCCCACCACATCTATCTCGAAGAGGATGCTAATCCATCGCATGAGTTCTAGCGACATCTGGACCCAAATCTTCGAGATGTGGTCATGAAGGAAATATCGAAGTGGTGGAGTGCCTATTTTATCTACCCCATCTCCGACTCCAAATGGGTTAGTCCATTGCATGTGATACCCAAGAAGACGGGTATCACCACAGTTTTGAGCGAGTCTGGAGAGAAGATACCTACCCGAGTACTTACTTCTTGGAGGGTCCGTGTGGACTACAGACGATTGAATCATGCCACCAAGAAGGACCATTTCCTACCGCCATTTATTGGTCAGATTATCAAGAGGCTAGCTTGGAAGAGTCACTACTATTTTCTTGACGAGTACTCGAGGTACAACCAGGTGGCCATAGTGTCCAAAAACCAGGAGAAAACAACATTCACCTGTCGATTTGGGACATATGCTTTTATACAGATGCTCTTTGGTTTATGTAATTCCCTGACTACATTCCAAAGGTGCATGCTTTCCATCTTTTCAGACATGGTGGGCGACTGTTTAGAGGTCTTCATGGATGACTTTTCGGTCTGTGGTGATGGGTTTGATGCTTGTCTTGACTGCCTAGATCGAGTACTTCAACGCTGCATAGAAGTCAATCTTGTATTATCTTCGGAGAAGAGTCATTTTATGATGACTCAGGGGACGGTGCTTGGCCATATCATCTCCAACAGGGATATGGAGGTCAATCCGGTCAAGGTGGATATCATCAAGAAACTCAATCCACCATCCAATTTGCATCAATTGCGGTCTTTCTTGGGGCATGTCAGTTTCTACTGACGGTTCATTCAGGACTTCAGTCGTATTGTCGGGCCACTTAATGATATGCCGATGAAAGACACCAAGTTCATTGTAGATGATAAGTGTCTTGCATCATTCAAGACTCTCAAGGGATTAGTGGTTCTGGCTCCTATCATTCAGCCACCCGATTGGTCTCTCCCATTCAAGATCATGATAGACGCTTCTGATTTTGCTATAGGGGTTGTGCTTGGATAGAGGAGGGATGGATTGCCTTTTGCCATTCACTATGGTATCAGACTTTGGATGCCAATTACACTGTGACTGAGAAAGAGATGCTAGCCATAGTATTTGCTTTGGATAAGTTCGGATCTCACATTCTTGGATCCCGAGTGACCATATACACAGATCACACCAACATACAATACCTCATGGCAAAGAAGGATGCCAAAGCTAGATTGACCAGATGGATCCTTCTACTCCAGGAGTTTGATATTGAGATTAAGGATAAACCTAGAGTCAAGAATGTGGTGGCGGATCACCTCTCTCGCTTAGAGAACCTTGAGGATTCTAATCAGATCACACCTATTGCAGAGACCTTCTCAGACGAGGTGATTCTTGATATCAACTCTCTTCCATGGTATGTTGACATTGTGAACTATCTTGTCGCCGAGAAAGTTCCACAAGGTTGGCCCAGACAGTGACTGGAGACCTTCCTTACGAAGGTCAAGTCGTACCATTGGGAGGATCCCACCGTTTATCATGAGGGGGGGGGGGATAGTGTCTGGCATCGATGCATTCCTCAGGAGGAGCACCACAACGTCCTCACTTACTGCCACAAGCTTGAGGCATGATGACATCATTCTGGGAGACGGACATCGCAGAAAGTTCTCCAATCCGGCATTTTGTGGCCTACCCTCTTCAAGGATTTAGATGAATTCGTGAAGAGGTGCACTGACTATTAGAGGATGGGCACTTGTGGACAGCATGATATGATACCGATGCAGCCCATTCACTTCTGTGAGGTTTTTGATGCATGGGGCATCGATTTCATGGGTCTATTCCCTAAGAGTCAGGGATTTGAGTACATTCTGCTTGCTGTGGATTATGTGAGTCGTTGGGTTGAGGCCATCCCCACCCGAGCCGCAGATGCTAAGACCGTTTGTATATTTTTGAGGAAAAATATCATTTCACGGTTCGAGGTACCTAGAGTTTTGATTTATGATGGGGGACTCACATTATCAACGACAAGGTAAGGTCCCTTTCTAACGAGTTCAGCATTGACCATCGAGTTGCCACTCCATATCACCCTCAGACTAATGGTCTTGCTGAAGTATCGAATAAGGAGATCAAGACTATATTGCAGAAGGTTGTCCGCCTAGACCGAAAGGATTGGTCACAACTTTTGGACTCGGTCTTGTGGGCCTATAGGACTTCCTTCAAGATACCTTTGGGTACATGTCCCTTTTATCTCATTTATGGCAAGCCATGCCACTTATCTATGGAAATCAAACACAAGTCACTTTGGGCAGTTATAGAGTTATTATTGGATCCCAAGAGTGTAGGAGATCAAAGGAAATCAGAATTGACAGCCCTGGAGGAGTTGAGAGATATAACTTTTCGAGTAGCCTACAATACAAGGATAAAGTGAAGATATGACATGATTCTCATATAAGCCATAAACAGTTTGAGATGAACCAGAGAGTATGGTTATTTGATGCTACCTTGAGATTCTTTCCAGGAAAATTACAAAGCAAATAGAAGGGACCATACTTGATCAGAAATGTGCACAACAACAAAAGCATTGATATATCTGAGTTGTCATCTGATTCCACCTTTCGAGTTATTGGTCAGCACCTGAAGACATATCTTGACCATGACCCGCTGATCGTTGACGTTGCCCCTATTCATTTTGTATGAGATGCGATCTTTGGCTCACATCATTTGCTTCTCATGACTGATTATCACTTCTCCTTCGCAACTGTATAGATCCATATTGTCCATATCATTCATTCTTTTGTCTAATACCCCTTCTTCAACTTTTATTATGTTGTACTTAGGGCATGCTTTACCCTAAGTATGGGGGGGATTATCCATTTGATTTCATTACTTCTTTTGCTGCCTATACTTAGGGACATTTTACCCTAAGTATAGGGGAGGTAATACCTATAAATTCTATTCCTCGGATTATTTAATCCTAAGTATAGGGGGACCACTGACTTCTATTCATTTGATTCATTACATTCTTTCATTCGTCGTTGCAGTATAGCATTTTTTCACTTCCCAATACTCAGCCCGAATTATGTCTTCCTTTCATCGCTCTTCGATCACTCTTAGGACATCGTTCGAGCTAAGTATAGGGGCTGTCATATATATTGTATATATACTTTAGCCATAACTCGTACTTTGTGGGAATGTGTTAATAAAATGGCTAAAAATCGCAAAACTAAAAATCACAAAAATTTTAAAAACTTTTCTTGTACATAAATGTTTGTAAAAACCTTTTGTAAAATTTTTTCTACAAACTTTTGTAAAAATGATGTTGATTGTAAAATTTTTGTAAATAGTTTTGTATAAAATTATATAAATAGTACAAAATTTTTGAATTTTTTTGAAAAATAAATTTTTTCAAAAACTTTTTTATAATGTTTGTAAAAATATTTTGCAAAGCTTTCCCTTGTTGCATTCAAAAAATTTCCATAAATTTATTTTGCATATTTTGAAAAATTCTGCACAAAAATAATTTTGTATATATTTGCATGTATATTCTTCTGAATCATAGTTGACATTTAAACTAGTATGGAATTAAATTGAAAAATGGAGCTTGGTTAAGACCTTAATCCACTTAACTTCAGGGGAACCTTATATGATTTGGGGTTAAGACTTTTCAGGTTCATAGTGACTTAATTCTTTGAGTCCACTAGACTATGTTCACATGTCATCTTGATGAGAGTAAGTAGAACACTTAACAATGCACACATGACTCTAAGAGACAATGGCTTGACTTGGACACACACCTTACACGTGGCTCAACACGAATGAAGTGGTAAGGAGGCAGAATTCTTTGGCTTGGGATAGCATACAAGTGCAGTACAACTAGCCAGAACCTCTCGTCTTCCTCTAGGGATGGGTTGTGCATCTCAACCTAGTCTAGTGGCATAAAGGTCTAAAGACAAGAGTCTGTGGGTTGCAATAAAGCTCAAAAAGAGGGATAGTCTAGTGGCTCAAGAGGAAAAACTCCTCATGTACATGTTGCACCATGTGAATATGTTGTATATATGCACATCAAAAAAATGTGCAAAACTATGAAAAACTCCAAAAAAGGAGACATGTCTGATTGAAAATAAAATGCCCGTCAGAATGTATATAGTGAATAAGAAAAGCTTATGTATTCCACCTTCTCATCTCATGGAAGCTTGCAGCTGGAGACTTAGCTACACTAGTTAAGCTCCAAGGGATACGTGGCTACACTGATCCCGATCCATTCTCTTCTTTCCCCTCTTATTGAGCTGGTTGAACTTGAACTTAGAAGGGAATACCTCGCTCCTCGAGGAAAGAGCTGCTAGATTGGGGGATTAGAGTTACCTTGTTGAGGGAGGTTGTTTCTTTGCCATTTCTGAGGTGGGGAGCTACATATCACTTACACAATACAAGGAAAGATGCATAGTCATTAGAGTTTGCGTATGTAAACTTGTTCTGACCAAGTTATTAAGGAGTCTTAACCATAGAACTGTGGAACTTGAGGGTTATTGAGTCTTAAACCTATTTCCCAATAAGGTTCTGCCAAACTAATAATCCCAAGGTTTGAATGAGCTCCATACTTCAATATAATGAAGCTAAGTTTAATAATCATCTTTGATTCCTCCTTTTTCTTTCCTTTTCCTTTTCACTTCTTTTCCAAATAAGTGTTTACTAAGGGACTAGCAAATGCAAAGTATAGGGGGATGATGAATCTACGATTCTCACTCTTTATTCTTTTATTTTAGCTCTTTCTTTTGGCAAAAATATCTGTAAATACCTGTAAATACAATAACTTAACACTATGCATGTCATTGTTAATGTTGCATAATTAGCATATATTTTGCAAAAATAAAAGAATAAAGAGAAAAGAAAAAGAAAGATGGGGTTAGAATAAATACAGAGCGCAAAAATTAAAGATATTTTGTATTCATAAAAATATTATGTAAATAAATAAAATATAAAATAAAAAGAATTTTGTAAAAATAATAAAATAAAAACACTTGTACATAGTACATACGTATATTATACTTGTATATAATACATTATGATGCATGTACCTAATTTTATTTTTCATAACAATAATTAAAAATCATAGAAAAATACTTTACAAAATAATAAACATTTTTTATTTTATTCATTTTTATTTTGAAATCATTTATTTTTTATTTATAATTCTTTTTATTTTACCTCCTTGTTTTATCTTCTAGCTTATTTTGTCTGCTTCCTAAGTCACTTCTGATTGGTCCACCTAGGCTTCATTGACCAAGGTCAATTGGTCCCCTCCACCACCTTTTCTCACTGGATCGGGTTTGCTCCATTTTCACTGATTATTCCCAACATGATCTGATCGAGTCATTCTTCGATTAAAATCCCTGATTAGAGGGCGCGGATTCAATCTTAATCTTCAAGATCCGTGCCTCAGTTCACACGTTTTCATTCGATTCTTCTTGAACATGAGAGTCTATAAAACCCTTGCACCCTCCTCCTTTTCGGGTATCTCCAGCTGCTCCACCATTCTGTCATGCCCAACCCCCCTTTTAAAAGTGATAGTTGAGAGAGGGAGCGGTTGTGGGTTGTATTCGTAGCGGAGTGCTCCAGGTCCGACGATGCTTTCATCCAGATCCACCGCAAGGAGTCCCAAGCCACTAGTCATGCCACCCATTAAGGCCATCACCGCGGAGGACTTTGTTCTCCAGCCCAAGCGTCAGCATCCACCTATAGGTAATATATGTAACTCTGTTCCATTCACGTCCTGCTCGTTAGTTCCAGTTCATATATAGCATCGATCTTTGCATTATTCCTATTTCGTGACTTTGCCCTGCTCATCGCATACCCCACACGACTCGCGTTCACTTCTACATCTAGCTCCGCATTCTGTCCATCGATCCAACCATCGGGCTAGAATCGAACCTCAAGTCGAATCTATCTCCCCTCGATGACCAGACCCATCCACCTCCACTGTTCATGCTAATTCCACATCATAATCCTGCGCCGGAGCTTTATCTCCGAGCAATCGTTTACTCTTGTTGGACTAACGCTCAAAGACCTTCGATCATGAGGGTATTTTATATATGTAATTCTTCCTGCATGCTCCAACGCGTCATGCCCTCCAGGACCTCCTCCTTGGTCCTGGACCTTTTTGAGGACCTCCACCGCTGCGGACCACCATCAGAGAAGTGCCGGGGAATGTCAGACCAGCGTGCATTTGCCGATCGAAACTCATCGAAGGCGAGTTCTTCGTCAGTTCATCCAGATGACACCCCATCTGTTGGATCCGGTCGCCTCCCAGGTCTTATCTTCGTTTCCACTATCGAGGCGTCCAGATCGTTGGATCTATCGGAAGGCCGCGCCAGAACCGTCCATCTTGAAGGGGTATCTCCAGATCGTGGCCGTCCATCATAAGTGGAGCACCCCCAACTGTTGATTAGCATGAAGATGGGGTAATTTGCACCTTTAGCCCTGACTTTTTGAGCTTCATGTTTTAGTCCAACAAATGTATGTAGCAACGCAGATAGATTTAGATAATTTGTAGTAAGTCCCTCGTAATTTACTTTACTTGCATATTAGTCCAGTTCAACTGATATCATATGTTATCTCACGTGTGATTTGGTGTATTTCATTGATCGACCTGACACTTTAAACTGGTTATTGAAATAGAAATAGTTTGAGATATTTGCCCTCATGCCCCAATGAGCAGTGAACACGTGTGAAGCACACCTTTTGTGGATTAATTGCATACTGGGCCCCTATGCTTTTATCGAATGTTATTGTTTGGCCCCTATAAATTGTTTTCCTTACATAAAGGTCCCTGCAAACTATTTTAGCTATTTGCCTTTTATTGGACTTAATAAAGATTAACTTAATTCTAAAAATTGCCTAAAAATTGCAGTTAGCTCCTGCTACTGTGTAGTTTTTATTATAATTTTTTTGGATTAATTTTCTTGCATTTTCTATTATTAAAAATTCAAAACCACCACAAAAGACCCTGCTTGTGCTACAAAAATTATAAAAATTGGAAAAATGTTTTAAAAATTCCACAAAAATCCTATGTTTGTCTTTTGTTGGGATTTACTTTTAGTATTAATTTGTTTGAAAATTTGTTATAAAAACCTTAAAAATCACAAAACAACCAAAAACTTATAAAAATCAGATCAAATCAAAGAAAAATCTAAAAATTGTGTTTTCAGCTCCTGTTTTGTAGGTTTTCATTTCTATTTATATAAAATTATCATTTAGGATCTCGAGGTACTTTAAATATTTTTAATTTGCAATTTGGTCCTGGCTGTGCACTGTTTTGTAGTTGGAGCATAGTTTAATTTTGATAAAATCATAAAAACATCTGAAAAATCTATAAAAATTAACAAAAACACCTCAAAACCTGTAAAACCCAAAAATATTTTTACTTTAATTTTATGAATATTTTTTATCATTTTGAAAAATCTAAAAGGAGTGTTATGTGTATTGTTTTATAATTTGTGCTTGTTTTTGCTTTATTGAAGATTTTAAAAAAATAAAAACAACTAAAAAATATTTTATTTTTTTAAATTTGACTACTTTGTTTTTAATCGTGCTTCTTGTGTTCGACCTTGTTAATTATACTAGGTAAATAAAGTAGCAAATCGCTTACATTTCATTGTTTGATCTCTCTTAGTGGTTATTTTCTCGTTGAGTGATTGGATTGATTGAGGACAACGACATTGCATATTTTTCCACTTTAGTCGATCTTGATTTTTCGCTCATCATACGTATAAACTTATTGTTTTTCTAATAAATTATTTCTAACTGTGTTTCACTTAATTTCTTTTCTAAAATATTTCTAAAAATCAACAGGAAAATATAAAAATATAACTTAAGTAAAAATGGTAGTAAATCCCAAAGCCACGAAGTCATGACCTAAATTTTTTAGACCTCATAACTCGACCATATGGACTCTGAATTAAGCATAGTCACTTTTAAAGTTTGTTTTATAGAATTATTTATCAATTGATACTAATTTCGCTAAAATCAGAGTTAATATGTGAAAAGTGGATTTTGGGACCGTATTGGTATATATATTGTATAATGAAGCTTATAGTCTTATTTAATGTATGTTATGCATCATATTTATATACTTTTTTAATAATCTATTATTAAATTAAAATAAATAAAATTTATTTATTTATTTTTATTTAAATATTTAATCACTTAATTATTAATTAAGTATTAATTAATTTAATTATTCATTTAATTATACATGTAATTATTTAATCATTCAACTAATTTTTGAATTTCCTATTATCTATTTAATTTTTTTAATAAATTTATTTAATCTAATAATTAATTTAATCATGTATTAATTATTTACATTTATTAATTATTTAATGAATTAAATATATTTTTTCTTCCTCTCTCTCTCCTCTTTCCCCTTTCTTCCTCCATGCACACGCACCTTCTTCCCCTTCTTCCTCTTCTACCGCTGCCCATTTCTCCTCCCTTGTCCTTTATCAACAGCCCAACGGTCTTGTTCAACCACCCACAGTCACCGGACTCGTCACTGGTGACCCCATTCGCAGCCGTGGGCTCCAAGGAACCTACCCTATAAAAGGGTTTGTACCCCCTCCGAAGTTGATCCTTCCGCCATTAGCTAGCTTTCCCAGTGAGCTCCGATCAGAGAGATGGAGGTGACATATCCCGCTCCACATTTGTCAAGCGAGGAGAGAGACAGGAGGTAGTGTGATCTTCATCGACGATCGTCCCCACTGCGAGTAGCCTCCACATTTTATGTTGCTGCGTCGAGGCCAGTATACAGAGCACCTGCTCAATTCCAAGGAGACAACCTCCACAGTTTCATCCATTTCCAAGTTAGAGTAATTCTCTACTTCTCCTTCTTTATTTTTTGTCTCTTCTCATCGCAATCTCCCTGTTCTCCTCTCAGTCTCTCCCTTCTCTCAAACTTACTTTCCAATCGACGTCAAAATCCACATCTGATTATCGTCGATCACCACCACTTTCGAAACCTCTCATTTCACATTCTAGCCCTTCATGCCTATCATCTACCGGATCCGATCTATCGCCATTAGAGGAGCATCTCTCACGACCTTCCTATTTCTATTGTGGTCCGAAACTTCGAGCTCGAGACGAGTTTTCATTTGCAGGTCTTCATGGATATCTTATGAATCTACGATTCTCATTATTTATTATTTTATTTTAGCTTCATCTTTTAGTAGAAAACCTATAAATATATATAAATAGAATAATTTATCATTGTACATGTCTTTGTTAATAATGCATAATTAACACATATTTTCCAAAAATAAAAGAATAAAGAGAAAAGAAAAAGGAATAGGTATTTAGAATAAATACATATTGACCCAAATCCCAAAGAGAAGGTCAAACCTTGACCTGATCGATGAAAGAAATAAGTAGAGATAGATAGGGTACATTGTACATTGCACATAACACCTATACATGCACAAATAAATATTCATATCTATTTTACATTGTGTGAATACCATATTACCTTTGAACATTTGTTTATAGCCCTAATAATAACACAAATATCAGAAAACACAAAATAAAATAAAAATAAACTCCACAATTCATTGTACAAGGCCACATGTATATGTAATGTATACAATACTTATTTATTTAATACCTTCAATTGATTTATAAAAATAAAATAAAATTCATTCTATTCTTATTTATTTAATAAGTTTTATTTTATATTTATTTAAAATATAAAATACAACGTATTTTTTAAAAATACTAAAATAAAAATACATGTATATAATACATAGGTATATTATACCTGTACATAATAGTACATATTGTATATACCAGAATAAATTAATTTATAAACATAATTAAAAATCATAGGAAAAATAGTTTACAAAATACTAAACATTTTTTATTTTATTCACTTTTTATTTTAAAATCATTTACTATTTTATATTTAATATTCTTGTATCTGCATTCTGATTGGTCTACGACAGAAGGTTGACCTCGGTCAACTTCTCCCCCAACTGACTCGACTCGACTCCACCATCACCGAACCCGGTTTCTCCTTTTTTTCCTGATCAAACCCGACATCCATTCACCTTGATTTCATTGCCTGATTGCACTCGTAGGATCCGTGATCCTCACAAATCCCTAGGCATAGCCGGATCGCCCTAGGCTTTCATACATCCCTTCGATCTTTCTAGACCTTCGGGCATTCCTATAAAGTGTCCTCTCTGCCTCCCGAGCACCTTAGCTCATCCCTCGCACCACCATTTCTCCACGAACACCTCCAGCAGGGTGAGAACCTCCTGCAGGTCCCTTTAGGATATTTTTTGGACGCCTGGTTGATCAACGCCCACTTCATGGCTGGACCTCTCTGCCGCATGGAGCCTCTTCTGCCTTCCACATCGAAATCAAGGCAAGGACCCTGCTTTTGCCTTCACTGGACTTCACTGATCATCAGAAACGACTCAGGTACCCTCACATACACTCCATCCTTCCTTTCCATTTCGATTTGGTTCATCTCCGCCGCTGCACTTCATCAGCTTTGACCTACCAATCGGAGCTCCATCTTGCATACTCACTCTTACCGATCGACACTTCGTACCACCGTCATCCTTCCCTCGTGACCTGACCCCCTTAGACTCAGCCTTTAAGCTGAGATTAAGGCTTGACTTCCTCAATCTACGATCGCCAGAAGTCGACCAACATCCCTACACACTTCTCTCGTTTTCTATGCTAAATAACCCTCGTCGGAGCTCTGCCTCTGAGCATAGGATACTTCATGTAGGCTCTGGATGTACGAGAGACTCGAATCACACCTCAGCTGCTCAGGCATAGGAGATTCAGGTGGAGCATTGCTAGTACGCACATCCAACCATCCTCCTTCTCATCGGAGGCGACCACTCGACGCGGAGCACTTCCACGAAGGTGTTGGACCTCTTGGGGACTCGATCGGACCAGCAACATGATGCCCATCTTTGATCAGATCTCCCCCGCCTTCTGTTCTTCCGGCATGCTTCATACCTATCCGATCTAGAGGAGTTCCGCCATATTACATCTAGTCCGGACGATCAGGCTGCATCAACAGACGTCGAATCTTTTTCATCCCGCAGATCTGACCACACATCTCCTAGCTTTTCCTGACCGTCAGATCTGCCTCGCCAATGGTCATCAGACCGTACATCAGAGAGCCCCTACACGTGCGCCACATGTCTGCAACGGTAAACTTCTCTTTTTACCATGTTGTTCATGTTTTTTATTTTCAGTCCAATAAATATAATATGTAGGTAAGAATCTTTATAGTTTTGACCCTCTAATTTATGTATTTGCGCTTTAGTCTAGTCGAGTTTGAGTTTCGTGTGTCCACATGCTTATTTTGGGTTATTTGCATATTGTACCTCGAACATTTTGCTTGTTAATTGATTTAATTTTATGTTTTGATATTTGCATTTATACCCCTGTCTGCCTGGATCAGTGTTACACATGTCCCCATAGCTTTATTGATTTGTTATTCGCTAGGCCTTAGAACTTATTTAATTTCAGAAAGATCCCTGTAAACTATTTTTAATTACATGTCTTTTATTTGATGTAATAAATATTAAATCAATCCTAAAAATTACCTATAACTCCTGCTAGCATGTGTTCTTTGTGATGATTTTTGGGTGTTGATTTGCATGCATTTTATATTATGAAAAAAAATAAAAAACCCCCAAAAATGTCCTGTTTATCTTTGAAAATTATAAAAATTCAAAAAATCATCTAAAAATTCCATAAAAATTATAGTAGTTGTCTTTTGTTGCCCTTTATCTCTAGTATCAATTTTGTTTGATAATTCCTTATAAAATAATAAAAATCGCGAAACACTCAAAACTGAAAAAATTATATAAAATTTTAGAAAGATCAAACATTAGTGTTTTCAATCTTTGTTTGTCGATATTTGCTTCTATTTTATCATAATAATACCATTCGGGAGTTTTGTGTACTTTAATTAATTTTAATTTGCAAATTACTCCTGCCTATGCACTATTTGCTAGCTTTGCCACTGTTTGATTTTAGAATATCACTAAAACATTTGAAAAGTCTATAAAAATTACTAAAAATAATATAAAACAAATAAAAACCAAAAATATTTTTATTGCAGTTTTCTGAGTGTTTTTTACATATTAGAAGAATACAAAAGAGTGTGTGTGAGTCCTTTTATTTCTTGTGCTTATTGCCTTTATTCCAAAAATTAAAAAGTTGAAAAACCAAAAATCACTAAAATTTTTTTCCTTGAAATCTCACTGCTTGGCTTTTAATTATGCTCCTTATGTTCGACCATTGACGCTATACCAGTTAAATAAAAGTAGCACACCGCTTACATTTCTTGTTGATTTTTGATAGTGGTTGTTTTTCTCGTTGATTGATTTGGTTGATTAAAGACAACGACATTCGCTTATTTATTCCACCTTAGTCGATCATTAAATCGTGTCATCAATACCCATCCTGATTAGATCATCTACAACCATCGAGCATCGATAACCGCATCGATCCATCACCTGGAACCTTCACGAGTGATTTGCATCACTGGAGATACAAATCCTCACTCCAGCGCTTGAGAAGCACATCCTTGAGACTTGAGGAGCAGTAGATCGGATCTTCATCATCAAATCCTTCCATCGTGCAAGCAGATCTGAAACACCAGAACTCCTCTGTGATTTTCCGATTAGGGAAGAATCGCATTGAGAGGCCCATATTATTTCGGCCTTATGAACATTTCTGATCGTACATTCCAGATTTCCACCGTCTATTGACTTCCTATCGTCGATCATGCATTGATCGCACGGTATAGACCCGCGACACGTGTCGACCATGCATCGACTCTGCTGCACCACCACTGAAGGGTACTCACGTACAAGCTCATGCCGTTGCGAAATTATGGGCTAATTGCAGTTCAGGCTCCCGAATGTTTGTGTAATTTCTTACAGGTGCACGTCAAGTTAAGCATGTACGTGGGCATGTGCTTCTTGTGAATTTTTGTGCGGGGCCCCTATAGTTTCTAAGCTTTTACATATGCATCCAGAAACTTCCTGCATATTATGCTCGTAACCTTATACAGTATATACTATACATGCTATATACATATAAAATTAAATACATAACATAAAATATAATAAAAATACATAATAATACCCAGTATTATACTATATAAAGTATTATAACAGTTTTCAAAAAAATATTTTCCATTTTAATGAATCATAAAACCACCAAAAAATATATGAAACTTTAAAGATCATAAAAAAATAAAAACTCCATTAAAACCAAACAAAAAGTACCTTTAGTAGATTTTAGTATATTTTACATGATAAACCAAAAACACAATAACAATAAAATAAAATATCCTATAAAAAATACATAAAAACTTTTCAAAATCATAATGAATTCAATAAAAATCCTAAAAAATACTTATAATATATCATTTTAAAGGTATCTTCAACATTAAAAACAAAATAAAAATAAAAAAACAATTTCAAAAAATTAAATAAAAAATCATAAAATACTCAAAACTTATAAAAATCACAAAATTAAAACCAAAATATAAAATTACAAAATTTATACCTATATTCTTACATAGGTATGTTATAATAACAAAAAAAAATATAATTCATAAAAATAAAATGAAAATCCAGAAAAATCCTTAAAAATAAATAAAAATTAGGAAATCCATTATCTTAGTTTTCTCTATTATTTACCTTAGTTCCTAACAGTTTGCCTCCCTGAGTTCGACACTCCCATACTTGACTCTATATGCCTCTAGTCTAGGAGTATAAATAGAAAATATTTTTTTTGTAAAAATTATCCGACTGACACAACGACGTAGTTTCTTTTTTAGAACTATCAGGTTGGGTGTTTTTCAATTGAGTCTCAGTTTAAAGAAATACTTGAATGCAAAATAATGCTCTAGCTCCTGTGCCATTGGCGATTGGAAAAAACTATGAGTCAATATCTTGCAAAGAGGCATAAATCCTTAGAATTTCTATATGCACTTGCGGTGAAAGTCTTATGTATGCATCGATGTGCACTCGACTTGATTTGTCTAATCCATTAGCCTAGTTATAGCAGTTATCAAAAAACCCTAGACTAGCATATTAGGAAATGATGAGATGCAAGCTCATCATGATAATTCAGTAATAAATAATTTAATTCAACTTGAAGAGCATCTATTTGAAATATTAAATGCACAAAACATCACACTATAAGCATGAATCAAACACATTGGGATGAATAACAAATAATAAAAAAATTTAAAAAATTAAATAAAAAATCATAAAATACTCAAAATTTATAAAAATCACAAAATTAAAACCAAAAAATAAAATTACATTATACCTATATTCTTACATAGGTATATTAAAATAACAAAAAATTATTAAATTCATAAAATCAAATGAAAATCTAGAAAAATCCTTAAAAAAAATAAAAATTAGGAACCCATTATCTTAGTTTTCTCTGTTATTTACCTTAGTTTTTAACAGTTTGCCTCCTTGAGTTCGACACTCCCTTACTTGACACTATACACATATAGTTTAGGAGTATAAATAATAAAAAAATAATTTTTCTGTAAAAATTATCGAACCGACACATCGACGATAGTTTCTTCTTTAGACCTAACATGTTAGGTATTTTTCCGATGGCGTCGAACTGGGGAGGCAGTGATAGGGTAAACCGTAGAGACCTTAGGTTTAGTGCTTTCTCGTTTTTCCTTTTTCTTCATCCAACTTTTTATTGATTTGTTTTTTGCTTCATGGCTTTTTATTTTTGATTTGTGTAGCACAGGTTTCTAGCCGCACTGTTGAGAATCAGAAAGCCGACCTTTTACTTTCCTTTATATTAACTTCTTAAAAAGATTAAGGCTACTTGCCCATTTTTCTGTTTTGTAGAAGGGCCCCGTATGGGCATCCCAACGTGTACCTCTTCTCGAGGTTTGTTGCACCGATGCCATGCACTTTGGCGTAACAAGGCACCCACAGCGACTTTTTCACATCGTGATTTCTTAACATTTTCCGTGGCTTTTCGAGGCTAGGTGCTTGTCTAGGTTTTTCGATTTTTCTTTGTCTGCATCACCGTATTTAGCATTAGGATGCACAAGCTAGCTGTATGCTTGATCACCTAGGTCAAAAATAAAAAAAGAAAATCGTTAGATGTTTTTTTTGAAAATACTAAAAAAGTGAAAAACCTGAAAATAAAACAAGGACTGCTAATATATCTGAATTAAAATTAAACGTGACATGACTCCACTTCTTTTGGGAGAGAAATCCCCAACGAATGACTGGCAGGTACTTTCCAGATCTGTGAGTGAGGGACGACCCATAAGGTTGGAACCTGAGCTCGAACTTTTCGAAAGACTACTGATATGATAGTTGGTCGATCTACTCTTGAAGATTCTCGGGTAGCTGGAAATGATCCGGATTTCCTTAGCAGAGTGGGAAGGGGTTAGAGGACACTGTGCAATGCTCTGTCCTCAAGCAAACATGTAGCCGAAAATGGTCTGTTACTTACTTTATACTAGATAAAAGTAGGTGATTAGCTATTCGGACTCCGGATAGTTTTCTGGGAAGTTCAGACACCTATCATCTCACGTAATTTGTGAAAAGACTTGCTTTGCCAATAAACCCTAAAATTGAAAAGATTAACGATTGAAGCTTTCACAGTCATCACTGGGTTGAGTTGGTAAATCCGAGGTTTTGCTTTGCGTTTGATTCTGTGTTGTGAGTCTATATCTTGTAGATCTTTATCAATCAATCATTTGTCTTATCAAGATGATGGGTTGGCGATCGCTTCTATCGACTTTGACTGATCCTCTCTCCCGTAAACCTGCCCATCCATCTAGGTCAGTTTGTGAAGCCCCTCTTCTGAAACTGAAGTCTCATCGCATTTCCTCTTCCAAGCATGACTCTGACCCTGGAAGCTCTTCTCCCACTCCATCTTCTTCTCAATATTTATCATCATCACCCTCGGTCGAGAGAACCCCTCTTCTACAACCTCAGTTACTTATTGATCTGGCCAAACCTGATCTAGACTCTTTCTCCTTTCTAGAAGACGGCTGGAAAAGGATCGCAATACCAATAGACTACTTCGGTAGTAATAGATCATGCCACGATCAATAATGGTCTCCTTGCATCCTTGAGTCAATGCAGAATCAGATAAGGGATCAAGGGAGATTGATGAATGACGTACAAGAATAACTGACATAGCTGAGAGCTCAGAGAGAAACTCGTAATGTTTAGATCCCAGGATCTGAGGCTGGTGGACAGAATGGAGCAGAGAGACCTCCACTAGATCTGAACCGCACGATGAAGCAACTCTACAACCCTGGAGCAATGGCTACACACTGGTGGATCTATCTCCCTACCATCCATGGCAATTTTGAGCTCCGACCACAGACCATTCAATTGTTGTCCAAGTTTCACGGGCTATCTACCGAGGAGCCGCACCTGCACCTACAGGAATTTGAGCTTATCTGTAGTACGATGCATAATCTACATGTAAACGATGACGATAAATCGATCACATTTCCATTCTCCCTCATGGACAGAGCAACCTATTGGATGAAGCATTAAGGAGATACATGTCAACATGGGAACAATTAAGAATAGAATATCTGAACAAGTACTACCCCCTTGGTTGTACAAATGTTGCAAGAGCCATGATTAGTAACTTCACTATGATAAGCAACGAGCAGTTCCATGAGGCATGGGAAAAATTTAGAGAGCTCATTGATAGGTGTCCCCATCATGAGATCTCGAAGACAAACTTAGTTCAGACCTTCTTTTGTGGGCTTACACCAGAGTTGTAGGGGTTGGCGAATGCTTCTTGCGGTGGTTCATATTTCTCCAAGCATGAGGACCAAGTCTGGGCCATCTACGAAGAGATTGGTGAGAATTACACTACGATGTCTCAGACTAGGTTTTATACTCAGACGAAGCCACGAACTTACCAGCATCATTCCTACGTGGCACACATCGAAGGGACTCCTTCTTCTGTTGTTTCCATCCGTTCTGAGTCCTCGTCAGCTGATATGGGGATTATCTGCCAGAAGTTGGACCGAATGGAGATAATTGAGAAAAAGTGCTAGAATTTAGACAAGCTCAATAAAATTGATGAGCTTGAGAGTTGTCTTAGTGATCTGAAGACACAAATCATGTGCCTTCCAGAGATTCAGACAGATTCTGTGAAGTCTTCAAGATCACAGGCTGACTCAGATGATGGTGTATCAGAGTGCTCAGCCGCTCGCATCTATACCCCCAGCTTATTCTGAGATGCCATAACTATTTACTAAGGTCAACGGGATATGGTACAACCATCATCAGTAATCAGGGATCCATCCTGACCATCCTGGTTTTCGTTAGTCTTCAAGATGTACCTCTTCCCAACAGCCAACACAAGCACAGATGGGGCATAATAAGAACAACCAACAACTTTCCGGTCCTCGCCAGAACCAACCTGTGGAGAAAAAATACATATCCATCATAGTATCAACAACCTTACCCTCCACAGTAGTAGTCAGCTCCGCAGCAACCTCAGTACCACCGAGGCGACTCATCTGGGTCTCATGGTCCTTTCCATGATAATCCCACTCTAGAGAATCTCGCTAGTTTGATATCCGAACAACATGTCACATTTCTATAAGAAATTGATGAGTTCAAAAACCATGCTACTAATCTAGTTAAAGGGAAGTCTGTTATTCCTGCTCAGATTCAGCCGAGCCCGAACCATTTGAAAAGGAAGTCAGAGCAAGTACACTTGGCAGAACCCACCCTCCATTCACAGGTATTTTCATATGATTCTCTTTACTGTGATGAAGCTGATTTTATTTCTCTTAGGAGCAATAGGATACCCACAGGCAGAGACTTAACTAGGCTCAAGGAAGAAACACTGATGATACAAGCGAGCATGTTGAGCCTGATGATGTTGGTGTTGATGCCAACTAATCCCTTTATAGGACATCGATGGTGGTGTTGATGCCACCAAGCTAGACAAGAAGCAGCTAGAGTTTGATGATGCTACAACTGCTTTACCATTCTTCTTGTATAGTGATAATGATATAAAAACACAAAAATGTACAAAGGAGAAAATCCAAAAAGAGAAATAAAGATAAGACAGATTATCATTTTATATCTCATGAGTCTTCTTCTAGTGATTTACATGGAGCAAGTCCAGTTTTATAAAAATATTCTCTTCTTATGATCCTCCTATTATACAGACTAACAAGGAGAATTTACATGTTCCTTTTCCCCAAGCACTCCGCTTAGAGAAAGGATATAAAAAGGAAAATACCAAAAAGAATCAGATGAATGATCTGACGAAAGAGATACTAGACAAGTTCACCATCTAGCTTACCCTTCAGAAGCCTTGGTACACATCCCTATTCTGCAAAAGGACTCAAAGAGCGTACCACAGGCCACAGAAAGAAGAGGCAGTGCAATCACTATTCAGAAATCCATGTGTTGACCAAGGATACATATCATGCTATCCAGAACCGTCTCCCAACCAAGAGATCAGACACGGGAGCATCATATGTCAGATGTGAGATCCTCTATCAGACTTTTGATCGGACTCTTTTAGATAGCAGATCGTTAATTAATCTCCTTCCTTCTTCCTTACTTGACAAGTTCAAGTTCGGACCTCTTCGACCAAGTAAGACGGTCTTGTAGTTTGCTGATAGATCAGTCAAGATGCCGAAGGTATTTAATCAAGGATGTTATCGTCACCATTCAAGGTTTGAAATTCTCCCACGGACTTCATTGTGTTGGACACGATGGTCCCTGAATGTGTGACCGATACCCCGATCATATTATGATGACCTTTCTGACGACAACTAAGGCCGTTTCCGATTATGGTACTGGAAAGGTGCAATTTCACATCCAGGGCGAGAGTATACATATAGAGACGATCCATGACATCAAAGCTAGATTAGAAGAGTCAGAACGAGCATCTTATGATAAGCCCGAAAGTCATCCAGACTGTGATTTTGTATACACTGACAATGAGGTAGTTTGGGCTGAACCGAGCACACAATCTTTCATCACATTTTCAGGAGTTTGAGACTCAGATATTAGATGATGGGAGATTGGAGAGCACAATCTTGGAGTCAATTAATGACAAGAGTGATGGAGACGATTCTGGTACTTTTTCATATCATTGTAATATTTTTCAATCCCTCTGAGTCCCAAGTGAGTGATCCGATCTGCCGGCCACTTATAGATCAGTCAGATTCAGAAGATGTTGATTGGTAGTGTTTTTGCCGATTTCCTTTCACTTCAGACTTTATCTAAAGATCTTACAACTAGCTTGGAGACCAAGCTAGTTCAAAATATTCAACGATCAAATGAGCGTTCTCCAGATCATTCTGAGTCAGATCAGGACGAGCTTAAGCATACAGATGTAGTAGCTTATACCCCGGACCTAGTCAAACCAGCTCTCCCGGTTCCTTCTCCCATAGAGCTAAAACCGTTGCCTCAGTCAATGAAATATCGATTCCTTGCTGGAGAGCCCAAAATGTTTCTGATCATCATCGCATCCGATCTGATCGAAGATCAAGAATCTCGTCTGATGAAGATTGAAAAGAATCGCAAGGCAATCAGGTGGTCAATAGTGGATCTTTGATGAATCCGTGATTCGCCACTCTAAAAGTTGAAAATAGAGCTTTGTTCCCGAGTAATTAGAGGCATATTTCTACCTATACTGCATAATTAGCATTCATGCATGCATTGATAATTGATGAGCCAAAAAATCACCGAGACTCGAGTGAATAAAATAGAACTAGGGTCGTTGCGGCCCGGATCTCGGAAATCAATCAACTCAACAAGAAAAAATATAAGAGCAGACCACCAAACAAAGACAAAATCAATAAAATCAACTAGTGGCTCTGGCTATGAGATTAGCATGGTGTAGCACCCAGGGTCGAACTCAGGGAGCGCGGATTGGCCTTGCGGCCTACGAAGTAGTCGAAAAATAAAGAAAATAAAAACAAGCAATTTTTGGTGGATTTTAATATTTTTTAGATTTTTTTGGAATTTTTAATTATAAATAAAATAATAAAACAAGCAAAACACACAACTTTCAACAATTATTTAATTACTCTAAAATGCTCCAAAAATTCTAAACAAAAATGTTTTATGATTTTTATATTTTATACTGTTTTTGGTGAATTTTTGTTAATTTTCTGATTTTTATAGGATTTTCTAAAAATAAAATAAGGCAAAAATACAAGAACACTGTCCAGCCAAGCTTCTAAGACCAAAATAAAATATAAATGGTCTGAACAGAGCCTGGAGGTAATTTTCTTGGAAAATAAAAATAAGAAGGGAAATTCAGAAAAAAGAATTTTGATTTTTTGAATTTTCTATGATTTATTGGAATTTTTTATAGGTTTTTTCAAGGTTTTCAATTTTTATAATTTTTATAAATCCAAAAATAGCCAAAAATGGCCAGAAAATCAAGCAAGTAAAAACACATACAACCTAATTTTTTTGTAATTTTTAAAAAGGTTTTAATATTTTTTTGTGAATTTTCAATCTAGACAGAGACAAAATAAGAGTTTTTGAATTTTGAAAGATAATAAAAAAAGGTCAAAAATGTCTCCAAAAATTAGTGAAATCTTATACAGTGGCAGGAGCCACGTGTCCGATTTTTACTTAATTTGGAGTAATTTTGCTATTTTATTAAAATAAAAAACAACCAAACAGTGCACAAGGACCTATCTACAAGAAAAACATGTTCCAGGAGCCTATTAATAACACGGCAGCAAAGTTTGGGGCCCAAAGTGTAAAAATCCCCGAGACACACGCACGGTACATGTGACCCAGGACTGGAAGGACTAAAATGTCATTCCTATTTAAAAAGATTCAGACATTAACACGCTAGAAATGTAGGGTATAAAATGCAAAATGTCCAATAAATCACGTGTCGATGCACGTGCACAGTACACACAGGGACTAGATAGCAAATATCCAAAATAGTAAGGTCATCGATGCAAAATAACCAAAATAAAAAGAACTACGAAAAAATATTTACAGGACTGAAAATTAAATGCAGAAGAGAGAAGGGCCTACAGGGCAATTTACCCTTTATTAGCAGATGGGCCGAGAGGAGGCCTCGTGGAAGATCGGACGGTTGTGGACGAGGGCTTCTTCTTCGGCTGATGGACGCTTCAGGTATCTCCACGTGTCGATCAGACTGTGGCTGCTGGTGAAGAAACCCTGAGCTCGATCGGACGATCCAGATCAAATCTGGCACGGCGAAGAGAGAATGGACGGTCCGGGAGGGTCCAGGAAGAACAGATGGTCAGCGACGTTTGCCGGCTCCGTGCGCGTGAGGTGGAACCTCCTTCGCTGCTGCTGAGAGGTGGAGAAGGGTCGGCTCGATGTTCTGCATCTACTCAGCTCCTCCGATGGCGCTGGGGAGCTCCGAGGAGCTCTGGCGACGTCGATGGAGCCGAGCTCCTGTGCCTGATCTATCGACCTCCAGATGAGGCCCCTCTTACGTTCTGACCTGTACAGGAATAAAGAGGGGTCGAGGGCAAACTGCCTCGACCCGTTAGCGCAAGTGGAGGATGAAAGATGCGTCGGGGAGAGGTCCTCCGGCGATGCGGCGGAGGAGGAGGACCGAAGTGCCTGCTCCAGGGCGAGTCAGGGTTAGGTGGCAGAATGAAGCAGGTGCGGAGAAGTCTGACAAAGGTGGTGATGCGGTTGGGTGGACAGATGGTTGATCGGAGACGACGGGTGAAGGCGGCGGAGCTACGGGGACAACAAGCTAAAAACTAGAATCTATGCTAAACTACTGGCTAATCTACCTACCTGGCGGATGCATTCGACTGTGCTGGAGCTCGGGGAGCTCTGGGGGTCATTGCCTGCAAGGGGGCGTCGAGTCCCGAGGCTGAGCGCGCTCGCGTGGCGTACGACGGCGAAAACCACCGGATCAGAGGTTTCCGGCTGCCCGAGCCCACTTCCACTCCGTCTCGCTCGGTTGTCACTCAGGCGAGGTGGAGGAGTTCCTTGGTGTGGAGGGGGAGGACCAGAGATGAATGAAAAGGCTGCCAGAGGCAAGGTTAAGTACTCCTAGGGGTCCGGCTTGATGGGGATCGGGCGAGGAAATCGGAGCACGGACCCCGATAACCCACCCCGGGCGTGGATCTAGGATGATCGAGGAATAATCGGAGCCCGGGGTTTGAGGTTCTGGTTGTCGGAATCGAGCATGGAAAATATCGAGAAATCGGGTCAAAAACTCAGATCTGGAACAGATGTGGTCCAGGGGGAGAGTTGACCGGGGGGTCAACATCCCCGTGGACCAATTAGGAGCGGCCACATCATAAAGATTTGGAAAATGAAATATAAATTAGCAAATGGCCGAATTAGGAAAAAGTAAAAATAAAAAAAATGTTTATTTATTTTAAACTAATTTTTGTGTTTTTTTATTTATTTTTTTGAAATAAAAAACAAGTATTTACAATATAGTATTATATACATAGGTATATACAATATATATTTTTGATTTTTGATTTTTAATTATTTATTTTTGTACATTTTTAATCCAATTTTATACTTTACTTATTTATAGAATACAATTTGGAATATTTTGGTATTTTTATTATATTTTTATTAATTATTTACAAGGGTAAAATAAATAGTTATGTACATTTATATACATGGTATATATACAATATAGGAAATTGATTTTATTTTTATTCCTTTTTATTTAGTTTTATTTTTGTAATTTTTATTTTATGTTTCTTATATTATGAAATAAGGAGTATGTACAATTTTTGTGGAATTTTATTTAATTATTTACAAAGGAAAAATAAATAGAGGAGTGGTTCTATATACATGGTGAATATGGACACGGGTGAAGGGATTTTATTTTTCTTTTTAATTTTCTTATTTTTATTTTAATTTTATATTTACAAATATATATCAAATAAATACAAACCCACTTTTGTTTTAATAAGAGGAAAATATATTTTTATTTATATACAGGTATATTTACACACATGAGCTTCCTTATCTCCCTCTACTTTGGTTTTTATGCGGTCAGGCCCTGTTGAGCCCTCCCTTGGGATTAGGTCGCTCAATATTTATCTAAATATCTCCCTCTTTTTCTTTATTTCTTTATTCTTTTATTTATGCACAAAAACATGCTAATTATTATATTTTACACCGTGCATGTCAAATGGTAATTATGATATTTTACATATATCTACATGTGTTTGGCAAAGGTTTTGTAGCTAAAATAAAAGAATAAAGAGTGATGAATGAGTATTTCATCACCCCCTATACTTAACTTTGCTAGTCCCTTAGCAATACTTATTTGAAAAAGAAGTGAAAAAGAGAAAGAAAAATAAAAAAGAGGAGAAAATGCATGGATCAAGGCTGATTATTAAACTTGCCTTCATCAAATTGAATTATGGAGCTCGATCAGATCCTTTGGATTATTAATGTGTCGGAACCTTATTTAGACTTAGGTTTAAAACTTTAACAGCCTCCAAGATCCACTAATCTATAATCAAGACTCCTCAACAATCCAGATCAGAACAAGTCATCATACACAAACCCTGAAGACTATGAGTCTTTCCTTGTACTGTGTAAGTGAGGTAAGCTCTCCACCTCAGAAGTAGCAACTTGACAACCCTCCCCAACAAGGTAACTCTATGACCTCAGTCTGGCCACTCTTTCCTCGAGGAGCGGGGTATTCCCTTCTAAATTCAAGTTCAACCGGTTCAAGAAGAGGGGGAAGAAGAGAATGGACCATGGCTAGTGTAGCATGTATCCTTGGGAGCTCAACCAGTGTAGCTAAGTCTCCTTGCTGCAAGCTACATAAGATGGAATCCTTGAGTCTCAAGCTTTGCTTTTTGCACTATATACATACTCCGGTGGGATTATCATTTTCTATCAGACCCACCACTTTTTTGGAGTTATTTTCTTTTTGCATTTTTTTCAAGTGCATCTATACAACATATACATGTGCAGCATATATACATAAGGAGTTTTTCCTCTTGAGCCAGTAGACTATCCCTCTTTTGAAGCATTATTGCAAACCACAACTCCTGTCGTTAGACCTCATGGCAACCAGACCAAGTTGAGACACACTTCCTTCACTAAAAGAAGAAGAGAGGTTCCGCCTAGAAGTACTACCCTCATATGCTACCCAAGTCAAGGAAGACTGCCTCCTCACCACCTCATCCGTAGAGAGCTCGGTGTAAAGTGCGTGTCCAAGTAAAGCCATTGTCTATATGAGTCATGTGTGTGTTTTTAAGTGCTCTACTTAGGCTCATTGAGATGACATGTGATCATAGCCTAGTGGCTCAAAGAATTAAGTCACCATGGACCTGAAAGCCTTAACCCTAAGCCCTATAAGGTCCTTTTCGAATTAGGTGGATTAAGAACTAATCAGGCTCCATTTCCCAATTTATTCCAGGCAAGTTTAAATGTCAACTATAATCCAGGAAAAACTATACAAGTATATACAAAGATGCATATTTACACAATATTTACACAAATGCAAAATTTTTGAAAAATGTTTGAAATCATGGATGTGTGCATGAATGCAAGTTTTGCAAAATATTTACACAAATTTACACCAGATTTTTGCAAACTTTTGATGTTCAAAACATTTTGGAAAAATTTTGTACTATATACATAGTTTTGATATACACATATTTACAAAAACTTTACACAAAAGTTTTTGAAAACATTTTTACAAAAATACTTTGTACAATAGCTATGTATGTGCAAATAAAAGAATGATTATTTATAGGATTTTTTTTTAATTTTATGGATTTTGGGGTTTTAGCCATTTTTATTTATTTACACACTCACACAAAGTGCGAGTTATGGCTAAAGTATATATGAAATATAGACACCCCCCCTATACTTAGCTCGAACGATGTCCTCAGAGTCAAGAGCGATGAAGAAGACATAACTCGTGCTATGTATAGGAAGTGAAAAGGAAGGCTTATATACAAAGACGAATGAAAGAATAGAAGTCAAGAGTACCTCGGCTTTTCCCCCTATAATTTAGGATCAAATAATCCTAAGTATAGCAGGCTGTACACAAAAGGGAAAACCGAGTGGAGAATGTACAGGGTCTACCCCCCCAATACTTAGGGTTAAAATATCCCTAAGTATAGGCAGCAAAAACATGGATAGCAAGACATGAGAAAATCAAACAAATATATACAAGATGGAGGGCATCACTCCCCCTATACTTAAGGTGAAGAACCTTAAGTATAGGCAACAACAAAAGTGATGAAACAGAATGAACGAACAACCCGGTGTTTCCACCCCCCTATACTTAGGATGAGGAATATCCTAAGTATAGCAAAGATAATCCTAAGCGAGACCTGGTGTGGAAACAAGAACGGAAGAAAGAAAAATCAACTAAGACGAAACACGTATATACAAAAGAGTACAATGTTGAGGTGCCTCTCAACAAGCGCTAGATTTTATGCCCCTAGCTGGGCGCAAAGGGCTAGGACAATGCGGTATCCAGGTTCAGGACGACATCGGTAAGGCGAATGCCGTACTGTCGTCGCAGTCTCGGTATGAGAACAACGACGAACTCAAAAGTGTAAAGAATGACACCAAGGTATGCATTCAAGCGGGTGTCTGCTACCGGCCAAGTATATGGAAATAAGTGATCGGGATCCGGTAGCACAAAGGAAATCATCGGCTTTGGATCAGACTGGAGTGGAAGTGTAGAGCCGAAGAAATCAAATGTGGAGGAAGGATGGATCAGTCATAGTATCCTCCACGTCAATCAATGTCTCGAAAAGATGTGGGCATTCAAGATCAGGAGACTCTCTAAGAAGATTGATATCCGATGAATGAAAATAGAAGCAAGTCGGGTAGATCATTGAATATCTCCAAGATGGGCTCATCCTCGCGAGGGTCGTCGAGGTGAGAAGACTCAGAATCAGAAGGATCAGAAGACTCGGTTTCATGCTCCGCCAGATCGGAGACACTCTTAGAAGGAGGAAACCGAGTACTCATCGAGTGTGGCATCCTCCCGCAGATAACCCTCGGGGGAGAAATGCAAGATCAGAAGTGAAAATGAGAGGATCAGGATCTAGAAGGGCATCTGCAGTACTGTCAAGTATCCACTCAGTTCACCAGGCTGCATCATCATCTGAAATGTTCTCTCGACAATATGGAAGCAGGAGAAGGTACTGGTCAACATCGCAGAGGCTGGCAAAGCCTCTGCGGCTGATCCTCGCTCTGCGGCTATGCTGGCTGCCAAGTGGTCCTCAGCAAGTGTGTCTGTCTCGTCAAAGTGTAGGACAAACGACTCGAATATGGGACTATCTGTATCTGAACTCTTCAAAGTGGTGTCCCATATCGAACTGTGGGCTGCTGGGCTGAATCATGGTTGTTGTCGGAATCCAAGAAGTATCTCTGCAGAAAGGAAGCTGATTCCTCCAGGACTGGAAACTGAAGTGGCTGAAAGAATGGCTGTAGTAGCGGGGGCTCCTCCAGCTCCTGGAGTATTAGAAGATCTGATATCCAAGACTTTCGATTGGGAACTCTGGGGCTGATTCGAACTCTGGCTGGAAGTCCAACGGGAACTCGAGTATACTCTGGGTCCGAACCTCTGCTATCGCAGTCATCTCCTCAGTACTCTATGGTGCTGAGTATCCAAGTCCTCTGGCTGGTGGTAGGAAACTGAATCCTCATGTGAAGTGACATACCGCACTGGTACTGCATCGTCCGCATGTGTTGTCCCGACTAAGGTATCTCGTGAAGAAGAAGATCGCTGTGAAAGTAGCTGCGAGATGGTATCCAGTAAGTGGAATGTTGGAACTGCGGTGTGATCCGCCACATGTGGTAATCACCAGTGCTATCTTCTCTGCGTCCATCCCCAGCATGGAGATCTCTATCGAGTCTGTCAGTGGAAGTCCGTGATCGAGTAATCTCCTCAAGAGGTCAAGAAACCTTGGCCATGCCTGATGCAATGGCTCCTGGGGGTCAACTGAAAACTCGATGATCAACGACCGCATAAACTCTGCTCTACGCGGGGGAAGTATCTCTGTAAGAACTCTCGGCGTAGCTCTCCCCACGTATCGAATGTCCTCCCCAATCGTCGGTGCCATCTCATGGCTCTGTCATGAAGTGGTGAATGGGAAGGTCCTCCTCATCAGCTCCTCTACAGTGATATCTGAATATCTCTGTGCTCTGCAAAACTCCTCGAATGCGGACAGGTGAAGATAAGGTCTCCTCGTGCGCCTCTCCTGAAAATGTCGGCAGCCACTGAATGTAATCCAAATCCAAAGACGAATGGACGTAGTGTAGAAGCTGACTGAGCTCCCTGTGCTATCTGCTCCTCCATCCACCTGGGATAGGATCTATCTGATGTTCTCCACTGCTCTCTCTGATCACGAACGGAGTGCGCTCTTAACTCAGTAACGACATCGTCCGTCTCGTATCTTTTGCTCTATCTGATATCCTTGGACGTCTTGCGCAGCATGCCCAGAGTAGTGAACGTGATGGGAGGGAGGGAGCGGGAGGTTGGTCGGAGATCCGACCTCCCTAGAAGGTGGGCTGGACTGATGGTCAGATATGAAGAAAAGGCCGCAAGAGTCAGCTCGAAGTGAGGGGGATCCATCATCCAGAGGTGAAGGAGAAGAAGAGAAGAAGACTGAAGGGAGGGAGGGTGGAAGACAGAAGAAGAGAAGAAGATTGGGGGAAGGCAGAAAGGATCTGGAAATCACACAAGATGAAAAAGCAAACCCCAGATTCACCTACGCACACGAGCTGAAGATCGAAAAGGGATCGGTCAATTATCTTGTCGATTTTATTTTAGGTGATCATTCAGTCTATCAGAGCGATTACGTGAACTGAATAGGAATCCAAATTTTTCTCAACCGACTGTCCTGTACAGAAAGCCGGTAATCAGTCGAGAAAAATCAGATACGGCTCCTATCCTAAGGTACATGTCACTCTCTCGCTCATCCAAACCAAACAAGGAGGGGGTTACTCTTCCCAAGACAAATTTTCAATGAGGTGTCTTTTAGGTCAAGTGTGATTAGCAGTTCCGATTTTATTGTTTTTGCTTTTAGGTATTTTTCAAATAAAAAGAAACGCCTAACGAATTTTTCGGTTCTCCTGGTTATTAAGTCCAAAAATCAGGGGGGAGAAGTCGAAAAAGCCGATGCGCGATGAAATCAATGATGCATGCAGAGTAAGAGATGCGCACCCTGACTCCAGCAGTCTACATGAAATGATCCGCGCAGAATGTAAAGACTGAAATAAAACTACCTAAATGGTGCAGGCGGAAAACCGATCCCTAAGGCAACAATTCTACTCGAAAGAACGACTAGTCGACCACCAGCCTCCAATCTAAAAGCCCGGTCTCAGTCCTCCCCCCCCTCCTCCCGACAAATCGGGTTCAGGAGCAGCGCTTGGCAGGGTGGGCTGCGGCACGTAGGCTCGAAGGTAGTAATCGCATATTTTATTAATCTTTTTATTATAGGTCCAATTACCGAACTATAGGTACATGCAGATATATTAGGGTGTTTGGATCCTAATTATTACGTCACAATCAAGCAGAAAATCCTAAGGCTAGGGGCTCGAAAATCCGCGAGAAACTGAATAAGCAGTAAAGAAATCAAAAAGCCGCGAAAAAGCTGCGTAAAAACAGAGGGGTCCCCCGAGTACACCAGTGCTCGGCGAAACAGACCCCCTAGAGTCTAAGTCTAAGAGAGAGAGTCCTGTCCCTGTATTATTACAATAATTCAAATGTTGCAGATAAAAAACTAACTACTCTAAACTACTCCTCCCACACTCAGCTGCCTCCTCGCGATCTCCTGCAGCTCCGTGCAGAAGGGAGCCGCTCCGATAACCGCGGTTGCGCCGGCTCTTCGAAAGTTGCCACCTCGGTCCTCGGGCCCTCGCAAGAAAACAACAAAGTGTGTCAAGCCTCAATAAAGCAAATAAAGCTAAGAAAAGAAAATAGAGTATATATATGCAAAAATGGAAATAAAATAAACAGGCAAAAATAAACAAGAACAAAAACAAAAGAAAAGAAATAAAAATGAAATAAAATAAAATAAAAGAAAAATAAAAAAGATGCGAAAAGCCGCGGACTCAGAAAAAGTCGCGGAAAAGCTGCGAAAAAGAAAACAAAATAAAAAGAAAAAGAAATTGACTACTAAGTCGTGCTCCCAGCAACGGCGCCATTCTGATGAGCCGAAAAATCATCGAGACTCGGAGTCGAACGACCATAGATAAGTCAGCTTTTTTTCCTTCTTTATTAATTGGCTATTTTTCTCTTTCCCATATTAAAGAATCGAAAATGCTAAATTCACGACTTTGATATTAGGAAAAAGAAGACTTTCGCGAATAGAACTAGGGTCGTTGCGACCCGGATCTCGGAAATCGATCAACTCAACAAGAAAAAATATAAGAGCAGACCACCAAATAAAGACAAAATCAATAAAATCAACTAGTGGCCCTGGCTATGAGATTAGCCTGGTGTAGCACCCAGGGTCAGACTCAGGGAGCGCGGATTGGCCTTGCGGCCTACGAAGTAGTAGAAAATAAAGAAAATAAAAACAAGCAATTTTGGTGGATTTAATATTTTTATTTTTTTGGAATTTTAATTATAAAGAAAATAATAAAACAAGCAAACACACAACTTTCAACAATTATTTAATTAAAATGCTCCAAAAATTCTAACTAAAATGTTTTTATGATTTTTATATTTTTTACTATTTTTGGTGAATTTTTGATAATTTTCCGATTTTTATAGGATTTTCTAAAAATAAAATAAGGAAAAATATAAGAACACTGTTCAACCAAGCTTCTAAGATCAAAATAAAATATAAAATGGACTCAATAGAGCCTGGAGGTAATTTTCTTGTAAAATAAAAACAATAAGGGAAATTCAGATAAAGGAATTTTGATTTTTTGAATTTTCTATGATTTATTGGAATTTTTATAGTGTTTTCAAGGTTTTTCAATTTTTATAAATCCAAAAATAGCCAAAAATGGCCAGAAAAGCAACCAAGTAAAAATACACAAAACCTAATTTTTTTGTAATTTTTAAAAAGGTTTTAATATTTTTTTTTGTGAATTTTCAGTCTAGACAGAGACAAAATTAAGAGTTTTTGAATTTTTAAAAATACTAGAAATGGTCAAAAATGTCTCCAAAAATTAGTGAAAATTTTACACAGTGGCAGGAGCCACGTGTCCAAATTTCACTTAATTTGGAGTAATTTTTCTATTTTATTAAAATAAAAAACAACCAAACAGTCCATAAGGACCAATCTGCAAGAAAAACATGTTCCAGGAGCCTATTAATAACACGGCAGCAAAGTTTGGGGCCCAAAGTGTAAAAATCCCCGATACACATGTACGGTACATGTGACCCAGGCCTGGAAGGACTAAAATGTCATTCCTATTTAAAAAGATTCAGACATTAACACACTAGAAATGCAGGGTATAAAATGCAAAATGTCCAATAAATCACGTGTCGATGCACGTGCACAGTACACACAGGGACTAGATAGCAAATATCCAAAACAGTATGGTCCTTGATGCAAAATAACCAAAATAAAAAGAACTACGAAAAATATTTACAGGACTGAAAATTAAATGCAGAAGAGAGAAGGGCCTACAGGGTAATTTACCTTTTATTAGTAGATGGGCCGAGAGGAGGCCACGTGGAAGATCGGACGGTTGTGGACGAGGGCTTCTTCTTCGGCTGATGGACGCTTCAGGTCTCTCCACGTGTCGATCAGACGGTGGCTGCTGGTGAAGAAACCCTGAGGTCGATCGGACGGTCCAGATCAAATCTGGCACGACGAAGGGAGAATGGATGATCCGGGAGGGTCCAGGAAGAACAGATGGCCGGCGAGGTTTTCCGGCTCTGTGCGCGCGAGTGGAACCTCCTTCGCTGCTGCTGAGAGGTGGAGAAGGGTCGGATCGATGTTCCGCAGCTACTCAGCTCCTCCGATGGTGCTGGGGAGCTCCGAGGAGCTCTGGTGACGTCGGTGGAGCCGAGCTCCTGTGCCTGAGCTATCGACCTCTAGATGAGGCCCTTCTTACGTTCTAACCTGTACAGGAAGAAAGAGGGGTCGAGGGTAAACTGCCTCGACCCGTTAGCGCACGTGGAGGATGAAAGATGCGTCGGGGCGAAGGTCCTCCGGCGATGCGGCGGAGGAGGAGAACCGAAGTCCCTGCTCCGGGGCAAGTCAGGGTTGGGTGGCTGAATGAAGAAGGTACGGAGAAGTCTGACGAAGGTGGTGATGCGTTCGGGTGGACAGATGGTTGGTCGGAGACGACGGGTGAAGGCGGCGGAGCTACGAGGACAGTAAGCTAAAAACTAGAATCTATGCTAAACTACTGGCTAATCTACCTACCTGGCAGATGCATTCGACTGTGCTGGAGCTCGGGGAGCTCCGAGGGTCATTGCCTGCGAGGGGGCGTCGAGTCCCGAGGCTGAGCGTGCTCGCGGCGGCGAAAACCACCAGATCAGAGGTTTCCCGACTGCCCGAGCCTCACTTCCACTCCGTCTCGCTCGGCTGTCACTCAGGCAAGGTGGAGGAGTTCCTTGGCATTGAGGGGGAGGACCAGAGATGAATGAAAAGGCTGCCGGAGGTGAGGTTAGGTACTCCTAGGGGTCCGGCTTGATGGGGATCAGGCGAGGAAATCGGAGCACGGACCCCAATAACCCACCCGTGCGTGGATCTAGGATGATCGAGGAATAATCAGAGCCCGGGGTTTGAGGTTCTGTTTGTCGGATTGAACGTGGAAAACATTGAGAAATCGGATCAAAAACTCAGATCCGGAACAGATGTGGTCCAGGGGGAGAGTTGACTGGGGGGTCAACATCCCCCGTGGACCAATCAGGAGCGGCCATATCATAAAGATTTGGAAAATGAATATAAAATAGCAAATGGCCGAATTAGGAAAAAGTTAAAATATAAAAAATGTTTATTTATTTATAAACTATTTTTTGTGATTTTTATTTATTTTTTTGAAATAAAAAATAAGTATTTACAATATAGTATTATATATATAGGTATATACAATATATATTTTTTTATTTTTCATTTTTAATTATTTATTTTTGTATATTTTTATTCCAATTTATATTTTATTTATTTATAGAATAAAATTTGGAATATTTTGGTATTTTTATTTTATTTTTATTAATTATTTACAAGGGTAAAATAAATAGTTATGTACATTTATATACATGGTATATATACAATATAGGAAATTGATTTTATTTTTATTCCTTTTTATTTTAGTTTTAATTCTGTAATTTTTATTTTATATATTTATATTATGAAATAAGAAGTATGTACAAATTTTTGTGGAATTTTATTTAATTATTTACAAAGGAAAATAAATAGAGGAGTGGTTCTATGTACATGGTGAATATGGAAAAGGGTGAAGGGATTTTATTTTCTTTTTAATTTTCTTATTTTTATTTTAATTTTATATTTACAAATATATACAAATAAATACAAACCCACTTTTATTTTAATAAGAGGAAAATATATTTTTATTTATATACAAGTATATTTACACATATGAGCTTCCTTATCTCCCTCTACTTTGGTTTTTATGCGGTCAGGCCCATGCTGAGCCCTCCCTTGGGATTAGGTCGCTCAATATTTATTCTAAATATCTCCCTCCTTTTCTTTTATTTCTTTATTCTTTTATTTATGCACAAAAACATGCTAATTATTATATTTTACACAATGCATGTCAAATGGTAATTATTGATATTTACATATATCTACATGTGTTTGGCAATGGTTTTGTCGCTAAAATAAAAGAATAAAGAGTGATGAATGAGTATTCATCAATAACATCTGCATTTTAGCATCCACATCTGCATTAAATAACAAGCCAATCCACTTGTAAAAATTACTCATTTGTATATATTTTACACTAATTCCAAATTCCGTAAATTCACTTTATACTGTATATATCACTAACACTAATACAAGAAAAATATCAAAAAAATTCTAACTTGTATAATTGACCAATAAAACCCCAATTCAAGTTTGAGACCATGGACCTTAAAATACACATATCCCTCTCATACAGCCTCCGATATAGGTCTATTCACTTTTAAAATAATATACCCGATATAGGTCTATTCACTTTTAAAATAATATACATTCAAAGACCTTCAAAATGAGACCAATTTCATTAAAATCAAAGCTCGTATGCAAAACTTGGGTTCTGGGCCCCCATTGTATACTATATGTATTTGTATTTGTACCCTTACATTTTATCACTTCATTTGACCTCGTCTCTGTTTTTGGTCAACATGAAAATTGTAGATCTCATCGAGATCTACAATTTCATGTTTTGAAATTTTCCAAATTCGACCATTTTCCCACTCTTATTTCACCTTCTTTTATCAGCCAATCTGATTGGGCCACGTGGTGCCTTCTGGTTGCGCCACGCGACCCATCTACCTGCTTGCCACGCGCCCTCCCCTCTTGGCCGTTGGATTGGGCCCATGCCCTCCAGATCTCAACCATCCATTCCGCATCATCTCACGGCCGCTCGATCAATGCCCAGATCAGATCTGGGTCACTCACCAGCACCTTCATCTCCTTTGGCCAAGCGTCGTGCTCACTACCATCGGATCGTAGCCCCGATGATCAGATCGCAGCTGCTCATTCCCGCTTCATCGTCAACCCTTCGATCCTCACTTCTGATTCCATCTGCATCGTTAGTCCGCACATCAACCTAAGCACTCCATGTGGCACCCTCTGTTCCTCTCGATCCTCCACTCATCGATCGCATCCCCGCCTTCGATTCCCGTGAGATCTCCACCCTCTGATCAAACTCCCGATGCCATCTGCACCATTCGCCATTGCCTCACCCACATCCCTCCGCGTGGCACATCCATCGCCCTTCGACGGCGTTGCTGGGATCTAATCCAGACCCTTCCTTATCTCCTCACTCTGAGCCGTTGGATCACTAGATCCAACTGTCCATAGTTCGTCTTCCACCTCCAGCCGCCTTCCTCGCACATGTCGCCCACCTCACTTCGTCTCCTCCCCCTTTCTTTTTTCGATGCCACTACAACCACCATTTCCACTCGATGTTCGACCCACGATGAAGACCCAACTTACCTCATCCTCGCCAACACCCACAATCACCATGATCCCCTCTCCCTCTCTCCATATACCCACGCCAACCACTCCTTCCATCGCCTGGACACCACCACTTTCTCCCTTTAAATACTCCACCTCTGGCCACTTTCACTGCTATCCGCCCTTGCACGAGAAAACCTAGAGCTCCCCTCCACCTATCAGTGATAGTGATTGGGCGTAGAAGTGAGCGACGACAGTTATCCTTCTCTGACAAGATCTACGCTGTAACTTCGCCGTGCAACAACTCCTCCGACGAGCTGCTCGAGCTCGGGTTGCTACCGGCCCTCGAGCGATGACCTGAGACTCCCTTTCGAGCCTCTAATCCCAGATCGCCTCATACATTTCTCCTCCCTTCTTCTTCCTCTTTTTATTTGATTTTCTCCCAATTTTCTCGCCTTCCTCGCTCGACATCACTCCCCGCTGACCATCGCCTGAGCTACTCCTTGGAGCTCTTATCTTCGCGCACCCCTTCATTAGCCCCTACGACGCATCGAGCCCCATCGATGGCCCGATCACCACTTCATGACACAGGCCTCCAGTCACTCCCTGCACTCCACGCGAGCACAAGCATCTTTCTTGGGCATTCACTAACCTTACAAAAGAAGTATTCTTCATTGACCGGAATCGTCGCCAGAGCCTCTTTGAGCCTCGTTGCCTCCGGCCCTCGGACCTTTCCAACATCTCCACGAACCTCCGGCAGCTCCGTGAAGCGTCCACGATCATGTCCAGCCACTCAGGAGCCTCTCGGGGTCATTGTCAAGCACGTTAGAGGGTGGCAAAGGAAGCCACCCATCGCCGGAGCACAGCCACGTCCGCCGCAAAAGGTGGCAACTCAGAGGAACATGACGCACAGCCACCGTCCAATCGTCTTGATCAGACGGTTCTCGTCGTGACACGTCAACATCTAACGGCTTACATCTCGCCACGTCAACCCACTCCAGAAGTTAATGCCACCGTGGTATCATCTCGATCTAATGGTCCCTCAGGCTGCCACGTCGTCTGCACCAGCAGCCGTTGGATCCATATAGATCTGACGGCCCATCTTTTGACACGTTGCTTCCTCTGATCCTCCCCAACCCTTAGGCTTGGAGCTACCGAAGCTATCCCGAAGCTTCTCCGAGCCTCCAGAGCACCCGAGCCACCGACCGAGCCTCTGACGTCGTCTGAGCCTAGTACCTCACGTGTCCCTTACGTGCGGTTTGGGCATTTTGCACCGAGGCCCCTGCAAGTTTCCAAAATTGCACTTCTGTCCCTACTAGGCATGTCACGTGAGGTGCACGTGTTCTAATGTACATTTTGCACACATACCCTTAGTATTATAGGTAATTACATTTTAGTCCCTACACACATGTTTTAATTTAATCAGTTTTAATTTCTATTTGTATTTTAGTCCCTATGTTAGCACATTTATTTAGGTATTCATTTAGCCTCATCTTTAAATTCCAAAAATTGCATGTTGTAGAGAAACTTGTGCTTTATCATTATGAACACTTGTCATATTTTTGTGAGCATCAAGGAATTTAATATTATTACTCTTGTGGAAATTTACATAGTTTTTCTACTGTGTGCTTTAACTTCCTTATTAAATTATTTGTAGTCCAAAAATCACCAAAACATCACAATAGGTTTAATTTAAGTTGTTATACTCTATGCCCAAAATCAAACCATTTACATGCATCACGAGGCTTGAATAAACTAAATAGTATTTTGCTTAATTGATTTTTAATAGGTTCAAAACTAGTCATTTTTAAGGTTTATTAATTTTCCTGGATTCATCTCACATAGACGTATCTAGGATAAGTTTTGTATCTGAAAATAATGTGTTTTGGTATTTATTAAAATTAACTTTCTAAAATTCACCCTGCATTCATATTTAATTCATGATTTTTTTCTTTTAGAGTCCAAAAATTCCAAAAAAATTACAGTAGCTTAATTTCATTGCATTCATATTCTGGCCAAGTTTCATCAATTTTGGGCTTAATTTGACCATACTTCAAATTTAACTTAAAATTTGGCTTGAATTACGTCGCAGTTTTCTTTAATTGCATAAAAATCAAAAAGGTATTCTCCTGAAAGTCTAACATCGAACTTAACTTCAAATTAACCTAAAGAGAAAGCTGCCTCCCTAAGTTCGACCTTGGGCTTGCCCAAGTAAAATTAAAAAATTGCTGCTTGTGTTTAATTCGATATTAATCTAAGTGGTTTTTTATCATTCTCGATTTACCTGGCTACAACGAACGAAACATTTAATTCAATTATTAATCCGATTGAATTAGGTAGGGTAGGTGGAGGCTCTTCAATCTTCATGGGATTAGTTAGGCTATGTGCTCCCACCACATCTTTCTCGAGGGTGACGCCAAACAATCTCGTGAGTTTCACCACAGACTGAACTCGAATCTTCGAGAGGTGGTTATGAAGGAAATATCCAAGTGGTGGAGCATTGATTTTATCTATCCCATCTCCAACTCTAAATGGGTTAGTCCATTACATGTGGTACCCAAGAAGACAGGTATCACTACAGTGATAATTGAGGACGGAGAGGAGATCGCTACCTGAGTACCGACTTCTTGGCGAATATGTGTGGACTACAAACGTTTGAATCAGACGACCAAGAAGGATTAATTCCCTCTATCATTCATTTATCAGATTATCGAGAGGTTAGCTGAGACGAGCCATTATTGCTTTCTTGATGGGTTCTCGGGGTATAACCAAATGGCCATCACACTTGAAGATTATGAAAAGACGACTTTTACTTGTCCGTTCGGAGCGTATGCTTTCAAATGGATGCCCTTTGGGTTATGTAATGCTCCGGCTACATTTCAGAGTGCATGTTTTCGATTTTCGCGGACATGGTGGGCGATTTGAAGGTCTTCATGGATGATTTTTTGGTCTATGGCGATGATTTCGACCCTTGTCTTTCTATCCTAGACCACGTGCTTTAGAGGTGCACTGAGGTTAAACTCATTCTTTCTTGGGAGAAGAGTCATTTTATGATTACTTAGGGGATGGTCCTTTGTCACATCATCTCCAACAGGGGCATAAAGGTGGACTCGGTCATGGTGGATATCATAAAGAAGCTCCAGTTCTCTTCAACATGGCCGATATTGTGAACTTTCTTGTTGCTAAGAAGGTCCCACGAGGTTGGTCCAGACAGAGATTTGAGACTTTCCTCGCGAAAGCTAAGTCTTACCATTGGGAGGATCTGATCCTTTATCATGAAGGAGCAGATTCTGTCTGGCGTCGGTGTATTCCTCAGGAGGGATACCATAGTGTTCTCATGCATTGCCATAGAATTGAGTCTGTTATCTTTATGATTATTTGATCCTAAGTATAGAGGAGATGATTGACTTCTATTCTATTTTCGTTATTCTTTTGAGCTGTTGTAGTATAGAATTCTTTTCACCAATATATACTTAGCCTGAATTATGTCTTCTTTTGTCACTTCTTTGGTCACTATGAGGACATAGTTAACGCTAAGTATGGGGGTGTCGTATAAATATTCTATATATACTTTAGAAGCCATAACTCGTACTTTATTGTATCTTTAATAATATGATTCTCTAAAAGTATGGGTGAACATATTTTAGGTTTTTAAAAGTCGAAAGAAAACCATAAATGTGACTTAATAAAAATTTTCTTAAAAATTATATATAAAAAATGTTGTAAAATACGTTGAGAAAATCCTTAATTATTTAATCCTTGTAAAATTCATATAAAATATTTTATAAATTCTGTATAATCTTGTAAATATAAATTATGTATAAAATCCTTTATAAAATATACAAAAATTAGTGTAAAATACGTGGAAATTGAATTAATTTACTAATTTTTTCAAAAAGGTCCTAAAAATTAAAAAGTGTTAGAACTCAATAAAATTCAAGGTAGACCCCACTACTCGTCGTATTTGGTTTGGTATTGCTACTGCGCATGACTTCGAGAGTCATTATGATATTATTGAGGAACTTCTTTATCAGAACATTTTTGCTTCCACAATAATCTTTCTGTGGACGTCTGGAAACTTCTTTCATGTAGCGTAATTTTGAGTCGTGGGTACAAGACCCCTTACACGTCATACCCATTGCTCATGCAATTTGGCCATTTTGGCTATAGAAGCCTTTACTCGAGGGGGTGCTCTTGGACCGGTGAATATTGCTTATTCCGGTGTTTATCAGTGGTGGGATTACGCACCAATGAGGATAAAAGCCCTCCGCCTTCTTCCTAGGAGAAAGTAGAGGACCGTAATATTCGTTAGAGTAGAGAAAGTTCATATATTACTTATCTTTTTCTTTGAATGAGATCTCAATTCACAGTTTCGGACCAAAGCAACTAGAATCCCTCTTTTTCCGACCCTCCACCCCTTTTATATAGTCTTTATAAATCCAACATCAAATATGATTTAGGTCTGTCGAATAAGTTACAAAATTCTTTAAAAATCACATAAAAAGTTTAATCCGAAAAATCAACTTCACAAAATCTTTTTGCATTCATTTGCATTTTTCAAAACAAGTTTGATTCTTGAACCGAATGGATCTAAGTCTGAGAGATCGATCTTGGTTTACAACTTAATTCTAAAGGGACTTTATTCAGAATTGGAATTAAGACTCTTCAGGTTTTTTAGACTTAATTCTTTGGGTTCCATGAGACCGTGTTCAGAATTTAACTTAAAATTTTCTAAGTAGGACATTTGGTGTCATCCATTTAACTCTTCTCCATTTGAACCAATTTTGAACTCACACACTCTACACTTAGCTCAACTTGCATGGGGCTGCGAAGGGGAATCCATTTCGGTGGTGCATTCCATCCTTGTCTAGTGGGGATGATGTCGAAAGATGGGAGAGATTGGAGTTGAAATAAAGCTTTGGATGAGGGAAGTATATGCCAGCATATTTTTTCCAAGACCCCAAAAATGGACGAAAAAAGTTGCTATATTCATCAGGGCACAAGAGATCTATGCAGTGCAACAATCATTTCTGTTAAAAAGAAGCCATACACCAAATACAAATATGAGCACAATGGTCCAAGCTTCAGAAAGCCTGCATTATCTTAGTGGAGACTTGGCTAAACTAGCCAGGCTTCACAAGGAGATGTGATTACACTGATCACTCCAGTTCTCTTCATATTCTTCTTTTTCTCTCTCTACTTGATTGTGGACACAGTACGACCTGACCTTACAAGGAAATACCCCCTCCTCGAGGATCGAGTAGCTGGATGAGGGTCCAATGGGAGTGTATTACTAGGATGGGTGGTTTCTTCCCTTCTCTAAGAATGAAGAGGTAACACCTCTCATACACAGTATAAATTGATTTCAAAGCTGAAAAGTTTGCATGATAGATGGGTGGATCTGAGCTAGCTATTGAGGTGAACCTGGATAAGGATTTGTGGAACTTGAGGGCTGTCGAGGCTTAAATCCTAATTCTAATATAGTCCCGATACATTAATAATCCAAAGACCTACTCCAAGTTCTAAATTTTGGGTGAACTGGTAGTTGGTTTAAAGAAACAAGCATGTTCTAAGTTCTTTTATTTTTCTTTTTTCTTTTTCTTTTTGCTTGCACTTATTTATAGAATAAGTGTTTACTAGGGGACTAGCAAAGGTAAAGTATAAGGGAATGATAAATCTATGATTCATCACCTTTGTTCTTTCATTTTGGCTAAAATCCTTGGTAAAATACATGTCAATAATTACTAATTCCCATTAATTAACATTCTAACCACATTTATTAATAATATATATTTATCAGTTATTTTATCCAAAATAAAATAATAAAGAGAAAAATGGAAAATAAAAGAGAAAGAAGGATGTATATAAAATATACAGACTGATCCTAACCCTCAAGTCAATATTGACTTGGTCGATAAAATAAATAAGTAAGGGGAGATAAAGATCCTAATATATAAAAATATCAGAAAACCTGGACCATTAATTGTACATAAACACATTTTTCACGTTGGAAGTATTTCACCTAATTTATTCATTACAAAGAAATTTCAAATCAAAATTCTTTTTTACAAAAGCTGTTCATAATAATATATATTAATTTACAAAGATATCAGAAAAATTATTCAATATAAAAAATAAAATATTATGATGAATCGAAAAAGCCAACTTCCGAGGTTCATAACTATGTATAGAAAATTCTAAATCGAGCAAACTCACTTTTAAACTTTATGTTATAAATAATACTATTTATTAAAAATATCAAAAAAAATTAGAATAAAATAGGAAAGTTTTGGAGTTTGGGCCCCGTTGTTCATATATACTATATGTATAAATTCTCAATTTTCTAATAAATTATTTCTAATTCTGTTTCACTTAATTTCTTTTTTAAATATTTCTAAAAATCAATAAAAAATATAAAAATGTAACTTAAGTGAAAATGTGAATAAATCCCAAAGCCACGAAGCCATAGCCTAAATTTTCCGGACCTCATAACTCGGTCATATGGACTCCGAATTAAGTGTAGTCAAGTCTGTTTTATAGAATTATCTATCAAATGACACTAGTTTTGCTAAAATCGGAGTTAATACATGAAAAGTGGGTTTTAGGACCATATTGATATATATATTGTATAATGTACCTTAACTTGATCTTATTTAATATATGATATCCACCATATTTAAATACTTTATTAATAATATATTAAAAAAATTAAAATACATAAAATTTATTTATTTAATTATTATTTATTATTTAGTCAAGTAATTATTAATTAATTAATTATTAAATTAGTTATTCATTTAATTATACATGTAATTATCTAATTATTCAACTAATTATTTAATTACCTTTTATCGATTTAATTATTTTTTAATAAATTTATTTAATCTAATAATTAATTTAATCATTTATTAATTATTTACATTTATTAATTATTTATTTAATTAATATTAGTTATGTTTTCTTCCTCTCTTTCCTCCTTTTCCCTTTCTTCCTCTCTGGGCACACACCTTCTTCCCCTTCTTCCTCTTCCGCCCGTCGCCCACTTCTCCTCCCTTCTCCTCCGCCGGCTGCTCGTTCAACCACCCGCGATCATTAAACTCACCATAGGTGACCCTATATGCTACCATGGGCTCTAAGGAACCCTACCTTATAAAAGGGCGTGTACCCCCTCCGAAGTCGATCCATCTTCCATTTGCTAGCTTTCCCAGTGAGCTCCGATCAGAGAAAGGGAGGTGACAATTCCTGCTTCGCGTCCGTCGAGCGAGGAGAGAGCTAGGAGGCGGTGTGATCTGCACCGATGATCGTCCCCATCGTGAGTAGCCTCCACGCCTTTTGCTGCCACGTCGAGGCAGTATCCGGAGCACCTACTCCATTCCAAGGCAACAACCTCCACAGTTCCATCTGTTTCTAGGTTAGAGTTATCCTCTACCTCTCCTTCTCTGTTTTCATCTCTTCTCATCTCAACCCCTTTGTTCTCCTCTCACTCTCTCCCTTCTCTCAATTTAACTTTCTGATCGACATCAAAATCCACATCTGACTATCGTCGATCATCACCACTTTCGATACCCCTCATTTCACATTCTAACTCTTCACGCCCTATTATCTATCGAATCCGATCTATCGCTATCAAAGGAGCATCGCTCATGACCTTCCTATTTCTATTGTGGTTCGAGCCTTCGAGATTGAGACGAGTTTTCATTTACAGGTCTTCATGGATATCCGGTCTGATTAGATCATTTACAACCGTCACGCATCGATAACCGCGTCGATCCAGCATCGTATAGCCTCGCTCCGCCGCTTGAGAAGCACAACCTTGAGACTTGAGGAGCAATAGATCAGATTTGCATCATCAGATCCTTCTGCCTTGCAAGCAATCTGAAATGCTATAACTCCGTCGTGATTTCTGATTAGGGAAGAATCGCATTAAGACGCTCAGATTATTTCGGCCTACGATCATTTCTAATCATACATTCCATATTTCCACAGTCCATCATCTTCCTACCGTCGATCATAAGTTGATCGCACGGTCCAGACCCGTGACACGTGTCGACCACACATCAACTCCGCCGTCCCACCGTTGAAGGGTACTCACATGCGAGGTGTATGCCGTTGCAAAATTGTGGGCTAATTGCGGTTCAGGCTCCTAAACGTTTGTGTAATTTCCTACAAGTGCAGGTCAAGTTAAGCACATGCACGAGCGTGCGCATCCTGTGACTTTTTACGTGGGGCCCCTGCAGTTTCTGAGCTTTTACAAACACACCCAAGAACTTCCTTCTTATTACGCTCGTACCCCTATACAGTATATACTACACTATAAATATTATATACATATAAAATAAAATTATAATATATAAATATAATAAAAATATGTAATAATAACCAGTATTATATTATATACAATATTATAACAATTTTCAATTTTTTTTTCATTTTTAAAAAGTCATAAAACCACCAAAAAATATGATAAACTTTAAAGATCATAAAAAATATAAAAACCCCATTTACAATATGACAAAAATACATTTAGTATATTCTACTATGTTTTACATGATGAATCTAAAACATAATAAAAATTAAATAATAAAACAATTCAAAAAAATTTAAAATACATAAAAACTTGTAAAAATCGTAACTAATTCAATAAAAATCCTAAAAAATACATACAATATATCATTTTAAAGATATTTTCTCCTACTTTTGAATAAAAATAAAAACAAAAATATTTTCTTATTTTAAATATTTTAAAAATAAAAAATAAAAAATATTTTCAAATAAAAATATAGTTTTCAACATTAAAAACCAAATGAAAATAATAAACCAATTTCAAAAATTAAATAAAAATAATAAAATAATTAAAACTTATAAAAATCACATAATTAAAACCAAAATATAAAATTACATAATTTATACATATACTCTTATATAGGTATATTAAAATAATAAAAACAATATAAAATTTATAGAAATCAAATGAGAATCCAGAAAAATCCTTAAAAACTAATAAAAATTAGGAAACCCATTACCTTAGTTTTCTCTATTATTTACCTTAGTTTCTAACAGTTTGCCGCCCTGAGTTCGACACTCTCATACTTGACTCTATACACCTCTAGTTTATGAGTATAAAAAAAAATAATTTTTTTAATAAAAATTACCCGATTGACACAACGACAATAGGTTCTTCATTTTAGAGCTATCAGGTTGGGTGTTTTTTAATTGAGTCTCAGTTAAAAGAAATATTTGTATGCAAAATAATGCTCTAGCTCCTGTGACATTTGCAATTGGAAAAAAACTATGAGTCAATATTCTGGAAAGGGGCATAAATCTTTACAATTTCTATATGCACTTGTGGTGAAAGTCTTATGTATGCATCGATGTGTACTCGACTTGATTTGTCTAATCCAATTAGCCTTGTTATAGTAGTTATCAAAAAATCCCATACCAACATATTAAAAATGGTGAGATGCAAGCTCATCATGATAATTCAATAATAAATAATTTAATTCAACTTGAGGAGCATCTATTTGAAATATTAAATGCACAAAACATCCCACTGTCAGCATGAATCAAACAAATTGGGATGAATATCAAATTAAGGGACTCTTGGTGATGGGCTCAAAACAATAGACGCCTTAAACATTGAAAGAATTTCATGAATGATGCCCATTTATCCATAGATCAGAACTCTTGCATCAACCCCGCACAAAAGAGGCAATCACCTCGTGGGGATAGATAATAGCCCACCAAGTAAAATCCAGTTTAGAAACAACACAAGGGGCCATGTATATTGACAAATAAAAGACATACAAACATTGAGTAAAATGAGGAGGGCACAATCGTAAAGGCACCACACAAGTAATGACCATCTTTCCTAGATGCAAAAAGAACGCAAATAACGTTAAAAGATAGGGCTAAAGCATAAAAGGGCGCACATTTAACCCTACAAGTAATACAAGTCAAGTATATGGATGGAGATCTATACAAGTTATATCCAAAACAACCAAAGGTATCACTGACAAAAACACAACTCATGATTTCTTTGCATGGGAAGCCACATACCCAATTAATGAGTGCCTCTTCCCCTCCCGCTAACCGCTATCTACACCAAAAACCTCCCCCACCGCAGCAAGAAACCCCCTAAACCTTACACGTGGTTGCTTGAACATAACGATAAGGTATCAGATCATTTGTTGTAAGTTAATTATAACATGTTGTAATCATGCGGATGCACACCACGTGGAAAAAGCCCATCCAATGACTAAGCCACCTCAAACTGGAACCATCCCCACCTGGCCAACTCAAAACCCTCCCACATCCTTCGATGCCATCCTCCTTGAAACCCTCCTTGCCCCAGTGAGCTAATCTCCTCGACGTACACCCCCTCAGTGTGCATCCCCATCATCGTGCGTCCCCCATGCCATGCTTCCGCCCTCGGCTACCCTCGTTGCGCACTGATGAATCCATGATTTATCGCCTTTATTCTTTCATTTTATCTAAAGTCCTTAGTAAATGCATGTAAATATTCATAAATTTCCACTAATTAATATTCTATTCGCATTTGTTAATATTATATATTTAACATGTATTTTTTACAAAAAAAATAAAGAGAAAAAGAAAAAGAAAAAGAAAAAGAAGGATGTAGATATGTAATATATATAGATTAATCCTAATACCGAAACTAGGTCAATATTGACATGGTCGATAAAATAAATAAGTAGGAAGAGATAATGATCCTAATTTATAAAAATGTTAGAAAAGCAAGATCATAAATGTACATGTACATATTTTTCACCTTGTACAAATTTCACTTATTTTATTTATCACCAAGATCATTTCAAATCAAAATATTTTCTAATTATAAAAATATCAGATAAATTATTTAATGGAAATTAATTAACTAGAATGAACTGAAAAAGCCGTAAAAGTCGACTTCCAATGTTCATAACTATTTATAGAAAACCCAAATTGACCAAACTCACTTTTAAACTTCGTTTTATAACTCAAACTATTTATAAAAATATCAAAAAAATATTAGAATAAAACGTGTGAGTTATGGCGTTTGTCCACTTTATTTATATGTGTTATGTGTATAATCTTCCTTATTTTCTAATTAATTATTCCGAACCCCTTTGACTTGATTCTTCTTCTAATATGTTTATAAAAATCAGTAGAAAAATATAAAAATATAACTTAAAATTAAATATTAATAAATCTCGAAGCCACGAAGCCGTGACCCTAAATTTCCAGATCTCATAACTCGGTCATATGGACTCCGAATTAAGTGTACTCACTTTTAAAGTTCTTTTTATAATTATCTGTAAAATGAAACTAATTTAATTAAAATCGGAGTTAATATGCAAAAGTAGGTTTTGGAACCTTATATGTATAAAATGTACAATGTATCTTTATTTTATTTAATTTAATATAGGTCATTTCTTATATTTTTATAATTCATTAATATTTTATTATTAAAATAAATAAATAAAAATTTATTTATTTGTTTAATTATTTATCTAATTACTTACTTATTTAATTATTATTTATAAGTATTTATTTATTCATTTATTAATTTAATTTAATTTAATTTAATTTAATACTTTAATTATGAATTATTTATTTTACTTAATCAATTAATTAACCATTTTTATTTTTTATTTCCCTTTCACTCTCCTCCCTTTCTTCCCTTCTTCCCTGTCGCCCCTTCTTTGTCCTCCTTCTTCTCCCATCGCCGATCCCTTTTTTCTTCCTCCCTCCACCTAATAGTGAGGCAGTTAGGCCCTTGCCCAACTGCCCATCGATGACGCCACCCTCGCTGGTGATGCCACCCCATTGCTTACTCTACAAGCCACCTCCCTCTATATAAACCCTAACCCCCTTCAGCCTCAAGATATCTTCCATGAGTTCCTCACTTCTACCGAGCTCCAAGCAAGAGGTTGAATGACAACGAGTTTGTCCACCGTCGCAGCGAGGAGGAGGGAGGATTCTCGACGATATCTAACCGGTGTGAGTATCGCTCTACCGCGATCCAGCCTCCGTGGTCCATCGTCTCCGCGTCTGAGATGAATACATCCAGCAGGAGGTCCTTACCGAGCTCCCGCTTCCATAGGCAAATTTCCTTCATCAGAACTTCTCCATATGAAACGACATCATCCATCACCTTTTTTGTCTAGGTCAGTTCCTTAGATCTATCTCTTATCCTTATCCCTCTGATCCTCCTCTTCTCCATTATATCGTATCATCTTCGAGTTTGATCTGATTACCTTCGCCTCACCTTCTTATTTACCATTTCATCTCTAACCCTTGTAATCTAACCACTCTGGTCGCATACGGTGAATGGAGCTTCAGAGCTCACACATTGCTTCCGATGCTCTGCTCATTCACCTTCCTTTTTCTAATTTGGACTGAGACAGTTGTCTCGAGTCAATTCATATTATCTGCAAATGTAGATCAGTAGTCATCTGAAGTACTCGAAACTAAGCATCTTCTGGAGCCTGCACCGGAGTGTAAACTTCCTTGGATCGATACGAGAGACCTGGAGCAGACTTGTGACAATCACCTGGAGACGAAGATGTAATCCTATGCATCATCTCCAGTTAGGAATTGAGATTTGAGACCCACAATATCACGTTCTAAGGATTTGAAGCCAAACGACTCTGCTGGAGATCCATTTCTAAGCATTGCATGAGGGTTTACTTTGCGAAAAATACGAGGAGTACGTCGACATATGGAGCCAAAAGAAGAACACGAGCACGCTCGAGTTGTAATTTGGGGGAGAACGACATCGACGTCAAATCTAACAGATATCAATCCGATCTAAGCAGATCAATCTAGATAATTAGCTGCCCCACCGCTTTAGACTTAAGCAGCGCACGTGTGACGTGCGTGCGCAAGCCTGATATCATGATATGTGTGCACAAATTGCGATAAATCCTCGTTACATTTGATATTTCCAAATAGGTACCTGTACTCGCAGAGCCTCACGTGAGCAAACACGTAAGATCTTGGGACAATTATGCTTTCCCCCCTCCAGTTCCTACTATTACACACGTGTACTCAATATTTTCTGATAATTACATTTACACCTCTATAGTGTATACATAACACATACTATATACATAATACAAAAATGCTATTAATAAAAATATAATCAATATACATAAAAAAGTATCCAGTATTATACTATATATAAAATATTTAGTATTTTCAAAAATAAAAATATTTTTTATTTTAAATAAATTTTAAAATTACAAAAAATAACAAACTTTAAAATACATAAAAATATAAAAATACTTATAAAAATCCTAAAAAATATATACATTTCATTTTACTATATTTTACATATTAAACCAGAAACAAAATTAAAACAAATATTAAACACCAATTAAAAAATAAAAAACACATTAAAACTTCAAAAAATCATAACTAATTCTAGGAAAATCAGAAAAATATCCTCGTTTGAAAGGTATTTCCATATACTTTTTAATACAAATAAAATAAAAATACTTTCTTACTGTTTACTATTTTTAAAATAAAAAAATAAATCTCTATTTTCAATAAAAAATACTTTTCAATTTTAAAAATAGCTCAAAACCCATAGAAATATGAAAAACCTCCAAAACATTCATCAAAAAATATGAAATAAAAATAAAAACTAAATATAAAAATATAAAATCAAATGCATATATTTTCTACTTATAGGTATATAGAACAATAAAAACAATATAAAATTCATAAAATCAACTAAAATTTAGAAAACCCCTACAAATAAATAAAAAAATTAAGAAACACATTTACCTTAGATTCTACAATATTTTATCTTAGTTTTCAACAGTTTGCCTCTTTGAGTTCGACACTCCCATACTAACACTATACACATTTTGTTTAGGAGTATAAATAACAAAATAATAAATTTTCTGTGAATCATATCCAATCATCACAACTGCAGTTGTCTATTTTTTTAAATGACTTGATTGGTTGATTTTTCAGATGGCACCATTTCCGAGGAGGCAAACGCTAGGGTAGATATTAAAGCCTTAGGTTTTAGGGTTTCTTTTCTCCTTTTCGTCATCTTATTTTCTATCGTAATTTTTTTCATTTTACGGCCTTTTGTTTCTGATTTGTGTTGTATGATTCGAGCAGCACAAGACAGAGCCTAGAAGCCGATTTCTTTTTGTATTCCCTTTGTAAAAAAATTAAAGGGCACATGCTCGTTTTTGCAGTAGAAGGGGCCCCTTAAGGGCATCTCTACTTGTATGTTGCCTTCTTTCTCAGGGTCCGTTTCACCAGGTGCCGTGCACTTGGGGGAACATGGCACCCACCACAATTTTCCTCGCATTTTTCTTGATTTTCCACGACTTTTCATGGCTAGGTGCTTATATTCGGTTTTTTATTTTTTGTTTGTGCATCCGTAGGTCTTAATTAGATTCTAGGGACATGTAACCTAGTTTTTCCTTCACTTAGGATAAAAGAATAAGACAAAAATACGTTAGACACTGTTGTGAAAAAGATCAAAAAAGGTGATAACCGAAAATTAAAACTAGTACCGCTAATTATATCTGACTATAAAAATAAATGTAAAGGACTCCACTTGTTTTGGGAGAGCAATCCTTATATTGGCTTGCACTTAAATTCCAGATTTGTGAGTGAGAGACGACCCTTAAGGTTAGAGCCAAAGCTCATATTTTCATCAAGACTACTGATTATAAAAATGGTTAGATACTTCTCAGTGAGGACACTTGGGTAGCCAAAAACGATTCGAGTTTCCTTAACATAGTGGGAGGTTTAGAGGACACTGCGTAAGGCTCTGTCCTTAAGCATCGGGTAGCCAAAACGGTCCGTACTTACTCCCATAGTGGCTGAAAGTAGGTGCAACTAGTAGTACAGACTCAGGATAGTCTTCTGAGAAATTCAAGCACCTATCAGCTCATGAATTCTGTTGATATAACTGCATTGCAACCCAACTCTAAAACTGAAAAGATTAACGACCAAGGTTTCTTGGTAATTATCGAGTTGAGTTGGTGAATCTGGGGTTTGCTTTATGTTTGATTGGGTGGTGTGAATCTAATCTCTGAGATTTCTAGCAATCACTCATTGTCCACATCTTATCATCTAGAGTCAGTTTTCTTTTTTTAAGTCACGATGATGGGTAGACGATCTCTTAGGCAACATCGTGCGTGGTGGACTCGGCTCTGTCTGATTGTCTGGACGTCCATCTCCTCCTCTAGCTATGGGTATCTCTCCACCAGTTGGTCTCTATGGCTCTCCTCTGCTGGCTCTCATCTTCGCAAGCTCTCGTCATACCTCTACCATGAACGCTCCTTGGCCTCTATCTGTCTCTACATGGTCTCTAGGGAGGATAGAAGTGTCTTGTTGATGGAGCCCTGATCAAGTACATACATGGAACCCTGGGGCTACTCATCAGTGCATCCCTCACTGCTGGCCATATCTCAGGTCTCTGCAAAGGCAAAAGATCCCAACTCAGGTGCCGTAAAATGTACATAAATATGTGATGGCCTCTACTCTGGCACCTCAGGACTGGGAGAAGAAGGGTGATCGAGGGGGAATAGGGTGGTCTATAACTCAGGTTCAGAGAGCTGGTCGGGGCTCTCTGAAACTACCCTAGATGAATGGAAAGGAGTGCTCAGGAGCGGTGCTGTTAAAGGCAGCCTAAGGAACCTCCTTCCCATTATCGTGATGTAGGGATTATGACGATGAGATCTGGAATGCAAACATGATCAGAAATCAAACCCCCAATTCACCTACTCAACAGTGGAGCCGATGATCGTGAAAACTCGATCATTACTCTTGTCAATTTTATTTAAGTGATCAATCAATCAATCGGAGCGGTTAACCGAGATGTTGGGAACCTGATGCTCCCAGGAGGCTGGCCCAATCCCACAGTTAGTTTTTCCCTACCAGTATGGGTGCGGACCATTTACCGGCTACCCGATCTGCCCAATCTGCTAAGGAAGTCTCGGACCGATTACCTGCTACTTGGTGAAATCCTCACTGGAGAACAACCAACTGCAAAACCAGTAGTTTAAAAGGAGTTCAGGTATGGCTCTAGCCTAGTGTGTGGATCACTCTCTCGCTGTAGATAAACCAACCAATGAGGGGGTGACTCTCCCTAAATTAAGAGATTTTAAAATGAAGTGTATTTTAGGGTCCAATTTGCATTAGCAGTTCCAATTTTTTGTTTTCACCTTTTTAGGTATTTTCAAATAAAAACAACGCCTAACAAAATTTTGTTATTTTGAGTCTAAAAACTACGCCTAACAAAATTTTGGTATTTTGAGTCTAAAAACTAAGGGAGGAAGTCGAAATGCCACTGCGCGATTAAACACTATGACGCATGCATGGAAAGAAATGAGTACCTATCTCGAACACTCTACATGCAGGGTGATCCGTGCATAAATTAAAGACAGAAAGTAAACTAACTATATGGTGCATGAAGAAATCAGCCTTAGACGAGCAATTTCTAATGATCGTGAAGAACAAATAGCTAACTAATCAGAGAGAGAGGCTTGAGTCCGGTCTCGGAGGTCGATCGGTCTCAGCCACAATGGATCATGCACGCGCTGTATACAACCTCTAATGACACGTGGTCTCTCTAATGATTAAGTTAAATTTTTCTTATTAGTTATTAGCAAGGTTCAATTACGATCTATAGGAATATGCTAGCAATTAGGTGTCGCGCCTTAGCTAGTTACGTCACAAATAAAAATCCTTAGTCTAGGGGCCAAAACTTTGTGAATCAAAAGAAAATAAAAGTGATCAAAAACAAAAACTGTGAGAAATCCGATGAGGTCCCCCGAGCACACCGATGCCCAACTAAACAAACCCCGATAGGTCTAAGTCCAAGAAGAGTATAAGTGTTCAAAAATTACAATAATATTAATCTGCTGAAAAATAAACTACTCTATTCTATCTGCTATAATTGTCTCCTCCTGCTCTTCTGCTCCTCCTCAGGTATGGGTTCTCCAACAAAAAGCTGAAGCGTCCTCGAGCAATCCCTCGCACAAAAATCGAAATAAAAAAGATGCCGGTCAATAGTTATATCAAATAGATACAGGAAAAATAAGAAAAAGAAAAAGAAATATGACTACTCAGTCGTGCTCCCCGCCAAAAACGCCATTTTGATGATTAAAAAAATCAAGGGTCATTGCGACCCGAATCACTGAACTAAGTCAATCAAGAAGAACAAAACCACTCAATCGAATCAAATAATCAAGCACAGAAAATGTAAGCGGCTTCACTATTTTTTTACCTGGTATAACAACCAGGGTCGAACACAAGGAGCACGAAAATGCACGAAGTAGTCAAATCTCAGAAATGGAAAGCATCTTTTTGGTGATTTTTAGTTTTGCAAATGTTTTCATAATTTTATAAAAATCAAACAGTGAATAAAACTACAATCAGTGCACAACCAGGACTAAATTTCAAATTAAAATTACTTAAAACGCCCTAAAGTCTTGGGTAACAATTTATAACAACGTAGATATAAAATGCTACAAATAGAAACTGAAAAATGAGATTTTTTTATTTTTCTTGAATTTTATGTGATTTTTATAAGTTTTTAGGTCTTTTGTAATTTTTAATACTTTTATAAGGGCTTTTCAAATAAAAATGCTAGTGGCGTTAAAGCATATCAAAACATAAACAACATATTTTTTTTTAATTTTTTAAGACAATTTTTGAATTTTTATGGATTTTCAAAAATAGACAGAACACTTTTTAGAGGTTTTTTATTTTTCAAAAATAATAAATGCAATGAACTGAATCCAAAAAAATTACCATAAATACTACATGTCAACAAGAGTGAACTATATTTTTAAGGAATTTTTTGGAATTAATTTGATATTTATTAAACTAAATAAGAGACAGACAGTTCACAGTGACCTACTTGCAATTAAACTAAAGTATGGGGCCAAGCAATAACAAGGATGGGAATCACAAGGCCTCAAGTGCAAAAAGTCCAAGCAATCATGTGAAAGACACGTGAGCCATGCACGTAGGGGTATAAATGCAAATACTAGAAACTTATCATTTAGCTCACAATAATGTAGAAGTTCAAACTAAGTACTACAATTATCCCAAGACATCACATGACGATCATTAGAACCGAGAAAATGTTTAATTTGCATTCGTTGGGGTACGTGTACTTAGCGAATCAATCAGTACCAAGATAAGATCTCCGTGAAGAGGGCTCGACTTCAATTTATATTCCGAGCAAGTCCGGGATCGGACACAGGGATGCAAAGGAACAACTTTAGGTTAATTCAAAAATTAAGATCTAGGTTTTCAAATGGTATTTTTAATATTTTTATGCAAAAAGATGCAAAATGCACAATGCAAGTGAACTAAGACACTAAGAAATCACACAACTTAGCCAAATTAATTTGAATAGAAAATAAGTCCAATTTACCCAAGTTATATTTTCCCTAGAATCCTAATCCAGTGGTGAATGCAAGACATCTTTTTTTGGAATTTTGTGGGTTAAAATGCAACAATTAAAAATGCACACTTTTTATGGGGTTTTTTCGCAACTTTTCACACAAACAGTAAGCAACAATTATTAAAATTTCATTGGATTGAAAATATGATGCAAAGAGACTACAGTAATATTTTTAGAATTTTTTGACAATATATAATTTTTATGGATTTTTTTAGTGAAAACAGAATGACTGTATGTAATTTATTCCTAATAAATCCACGATAGCAATTTAACTAGAGTACGAATTATATAAGAAAGGTATTTTTATATGGAATCCAGGAGACTTAAAATTTCACAAAAATAAGATGTGTGGATCTAATTAAAAATCATTTACTAAAATCACCCTACAATTTATTTCAGGCACATGACAACTCTATTTTGGATGAAATTTGGATAGTGATTCAATCACATTTCAGGGCATTATGCCTAATATTTCAAGAATTTTTAGAGTAACCATGAGTTAGATATGAATTTATAAGCTAAATTTAGGTAAAATATGCAATATTTCAGTTAATAATTTTTAATTAATTACCCAAATATCAGAAAAAATATAAATAAATATACACATGGTAGAGAATTAGTTGCTCCACAGCAAAACATTTTTTATTGAATAAAATGATGCAAAGTTGATGTCCAAATTAATACATGATCGAAGGGTTATCAATGCAAAACAAGAATAAAATTAAACAGAACAAAATGAGCACAGGGGGCTGTTTTGTAATTACAGAAATTTACAAGGAAGAACATGCAATTTTTACAAAAATAAAAAATGGAAAAAAATAATAAACCTTTCTTCGTCACAGGTTCGCTAGTGTAGAGGGGCGAAGCGCGGCGGGCAGCGCGGGTGCCCGTACGCGGGCAGAGGCTGGAGAAGCTCGGCGGTGCAGTGGGGAAAAAATGCGGCAGGCGGAGCACCGCAGCGGGTGGCGGGAGACCTAGAGAGGGAGGCGCTTGGGCGGAGCCGCGCGCAGGCGTGGGCGGCGGCGCCGCACGCGGGAGAGGAGGCCGGCGCGGGCGGAGCCACACGCAGGTGCGGACGAAGATGGGATCCCACGGCAGAGGCGGGCAGCTGCAGTCGTCGATGGGTGGCTGCACCGCTGGGCGCGGAGGAGGAAGGCGAGCGGCGGCGGTGGAGATGGGCGGCGGCGGTGAGGGCTCCCACCATTGCTGCTGCTTCATTTTTTATTTTTTTGATTTTTTGTTGCTGTAATAATAAAAAAACTTTTTTGTTTTAAATTTGTTTATATATTTTTTGTTTTTGTTAATTTGGGGATGCACATGAAGGAAAAAAAGATGTTGTGATGGTGGTGGTGATGGAAGGGATGATATGATGGCAAAAAATTGGTGTAATGAAACAACAAAGAAACAAAATATTAGATAAAATAAATTAACAAGATAAATGATGAGGAATACTTACATGAATCTTTGCCGGATTGGCGGAGCAGCTACGCTGAATTCCTGTCGTCACCTCGATCCGATTGGCAAAATAAAAATCGGAGAAGCTACGTGAGCTCGATGGGGAACTCATGACGTGGAGCGGAGCTCCACGGATCTCACCTGAAGGAGGTCGTCGTTTGAGGAAGATGATAAGCCGCTGTCACCGACACCACGTTCCAAGCTCTCTCCTTTTTCTATAAGAATGGCGGATGTGAAAAAATGTGGATGTGGAGATAAATATAAAGAGATGAAGAATGGGAGTTAGAGAGATGGTGGAAAGGTCGAGTTTGAATGGGAGATTAAAAGAATGGTGGAGTGGAATGGAGGTTGAAAGAAGACTTGGAGGTTAATGGAAAAAGGGAAGTTATTATAGAGAATGTGATTAAACAAAGAAAATAAAAGTAGGCTACTAAAAAGAGAAAATAAAATAAAGAGAAGAAAAAGAGTGTGGAATTTACAAAATAAGACAAACACTATGTACTTTTTTTACTTTTCTAGCTTTAATTTTTTGTATTTTTAATAAAAGATATTTACAAAAGAAAAATAAAATAAAATAAAATACTAGAGATAAAATACAACATAAAATTGATTTTTTTTGCATTTTTAGTGATTAAGAAAGATATAAATAAAAATGACGAAAGAATGAATATATACATAATATACAATGTATATCTAGGTCCCAAAACCCACTTTTGCAAATGAGCTCCGATTTTAATGAAACCACTTTGTTGGATAGAAAATTTTTAACTTGAATTTTAAAAGTGAGTTTGGTGAATTTGGAATTCATACGGAGCAGGAATTTGGCCTGGAAGTTGGACTTTACGGCTTTTTGTCTTTGGGACCTAGGAGCATTTATTTGAGTTAAAATTTGTTTTGTATTTTTGTATTTTTATATACATTTTTATGAACAAGTTAGAAAAAGAATTCGCCAAAAAGAAATTGAAATGAAATTATTAAAAATACATGAAGTTTTGGTCTATTTACAAGTGAAAACTCCTTTAATTTTGCGGCTTTTTGCTGTTATTTTATTTTGTACAATCTAATGTACAATAATTAATGTGTTTTATACAAGAGTTATTTTGTTAATTTATTGATTTTATATACATTTATTTGAGATTTTTCTCAAGGATTTTGCTAAGATCAAGATATTAGATGATAAATCGCGGATTCATCAATGATGCACGTGAATTCAAACAAATAGGACTAAAATGTAAATCTAACAAACTATGAGTTCACTATGCAAATGTTTTATACTTCCATATTTATTTTCTGGACTAAAGATAAATGCTATGTGGTCCACTATGCAAATGTTTTTTTACTACCATATTTATTTTCTGGACTAAAGGGAAATGCGAAAACAAACAAGGACTGGAAGGAAATACCCCTAGGGCACGTGCAATGCGCTTGGGGACTCGGGTGGCTCTGATTGTCCCTTAGAAAGGATCTGACGGTTTTGACGTGATCGAGGACATGCGTTTGAGATATTCTTCTATAGTTGGATCTGACGGTTCAGGAAGTGGCGTGGTCGTACGACGCAGATTGTTCCCAGGTCCTGATCAACCATTACAAATAGGGCGTGGATGTATGCCCTGGATCAAAACTGGGGACAGAGCTCCTGATCGACGGTGGAAAGAGGTCCTAGATGAACTCGCCAAGGGTGAACTTTAACTGAGCAAAGATGGAGATCAAACACTCCCATGAAGGATTTAAGGAGTCTAGCAAGGCCGTGGACGTGCTCCGTGTCTGGTGGAATGCTCTGATAAAGGAGTCAGCGGTCGGATGAGTGGGACACGGTGGCTCCGCCTGCATCTACTCTTCCTAAGCAGTTGGGGCGTCATATGGTTCTCCTGATGCACACGAGTACCTGCAAAGGGTAGAGAGACTCAGAGGGTTCTCTTCGGTCGGGTTATTGCTTGGTGAGACACGAAGAAGCACACGAGAATGGAACTCGACCTCCGACGAACGTGGGGAGCGGAGGTCTAGACCTTAATCTCGACCTGAAGGTCGAGTCTAAGGGGGAACATGATGCGTGAGAGGGTGGCTGGTGATGCGGAGCGTCGATCGAAACAGAAGGGGATGTGGGATGGGGCTCCAATGAGATGATCCGAGCTAAGAAACCACGGTGACGGTGGAAGCGAAAGGATGAAGTGAAACAAGAGATGTAGTGGATATAGGTGATACCAGAGGCTAATGACGTGCTCAACAAGGTAAGGTGGAGGTGGAGAGTCAGGTCTTGGCCTCGACCACGACGCGGCGGGCGGGGAGGCTACACATGGTGGAGAGGTCTGGCCATGTCGAGCTACGAGCCTCCAGGCGACTCCCTAAAGATCCTAAGCCAATCCTTCGATGGATGTCACTTCAACGAGGATGGCTAGGGAAGAAATGGAGCGCGAGGGTTGAGCTGTCATGCTAGGCGGCAGAAGAAAAGGTTTATAGGTAGTTTGGGGGTCCAGAAAGATTGGCATGGAGCACACAACCCTAAATTATTTCGAATCATCCAGGGGACTCGTGAGAATCTTGAATATATGAGGAATCTCAGGTTCGGATCTCGAGGGAAGAGGAGCTCAGAATCGGGCAGGAAAATCGGAGAAGAAGCTCCGACAAAGAGGCTTTGACCCGACCCGAGCTAGGAGGGGGTGTTGACTGGAGTCAACAAAACCTCAAGGACCAATCAGAAAATTTGACTCTACAAAATACTTGAAAATTCAATAAAAAATAGCAAATGAATTTAAAATAAAAGTGTATAAAAAATGTTCATTATTTTTCAAGATATTTTTTGTGATCTTTAATTATTTTTATGAAAAATTAATTAATGTATATATAATGTATAGTATTATATACAGGTGTAATATACCTATGTATTATGTACAAGTATTTTTATTTTTATCTTTTTTACACAAATACCCTTATTTTATATTTTATTTATTTACAACATATTTTAAGGAGTGTAAATTTATTTTTGTTTTAATTTTATAAATTAATAAGGGTATATAATAAATCGAGGGTGTAATATATACACACGTCTTTTTGTATAATGAATGGAGGATTTTATTTTTATTTTTATTTTTATTTAATTTTTCGAATTTTTATTTATTTTTATATTATTTATAGAAGTATATACAAGGGACAAAGAATAATAATTTAATTTTGTTTTATAAAAAATAAATGTATAAATAATAAGTACAAGTATAGGTAGTTGATGACCCTACAAAGTGAACCCTATCTCTCTCTACTTATTTTATTTGGCGATCAGAGCAAGGCTTACTTCTCTTGGGGTTTGGGACACTCTGTATTTATTCTAAATACATCATTTGTTTTCTTTTCCTTTATTCTTTTATTTTTACACAAAAACATGTTAATTATGCAATATTAATAAGAACATGCAATCTGCTAAATTATCGTATTTACATGAATTTACATGATGCTTTGCCAAGAAAAAGTGCTAAAATAGAAGAATAAAGAGTGAGAATCATGGATTCATCAATATGTATTCTGCTTCGCTATCCTGACCATGATCATCAGTCTCAAATGTGTCCGGTGACAAGAGTGTGCTCTCCGAACTCTCGTCTGCCGAAATCTGTAAATCCGCAGTGTCTGATGGCGTGACAAAAGCTCATGAAATGGGATCAGACCAAACTACATCATCATCTATAATCACAAAGTCACACTCCTGGTGAAGTCTCTCTCAGCATCTGTCATTTGCTCTATATCGCTCGATTGCTCGGAGCAGGCTGAATCTCTCGCTCTAGTCTCCTCGATTGTTTCTATTTGTACACTTTCACCCTCGATGCAAAGGTATACCTTCCCACTATCATGGTCGGACACTGCCTTGGATGTGTCCAAGAATGGACGCCCTAGTATGATGGGGGTATCTGCCACAAACTCAGGGATCTCCACGTCCAACACAACAAAGTTAACGGGGAATTTCGGGCCCTGAATTGTGACGACCACATCCTTTAATAATCCTTTCGGCCTCTTGACAGACCTATCAGCAAACTGAAGGACTGTCCGGCTCCATCAAAGAGGGCCAAACTCAAACCGATCGAGTAAGGCTGCTGGAAGAAGGTTAATTGAAGATACGCTGTCTAATAGAGTATGATCGAACCATTGTTCATGGATATGGCATCTTACATATGGAGCTCTTGCATCAGGTCTCTTGGCAGGCAATCAATTCTGAATGGTGAAGCAAGTGGAATGAGTAAGTACATGGATCTCTGCATTGTGGTTCCTTCTCTTCCTGCGAATGGTGGTCTTCTCTCTCAAATTCTTCTGGAAGAGAGGGATGTGCTCTAGTGCCTCATATAGAGTCAGCTGTATTTGAAATTGATCTATTATGTGCTAGCTGAACTCTAACTGTTGTGTCTTTTTTGGATTTTCTGATTTATTCCCTTTCGCTAAGCGGAGTGCATTAGGGATGGGGGTGGTTGTACCCTCTTCAGAGAGATGAGGGTTAAGAATAGGCTCCTGTGCATGTGAAGGGAGAGAATCTATAACAATATCATCATGCAACATATATGGACTCGAAGGAGAAACATAAACCTTTACTTTATTCATATTTTTCTTCTTTTCTATTTTTCCATTTTGTTTGCTTTTTTCTGTCGTGAAATACAAAGTGAGGTACCGCAACTGAAGGAAAACTAGTGCATCAGTACAACCTACAACATATGATCTAGTGGCATCAACACCGCTCTCTAGCCTCGTCTCTCTCAACAAAGTGGCATCAATACCACTGTCTGCATCTGGAATCACGACAGCCTCAGTACCATCGACTGGATCAAAGTCCTTGATGGCTTCAGTGCTACCGTCAGCATCATCATGAGCGACGTCAGCATCGCTACCATCCTCATATGGCGTTCCAGTATCTCTAACTGGTCATCACTCATATGAGGCACTGTCGGCTGACATCCTACCGCTCCTAAGTGCCACAAAATCAACATCAAATACATAGTAAGAAATGTCACCTAAGGTATCACTAGGAGTGGCAGTCTCTGTAAACTGTACATGCTCGGATTTCCTCTTCAGAATGTTCAGGTTCAGTTCGATCTGAGCAGGTATGGTGGACTTACCCTTGATAATCTCCCTCATCTCCTGCCGGAACTCGTCCATCTCTCACCGGAAGGATGCCAGTTGGTCAGAAAGTAGGTGGGCGAGGTCATCAAGGGTTGGGTTCTCATAGACAGGTCCATGAGAATCGGACGGGTTGCCTCGCTTGAAATGAGGCTGTAATTGCTGGTGGTAATGAGGGGGAGGCTGGGAGTATTGCTGAGGCTGTTGTGGTTTCCTCCATTGCTGTCCCTGGTGGTAGGGACGAGGATCCTGCTACTGCTTTTGTTGGTACTACTGGGAGTGATGGGACTGCTGCTGCTTTTGACTGCTCTATCCGCCCTGAGCTGGAGGCTTCTGCTAGGATGAGGTGACTCCGGTGGACCATTGGAATCCCAGGTGATCATGACAGATCTTGGACTGCTGTTTGTATCGGTTGTACCAGATCTCGTTGACTTCCATTAATGGCTCATGCTCAAAAGATGGAGGGGGAAGAACTGTTGGGGGCTGATCCAGTTGGTAGACCACCATTTGTGTGTCCTCAGATGGTGGTGGCTGGGAGTAGTGCTGCAGCTGTTGGACTGGCTCTGCCTGGATATGGTGAACCTGGAGGTACGTAGCAGATGGCTAGGTGGAGCTTCTATTGCTGGGATAAGCCTGTGACTTGAGATGGGGCTTTGGAGCTATTTGTGCCTCCTAGAGGCACATGATCTAAGTCTTCAGGTCACTCAGTGTCTGTGCCAACTAGTCGATCTGTATAAAGTCCTGACACTGCTTCTTCTCAATAATATCAATGCGGTCTAGCTTCTCGTTGATGATCCCCATGTCAACGACTGAGGACTCGGCCTATGTTGTTGCCGACTGATGACGCGAAAAGCGATGCGGTCGAGATGAAACATAAATAAGCAATGTCGTTATTCTCAACTAATCGATTCGGTCAACGAGAAAAAGATGTATAAACTACTTTAAAGAAAATCAAACAATGGAATATAAGAGGTCTTCACTACTAAATTTACCTTGTATAGCGACCAGGGTCGAACACAATGAGCGCGATTTAAAAAAAACTTAGCAGTCAAATTTAGAAGATAATTTTTAGTGGTTTTTGATTTTTCATTTTTTTTAATTTTCAAATAAAGCAGAAGTCACAAAGGGAGAAAAACACACACACAGCACACTCTTTTCGTATTTCTCAGAATATCCAAAAATGTCCAGAAAATTATAGAAAATATATTTTTGGATTTTACAGGTTTTAGAATGTTTTTGACAATTTTTTTAAACTTTTATGATGTTTTTGTGATATTATAAAAACCAAACAGTGGAAATAATGGAAAACAGTGCATACGCAAGAGTATTTTGCAACTCAAATAATACTTTAATTACCCAAAAGTCCTGGAATTTATTTTTATCCAAAATACCAACAATTAATCTACACACAGAGACTGAAATCACAATTTTTCAATTTTTCTACAATTTTCTACAAATTTTTTTAAGATTGTTCAGTTTTCGCATTTTTTGGGGTTATACAAAAGATTAATGCAAGAAAATTGGATAGAAACTAAAAGATAGTAAAATACATCTACAGAATTTCTTTTGGAATTTTTAGGAAAATTTTCGAATTTTTATGAATTTTCAAAATTACGAGCAGATAAAAAACACTATTTTGGATTTTTTTAAAAATACCAAATGATGATGAAATGTTATGAAAAATTTATGCAACGAAAAACAATGCAACAGGAACATAATACGATTTTTACAGAATTTTTAGAACAATAAAAACATTTATTTTGATGAAAAGAGCATGCAAATTAAAGTATGGAATACAAGGACTGAAACACAATTTCTTTAAATTTTTGCAGTAAAATATAACAATAAATAGGTTGCAGGTGAAAAATCACAAATTACTAAAAATCACGTGCAAAGCATGTGCCATTCTTGAGGAAGGGGCTTCTTTGAAAATTTGAATACCTTAAGGGGCGTAAATGTAATTTACCCAAAAGATTTTTTATTTCAAAAACTCGAACTCTAGGGCTTCCTTTGGGTGCATTTTTCTTCTTTAAGAGAATTTGAGGGGAGGTGTTGTCGCCCTCTTTGTTCTCTCCACACGCGAGTTCAACGCACGACGGAGTCGCTGGATGCGACAGGGCATGGGCTGGAGGTCGCGATCGTGATAAACGCGACTGGGTGAAGTTGGCCAGTGTGCGTGGCTCGCATGGGGACACGGAGGCCCCCAGGCTCAGGAGGAGGCGGCCATCGACAGTGGAGAGATCGGTCGGAGGCGGAAGGGCGTCGCTGGGCGCAGGAGCTCGCGGGTGGCAGTCAACGAAGAGGGCTCCATTTGCGGTGGCACGGTGGCGCGATCGCGTTGCCTGGTGGGGAGGCGATGGCCTCACGCGGGGCGTCGGGCGTCGGGAGGAGCACTGTTGCGGAGATGGCGGTGGTGCTCCATCGTCGGCGATGGCGATGGATGCGGGCTCGGGCTTCGGGAGGGAGGATGCGACCGTTGGCCAGGAGGCGGGGCCACCATTGGGCGGACCTGTTGCGGTTTATTTTTTATTTTTTTTATTTTTTGTAAACAAAGATAAATAAAAACATTTTTTTATTTTTTAAACAAAACTGTAAACACAAAAATAGAATATATATATATATATATATTTTAATTTTCATGCAAAAGAAATGTTAGGAAGAAAAGAAAAACAACTATATTTTTTATTTATTTATAAACAAAATAGAGTGCATGAGTGGTTGTGGATCTTTGTGACATGGAAGATGGATCCGTCTCTTCGGTCACCGTGCGTGACTGGAGGTTGAAGATTGCGTGAGATAGAAATGGAAACAGAGAGATCGTGAGATGAGATGAAAAATTCGGTGTCGGAAGCAGATTATGTGTGGTGGATTTTTTTGGGATTTTTGGATCTAAATTCTAATCACGACATCTATGCAAAAATTAAAACTACGAATTATCTAAGAAAAATGACGGGAGATAAAATGGATCTCACCTCGGGATCGAATACGCCGTGATGGCCTCAACGAGGGCCGACTCGTTCTCACCAGACGACTTGGAGGTTGGGTACCCTTATTCAACAAGATCGCTCTCGGAGATCGGGCTCCTCTCCACCAAAGATCGATCAAGGAATGAATGAGGGAGGAAGGAGCCAATAAAAAGAGAAGAAAGAATAAAAAAGGAAGGTATATATACTTAAGGAATGTAGTCAGCAGTGGAATTAATAGAATAATTAACTAATTAAAAATGAATTTTGGAATGAAATAAATAAATAAATAAATTTACAAAAATTAATTTAGCCACCTTGATGGTGGCTAGTAATAGTATAGAATAATATCTTTATATATAAGGTATGTTTTCAAATCAAATAACGAATAAATTAAATAATTAAATACAAATTTCATAATTAAATTAATTAATTAATTAATGTTTGATATTTATTTTTGGATGATTTATATGTAAGGAGATTAGTTATATACAAATATCATGTACATTCAATACAATATACACACGTACAAATAAGGAAATAATTTTTAAATATTTTTTTTAGTTTTTCTAACTATTATTTTTTATTTTTAATAATGAAGATAATATTTACAATTATGTACATTATGTATAAAAAATAAATATGAATAAATATATACAATAAGTATGTGGTAAAACTGCACAAAACACCCCAGAAAATCGACTTTTCAATCCGCAACTCTAAAAATTATGAAACTACAACCATTTGAAAGATACTTTAATTTAGAGTATAATGGAAGTGACTTTGATTCATTTTGAGTTCGTATGGATCCGATATTGGTTTTCCATTATTGCTTTACGATTTTTTTGTGAGTGTCATTATTTGTAATATGTACATTATTTAATTTTGCAATTATTTTTATTATTTACAACACATTTTTATTTACAACTTTTATTCAGAAAAATATTTAATTTTAGGTTAATTTTATATACAAATAAAATAGTATAAGTTTTGTACAAATATACATGGAAAATTATTTACAAATTATTTTTGGATTTTTCAATTAAAGACCCTATCTCCCCCTAATTTATTCCTGATCGATTAGGTTAAGTCTTGGCTTTCTCTCAGCGTTCCAGTCAGTCTGTATTTATTCCATAAATACGCCCTTCATTTTTCTTTTATTTTTCTTTTCTTCTTTATTCTTTTATTTGAGTACAAAAAGTGTTAAAAATGCATATTTAACCAATGCATGCAAAATGGTAATTTCATGGAATTAGTAGATATTTACAGGTGTTTGACTAAGGAAATGAAGCTAAAATAAAAGAATAAAGAGGATGAATCATGGATTCATCATTCCCCTATACTTTACCTTTGCCAGTTCCTTAGCAAACACTTATTTGGAAAATAAATGAAAACAAAAATAAAGAAAAAGAAAAGAAGTTAGAACAATGTTGACTTTTAAACTTATCTTCATAAAAGTGTAGTATGGAGCTCTTTCGGACCTTCGGATTATTAATGTGTCAGAACCTTAATGGGAAATGGATTTAATACCTAACAACCTCTAAGTTCCACAAAACTCCTATTCAGATATCCTCAACTATCAGATTAGAACAAGTCTATATACACAAATTCTCATGACTATGAATTCTTACTTGTACGGTGTAAGTGAAATATAGCTCCTCATCTCAAAAGTAGCAAAGAAACAACCTCTCTCAACAAGGTAACTATAATCCCCTAGACTAGCAACTCTTTCCTCGAGGAGCGGGGATATTCCCTTCTAAGTTCAAGTACAACCAGCTCAAGAAGAGGGGATGGAGAAGGGAATGGACGGTACTCAGTGTAGCTACCTATCCTTGGATGTATGACCAGTGTAGCCAAGTCATCTACTGCATGCTTACAAACATTTGACTTTGAAGCTCTTATTCTTTTTTTCACTTGTATGTACACTATGGCAGGCATTTTACTTTTCGACCAGGCATGTTCTATTTTGGAGATTCTGCATTTTTTCTTTTCTTTTCTTTCTTTCTTTTTTTTGAAAATATATACAAGGTGCAGAATGTACATAAGGAGTTTTTCATCTTGAGCCGGTAGACTATCCCTCTTTTGAAGCATTATTGGAACCCCACAGCATCCTGTCTTTAGACCTCAACATCGCCAAACCAGGTTGAGACGCACTTCCCTCCCTAGAGGAGGATGAGAGGTTCCGCCTAGATGTACTACCCTCGTATGCTACCCCAAGACAAAAGATTCTGCCCCCTCACTACCTCCTCCATGAAGAGCTACGTGTAGAGTGCTTGCCCAAGGTAAGCCACGGTCTGAAAGAATCATGCGCATGTTATAAAATATTATACTTAGACTAATCAAGATGACATGTGAACATAGTTTTATGGACTCAAAGAACTATGTCACTAGGACCTAAAAAGTCTTAACTCCATTTCTTATAAGGTTCCTCTGAAATTAAGTGGATTAAGGTCCAACTAAGCTCCATTCTTCAAATTTATTTCAGACTTAGTTTAAATGTCAAAAATATCCTGACAAATGCACATGCTAATGCAAGAAATATGTACAATGCAAAGAAAAGAAAGCAAAAATCTTTTTGTGAAATATGTTTCTAATTTTGAACTTTTTATGGATTTTTGAAAAAATGATGTACATGCAAAAAGAGTTTTTTCATGCAAATTTTATAGACATTTGGTTTTTGTAGTTTTTTTAAATAAAAGGTTAGTAATATATACAAGTATATACCACTTTTCTAATAAGGGTTAGGAATGAGATACACATATTTACACAGGGGTGAGTCAATTATTTACAAGAATCAGGTGAAAATATTTACAACTTGAGTAATTTATACAGATTTATACATATAGTTGGAATTTTTTTGTGATGCATATATTCCTCAAAATTATTTGAAAATAATTTTACAAATAATTTTGAAAACTATAGTCCAAAATATTTTTCAAACAATTTTACAAACATTCACAAACACTTGAAAACTATTTTGCAAACATTTTTCAAACAATGTATATAGATTTTTTTCAATCATTTTAAAAACATTTGCAAATAGTTTTACAAAATAATTTTATTTCACACAAAGAAAAGAAAATTTTTTCAAGAAAAAATATTTTTACAAAGGTTGAAATATTTTCCAAATATTTTTCAAATAGTTTTCAAAAAAATTTCAAATAGGTTTTCAAACTACTTTCAGAATATTTTTCAAAATACTTTAACCTGACTTATTAATCAGTATATACAAAAAAGAATTTTTGAGGAAACATCTGCATCTTTTTTTTGATTTTATACGTATTTATACAATATTATAGCCATACTAAAAATACGAAAGTACGAGTTATGGAATATATACAATACATACGACACCCCCTATACTTAGCTCGAACTATGTCCTCATAGTGATCAAAGAGCTGCAAAGGAAGACATAACTTGTGCTAAGTATTGGGAAGTGAAAAGAATACTATACTACAATGACGAATAAAAGAATAAAATCAATAGGAGTTGGTGATCCCCCGATACTTAGGATCAAGTAATCCTAAGTATAGAAGACTATACATAAGGGGACTACCGAGTGATAAGATGTACAAAGTCTACCTCCCCTATACTTAGAGTAAAATATCCCTAAGTATAGGCAGCAAAACAAAGATAAAAAGAATTAAAAGAATAATCACAAGTATGATACCCTCCTATACTTAGGGTAAAGTACACCCTAAGTATAGCATAATCATAAGATGAAGATGGGGTGTTAGACAAAAGAATGTATGATATGGACAAAATGATCTATATAGATGTGAGTAGGACAATGTTGAGGTACCTCTTAACAAGCACTAGAGTTTACGCCCCTAGCTAGGTGCAAAGGCTACGATAATGTTGTATCGAAGTTCAGGACGACATCTGTAAGGCGAACATCGCACTTTTGTTGTCATCTTGGTGGCAGAACAACAACAAACTCAGGATGGTCAAAAGAGACACCCGAATATGCACTCAAGTGGGTGTCATCTACCGGGAAAATAGAAGATGATGTATGATCATACTCCGGTAGCACAAAAGAAATCACTAGCTCAAGGTCTGAATGGAGTAAATGGATGGAGCCGAAGAAATCAAACATAGAGAAGGAAGGATCTGTCAGGGAATTCTCCATGTCAATCACCGTCTCGAATAGATAAGGAAGATCAAGATTAGGAGACTCACTATAAATGTTGATATCTGATGTATGGAATGTAGAGAAATCAGTAAAATCATCGAATAGCTCAAAGATCGGCTCATCATCATGAGGGTCGTCGAGGAGAGAAAAATTAAACTCATGATCAGAAATATCAAAAGACTCGATCTCGTGATCCGACAGATCGGATACACTCCCAGAAAGTGAAACAGAGTACACAGGGTCCGTGGCATCATCCCGCAGATAACCCTCGGGGAGTAATGCCGAATCATCGAACTGGGGATCTATGCTGCCAAATATCAAGTCCTCCAAAAATGTATCGACCTCATCATATGGGAGGACACACGGCTCAAAGACGAGACTATCAAGGTTTGTCAAATCAAAATTTTGTCCCTTATCAAGCTCTCTATGCTGAGATGGATCCAAATGTGTATCTGAATCCGAGAGGATCTTCTGAAGAATGTATACTGAATCAATTGGATATGGATACTAAAAGGGTTGAGAGGACGGTTGAGATGTAGTGGAATCCACATACTTAGACTGATGTGTGCTATCTAAATCAACATGAAGAGTCACAGACTCAACTGGTGTCATATCTCCCTCATGTGTTGTCCCGATAAATCATATGATGAATATGGAATGTCTGGAAGTGCTCCTAAGATGGTCTCAAATAAATCCATGTCGGGATTGTGGTGTGAACCACCACACGAGGTAATGACATATGCAATTTGCTCTGTAGTCATTCCCCTTATGGCGATCTATACAAGGTGAGTCGTCGAGATTCCATGATCTAGAAATCTCCTCAATAGATCAACATACCTAAGCCATGAATCTCTCAATGGCTCCTGGGGGTCAATTGAAAAATCTAAAATGCAAGACTGCATCATATCTGTTCTACGCTGGGGGTAAAATCTCTGCAAGAACAATGATCGTAAATCTCCCCATGTAGCAAACTTCCTTCCCAATCGTCTATGTCAACTCTTGGCTCTACCCTGAAGTGAAAATAGGAAGGTAATCAGAATCAGCTCCTCAAAAGTGATATCGGAATATGATCATGATCCACAAAACTCCTTAAAATCAGATATATGAATATTGGGCTCCTCGTGCACTTCCCCTAAAAACTTCGGCAGTAGATTAATGAACTCTAAATCCAGAATGAAAGGACTCAATGTAGAAGCAGACTGTGCTTCTTAATCTAGGTGTTAATCCATCATCCCAGGATAAAAGTCGTCTAAAACTCTTAACTGCTCCATATGATCTCCTATGGAATGCACTCTCATCTCAGCAAGGTGATCACCCATGTCTCATATCTGATCAATCTGAACTCTTCAGGTGTCTAGTACAACATGCCCAGAAGAAAGAAGAAATGGGGAAGGGGTAGGAATAGAAAGGGACGAGAGGTTGGTCGGAGTTCCGACCTCCCAAGAGAGTGGGCGGAAATAATAGGTATGAAATGAAGAAGCCGCAAAATCCAGCTGCAATAGAGAATGGTCCATCATGAAGAGAGGAAAGAAGGATGATGAAGGGAGGGAGGGTGGGATAGAAATAGAGTGAAGGAGATAGAAGGTGACTGCTAATGATCTAGGGAAGATTAACGTAACCAACTCACACCAAAGACATCCAAACACAAAGCAAACCCCCAGTTCACCAACTCAACACAAATCTGACTGTGAGTGTTCGATCTTTATCTTTTCAATTTTAGGAGTTTAGTGATCAGACAAAAGTTGTACAAATACTTAGGAGGCTTAATGGGATTTGGGCACTACAACTTAGTGTGTACGTGAGCAATTAAAAGCGCAAACAATGAGGAGTTTGCTCTCACAAAATAATGATGACTCAATTACGTTTATTTTAAAAGTCAAGTTCAATTAGCAGTCCCAATTTTTTATTTTTTATTTTTTTTTGACATTTTCGATGAAACATCTAACGAGATTTCTGATTTCCTTTATTCCTATATCCACAAAACAAAGGGGGAAAACAGAAAAGATAATGCACAAAAAAATATGGATGCAAATGATAGAGATAGAGGTGCGTATCTGACTCCAGCACTCTATATGCAATATGATCCGCGCAGAAAAATTAAACTACTCTATATGAATGCAATGCGAGAACCGTCCTAAACTTACACATTTATTATCGTGAAGCATATATTTATTTATCTAAGTCCAAGCGAGTTCTATAGGAACATATATTCTATTAGGGGCTTTGGACCTAATGCTACATGGCTCAATGAAATAGAAACCTATATCTATGGGCTCAAGTACAATAAATAAATAAAAATAAAGGTGATGAAAATGACGGAAAAATTGCGATGAGGTCCCCCAAGTGCACTGGCACTTGGCGAAACAGACCTCGAGTACACGTATCCAAATGTCCAAGGTCTAATTATTACAATACATTCTAAATATTCTCTAAATTAAAATAACGGTCTTCTATCCTTTCGTGCTCTTCCTCATATGATGGTCCTCAAAAAGAAGTCCAAGTCGGAGTCTAGCGGTACCTCACACCAAATGCAAATTAGAGATAGGACATAAAACTATTATAATATATAGAGACAAAAAGTTAAAGAAAATGACAGAAAAATGACTACTAAGATGTGTTCCCCGGCAATGGCATCATTCTGATGACGCGAAAAGTGATGCGATAGAGATGGAATATAAATAAGCAATGTCGTTGTTCTCAACCAATCAATTCGGTCAACGAGAAAAAGATGTATAAACCACTTTAAAGAAAATCAAATAATGGAATGTAAGCATCTTCGCTGTTAAATTTACCTGGTATAGCGACCAGGGCCGAATACAAAGAGCACGATTTAAAAAAAAACTTAGCAGTCAAATTTCGAAGATAATTTTTTAGTGGTTTTTTATTTTTCAATTTTTTTAATTTTCAAATAAAGCACAAGTCACAAAGGGATAAAAACTCACACAAATCACAATCTTTTTTCAGAATATCTAAAAATGTCCAGAAAATTACAGAAAATATTTTTTTGTGATATTACAGTTTAAAATATTTTTGATAAATTTTTTAAATTTTTCTGATGTTTTTGTGATTTTATAAAAATCAAACTATGGAAATAACAGAAAATAGTCCATAGCTAAGAGTATTTTGTAACTTAAAAAATAGTTTAAGTGCCCAAAACTCTTGGAATTTATTTTTATCCTAAAGTACCAACAATTATCTACACATAGAGACTGAAATCACAATTTTCCAATTTTTATACATTTTTCTACAATTTTTTAAGATTTTTAATTTTTCACAATTTTTTGGGGTTTTAGTAATGATTACTGCATGAAATTCAACAAAAATTAAAAGACGGTAAAATACACCTACAATATTTTTTGGAATTTTTAGGCAAATTTTCAAATTTTTATGAATTTTCTAAATTGTGAGCAGACAAAGAGACACTATTTTTGATTTTTTTAAAATACCAAATGATGATGAAATGCTATGAAAAATTTATGCAATGAAAAACAATACAATAAGAACATAACATGATTTTTACAGATTTTTTAGAACAATAAAAAACATTTATTTTGATGAAAAGAGCATGCAAATTAAAGTCTAGAATACAGGGACTGAAACGTAATTACTTGAATTTTTTGCAGCAAAATAAAATAATAAATAAGCTGCAGGTTAAAAATCGTAAATTACCCAAAATAATGTGCAAAGCATGTGTCGTTCTTGAGACAAGGCTTCTTTGAAAATTTGAATACCTTCAGGGGTGTATCCATAATTTACCCGAAAGATTTTTTATTTCAAAAACCAGAACTCGAGGGCTTCCTTAGGGTGCCTTCTTCTTCTTCAAGAGAATCTGAGGGGAGGTGCTGCCACCCTCTTCGTTTTCTCTACATGCAAGGACGACGCGCGACAGAGTCGCTGGATGCGGCGTGGCACGTGCTGGAGGTCGCAACCGTGATACACGCAGCTGGGCAAAGTTGGCCAGTGCGCGTAGCTCGCGTGGGGGCATGAAGTTCCGCTAGGCTCGGGAGGAGGCGACCAGCGATAGTGGAGAGATCAGTAGGAGGCGGAAGGGCGCCGCTGGGCGCGGGAGCTCGCGGGTGGCAGTCGATTAAGAGGGCTCCGTTCACGGTGGCACGGTCGCGCTGCCTGTTGGGGAGGCGATGACCTCATGCGGGGCGTCGGGCATCAGGAGGAGCACTACGGTAGGGATGGCGGCGGTACTCCATCTCTAGCGATGGCGATGGAGGCAGGCCGCGGGTTTCGAGAGGGAGGATGCGGTCATTGGCCAGGCGGCGGGGCTGCCGTTGGGCGGACCTGCTGTTGTTTATTTTTTTTATTTTTTTATTTTTTATTTGTAAATAGAGATATATAAAAACTTTTTTTATTTTTTTAAACAAAACTGTAAACATTGAAATAGATTTTTTATATAATATATATATATATATTTATTTATTTAATGTTCCTGCAAAACAAATGTTAGGAAGAAAAGAAAAACAACTATACTTTTTATTTATTTATAAACAAAATAGAGTGCGTGAGAGGTTGTGGATCTTGGCAACATGGAAGATAGATCCGTGTCTCCGGTCAGCGTGCGTGACCGGAGGTGGAAGATTGCGTGAGATAGAAATAGAAACTGAGAGAACGCAAGTTGTCGGAAACAGATTATGTGTGGTGGATTTTCTTGGGATTTTTGGATCTAAATTCTAATCATGACATCTACGCAAGAATTAAAACTATGATTTATCTTAAAAAATGATAGGAAATAAAATGGATCTCACTTCAGGTTCGGATACGCTGTGATGGCCTCAATGAGGGCCGACTCGCTGTCACCGGATGACTCGGAGGCTGGACACCCTTCTTTGACAAGGCTCTCAGAGATCGAGCTCCTCTCCACCAAAGATTGATCAAGGAATGAATGAGGGAGGAAGGAGCCAATAAAAAGAGAAGAAAAAAATAAAAAGAAAGGTATATACACATAAGGAATGTAGTTAGTGGTGGAGTTATTAAAATAATTATTTTAGTTTAATTAATTAGTTAAAAATGAAATTCGCAATTTACAAAAATTAATTAGCCACCTTAATGGTGGCTATTAATGGTATAGAATAATATCTTTATATATAAGGTATGTTTTCAAATCAAATAATGAATAAATTAAGTAATTAAATAATTAAATACAAATTTCGTAATTAAATTAATTAATTAATTAATGTTAGATATTTACTTTTTTTGGTGATTTATATGTAAGGAGATTAGTTGTATACATGTACATATAATACAATATATACATATACAAATAAGGGAATACTTTTTAAATATTTTTTAATTTTTTAGTTATTATTTTTTATTTTAATAATGAAGATAATATTTCAATTATATACATTATGTATAAAAAAATAAGTATGAATAAATATATACAATAAGTATGTGGTAAAACTGCACAAAACACCCCAGAAAACCAACTTTTCAATCTGTAAGTATAAAAATTATGAAACCACAACCATTTGAAAGATAATTTAATTTAGAGTATTATAGAAGTGAGTTTGATTCATTTTGAGTTTGTATGGAGCTGAAATTGGTATTTCAATTATCGCTTTACGGTTTTTTTGAGTGTCATTATTTGTAATATGTACATTATTTTATTTTGTAATTATTTTTATTATTTACAACACATTTTTGTTTACAACGTTTGTTTAGAAAAAATATTTAATTTGAGGTCAATTTATATACAAATAAAATAGTGTATGTTTTGTACAAATATACATGGAAAATATTTACAAATTATTTTTTGATTTTTGAATTAAACACCATATATCCCCCTACTTTATTCCCGGTCGATCAGGTCAACTCTTGACCTTCTCTCGGGGTTCAGATCAGCCTGCATTTATTCCATGAATACACCCTTCAATTTTCTTTTCTTTTTTCTTTTCTTCTTTATTCTTTTATTTGAGTACAAAAAGTATTAAAATGTATATTTAACAAATGCATGCAAAATGGTAATTCCATGGAATTAGTAGGTATTTATAGGTGTTTGACTAAGGAAATGAAGCTAAAATAAAAGAATAAAGATGATGAATCCATGATTCATCACTATGAAGTAGAAGGACCGGCATCGGCTCGTGCAATCCTCTGATATGAGATCGCCTGAGGGAGGGCTTCCCCTGAGTGTAGACCCTGGTCTGGGACATCACTGTGTAATTCTCTGCCATCTCCTCGTAGATAGCCCAGACTTGGTCCTCATCCTTGGTGAAATAGGACCCTCCACATGAGGTGTTCACTATCCCCTGCATCTCGGGTGTCAACCCACGAAAGAAACTCTGGACTAGTTGGGCTTGGATATCCCGTGATGCAGACACCGATCGATGAGCTCTCAGAATCGATCTCAAGCCTTGTGAAACTAATCGTTTGGGATCATGGTGAAGTTGTTGATCATGCCTCATGCTACATTGGTCTGGTTGAGTGGGTAAAACTTGTTCAAGTACTCAGTCCGGAGCTGCTCCCAGGTGGTGACATACCTCCCCAAATGCTTCAACCAATAGGCTGCTCTGTCAACTAAGGAGAATGGTAAGGTGAGCATTTTGATCGTGTCCTCATCCATGAATCTATCGTGAATAGTTCTGCATATCATTTCGATATCCGAAAGATGGAGGTGTGGGCTCCTCGGTGGCTAGCCCATGGAACTTGGGTAGTAACTGAATAGTCTGGGGGCGAAGCTCGAAGTCACCCAGGATCTCCGAAGTTGAATCCAACTATGGGTAAGAGTTGCACCAGGGTCGTGCAACTGTCTCATTGTCTGTGGCTGTATGGTTGGCTCCTGCGGCTCCTTGGGTCGTCCGTCTCCTCCTCCAGCTGTTGGTATCTCTCGACTAGCTGGTCTCTGCAGCTCTACTCTGCAGGCTCTCATCTCTATCTGCTCTTATCACACGTTTGCCATGAATGCTCCCTAGTCTCTGATATGGCGCTGCATGGTCTCCAAGGAGGCTAAGAGTGTGTTTATGGCGACCTGGTCAAGTACATACACCAATCCCTAGGGTTGCTTATCGATGCGTCCCTCACTACTGGTCATCTCTTAGGTCTCTGCAAAGGCAAAAGACCCCAACTCAGGTGCCATCAAGTAAACAACCAACTGTGCTGGCCTCTTCTCGGGCACATCAAGATTAACAAGGGTGGTCGAGGGGGAATAGGGTAGCAGCGAACTCAGGTTCAGAGAGTTGGACTGGGCTCTCTGAAGTTTCCCTAGATGGATAGAAAGGGGTGCTCGAAAGTGGTGCTATCAAAAGTAGCCTAAGAGACCTCCTTCCCATCATCATGATGTGGGGATTTATGAAGATGAGATCTGGATGCAAGAAAGATGAGAAGACAAATCCCTTTTTCACCTACTCAACACGCGAGCTGATGATCATGAAAGATTAGTCGTTAATCTTGTCAGTTTTTATTTAGGTGACAAATCAAGATATCAGAGCGATTAAGCGAGCTGTTGGGAATCCAATGCTCCTAGGAGACTGGCCCGAATCTCACAACTAATTTTTCCCAGCTAGTATGGGTATGGACCATTTTTCGGCTACCCCATCTGCCCAATCTGCTTAGGAAGTTCCGGACTGATGAATCTGTGATTCATCACATCAAAAGTCAAAAATAGAGCCTTGTTCCCGAGAAAATAGAGGCATATTTCCTTTTATCTTGCATAAATAACACTCATGCATGCATCCATAATTCATGCATTTTAGCAGCTCATCTGCATTTAAATAAGAAGCCAAAAATCCCCTGTAAAATAGCTCTTCATCAAAATAACTTCTTCTCTATAATATATGTATATATTCCTTAATAATATAGGGAAGATTGCTAAAAATCACCCTTGTAGAATAGCCACAATAGCCGGAGAACCTTTGTACATTAAAACACAAATAAAGCCCTCATACAAACTCCTAATTAGGTCTACTCATTCTTAGATTACTACATATTAAAAGACCTTCAAAATGAGACTAATTTCATTGAAATTGGAGCTTGTATGAGAGACTTGGGTTTTTGGGTCATTCTGTATACTACATATGTATATTTATGTATCCTTGTATTTATGTATCATATTTGACCTCATCTCCGTCTTTGGTCAACATGAAACTTGTAGATCTCATTAAGATCTACAACTTTCATGTTTTGAGTTTTTCCAAATTCGGCTTCCTCTTCTCTCTACACGTGTTTCTTCATCCAACCATTCACCGCAGGCCACGTGGCGCCCTCTGGTTGCGCCACGCGGCCCGCTGTCCATCGCCTCATCCGCCCGCGCCTTCCACCGTTGGATCTCGCTTCAGATCCAACGGCCCAGGCCTTTCCACGTACGTGACCATCTCCCAGCCATCAGATCCGCTTCACCCTTCATCTCCACCGTCCCTTAGCGCCGCGCTCTCAGCTTTCCACGTGGAAGCACCTGCGCCGCTTGATCGCGCCCTCGATCTTCTCATCACAGCCGCCCATCTCCCCGCGAGTCTCGACCCTCAGATCTCCCCCGCGCTCCATCTGATCCCTCCATTCGCGCCGCTCCCTCAGCCAGACACGTGGCGCATCCATCCACCACTGGATCATTCTTCTGATCTTCCATCTCAGCTGACACTTCCACCTCGATCCTCATCCGCTCGATCGGCCCCCACTGTCCATCACAGCCGTTCGTAACCGCCTGATCCACAGCGCGCCACGTGGCGCTTCCATCCGCCTCTGATCGCTCCTTCCCTGATCAGATCTACACCGTCGCTCCACGCTCTGATCTCCACCGTTGGATCACAAGATCCAACGGTGGAGACCTCGTCTCCTACCTCCAGGCGCCCCTCTCCCCCACGTCCCTTGCCTTGCGGGAGGGGCGCCCCCTTTCCTTTTCTGGACACATGTCGGCCATCTCCTCCGGCCGCTGACCTCCCCACGACATCCCCCACTCGTCCCTCTCCCTCGCCAGCTCCCTCGAGCACCACCATCTCCACCACACCCTCCCCACGACGACCACCAACCTCGCCACTCACCCAGCCAGACCACCTCCTTCTCATTATAAATACTCAGCCACCGGCACCGTTCACCCTCATCCGCCACTCCAGGGAGGTCCCTCGAGCTCCAAGCTTCCTATTGGTGACAGCAATTGGTTGATTTGTCGAGCGACGACAGAGATCCAACTCCGGCGAGATCCACGGCCGCCACCACCGTGCCGCAGCCTCCCTCGAGCAGCTGCTAGAGCTCGGGACCCTACCGATCCCTTGAGCGACGACCTGGAGCTCAAAGCTGAGCCCCATTCCCCAGATAACTCCCTTCATCCGCCACTCCAGGGAGGTCCCTCGAGCTCCAAGCTTCCTATTGGTGACAGCAATTGGTTGATTTGTCGAGCGACGACAGAGATCCAACTCCGGCGAGATCCACGGCCGCCACCGCCGTGCCGCAGCCTCCCTCGAGCAGCTGCTAGAGCTCGGGACCCTACCGATCCCTTGAGCGATGACCTGGAGCTCAAAGCTGAGCCCCATTCCCCAGGTAACTCCCTTCATCCGTCCTCCAATCTTCTTCTTCTTTTTCTTGGTTTTTCTCCGCTTTTATTCGCCGTCACCAGCCATCTTCGCGCCTCCCAATCACTCCGACGAGCTTCTTGTTGAAGCTCTGATCCTCGTTGGCCTCTCTACACCTTCAGACACTCTACTCCACCATCCATCGACCTTCAGCTCCGCCACCTGGCCGGAGCTCCGTCACCCGACCACCTCCCTTCGCCTCAGGCCTCGCCGATCACTCCATTCTCCTCCACGAACACCTGCATGCCTCGGCTATACGTCTAACCCTTTGCAGGTCCTAAATTCGTCATTGGCCGGAGCCTCGCCGGAGCTCCCTTCGAGCTTCATCGACACAGAGCTCCAGCACCTCTCCTAGGATCCAGAGGCCACCGGAGGCTTCGCCGTGCACTTCCGCTTCTTCCGAGCTACGTGGGAGCTGACGAAGCTTTTCATCGGCGCTTGGCAACCGAGGCGGAGCTAGGCGACCTTCACCGGAGCACCGCCTTCTCCTCCGCAGGCGGCGGAGGACCGTTAGAGACGAAGAAGCAGCGGTCGTTCGATCATCCGATCAAACGGTCCTCGTCCCGCCACGTACTCCACCACCGCGACATTCCTCAACCGTTCATCGCGCTTCTGATCGACGCCTCGCCAGTCGCCACGTATCTTCATCGACATCCCTTGGATCCATCTTGATCCAAGGCCTTCAGGCCGCCACGTCTCCTTATCCGAGCCTCGGCCTCCAAGCCTAGGCTCGGATGACCCGAAGCTGCACCGAGGCTAGTCCGAACCTCCAGAGGACCCGACCCTCGCCTAAGCCTCCAACGCCCGCCGAACCTAGGTCGGCCACGTGAGGAGCACGTGCGACCTGGGTTATTTGCACAGACGCCCCCGAAGCTTTTGGAAATTACAAGAAGGTCCCTGTGAAGCAGACCCCACGTGAGGAGCACGTGTCTCGTGGAGATTTGCATACTAGTCCTGCATGTTATCGGTAATTGCATTTTAGTCCCTGTCAGCATATTTAATTGTTGAAATTTTAATTTCCAGTATTGCATTTACACCCTTGTGTTTGCACGTGTCCCTAGAGTGCATTTTTCATCATTTTGAGACGCTAAAAATTGCATGTCGTTGGAAATTTTGTCCTCTATCTGTTAGTACACGTGTCTGATTTTTGTTGGTTCACTTGAATTATTAATAAATTAAATGGTTCAGTTGTGACATATTTTGCCCAGTGATGCCTTTTGATTTTTAGTTAATTATCTGTGCCTTCAAAAATCACCAAAAATTCACAGTAGCTTAAGGACATCATTTTTAACACTCCATAAAAATTTCATAACATTTGCACGCATATCGAGGCCTAAATAAATAGTTTAGTTATTTTTTTAAATTAATTTTAATTAATTCATTTCACAGTGAATTTAAGTCTTGTCAATTTTCCTAGGTCCCTTATCATTAGACCCACCTAGGATAATTTTAGTTCTTGAAAAAATTGTGATTTGATATTTATTAAAAATTAAATACTGAAAATCACTCTGTTTGTTTATTTAATTCATAGAAAATTTATTTTGAGTCGAAAAATTCCAAAAAAATTAGTGTAGGTCATTTTCATCATAAATAATCATCTGGCCAATTTTCATTATTTTTGGACTTAGTTTGATACATCAATTAAATTTAACGTTAAATTGGCTAAGATTTGTCTGCATTTGTCTGCATAAGAATTAAAAAGACCAAAAAAAAATTTGATCCTCGAACATCAACACTTGAAAATTGCTGTAATTCACCTAAGGAGACAGTTGCCTCCCTGAGATCGACCTTGGACTCCACCAAGTAAAAAAATATCACCGCTTAAAATTGATTAAAATCTGATTTAAGTGGTTTTTGATTAATCTCTCGTATCCGACTGCAACGAACACTTAACATTAATTTGGACATTAATTTGACCGAGTTAACATAGGGTGCGGGAAGCGTTATCAAAATGGCGCCGTTGCCGGGGAGGCACGGCTTAGGTTAATTGTAGCATATTTTTGAGTGTTTGATTTCCAATCCCCGGGTAGTCTGACCCCCGGTTTTTCTTGTAATTATTTCTCTTATTTATTTTCTTTTTGCATTATTTTTGTGTCACTCTCTGACCTCCAGTTCATTTTTTTGTGCGAGGACCGCGAGGAGTCGGCGACGCTTCGAGGACTTAGCATTTAAATTGTGTTGAGAGAAAGAGAGGCATTGTACTTTTTATTTTTCCTTTGCATTATTTCCAGCGGTTCCCGTTTGGGATCTCGCGCGTGTAAATATAGTGGAAACCGTGTCCCGTGTGCTGTGTGGGTGATTGGTAATTTAGCTTGCACTAGCGGCTCCTCGAGCCACTCTAGGACTTGTTTGTGCTCGTAATCAATAGGACCACACAACACACTTAAAAGACGCACCTAGACCGCAGGACTTAGTCAAAATTAAACCGTTCTTCACGCTAATAGAACTGCCTGTCTAGGAGCGGCTTTCATCGCCTGCATTTGCATGTAGAATAAAGTTTTCAATTCTGTATTGCATCCTGCATCAACAAGCGAAGGGATCATTGTAAGTACTCTCTACTTAGCATACGCATCATTGATTTCAACTTGCATCGGCTTTTCTCGATTTCCCCCTCTGATTTTCTCACTTAAATTAAAAAGGAAATTGGGACTGTCCGATAGGCGTGCTTTGTGGTGGATAAATTAAAGTGATAACTTAACTTAAAATCGGGACTGCTAACAGTATTGACCAATAAAAGAGAATAAAAACTGAAAATTGTTTGCGGGAGACTAATCCCCGACCTTGTTTTCAGGCTGAGTGAGGGTACCTGAGTGTGTGTGAACACCCTAAGGTAGAGCCCAAATCCCTGTCTTTCATATCACGTTCTAACTGATCCTAGCAAATATCACGAGCCGGATATTTTCAGATTCTTTGACTAGTACCAAGTAGCCTCCGCCTGTCTCAGGTAGATAGGGGCGAAATTGCGGTACTTCGCGACAAGCTGCCAGTAACCCCCAGGGGTGAAGTTCCGGCCTTGTCAGCCTCCGCCTGTTTGCAGGTAGATAGGGGCGTGGTCACTGAATCCATCAGCTCGGGATAGGAGCGAAGAAAGGAAGGAGCGGCGGTATCTTAGACGACAGGATAAACAGGGAAGACGCGTCCGGCTCTGAGCCGACTTCCCTTTAGGTCGCGTAATCCTTGCTAGATTTGCTTGAAAATCACACTTAAAAACTACAAGATAAATTGGACTCAACTTTGAGTCCTTCACTGTGTTGAGTGTGAAAACCAGGGTCTTGGATTGTCCTTTTTGCTTGCTTCAGGTAGGAGTAAAATCCTATCTTCTTCTCGCTTATCAAGATGAGTGACTGGGGAGATCTCGACGCACAGTTCACTGATCTCTCTATGAGTCCCCCAAGTAACTCATCTTTTCCGGTCCAAGCGCACCTTGGACCACCCAGGACTCATGACCCTCTTGAGTCCTGGTTCCCTCCTGCTCAGGGTGGTTACTCTCAAACCAACCCTTTTATCTCCTCTAAGATTACCGAGGAAAATCATTGCCTCGGTAATCCCTTCCTTGATTCACCCTCTAACACCGACCTTATTTTCCAATCTCCAGAACTAGAGGGAGAAATGCCGCCAAGGATGCCGCCCGATGAGGACCAGATGAGACAGATTCTTAGACGCCTTGCTGAAGCTGAACAGAAAAATGCCGATCTCACTACACGAATGGGGCAGATAATAGTAGCTGAAGGGATCGACCGACCAATGGTCGATACCTACAACCCGGCGGAGAACGAGATCCAAAATTGGCTAGCACCTGCAGTTCCCGACCAGGCATTCAAGCTGAAGCCCCACTTCCTTAGCCTGCTGCCGATGTTTAACGGAAACCTCAGTGAAGAGCCTTACACTTTCCTCCGTGACTTCGAACTAGTCTGCAACAATCTTAGCCATCCCAATGTTGGCCAAGATTATATCCGGCTAAAGGCCACCCCGTTTGCCTTAGGAGATAAGGCTGCACATTGGCTGAAAAACCTAGGGGTGGTATGTACTACCTGGATGCAGTTCAAGGACCTCTTCTTGAAGAAATTCTACCCACTCAGTAGAACCAATCAGATGCGAACGAAGATTGCCAGCTTCGCCCAAGGACCCTGCGAACCGTTCCACGAGGCTTGGGACAGGTTCAATGACTTAGTACAGAAATGCCCATGCCACGACATTTCTAAGGCGGTCCTAGTCCAAACCTTGTTCTGCGGTCTAACCCCAGAGATGCAGGGGTTAGTCAGTGCCGCCTGTGGAGGAAGCTATCTGAACAAGAACGAACACGCCGTGTGGAAAATCCTAGAGCAGATGGCAGAAACCGGCAGGTCACAGGCCACAAGGGCCTATCAGTTGTCTCCCTCGATTCTATCCAATGAGACAACTAGAAGGACTGTTGCAGATCTGACGGAGGACCTCATCCCCAGCATGGGGATGATTGCAGACAAGCTTACCATGGTCGAGCAGATCCACAAGAGAGTCGCGGAGATGGAGTCTCTTTCGAGCCTTCCCAAGAAGGTGGAGGAACTCTCTGAAAAGGTAGCCAAGATTAAGCTACCTACCCCTTCTGCACCACCTGTACCTGTACATCGAGTCCATCTGGTACAGGAACAGACACCGGGGTCTCAGAGCAGCTGGTATCAGACTTACACCCAGCAGAACCATCATGCACCCCCACCAGTGGAGACAGAGTACGAGGAGCCTCCGCCCGTTTACGAGATCAACGGGCTCTGGTATAGCCGTGACCCACTAGTCCGGCAAATCGAGATGGGGAAGGATCAGGCACACCGCCCAACCCCAGTCTACCAGGAGACCAGGCCCGTCACAATCCCGCGATACCAGTCCAGGCCAGAACAGGGGTACCAGCCGCAGCAGCGCACCTACCAGCAGGGGCCAGCACCGCCCCATCAGCAGCAGTATCGGCACGGCCAGCAGGGCCAGTTCAGGACCGCATCCACTCAGCAGCCAGCCCAGCCCACCGAATTGGAGTCCCTCACCTTGGCGATCCAGACCCTGTCTGATAGGGTCCAGCAGATGCAAAACGACTACCTGGACATGAGAACCGACATCAATCGGGTCTCTCGTGCTCAGGACCAACAAATGGCGCCAAGGACTCCGATTCCCGCACAGGTTCAGGGCCAACCCAAACAGCGTACAGCAAGGCCAGAACCGACCCCGAGATCAGGTATACTATTCAGATAATTATTTATCTGAACATGAGATCCTTTCGTACGATAATGTTAATCATATGTCCCTCAGGAGCGGAAGGACCGTGACCATACCTGATCGGGCACAGGCACAACAGGAAGGAACCTCCGAAACTCTACCTGAGGAGAATTCAGAGGAAGAAGAGGAGGAGCATCACCACCGCCACCGCCAGCAGAAGAAGAGGACATCTGAGTCCTCGAAGCACCAGCCCCGCAGTCATCCAGAGTCTGACGACACCGATGAGCCCGCACCTCCATCTGTGGAGGACCATCCAGAAGAAGCGGAGGAAGCATCACCGGTTTCGCCCAAGCATTTTCCTTTTTGTCAGAGTCCGGGTCAGAGTCTGTATAAAAGTCCGAGTCAGAGTCTTGTTCAGAACTCAGTTCCAGCAGTTAATGAAGATATTTCAGTTCCAGAACCTGAGTTAATAATCCCTTTCCCCCAAGCTCTCAAGGGTGGGAAGAAGAAAGTCAAAAAAATCCAAAAAGATGACCCTGAGATGGTTGAGTTTTGCAATAAATACATCAAGGTCACAATCCCCTTTGACAAGTTCATGGAAATGACCCCTGCATTCCAAAAATACCTTAAGGTGAGATGCACACCTACTAGGGTTAGCAGGAAGACCAAAAGCCGTGTTGAGAAACACGTTCTATCAGTAGCCACGACTTGTGCAATAAAAAACTCGTTTCCTCGGAAACGAAGAGACATGGGTGCACACTACGTAGTGAGTCATGTTGATGACATCGCGTTTGCACGCACTCTCCTGGACAATGGTTCCTCGATCAACTTGATGCCCACAGCCCTCTATGAGCGGCTCAATCTCGGACCTCTCAGAAAATCTAGAGCTATCCTTCAGTTTGCTGACAAATCTACTAAGAGGTCCCAAGGAGAGTTAAGGAACATTGTGATCAAAGTCGAGGGTCAAGAATACATGGTGGACTTCACTGTCCTCGATATGGAAACCCCTCGTAATTGGAGAGATTCCCAAATCATTCTAGGTAGGCCCTTCCTCAGAACAGCAGGGGCCTTATTCGATTATAAGAATGGGAAAATTCAGTTCCAAACTCCAGGCGGAGATTTGGAACTTGAGATGAAGCAAACAAGATGGCAGAGACCGGACTCCGAATCCAGCACCGAATACTCTTCTCTCGAAACAGACTGGGAGCATGTAGACTTAGTTGGGCCATGGAGACAGAACCCAGCCAACACCGATATGTCCATCTCCATTGAAGATAATCCAGTGCATGAGTCAGTCTGCGAGATCGTTAGGAACGAGTACAGCTCTGAGCCTGCATCGCCCTACATCTTCGATGACGTAGAGGCCCAGTTGGGCCTGTCAGTCCTTACATCCTTAGGACAATCGGAAGATGAGGATGACGAGTCGGACAAGGCGTTTGTCGATTGCATGGAGACCTTTGACGATCCGACTCCAGAGCCGAGCTTGGTGGCAGCCACTACAAAACAGGATCCAGCCACTTCCAACACCGAACCAGATCAGATTGAGCCAGACTTCTTAGACGATCATACCATCCCTGAGCTCAAACCTTTACCCACAACTCTGAAGTATGCCTTCCTTGCGGGCCAAGACAAGAAGTTTCCGGTCATTATCAGTTCGCAATTGACCGAGGAGCAGGAATCTCGCTTGCTAGAGATTCTGGAGAAAAACCGCAAGGCAATAGGCTGGAGCATTTCCGATCTCCACGGAATAAATCCCGCTCTGTGTTCGCACCATATTTACTTGGAAAATGAAGCCAAACCCTCTCGTGAATTCCAACGCCGGTTGAATCCAAATTTACGAGAGGTTGTGAAGAAAGAGATAGAAAAATGGTGCGATGCGGGTTTTATTTATCCAATCTCCGACTCTAAGTGGGTGGCCCCAATCCATGTTGTCCCGAAGAAGTCGGGAATTCAGACGACCACCAACGAGGACGGAGAAGAGATCGTGACGAGAGTACCCACGTCGTGGCGCGTTTGTGTGGATTACAGACGCCTAAATGCCGCGACGAAGAAGGATCATTTCCCCCTACCGTTCATTGATCAGATCCTAGAAAGATTAGCGGGGAAAGAATTCTTCTGCTTCCTTGATGGGTTCTCGGGCTACAATCAAGTAGCCATAGCTCCGGAGGACCAGGAAAAGACCACGTTCACATGCCCCTTTGGTACCTATGCTTTCAGGCGCATGCCTTTTGGGCTATGCAATGCTCCAGGTACTTTTCAAAGGTGCATGATTGCTGTATTCGCCGAAATGGTTGGCGAATTCCTGGAAGTCTTCATGGATGACTTCTCGGTCCACGGCGACTCTTTTGATTCCTGCCTTAGGAATTTGGACCGAGTCCTCAAAAGATGTTGTGAGGTCAATCTGGTGCTCTCCTGGGAGAAAAGTCACTTCATGGTGACGGAGGGCATAGTGTTGGGGCATGTCATCTCCAAGAGAGGAATGGAGGTTGACCCTGCCAAGGTGGACGTGATCAGACGACTCCAGCTACCAACCAACGTACGGCAGTTGCGGTCGTTCCTCGGGCATGTCGGATTTTATCGAAGATTTATCAAAGATTTCTCTAAGATTGCCCGACCGCTAACTGAGCTTTTAGGCAAAGACGCGGAGTTTATTGTCGATCACAAGTGTCTTGAGGCCTTTAAGCTGTTACAAGGAATGATCATGGACGCACCCATCTTACAAGCCCTAGATTGGTCTCTCCCTTTTGAGATCATGACGGACGCCTCAGATTATGCTGTTGGGGCTGTGTTGGGACAAAGAAGAGATGGCGTCCCGTTTGCAATTCACTACGCAAGCAAAGTGCTTGATTCTGCTCAGCGTAACTATACAGTTACCGAAAAGGAAATGCTTGCGGTAGTGTTTGCCTTGGACAAATTCAGATCTCATTTAATCGGATCCAAGGTAACTGTGTTCACAGACCACACGGCACTACGATATTTGATGGAGAAGAAGGACGCGAAGGCGCGTCTTCTTCGTTGGATTTTACTTATCCAGGAGTTTGATTTGGACATCCGTGATAAACCTGGAAAGAAGAACGTAGTGGCCGATCATCTCTCTCGTCTCGAAAATCTTAATACTTCCGAGGTTTCCCCAATTCGAGACTCCTTCCCTGACGAGTCGATTTTTATTATCGACTCACTCCCATGGTACGCCAATATCGTGAACTATCTTGTCTCCAAGAAAGTTCCCGAGGATTGGCCCAAGAGCCAAATCGACCGACTAAAGTCGGACGCTAGACACTACCATTGGGAGGATCCGATCCTTTTCTTTGAAGGACCGGATTGTGTCTGGAGGCGTTGTATTCCTCAGGAGGAATACCAAAGTGTCCTTTCTTTATGCCATAGCTTAGAGGCAGGAGGACACCACTCCGGGAAGAGGACCGCATGGAAGGTACTTCAGTGTGGTTTTTACTGGCCGACTCTGTTTCGCGATGCCACTGCCTTCGCGAAGTCGTGCCCAGTTTGCCAGAGAATGGGAGGAACCGTTGGTTCCAAGGATGAGATGCCAATGCAGCCGGTCATCATTTGTGATGTCTTTGACGCCTGGGGCATCGATTTCATGGGCCCATTCCCTGTCAGCCACGGATTCGAATACATCCTTCTTGCGGTTGACTACCTATCCAGATGGGTGGAGGCTATCCCGACCCGAGCCGCAGACAGCAGGACTGTCTGTAAATTTATCAGAGAGCACATAATCTCTAGGTTCGGGATCCCCAAAATGATGATATCAGATGGGGGTAGCCACTTTGTGAATCGGGAGGTGAAGAAACTCCTGAAGGACTACGGCATCGAACACCGTGTCGCGAGTCCTTACCACCCACAAACTAATGGTATGGCTGAGGTGTCCAATAGGGAGGTAAAAACCATATTGCAAAAGCTTGTCCGCCCGGACAGGAAGGACTGGTCTCAGATCTTGGATCAAGTCCTCTGGGCGTATAGGACGGCTTACAAGACACCGTTAGGCACCTCCCCATTCCGAATGGTATTCGGAAAGCCGTGCCATTTGCCCGCAGAGTTAGTACACAAATCAGAATGGGCAATAAAGAAGGTCAACTGGAACACACACCTGGGCCAGAAACAGAGAGACATGGATCTGAATGAGCTTGCGGAAGTCAGAAACCGAGCATACGACAACATTGTGGTGTACAAGGACAAAGTGAAGCGTTGGCACGATAGATATATCAGACGAAAGACCTTTGCTCCTGGACAGAAGGTATGGTTGTTCAATGCCAGGCTGAAGACTTTCCAAGGCAAATTAAAGTCTAAGTGGACGGGACCATTCATTGTCCGAACGGTGCATGATAGTGGTTGTATCGAGATCTCAGATCTCGCAGATGACGCACCGACATTCCTAGTAAATGGACAGCTGTTGAAGCACTTCGTCGAATCCAATGAACAGTTAGTCCATGTAGAGGAGATTGTATTCATACGCGAGACAGATACAACAGATACATCTCAAGCCGCGTATGAGACCTTGCAGCAATGAACTCCAGCCATCAGCAGCATCTTCAAAAGATTCAGACCGACTCATTTGTATATATCTCATTCTTCCTGTATATCCTATCCTTTACCTCCACGATTCTGGTAACCCATCCCCACATCATCGAACCATTATCTTGGACTACACTTTGGATGACCAAATCCTAAGTATAGGGGGGAGGGGTAATCCGAATCGAGTCACTATACATTCTCCAAATCACATCGGTTCTCACACTCATTCCGGTCCTATACTTAGGCTGACTAAAGCCTAAGTATAGGGGGAACCGATGCCCGCTTTATACACTCATCTATCCCTCGTCCGCCCCCATTACTGATCTTCTTATACACTTAGGCTGTCAGAGCCTAAGTATAGGGGGGCGAGACGACTTCTATACTTTCTATTCCTCTTTGGCTCTCCTACGCTTAGCACGAGCTATGTCTTTTTCCTCGCTCTTCGTGCTCTGAGGACATAGCACACGCTAAGTATAGGGGGGCGTGTATATATTACATATATACTTTACCCATAGCTCGTACTTTCGCGTATTTTTGTATATATAATTACAATAATTACGGCTGGGTAAAAATGAAAAAAAAAATTTAATATAGGCTTCTTATTTACTCTCGCATATCATCTCTGCATAAAAAAATAATAACAAGAGTCTTGCATTTTCATAGCATGACATCTCATCTCATCTGCATACCTTGCATATGCGAAGTGAAAAGTTAGTGGGTTCTAGACCAAGTTATGAGTAAATATTGAGGATGGACTTGATTTGACCTTAATTCACCTAATTTCAGAGGAACCTTATAGGAACTGGAGTTAAGATTCTCAGGTCAAGAGACTTAATTCTTTGAGTCCGCATGTCTATGTTCACATGTCATCTTAACCAGTCTAAGTAGAATATCTCGTGCATACGCAGGATTCTTATAGATAATGACCTAACTTGGACGAGCACTATGCACGTAGCTCTTCACTGATGAGGTGGTGAGGAGGTAGAATCCTTTAACTTGGAGTAGCACACGGGTGGAAACATCCGTCCTCCTCTAGGGAGGGAAGTGCGTCTCAACCTAGTCTAGTGGTGTTGACATCTAAGGACAGGGTGCTGTGGGTTGCAATAATGCTTCAAAAGAGGGATAGTCTACTGACTCAAGAGGAAAAACTCCTGATGTACATGCTGCTTTCTAAAAAAAAAAATTTGCAAAAACTCCAAAAAATTAGACAGGTTCAAGAAAAAAATAAAATACCTGTCGGAGCCTGTATACTAGTAAAGAAATGCAGCTGGATGACTTGGCTACACTGGTCAGGCATCCCGGGATAGGTAGCTACACTGGCTACCGTCCATTCTCTTCTCTACCCCCTCCTCTTGAGTTGGTCGCACTTGAACTTAGAAGGGAATACCCCGCTCCTCGAGGAAAGAGTTACTATACCGGGTTATTGAGTTACCTTGTTAGAGGAGGCTGGTTCCGAGCCATTTCTGATGTGGAGAGTTGCAAATCACTTACACAGTACAAGTAAGAATCATAGTCATCAGAAATTTGCGTTTGAGGACTTGTTCTGACCAGACTATTGAGGCGTCTTGAATAGAAGACTTGTGGAACTTGAAGTCTGTTAGGTCTTAAGTCCAGGTCCAAATAAGGTTCCGCCACACAATTAATCCAAAGTTTGAGTCAGGCTCCATTTTTCAACTTTTGTTCATGACCTTGGTATGGAACCCAAAATCATTTCACTCTTGCATTTCATTTTAGTTGCTCGGGGACGAGCAAGGTTTAAGTATAGGGGGTTGATGAATCTGTGATTCATCACATCAAAAGTCAAAAATAGAGCCTTGTTCCCGAGAAAATAGAGGCATATTTCCTTTTATCTTGCATAAATAACACTCATGCATGCATCCATAATTCATGCATTTTAGCAGCTCATCTGCATTTAAATAAGAAGCCAAAAATCCCCTGTAAAATACCTCTTCATCAAAATAACTTCTTCTCTATAATATATATATATATATTCCTTAATAATATAGGGAAGATTGCTAAAAATCACCCTTGTAGAATAGCCACAATAGCCGGAGAACCTTTGTACATTAAAACACAAATAAAGCCCTCATACAAACTCCTAATTAGGTCTACTCATTCTTAGATTACTACATATTAAAAGACCTTCAAAATGAGACTAATTTCATTGAAATTGGAGCTTGTATGAGAGACTTGGGTTTTTGGGTCATTCTGTATACTACATATGTATATTTATGTATCCTTGTATTTATGTATCATATTTGACCTCATCTCCGTCTTTGGTCAACATGAAACTTGTAGATCTCATTAAGATCTACAACTTTCATGTTTTGAGTTTTTCCAAATTCAGCTTCCTCTTCTCTCTACACGTGTTTCTTCATCCAACCATTCACCGCAGGCCACGTGGCGCCCTCTGGTTGCGCCACGCGGCCCGCTGTCCATCGCCTCATCCGCCCGCGCCTTCCACCGTTGGATCTCGCTTCAGATCCAACGGCCCAGGCCTTTCCACGTACGTGACCATCTCCCAGCCATCAGATCCGCTTCACCCTTCATCTCCACCGTCCCTTAGCGCCGCGCTCTCAGCTTTCCACGTGGAAGCACCTGCGCCGCTTGATCGCGCCCTCGATCTTCTCATCACAGCCGCCCATCTCCCCGCGAGTCTCGACCCTCAGATCTCCCCCGCGCTCCATCTGATCCCTCCATTCGCGCCGCTCCCTCAGCCAGACACGTGGCGCATCCATCCACCACTGGATCATTCTTCTGATCTTCCATCTCAGCCGACGCTTCCACCTCGATCCTTATCCGCTCGATCGGCCCCCACTGTCCATCACAGCCGTTCGTAACCGCCTGATCCACAGCACGCCTTGTGGCGCTTCCATCCGCCTCTGATCGCTCCTTCCCTGATCAGATCTACACCGTCGCTCCACGCTCTGATCTCCACCGTTGGATCACAAGATCCAACGGTGGAGACCTCGTCTCCTACCTCCAGGCGCCCCTCTCCCCCACGTCCCTTGCCTTGCGGGAGGGGCGCCCCCTTTCCTTTTCTGGACACACGTCGGCCATCTCCTCCGGCCGCTGACCTCCCCACGACATCCCCCACTCGTCCCTCTCCCTCGCCAGCTCCCTCGAGCACCACCATCTCCACCACACCCTCCCCACGACGACCATCAACCTCGCCACTCACCCAGCCAGACCACCTCCTTCTCATTATAAATACTCAGCCACCGGCACCGTTCACCCTCATCCGCCACTCCAGGGAGGTCCCTCGAGCTCCAAGCTTCCTATTGGTGACAGCAATTGGTTGATTTGTCGAGCGACGACAGAGATCCAACTCCGGCGAGATCCACGGCCGCCACCGCCGTGCCGCAGCCTCCCTCGAGCAGCTGCTAGAGCTCGGGACCCTACCGATCCCTTGAGTGACGACCTGGAGCTCAAAGCTGAGCCCCATTCCCCAGGTAACTCCCTTCATCCGCCACTCCAGGGAGGTCCCTCGAGCTCCAAGCTTCCTATTGGTGACAGCAATTGGTTGATTTGTCGAGCGACGACAGAGATCCAACTCCGGCGAGATCCACGGCCGCCACCGCCGTGCCGCAGCCTCCCTCGAGCAGCTGCTAGAGCTCGGGACCCTACCGATCCCTTGAGCGACGACCTGGAGCTCAAAGCTGAGCCCCATTCCCCAGGTAACTCCCTTCATCCGTCCTCCAATCTTCTTCTTCTTTTTCTTGGTTTTTCTCCGCTTTTATTCGCCGTCACCAGCCATCTTCGCGCCTCCCAATCACTCCGACGAGCTTCTTGTTGAAGCTCTGATCCTCGCTGGCCTCTCTACACCTTCAGACACTCTACTCCACCATCCATCGACCTTCAGCTCCGCCACCTGGCCGGAGCTCCGTCACCCGACCACCTCCCTTCGCCTCAGGCCTCGCCGATCACTCCATTCTCCTCCACGAACACCTGCACGCCTCGGCTATACGTCTAACCCTTTGCAGGTCCTAAATTCGTCATTGGCCGGAGCCTCGCCGGAGCTCCCTTCGAGCTTCATCGACACAGAGCTCCAGTACCTCTCCCAGGATCCAGAGGCCACCGGAGGCTTCGCCGTGCACTTCCGCTTCTTCCGAGCTACGTGGGAGCTGACGAAGCTTTTCATCAGTGCTTGGCAACCGAGGCGGAGCTAGGCGACCTTCACCGGAGCACCGCCTTCTCCTCCGCAGGCGGCGGAGGACCGTTAGAGACGAAGAAGCAGCGGCCGTTCGATCATCCGATCAAACGGTCCTCGTCCCGCCACGTACTCCACCACCGCGACAGTCCTCAACCGTTCATCGCGCTTCTGATCGACGCCTCGCCAGTCGCCACGTATCTTCATCGACATCCCTTGGATCCATCTTGATCCAAGGGCCTTCAGGCCGCCACGTCTCCTTATCCGAGCCTCGGCCTCCAAGCCTAGGCTCGGATGAACCGAAGCTGCACCGAGGCTAGTCCGAACCTCCAGAGGACCCGACCCTCGCTCCAAGCCTCCAACGCCCGCCGAACCTAGGTCGGCCACGTGAGGAGCACGTGCGACCTGGGTTATTTGCACAGACGCCCCCGAAGCTTTTGGAAATTACAAGAAGGTCCCTGTGAAGCAGACCCCACGTGAGGAGCACGTGTCTCATGGAGATTTGCATACTAGTCCTGCATGTTATCGGTAATTGCATTTTAGTCCCTGTCAGCATATTTAATTGTTGAAATTTTAATTTCCAGTATTGCATTTACACCCTTGTGTTTGCACGTGTCCCTAGAGTGCATTTTTCATCATTTTGAGACGCTAAAAATTGCATGTCGTTGGAAAATTTGTCCTCTATCTGTTAGTACACGTGTCTGATTTTTGTTGGTTCACTTGAATTATTAATAAATTAAATGGTTCAGTTGTGACATATTTTGCCCAGTGATGCCTTTTGATTTTTAGTTAATTATCTGTGCCTTCAAAAATCACCAAAAATTCACAGTAGCTTAAGGACATCATTTTTAACACTCCATAAAAATTTCATAACATTTGCACGTATATCGAGGCCTAAATAAATAGTTTAGTGATTTTTTTAAATTAATTTTAATTAATTCATTTCACAGTGAATTTAAGTCTTGTCAATTTTCCTAGGTCCCTTATCATTAGACCCACCTAGGATAATTTTAGTTCTTGAAAAAATTGTGATTTGATATTTATTAAAAATTAAATACTGAAAATCACTCTGTTTGTTTATTTAATTCATAGAAAATTTATTTTGAGTCGAAAAATTCCAAAAAAATTAGTGTAGGTCATTTCATCTGGCCAATTTTCATTATTTTTGGACTTAGTTTGATACATCAATTAAATTTAACGTTAAATTGGCTAAGATTTGTCTGCATTTGTCTGCATAAGAATTAAAAAGACCAAAAAAAAATTTGATCCTCGAACATCAACACTTGAAAATTGCTGTAATTCACCTAAGGAGACAGTTGCCTCCCTGAGATCGACCTTGGACTCCACCAAGTAAAAAAATATCACCGCTTAAAATTGATTAAAATCTGATTTAAGTGGTTTTTGATTAATCTCTCGTATCCGACTGCAACGAACACTTAACATTAATTTGGACATTAATTTGACCGAGTTAACATAGGGTGCGGGAAGCGTTATCAAAATGGCGCCGTTGCCGGGGAGGCACGGCTTAGGTTAATTGTAGCATATTTTTGAGTGTTTGATTTCCAATCCCCGGGTAGTCTGACCCCCGGTTTTTCTTGTAATTATTTCTCTTATTTATTTTCTTTTTGCATTATTTTTGTGTCACTCTCTGACCTCCAGTTCATTTTTTTGTGCGAGGACCGCGAGGAGTCGGCGACGCTTCGAGGACTTAGCATTTAAATTGTGTTGAGAGAAAGAGAGGCATTGTACTTTTTATTTTTCCTTTGCATTATTTCCAGCGGTTCCCGTTTGGGATCTCGCGCGTGTAAATATAGTGGAAACCGTGTCCCGTGTGCTATGTGGGTGATTGGTAATTTAGCTTGCACTAGCGGCTCCTCGAGCCACTCTAGGACTTGTTTGTGCTCGTAATCAATAGGACCACACAACACACTTAAAAGACGCACCTAGACCGCAGGACTTAGTCAAAATTAAACCGTTCTTCACGCTAATAGAACTGCCTGTCTAGGAGCGGCTTTCATCGCCTGCATTTGCATGTAGAATAAAGTTTTCAATTCTGTATTGCATCCTGCATCAACAAGCGAAGGGATCACTGTAAGTACTCTCTACTTAGCATACGCATCATTGATTTCAACTTGCATCGGCTTTTCTCGATTTCCCCCTCTGATTTTCTCACTTAAATTAAAAAGGAAATTGGGACTGTCCGATAGGCGTGCTTTGTGGTGGATAAATTAAAGTGATAACTTAACTTAAAATCGGGTCTGCTAACAGTATTGACCAATAAAAGAGAATAAAAACTGAAAATTGTTTGCGGGAGACTAATCCCCGACCTTGTTTTCAGGCTGAGTGAGGGTACCTGAGTGTGTGTGAACACCCTAAGGTAGAGCCCAAATCCCCGTCTTCCATATCACATTCTAACTGATCCTAGCAAATATCACGAGCCGGATATTTTCAGATTCTTTGACTAGTACCAAGTAGCCTCCGCCTGTCTCAGGTAGATAAGGGCGAAATTGCGGTACTTCGCGATAAGCTGCCAGTAACCCCCAGGGGTGAAGTTCCGGCCTTGTCAGCCTCCACCTGCTTGCAGGTAGATAGGGGCGTGGTCACTGAATCCATCGGCTCGGGATAGGAACGAAGAAAGGAAGGAGCGGCGGTATCTTAGACGACAGGATAAACAGGGAAGACGCGTCCGGCTCTGAGCCGACTTCCCTTTAGGCCGCGTAATCCTTGCTAGATTTGCTTGAAAATCACACTTAAAAACTACAAGATAAATTGGACTCAACTTTGAGTCCTTCACTGTGTTGAGTGTGAAAACCAGGGTCTTGGATTGTCCTTTTTGCTTGCTTCAGGTAGGAGTAAAATCCTATCTTCTTCTCGCTTATCAAGATGAGTGACTGGGGAGATCTCGACGCACAGTTCACTGATCTCTCTATGAGTCCCCCAAGTAACTCATCTTTTCCGGTCCAAGCGCACCTTGGACCACCCAGGACTCATGACCCTCTTGAGTCCTGGTTCCCTCCTGCTCAGGGTGGTTACTCTCAAACCAACCCTTTATCTCCTCTAAGATTACCGAGGAAAATCATTGCCTCGGTAATCCCTTCCTTGATTCACCCTCTAACACCGACCTTATTTTCCAATCTCCAGAACTAGAGGGAGAAATGCCGCCAAGGATGCCGCCCGATGAGGACCAGATGAGACAGATTCTTAGACGCCTTGCTGAAGCTGAACAGAAAAATGCCGATCTCACTGCACGAATGGGGCAGATAATAGTAGCTGAAGGGATCGACCGACCAATGGTCGATACCTACAACCCGACGGAGAACGAGATCCAAAATTGGCTAGCACCTGCAGTTCCCGACCAGGCATTCGAGCTGAAGCCCCACTTCCTTAGCCTGCTGCCGAAGTTTAACGGAAACCTCAGTGAAGAGCCTTACACTTTCCTCCGTGACTTCGAACTAGTCTGCAACAATCTTAGCCATCCCAATGTTGGCCAAGATTATATCCAGCTAAAGGCCACCCCGTTTGCCTTAGGAGATAAGGCTGCACATTGGCTGAAAAACCTAGGGGTGGTATGTACTACCTGGATGCAGTTCAAGGACCTCTTCTTGAAGAAGTTCTACCCACTCAGTAGAACCAATCAGATGCGAACGAAGATTGCCAGCTTCGCCCAAGGACCCTGCGAACCGTTCCACGAGGCTTGGGACAGGTTCAATGACTTAGTACAGAAATGCCCATGCCACGGCATTTCTAAGGCGATCCTAGTCCAAACCTTGTTATGCGGTCTAACCCCAGAGATGCAGGGGTTAGTCAGTGCCGCCTGTGGAGGAAGCTATCTGAACAAGAACGAACACGCCGTGTGGAAAATCCTAGAGCAGATGGCAGAAACCGGCAGGTCACAGGCGACAAGGGCCTATCAGTTGTCTCCCTCGATTCTATCCAATGAGACAACTAGAAGGACTATTGCAGATCTGACGGAGGACCTCATCCCCAGCATGGGGATGATTGCAGACAAGCTTACCATGGTCGAGCAGATCCACAAGAGAGTCACGGAGATGGAGTCTCTTTCGAGCCTTCCCAACAAGGTGGAGGAACTCTCTGAAAAGGTAGCCAAGATTAAGCTACCTACCCCTTCTGCACCACCTGTACCTGTACATCGAGTCCATCTTGTACAGGAACAGACACCGGGGTCTCAGAGCAGCTGGAATCAAACAATCAACACATGTAAGCAGTTCACTATTTTATTTACGGAAAGAAGACTGACCCGATCCGCCATTAGACTTCTAGCTTCCTTGATGAGAAGGAAGGACAAAAAGGGATTACCTTGGCTTTTGTATAATAGATATAATGGCTGGATGGAAGGCGAGACTAGATTGGAGCTGCTTTCTCGAGAAAGGATGTTGACAGAGATGTCTTTTGATTCCGAAACTGGTACCTTTGATCAAGACCAAGCACTGAACGAATGAAGAAGGTCGTTGCGAAAAAAAAGTCGCTCTCTATTAGTCTAGAGAAGAAGTTGGGGCAAAGAGGGTAAAAGAGAGGTTCTACGGGCTCTTTCTTGTTCATTATTAGAGTGAGAAAGAGGCCAGCATCTATTCTTTGACTGTGGATGCAGATCGGAAGACAGGGAAAGGAAATCTCTGTCCCTGAAGAAGAGGCATGGGAAGGGGAAAGATGCGAGGGTTCTTTGCCTGAGCTTTTCATTGATGAGGAAAGAGAGTCTCCAATCTTCACCCCTTTGATATAGTATCTAGAAATCCAGCCGTTAACCCTTCTCTACCATTTTCGATGTCCGAGAGGGCTTATGGAATAACGTTGGATAGAGCCAACGAAACGACCAAATGAGAGAGAGCTTCTTCGCCCCTCTGTGAGTGAAGCAAGCGGTACAACCACCGAAATTAAAAACAAGGAGCACGAAAATAGTACGAAGTAGTCAAAATTCTCAAAATAAAAGAATTTTTATTGGTTTTTAATTTTGTATTTTTTTTAGTTTTTAATAAGAAAACAAAATCAACCAAAAAATAAGAGCAAACAAGCACACCAATCTATAAAACTAAAGATACTCATAGAATTAAGATAAAAATATTTTTGAATTTTTGAGGTTTGAAAATATTTTTTGTAATTTTCTGGAATTATCTGAAGGTTTTGTGGTTTTTTAAAAATAAAAAGTGCACAAAAATGTAAACGGTGCACAACCAGGACTAAATTGCAAGTTAAAATTATTTAAAATGCCCTAAAATCCTAGACAGAAATTTTATGATAAAATATGAATCAAAACCTATGAACATGAACTAAAAATGGAATTTTTGGATTTTTATTTGATTTTATCTGATTTTTATAAGATTTTAGATGTTTTGTAATTTTTAGGGTTTTGAAAAGTTTTTTCAATCAAAATTAATACTTAAATAAAACACACAAAAATGTATCCATTGGAATTTTTATAGTATTTTTAAAACATTTTTCGAATTTCTATGATTTTTCTAAGTTAGACAAGGATATTTTTGAAGGTTTTTGAATTTTTAAAAATATAAAATACAAAGAAATTAATCCAATAAAATCATAATAAATATTACAAACCAATAAGAGTAAATGGTATTTTTTAGGGAATTTTTTGAATTAATTTGCTATTTATTAAGTCCAATAAAAGACATGTAATTAGTCACAGCTCACGGGGACCTCTTTGCAAATACTTTATGTTCGTGGCCAAAATCAATAACACAATATAAAAGTCCAGGGTCAATACTGTAAAAATCCCACTCAATTCATATACATGCTCAATACTGGGTGCACGGGGGTATACATGCAATTTTCAAAAATAAACATCCATTCAGTAACAACATAAAAGTTCCAGGCAAAATGTGCAAATAATCCAAAACTCATGTGGGACTGCATGTGCTAAAGACTGAGAGGGACTAAACTACAAATAGCTAAAAGCTCGAGGTCTAAACTGTAAAAGTGCTGAACTACAATATTTATTTAATGGACTAAACAGGAAAACATAAACATGCAGGGGTAAAAAGGCAATATACCCTAAGGGCACGTGGCACATGCGGAGGGCAGCTCTGACGTATGGTGTTGATTGCCTCCTGCTGCTAATCTGACGGTGTAGAGAATGTCTGGAACGTGTGCATCAAATGTGTCAGGGGGCGACAAATCTAATGGCTAAATGGTTTCTCTATCGGGCGGCTACGATAGAATCAAGCAGAAGGGGTATCATCTAATGGCGGGGAGCGGGTCTACAAGAACTCCTCCTAGGCGAATTTTGATCGAGCGAGGGAAGAAATACGCCGACCCGATGGAAGATCTGGGAGCTCCAACAACCTCGTGGAAGCACTGCGCATCGAACTAGAAGCTCCGATGAAGACGATGACAACCGGATAAGCGTGGAGATGGCTTCTCGCCTAGAGCTGCTCCGCCTTGCATCAGGGGAGCCAAATGACCCTCCTTGCACGCGTACTGTCCTGCAAAGGGTAGAAGGGACTTGAAGCTATGATGTGGTCCTAGTTATTGCGGCTGGAAAGAGAGAAGCGACGCGGGTGATGCTCGACCTCCGACGAAGGCAGGAGAAGGAGGCCTCAGTCTTAATCTCACTCCGGTGAGTGAGATGTAGTGTGATCAGACTGCGTAGGAAGATGCATGGCAAGGTGTAGCGTCGATCGGAATGGGTGAATGGGTGTAACGGGGCTCCGACCAGCTGGTAGGAGCAAGGAAAATGATGGTGGTGCAGAGTGGAAAAGTCGGATCGAGGATGGAACTACAATGGATGAAAACGGTACCTGAAGATTTGGAGGAGCTCCTGAGCTTCAGGCAAGCATCGAGGTGATGGCCTCAACCGGGCTGTGACTGGCCAAGGAGGCTAAACATGGCGGTGATCCGACCACGTAGCTTGAACTATGTCGATTCAACACCAATCCGAGCTCCGAAGGTCGCTCCAGGCTGCTTTCACTCAGGTGGAGGTGGTTAGGATTCGAAAGGGTGGTAAGGAACGAGTTGTTGCGCTAAGGAGGCCGAAGAAGATTATTTAGGGGTTGCCTAGGGTCGAAGAAGATCAGAGCGATACGCGGAACCCTAGGCAGATCCGATTGTGCCTAGGGATCCACGAGAATCATAGAACATCATGCTACAATCGGGTGTAGGATTCGAGCCATGACGAGGTCGGGTTCAGGCATGAAAATGTGGAGAAGAAGCTTCAGCGAAAGGTTTTTGACTCGACCCGGTCTTGAAGGGGACATTGACAGGGGACAACAATCCAGCTTGGACCAATCAGATTTATGGATTTACATAATAAAGAAAAATTCAATAAAAATAGTAAATGAATTTGAAATAAAAACATATAAAATAAAAAAATGTTTATAATTTTTCAAAGTATTTTTATGTGATTTTCAAATATTTTTATGAAAAATAAATTAATATATATACAATATATAGTAGTATATATAGGTATATTATACCTATATATTATGTACATTTATTTTTATTTTATTATTTTTTACACACATGTCCTTATTTTATGTTTTATTTATTTACAACATAATTTAAAGAGCATAGAATAATTTTTATTTTATTTTTACAAATTATTAATAGTATATAATAAATAGTGGATGTGATATGTACATGTGTCTTTCATACAAAGGTTTGATGATTTTGTTTTTATTTTTCTTTTATTTTTTCTTATTTTTATTTTATTTTTATAATATTATTAACACTATATAAAATAGTGTAAAAGAATAAAGTAATTTATGTTTTATCAAAAATAAATAAATAAATAATGTGTACAAGTATATGTGTTATATGCAATACATAGTATACCCTATCTCTCTCTACTTATTTTATTTTGCGATCAGGTCAAGTCTTGACCTTCTCTTGGGGTTTGGGTCACACTATATTTATCCCAAATACATCATTCTTTTTATTTTCCTTTATTATTTTATTTTTTCTAAAAATGCATGCTAAATATGCAATATTAACAAGAGCATACAGAAAGCTAAATTATCATATTTACATGTATTTATAGGGTATTTTGCCAAGAAGAAGAGCTAAAATAAAAGAATAAAGAGTGAGAGTCATGGATTCATCAAAATCGTAACTAATTCAATAAAAATCCTAAAAAATACATACTATATATTGTTTTAAAGGTATTTTATATTACTTTTTAATAAAAATAAAAACAAAAATATTTACTTACTTTTAATATTTTAAAAATCAAAAATAAAATCTATTTTCAAATAAAAATATAGTCTTAAACATTAAAAACCAAGTAAAAATAATAAAATAATTTCAAAAAATAAATAAAAATAATAAAATACTCAAAACTTATAAAAATCAAAAAATTAAAACTAAAATATAAAATTACAAAATGTATACATATATTCTTACATAGGTATATTAAAATAACAAAAATAATATAAAATTCATAAAAATCAAATGAAAATCCAGGAAATCCTTAAAAATAAATAAAAATTAGGAAACTCATTACCTTAGTTTTCTCTATTATTTACCTTAGTTTCTTACAGTTTGTCTCCCTGGGTTCAACACTCCCTTACTTGACACTATACACCTCTAGTTTAGGAGTATAAATAAAATAAATAATTTTTTTTGTAAAAATTACCCGACTGACACAACGATGATAGTTTCTTCTTTTAGAGCTATCAGGTTGGGTGTTTTTCAATTGAGTCTTAGTTAAAAGAAATACTTGAATGCAAAATAATGCTCTAGCTCTCATGCCACTTGCAATTGGAAAAAAAAACTATATCATGGAAAGAGGCATAAATCCTTAGAATTTCTATATGCACTTGCGGTAAAAGTCTTATGTATGCATCAATGTGCACTCGACCTTATTTATCTAATCCAATTAGCTTAGTTATAGTAGTTATCAAAAAAATCCCGGACCAACATATTAGGAAATGATGAGATGCAAGCTCATCATGATAATTCAGTAATAAATTATTTACTGAGGAGAAATATTAAATGCACAAAACATCCCACTGTAAGCATGAATCAAACACATTAGGATGAATATCAAATTAAGGGACTCTTGGTGATAGGCTCAAAACAAAAGAGGGCTTAAACATTGAACGAATTTCATGAATGATGCCCATTTATTCATAGATCAGAACTCTTTCACCAGCCCGACCCAAAAGAGGCAATCACCTCGCGGGGACAGATAATAGCCCACCAAGTAAAATCCAGTTTAGAAACAACACAAGGGGCCATGTACATCGGTGAATAAAAGACATACAAACATTGAGTAAAATGAGGTGGGCACAATCATAAAGTCACCACACAAGTAATGACCATGTTTCCTAGATGCAAAAAGAACATAGATAACTTTAAAAGATAGGGCTAAAGCATAAAAGGACGCATATTTAACCCTACAAGTAATACAAGTTAAGTATGTGGATGGAGATCTATACGAGTTATATCCAAAACAACCAAGGGTATCCATGACAAAAACACAACTCACAATTTCTTTGCATGGGAAGCCATGTACCCAATTAATGAGTGCCTCTTCCCCTCCTGTTAACCGCCATCTACACCAAAACCTCCCCTACCGCAGTAAGCAACCACCTAAACCCTACACACGGTTGCTTGAACATGACGATAAGATATCAGATCATCTGTTGTAAGTGAATTATAACATGTTGTAATCATGCGGATGCACGCCATGTGCAAAGAGCCCATCCAACGGCTAAGCCACCTCAAACTGGAACCATCCCCCACCTGGCCAACACAAAACCCTCCCTCATCCTTCGATGCCCTCCTCCCTGAAACCCTCCTTGCCCCAGCGAGCTAACCTCCTCGAAGTGCAACCCCTCATCATGCATCCCCCTCATCGTGCGTCCACCTTGCCATGCTTCCCCCTCGGCTAACCTCGTTGCGCACTGATGAATCATTGATTCATCGCTTTATTATTTCATTTTGGCTAAAATCCTTGGTAAATGCATGTAAATATTCACTAATTCCCACTAATTGACATTCTATTCACATTTATTAATATTATATATTTAACACATATTTTATCCAAAATAAAATAATAAAGCGAAAAAGAAAAATAAAAGAAAAAGAAGGATGCAGATATGTAATATATACATACTGATCCTAATACCGAGACCAGGTCAATATTGACATGGTCGATAAAATAAATAAGTAGGAGGAGATAATGATCCTAATTTATAAAAATGTTAGAAAAACAAGATTATAAATTTACATTTACACATTTTTTCACCTTGTACAAATTTCACTTAATCTCTAAGATCATTTCAAATCAAAATATTTTCTTCACGAAAGTTGTTTATAATAGTATATACTAATTATAAAAATATCATAAAAAATATTAAATGGATATTAATTAACTAGGATGAACGGAAAAAGCAGTAAAAGTCAACTTCCAATATTCATAACTATTTATAGAAAACCCAAATTGACCAAACTCACTTTTAAACTTCATTTTATAATTCAAACTATTTATTAAAAATAACAAAAAATATTAGAATAAAACGTGTGAGTTTTGGCGTTTGGGCCGCTTTGTTTATATGTATTATGTGTATAATCTTCCCTATTTTCTAGTTAATTATTTCGAACCCCTTTGACTTGATTATTCTTCTAATATGTTTATAAAAATCAGTAGAAAAAAAATAAAAATATAACTTAAAGTAAAATACAATAAATCCTGAAGCCACGAAGCCGTGCCCCTAAATTTTTGGACCTCATAACTCGGACATATGGACTCTAAATTAGGTGTACTCACTTTTAAAATTCTTTTTATAAAATCAAACGAAACTAATTTCATTCAAATGGAGTTAATATGAAAAAAGTAGGTTTTGGAACCCTATTGGTATAAATTGTACAATGTATCTTTATTTTATTTTATTTAATATAGGTCATTTCTTATATTTTTATAATTCATTAATATTTTATTACTAAAATAATAAATAAATAAAAATTTATTTATTTATTTATTTATTTATTTATCTAATTACATACTTATTAAATTATTATTTATCAGTATTTATTTATTCATTTATTAATTTAATTTAATTCTTTAATTACCAATTATTTATTTTACTTATGCAATTAATTAATCATTTTTTTATATTTAGTTTTTATTTTCCTTTCTCTCTCCTCCCTTTCTTCCCTTCTTCCCAGTCACCCCCTTCCAACTCCTTCTTCTTCTCTCGCCGCTGCTCCCTTTTTTCTTCCTCCCTCCGCCTAACGATGAGGCAGTTAGGCCCTTGCCCAACTACCCGTCGGTGACGCCACCCTCGCCAGTGATGCCAACCCATTGTTTGCTCTCCAAGCCACCTCCCTTTATATAAAACCTAACCCCCTTCAACCTCAAGCTATCCACCATTAGTTCCTCACTTCCACTGAGCTCCGAGAGAGAGGTTGAGTGACAGCGAGTTTCTCATCCGTCGCAGCGAGGAGGAGGGGGGATTCTTGGCGAGATCTTGCCAGTGTGAGTATCGCTCTGCCGTGATCCAGCCTCCGCGGTCCATCGCCGTCACGTCTGAGGCGAGACATCCATCAGGAGGTCCTTTCCGAGCTCCCGCTTCCATAGGCGAATTTCCTTCATCAGAACTTCTTCGTAGGTGATGACATCATCCATCACCTTTTCTATCTAGGTTAGTTCCTTAGATCTATCTCTTATTCTTCTCCCTCTAATCCTCCTCTTCTCCATTATATCGTATCATCTTCGAGTTTGATCCGATTACATTCGCCTCAACTTCTTCCTTGTCATTTCATCTTTATCATTCACAATCTAACCTCTCTGGTCGCACATGGTGACTGGAGCTTCAAAGCTCACACATCGCTTCCGATGCTCTGCTCATTCATCTTCCTTCTGCTATTTTGGACCAAGACGGTTATCTCGAGTTGATTCATATTATCTGCAGGTGTAGATTAGTAGATCATCTGAAGTACTCAATACTAAGCATCTTCTGGAGCCTACACCGGAGACTAAACTGCCTTGGATCAACACGAGAGACCTGGAGCAGACTCGTGACAATAACCTTGTGATGAAGATGTAGTCATGTGCATCATCTCCAGATATGACTTGAGATTCGAGACCCACAATATCGCATTCTCAAGATTTGAAGGCAAACGACTCTGCTGAAGATCCATTTCTAAGCATTATTTGAGGGTTTACTTTGCGAACAATGAGAGGAGTGTCGACATATGGAGCTTGACAAAGAACAGGAGCATGCTTGAGTTGTAATTTGGGGGAGAACGACATCGACGCCAGATCTAACAGATGTCGTCGATTTGATCCGAGCAGATTGATCTAGACCATTAGCTGCCCCATCGCTTTAAACTTAAGTAGCGCACGTGTGACGCACGTGCGCAAGCCGGATATGTGTGGGCAAATTGCGATAAATCCTTGTTACATTTGATATTTCCAAACAGGTCCTCGTACTGGCAGAGCCTCACGTAAGCAATCACGTAAGACCTTGGGACAATTATGCTTGCCTCCCTCTAGTTCCTAATATTACACACGTGCACCCAATATTTTCTAATAATTACATTTGCACCCATATACAGTATACAGAACATATACTATATACATAATAAATAAAATACTATTAATAAAATATAATCAAAATACATAGAAAGCCAATATTATACTATATATAGTATATTTAGTATTTTCAAAAATAAAAATATTTTCTATTTTAAATAAATTTTAAAATTACAAAAAATAACCAACTTTAAAATACATAAAAATATAAAAACACTTCCAAAAAACCTAAAAAATTATATACAATATATTTTACTATATTTTACATATTAAACAAAAGACAAAATAAAAATCAAATATTAAACACCAATAAAAAAATACAAAATACATTAAAACATAAAAAATCACAACTAATTCTAGGAAAATCAAAAAAATACATATAACCTCGTTTGAAAGGTATTTTCATTTACTTTCTAATAAAAATAAAATAAAAATATTTTCTTACTGTTTACTATTTTCAAAATAAAAATAAATATCTATTTTCAATAAAAAATAGTTTCAACTTTAAAAATAATTCAAAACCCATAAAAATATTAAAAACCTCTAAAAACTTCATTAAAACATGAAATAAAAATTAAAATATAAAAAAATAAAAACTAATATAAAAATATAAAACCAAATGCCTTTATTTTCTACTTATAAATATATAAAACAATAAAAATAATATAAAATTCATAAAATCAACTAAATTCATAAAAATCCCTAAAAATAAATAAAAAAAATTCGGAAACCCATTTACCTTAGATTCTCTAATATTTTATCTTAGTTTTTCATAGTTTGCCTCTTTGAGTTCGACACTCCCGTACTAACACTATACACATTTAGTTTAGGAGTATAATAACAAAATAATGAATTTTCTGTGAATATCATCCAATCGTCACAACGAAAATTGTCTATTTTTTTAGACGACTCGATTGGTTGATTTTTCAGATGGCACCATTTCAGAGGAGATAATGCTAGAATAGATAAAATAGTTTATGTTTTAGGGTTTCTCTTCTCCTTTTTGTCATCTTATTTTCTATTGTATTTTTTTATTTTACGGCTTCTAGTTTCTTATTTGTGTTGAAGGATTCGAGCATCGTGAGACAGAGACGAGAAGCTGATTTCTTTTTGTATTCCCTTTGAAAAAAATTAAAGGGCACTTGCTTGTTTTTGCAGTAGAAGGGGCCCCTTAAGGGCATCCCTACTTGTACCTTGCCATCTTTCTCGGGGTCTGTTTCACCAGGTGTTGTGCACCTTGGGGAACAAGGCACCCACCACGGTTTTCCTCATATTTTTTCTTGATTTTCCGTAGCTTTTCGTGGCTAGGTGCTTGTATTAGGTTTTTTATTTTTGTTTGCACATCTGTAGGTTTAATTAGATTCTAGGGATGTGTAACCTAGTTTTTCCTTCACTTAGGATAAAAGAAAAAGACAAAAATACATTAGACGTTGTGAAAAAGATCAAAAAAGTGATAATTGAAAATTAAAACTGGGACTGCTAGTTATATCTGACTATAAAAATAAATGTAAAGGACTCCACTTGTTTTTGGAGAGCATTCCTCATGTTGTCTTGCAGGTACTCTCCAGATTTGTAAGTGAGAGACGACCCTTAAGGTTAGAGCCAAAGCTCGGATTTTCTTCAAAACTACTAATTCTAAAAGCGGTTAGCTACTTCTTAGTGAGGACTCTCAGGTAACCGAAAACGGTCCAGATTTCCTTAGCAGAGTGGGAGATTTAGAGGACACTACGTAAGGCTCCGTCCTCAAGCAACGGGTAGCTGAAAATGGTCCGTATTTACTTCCATACTGGCTGAAAGTAGGTGCAACTAGTCATACGGACTCTGAACATTCTTTTGAGAAATTCAAGCACCTATTAGCCTGCGAATTTTGTTGATATAACTGCATTGTTACCTAACTCTAAAACTGAAAAGATTAACGACCAAGGTTTCTTGATCATTATCGAGTTGAGTTGGTGAATCTGGGGTTTACTTTGTGTTTAATTGTGTGGTGTGAGTCTAATCTCTGAGATTTCTAGCAATCACTCATCGTCCGCGTCTTGTCATCTAGAGTTAGTTTTCTTTCTCTTGACTCACGATGATGGGTAGACGATCTCTTAGGCCGACTCTTACGACACTGCTTCCATGCACGCCTACCCGGTCATCTAGATTGGTTCGAGACAATTCGTGTGTCGAACCTGAGTTGAGTCCTCTATCCTTCTCCGAGTGTGACTCTGACCTTGAAGAGTCCTCTCCCTTTGTTTCTTGTGTTTCTTCTCCATCTCCTCCTATCCCTCTCTCTTCATTTTCATCAAGTCATCCTTCGGTTACACTTACGACAGTTGAGCAGATGTGTGAGACCCGTGAGCCGGTTTCAGATTAGATGAGAGATTCAGGTCCACAAGTCGCTGAGATGAGAGTGTGAACTGAGCAGCCTACATCTTTTTCTGGAGCTGAGTCAGTTTCTACTTCGAGGTTACCAACTTTTCTGATTAATTCAAACTTCATTTCACTGTTACCAAAGTTTCATGAAAAGTCGCACGAGGAACTATATGAGCATCTTTTTTAGTTTGAGGAGGTTTGTGGTAAACGATTCTATTCAAATATTACACATGAGGATGCCATGATGGATACCTTTCCCTTGTCACTCAAGGAAGGAGCCGCGAGATGGTTTCGTCGTTTGGGAGAGGAAAGAGCTAGTTGGGGTACGCTTTGAGCTGCCTTTCTTAGGTGATTTTACTCCCATTAGCCGAGCCAGTTTCATGTGATCTGTTATCCAAGATTTTCACATGATCCCCACAACCCATTACAGGATATGGGGCTCAGATTTCAGATTCTTTTGAGGAGATTCCCAGATCACGGGATCTCCAAAGCTTAGCTAGTTCAGATCTTCTACCCTGGATGACCGCAAAGCAACAAGCATTGGTCAATGCCTCATGTGGAGGTTCACACCACAATCTCGACGAGGATTCGCTTTGGTCTCTTTTTGGAGATATTGCTGATGTCAAGATGGCATACGAGGGAGATGCCAGACTTCTTATATGTGATACATCTCCTATTGATTTAGGGATCACACATCATGCAAATTATATGGACATCGATGTACAGAGGATGGACGTTGAGAAAATTGTAGCGAGTACTTGCCTTCAGAAACCGATACATATTCCATTGAGTTTTCATCCAGATTGTGAGTCGATTCCGTGGTTCCCAATTTAGGAGCCTTGGATACCTATTCCTCTAGTATTCTAAGACCTCGAGCGAGAGCCCATGTGTTTCAGCCGACATATTAGCCAATTCAGTTTCCATATCATGATCAATGCTATGAGCAGCCACTAAGGAGCATTTCATCTCAGATTCATTTGATCATTTTAAGTGTCTTCAGAAACCTGATATGGATATGGGACATCACTTTGATAGTCCCGATATAGTTGGTTCCACATTCGATTATTTCATCCATTTGATTCATGAGCAAATTGCATTTCATACGGAGCAGATGGACACATTCAAAGACTTTATAGTCAGCATTGTCACCGAGCAAAGATCAGTTTCAGATATTCCTATTTCACCTGAGTTGTTGAGTTGTATTCCTTCCAGTTCCCATGATGTTCAGAGGCATGCTATAGTTTCCAAGACATTTAGGAGCAAGGAGCATATAGTAGGAAACGATGCAAGTATACATTCAGATTCTGAGTGTTTTCATAGTAAAGGCACAAAATCACAAAAAAATGGTAAACAGAGAAAATCTAGAAATAGGAATAAAGACAAGACTCTAGACTCTCCTGCTAGATCTCTATCTTCTGTTCTTCATGGAGCAAGTTACCATTTTAGAAAAAGACTTTCTTCTCCTTCTTCTTCTGATCCTCCGGTTGTACATATGATTGAGGAGGATGTACATATACCCTTCCCAGATGCTATGAACCTAGGGAAGGGAGAAAATTAGAAGATTTCAAAAAGAACCAAGAGTCGAAGTTCATGAAAGAGATGCTGGACAAAATTCAGATCAAGCTCACTCTTTTGAAGGCATTGGTCCACATACATCTTCTTCAGAAATGTCTGAAGCAACATACCACACCTAGAAGAAAGAAGAGGCGTAATCATTTCTCTGAGAAACAAGTATTGACCATTGCCACTTGTTACACCATCCAACATGCATCTCCTAAGAAGAAAAAGAAAGACATGGGAGTACCATTTGTCATTCGTCAGATTTCAAATCATGAGTTTGAGAATATCTTGTTAGACAGCGGATCATCAGTGAACATTTTACCTTCCATCTTATTGAGACGCTTCATTTAGGACCTCTCAAGTGAGCTGGAATGATTCTTCAATTTCCAAATAGATCGGTCAAGAGGCCGAAGGGTATACTTCGTGACACTGTCGTGATGGTACAAGGCAGAAAATTCACTGTCTTAGATTATGACTCCTCAGTACCATCACAAGATGCTGTCATTATTCTTGGTCGGTCTTTTCTGCGTGAAGCCAAGGCCGTTATTGATTATGGGACAGACAACATTACTTTTTCTCCCAGCAACACAGTGTAGGGATCCAAGTCGATAGAGGACTCTGCCATTAGACGAGTGTGCTACCAGGCCATCAGATACAGATACATGTGGGATTACATCTGAGATTAGACACGATCTTATTCCTTCATATTCTACTGAGACCCGATATTTCCTCTACAGAGAGGAAAATTTGGAGAGCACAACTTTTTGATGATCCATGTACACATGTTTGGAGATGTGTTGGCGAGATTCACAGTATCTACGTCAATGAGACAAAACAACTGGTGACATGTACTCCGAAGGTCGAACCCATTTCAATTGTAGATACTTTGGTCGAGACTTCTATTAGCAAGATTATTGAGCCCTCTTTTCGTGTAGATTCAGATAAGGGATTTGTTGATGAGGAGATAGGTCAGATTGCAGCAGAATTTGACCTCTCATTACATCTACTATAGATACAACATCGATTTCTTTACAGTCACACAAAGATGAGGATACAGTGTTAGAGGATGATTCTTCGTCTTCTTATCTCAGTGATGATGATGATAATGATTCAACGACTGTGGTGCAGCTTTTAGAGGTTAGTTATGTTCATCTTTTTGGCCATTTGGACAGTTCCTCACCGGTCGACACAGGTCAGGGACCTCTAACATAGATATGGATATCTTTGAGGATGACCCAGATGTCGACTTGTCTCTTGTACATTCTATCATTCCTAGATCACGCAAGAAGTCCACTCTTCGGCTTTCTTGATCATGTACAGTACATTTTGATTTGTTCATTCTTTTCACCTTGTAAATACATGTTTTTGATTTTTTTCATCATTCTTTCGTTGTTTTACACCACTAGGTCTCTCTTAGGATATTTGCTATACTTAGGATGTACTTTATCCTATGTATAGGGGGTGTAGACACTTTTGTTGTTTATATCATTCTGTTCTATTACCCTTGTTGTTGCTTATACTTAGGGTGTACTTTACCATATGTATGGGGGGGAGTAATATCGCTCATTCTCATTTTTTATTAATTTTGAATTTGTGTATCATCTGCTCTCTCTCTTGTCCTCAACTGTTGATATTCTTCTCTATACTTAGGGATAATTTTATCCTAAGTATAGGGGGCAAGCCGAGTCATTGATTGTTTACATTCTCTTGACCTTGATCATCTTCATTTTTGAGTCTATTATTCTTAGGATTATTTAATCCTAAGTATAAAGGGGATGATTGAATTTTGTTTCTTTTATTCGTTATTCTTTGAGTCATTGTAGTATAGAATTCTTTTAAGCAATATATACTTAGCCCGAGTTATGTCTTTCTTTGTCGTTTCTTTGGTCACTATGATGACATAGTTCATGCTAAGTATATGAGGATGTCATATATATATATTCTATATTTACTTTAGAAGCCGTAACTTGTACATTATTGTATTTTAATATTATGGCTCTAAAAGTATTGGTATATATCTTGGGTTTTAAAAGCCGATAGAAAACTGCAAATATGACATATTTATAAAAAGAGTTGCCTTAAAAATTTTGTACATAAAATATGTTGTAAATACTTGGATACAATTTTTAATTATATAAAATTTGAAAATACAATTCTTTTGTAAAATCTTGTATAAAATCTGTATAATCTTGTATGTATAATTATGTATAAATTCTTTGTAAAATGTACATAATTCTTGTAAATTCGTGTAAATTGATTTAATCCACTAATTCCTTCAAAAAATAAAAAATATTAAAAAAATAAAAGTTTTATTATTCAATAAAAATTTGTAAAATTAAAAATCACATAAAAAGCTTAATCCGAAAAATTCACTTCATAAAAAATTGTTGAGAACAAGTTCGGTTCTTGAACCAAATGGATCTAAGTTTGAGAGATGGAGCTTGGTTTTGGCCTTAATCCACTTAATTCTAAAGGGACTTTATTAGGAACTAGAATTAAGACTCTTCAGGTCTTTTCGAGTTAATTCTTTGGGTTCCATAAGACTGTGTTTAGAATTCAACTTAAACTTGCCTAGGTAGGACACTTGGTGTCATCTATTTAACTCTTCTTCATTTGAAACAATTTTAGACTCATGCACTATACACTTAGCTCAACTTTCATGGGGTTGCGAAGGGCATTCTATTTTGGTGGTGCATTTTCATCCTTGTCTAGTGGCACAGACGTCTAAAGACGGGAGTGTGGGGTTGAAATAAAGCTTCGGATGAGGGAAGGATCTACTGGCATAATTTTTTCAGAGACTCCAAAAAATGGACGGAAGGAAAGATTCTATAACCGTCAAGGCACAAAAAATCAATGTAATGCAACAATCATTTTCTACCAAAAAAAGCCAAATACACCAAATACAACATTACCCCAATGGTACAGGCTTCAGATAGCCTGCATGTCTTAGTGGAGACTTGGCTAAACTGGTCAAGCTTCACAGGAGATGTGACTACACTGGTCACACTCCAGTTCTCTTCCTATTCTTCTTTTTCTCTCTCTATTCGATTGTGGACACAACATGACTTGGCCTTAGAAGGAAATACCCCCCTCCTCGAGGATCGAGTAGCTGGATGAGGATCCAATGGGAGTGTATTACTGGAATGGGCAGTTTCTTTATTTTTTCACGTAGTAAGAGCTAACACTTTTCACACATAGTACAAATTGACTTCGAAGCCAAATAGTTTGCATGATGGTTGGGTGGATCTGAGATGGCCATTGAGGTGAACCTGGATAAGGATTTGTGGAACTTGAGGGCTGTTGAAACTTAAATCCTGATAATAATGCCCCGATAAACTATTAATCCAAAAATCTACTCCAAGTTCTTGATTTTGGGTGAGGTGAAATCCTATTTAAAGAAACACACATGTTCTAAGTTCTTTTATTTCCCTTTTTCTTTTTCTTTTTGCTTGCAATTATTTATAGAATAGTTGGTTGCTAAGGGACTAGTAAAGGTAAAGTATAGGGGAATGGTGAATCCATGATTCATCGCCTTTATTCATTTATTTTGGCTAAAATTCTTGGTAAAATACATGTAAATATTTACTAATTTCCCGCTAATTAATATTCTAATCGCATTTATTAATATTATATATTAACACGTATTCTATTCAAAAATAAAATAATAAAGAGAAAAAAAATAAAAGAAAAAAAGGATGTAGATATGTAATATATACAGAGTGATCCTAACCCCGAGACCAGGTCAATATTGACTTGGTCGATAAAATAAATATGTAGGGGGAGATAAGGATCCTAATTTATAAAAATATTAGAAAACCAAGATCACAAATGTTCATTTACACATTTTTCACCTTCTACAAATTTCACCTATTTTATTTATCACCAAGATCATTTAAAATAAAAATATTTTCTTCACAAAAGTTGTTTATAATAATATATACTAATTTATAAAAATATCAAAAAAATTATTTAATGGATATATAATTAATTATGATGAACCAAAAAAGCCATAAAAGCCAACTTACAAGATTTATAAATATTTATAGAAAATCCCAAATTGACCAAACTCACTTTTAAACTTCATTTTATAATAATGCTATTTGCTAAAAATATCCAAAAATATTAGAATAAAATGTGTGAGTTTTGATGTTGGGCCCTTTGTCTATATGTATTATTTGTGTAATCTTCTCTATTTTCTAATTAAATATTTTGAATCCCGAAGGGACTTGATTCTTCTTCTAATGTGTTTATAAAAATCAATAGAAAAATATAAAAATATAACTTAAAATGAAATTCCTATAAATTCCGAAGCCACGAAGCTGTGAACCTACATTTCTGGACCTCATAACTCGACCATATGGACTCTGAATTGGGTGTGCTCACTTTTAAAGTTTGTTTTTATATAATTCTCTATCAAATGAAACTAATTTCATTAAAATCAGAGTTAATATGCAAAAAGTAATTTCTTGGGACCCTATTGATATAAAATGTACATTGTATCTTAATTTTATTTTATTTAATATATGCCATTTCTTATTATTTTATACTTCATTAATATTTTATTATTAAAATAAATAAATATTTTTTTTATTTTTATTAATTACTAATTAATTTTTAATTACTTATCGAATTACTATATTTATATTATTATTTATTAACTCAGTATTTATTTATTCATTTATTAATTTAATTTAATTCTTTAATTATCCATTATTTATTTTACTTGATCAATTAATTAATTAATCATTTTTTATTTTTATTTTTATTTCACTTTCTCTCTCCTCCCTTTCTTCCATTCTTTCACGTCACCCCCTTCTTCTTCCTCCTTCTCTCGTCGCCGCTCCCTTTTTCCTTCCTCCCTCCACCTAACGGCGAGACAGTTAGGCCATTGCCCAACTGCCTACCAGTGACGCCACCCTCACCGGTGACGCCACCCCATTGCTTGCTCTCTAAGACACCTCCCTCTATATAAATCTTAACCCCTTCAACCTAAAGGTATCCGCCATTAGTTCCTCACTTCCACCGAGCTCTGAGGGAGAGGTTGAGTGACAACGAGTTTCTCGTCCGTCGCAGTGAGGAGGAGGGAGGATTCTAGGTGAGGTCTCGTCGGTGTGAGTATCGCTTTGCCACGATCTAGGTTCCATGGTCCATCGCTGTCGTGTTTGAGGCAAAGACATCCAGTAGGAGGTCCTTACCGAGCTCCCGCTTTCATAGGCAAATTTCCTTCATCGGAACTTCTCTGTAGGCGACAACATCATCCATCACCTTCTCTATCTAATAATTAAATCAAATTTATTTATATTGTATCATCATTCTCATGTATCTAAATAAGATGAATAATATTCACATTATTCATGATAATTAAATTATAATTACTTATCCATTTCTCAATGCTTGTATATACATTTGTCAATGGAATTATTCTTGAAATCTTTCGAGAATAATGCGCTTTCTCTGCAGATACTTGGAGATGAGTACAAGGTGATTGTACGTTCTACATATAGTGACTGGGATATTGATATCACATCTCAAATCTAGGTATTGGATACCTCCCATAGATGTTTGATTAAATCAAAGCCTTAAATCTAATCTTCTCATTGCATCTTAATTACATTCAAATCACTGTCCGACATTTGGACCAAGATTAGATTACTTCTCTACTAAGAGGAGTCACTAAAATCCAGACATGTTTCATCACTCCCTCAGAATGTAAGCGTCATGGTTATACAATCGTTTATGATCACATCACCCTCAGGTATTCCTAATACCTGCACGTAATGCATATTGGAAGACCTAGAATAAATCAGAAGTTTTTTTTATCTCTTTTAGACTTTCTCCTTCATAGTTATATCATTAGTTTCTCATTTGATCATTGAGACTTGGTATTGATCATATACTTTCCAAAAGCATGTATCATACCTATAAATTCTTGTCATGCTTCGAAAGTTGATTATTCCATAACCTCGTGAGTGAGCTCATGTCTTCCGATTCGCAAGTGAACATGTATAATCCCTTTAAGAGATCATATTACTCATATGCCCTTGTATGCACACCAGCTCGTCAGTGTATAGACCTTGATTAGGCCATCAATCTATCGATCTGCCAAATGTACATACTCATCCATATAACAATACATACGTGTGCATGCCTATATCATGATAGTATACGACATAGGTCTTTGGTTATCTCCATCTCGTTAAGTCATCTTTTTGTCCAAACTCATCTGGCACCTCTGAACCTCTCTTCCTATGCTAAGAACTTTTATCAAAAGGTCGGTCAGATATCATCCTATTAGAGAAAGATTGCCATCTCCTTCTCAGACTGGAGATCATCTCTTAGTGATCATTTGACAGTGCTTGATGAGTCATCAATATAACTCTTTAGGTATTCATCCAAGCACCAGCCTCTATTATTCAACAATTAAATCAACAGATGTATGATCATTAAGATAACCATGGTACATGACCTTAATTGTGCTGAGGGACCTTCTAGTGCATTCATTCATTTAATCTCAGATAGGGAGTGAAATAAATCAATAACTTTTATTGATATATTAAACATTACAATAACAATTGTTACAAAAATGGTTCGCCTCGGGCTCACATGACTAACACATCAATATCCAAAAGTGTGAAATTGTAGTACTGATCAAGAAACCCCGTTAAAAAAACAATTTATTTCAACACTTAATATTCACCATGTAAGTAGGCACTAGGTTGAATAGAAAGAGGTATCTCATTACCTAAGTTGGGAAACACATAGAGAGTCTAATGGTCGCTTGCAATGATTGTGTTTGCCTATTTAGGTGTTTTTTTTATTTTTATATATTTTTGCATTTTTTTAATTTTGATTTTTGATTTGGATTTTTAAAAAATAATAGAAAGATATTTAAAATGATTAATAATGTATAAAGAAGAAAGAAAATGTAAAATTGATATAAAAATAAAAATAAAAGTAATGAAAAGTTATAAAATTACTATGAAATAATTTTATGATTTTTAAATTTCAAAAATATTTTGGGTATTTTTTCCAATAAACTATAACAGAAAAGTAAAAGAAATACATTTTAAAAAGATTTTTAGAGGAAATAATAGCTACTTTAGAAAATAGAAAGTCAATTCAAAATGGGAAATAAAAGTCAATGGACAATTTTCAATAAAACTAGATAAATGAGGACTTCATACCATATTTTATTTTTGTATTTTGATTACATATGAATTTTGATGATTTTTTCTAAAGTGTTAATATTTTTAGGATTTTAGGAAGTAGACACATTATCTCAAAAGATTTTTGGATACTACTAAGTAAATATATATTTTATGATTTTCGGAGATTTTTTTATAAATATAAAATAGTGAAATAAACTCTACAAATCTCTTTTAATATTAAGAAAATGATGAGATACAATTGCGTATTTTTGGATTTTCAAGATATTGCAATTTTTATTTAAAACAAAAAAACAAGAAAAGTATTCCAAAAATTTCTAGAGGTCATAAATGACAATGTTTTTATTGAAACTTGGCATGCACTTAGGTTTGTATTATGCCAATAATTTATCAAGAAGTCAGCTCAAAATTGTTCCAATAACTAAATATGAAGTAAATGGGCTAAAATGGTAAATTTCATTCAATAATTCATATTTAAATGCCAACACCTCCTAAATTTATGGAACTAGGATATTACGAAGAGCATGAGTCTCGAATACAACACAAATTGTTTAAAAAAAGGCAAGAACCATAGTTATTCACATGCAAGTACATGGGTTCTCTTTGAAAATGTTTAAAATAAAGATAAAAAGATTTAGAAATCCTTCTCTACAAATTTCTAGACCTACAGGGCCATGGATGCAAAATTTCTAAGATCCACATACGATACATGTAAGTTGATGATGTCAGGGGCATGTTTTGACTAGGGCATGTCATAATAGAGTGTTGTATTTAAAGTATGTAATTATGTTTTAATTGAAAAACCTAAGCAATTACATAGGAGTCAATTTGGTTTCAATTGGAAAACCAAATGGCTTGGAGGGAAAGTTGGGAATTCTCAAATTTGAAACGTGAAATAGCTTGGTTGGAAGTTTAGCGCCACATCTAGTATTTCTAAACTTGTGGTGGGCTTAGATATGAGTTCACACCCCAAGATCTTGTAGCAATAGTAGAGAGGAGCAATGGAGGGCCACACATGCACGCGCGTGCGCTCCGCTCTGGCTTCGGCTCCGGCTCGAGAGAGTCAATTTGGATCTTGATACTTTTGCTACAGGTTTCATTTGATTGGTCGATTAAATTAACTAGATGGATTAATTTGGATTCGATCACAATGGGAATATGACTCGACCAGTTTTAGTTGTGGTTTTGAAATCCGAAGGGACACGCCCGTTGAGGGGTATTTTCGGAAAATGAAAAGTTGGAAAGTACCGCGTGCTAGGGCACACAAGAGACATATACTCCTTCCTTTATGTTGTTTCCTTCTCATGCAAGAAAGCTCTCTCACCGCCACTTTGCTCTTTGTTCTACCGCCGCATCTGCGTCTTGTTCTTATCGGCTGCAAGTTCTTTGAGGTACTTTCGAAGACAGTCTCGTCAGTGTGCATGGATGAAGATCGTGTGTTGTCGTATCCTAGGAGCAGATTGCCAGTACCCTACGCACCAGTATTGTGGGGGCGATATCCTCTCTAAGGAAAATCTATTTCATGAATGCTTCGATGATCTCTAATCTAATTCTTCTTTCTTTTTGTTTGCCGCAAATTGTTTATTGCTTTACCTTTCCTGGATCTCGCCCTAATTTATGTTTCATTTAATTAATTGGTTCGTGTTTGCATTATGTAATCGGATAATGAATGGGAAATGCGTGATTATCATGATGTTAATCTGTAATGCTTCTCTGTTAATTCATTTGGATCCGTTTATTTACTATTTGAAATATGCCTTGATGATCCTATTTACAATATAGAGGTGGGGCACATTCCTTTCATTACAGATATACCAAACGGTCGTAGCAAGAAGACAGGACATTCTTTCACGTAATGTCACTACAGGAATTGCACAAATCCACTCCAAAGTATCATTGATTGAGACCAAAGGTGGCAGAGGCAAATACAATATCGAGCAGCCCCCCCCCTCCAATACGCAGCAGCCGTTGAGCAGTTGAAGAGGAGGAGTTGGTGGGACTCAAGTTCCGTAGAGCATAAGTAGCACAAGGACGACATGCAGTTATTGACTTTGGCGAGCCAGCCGTGGTTGGAAGGCGTCCCATCACAACCCTATAGATAGTGCAAGAAAACTTGGGGGCATTCCCTTCGCCCAGACGAGGGGGCCCATGGCGGTGGGGTGGCCCTACTCTGCCACAGATCAACATCACATGAAAAAGAGAAACCTTTCAGATCGAGCGACCACACGAAAGGAGGGACATTGCCTATGATAGCACCTCACAATATTGGCCTAGCTTTCAGAATCTCATTACAAATATGAGTGCATCGCCTAGCAGGAATCGCTTCCCAAAAGGATCATTAGATAAGTATTATTGCCGCATAAATTGTGCCCAAATAGAGGAGTCCGATGGGAGGAGCCTCCAACCCCAAGAGACTATCAGAGCATCACGCAAGGTGGCCAACGATTTGAGCCCAAGCCCCCCCTCAAGCTTAGGGAGGCACATCGTGTGCCAAGCGATGTCATGCAAAACTTTACCCCATAGAAAGTTAGCACAAAGCCGATCAATTCTGTGAATAGAGCATGTGGAAGAAACATCCCATTAGCCCAATAAATGGTGATGCTAGGAATCACCGAACGCAACAACTGCAGACACCCTACAAACGACAGAACCTTCCCCTTCCACCCTTTCAAAACGGCTCGAATCATATCCTCCAACGCCCGAGTATCAGCACTCCTACTCGAGGTGGAAGATAGGGGGAGCCCGAGATAAGATGTCAACAAAGAATGACATGAAATTACCAAATGGGTCACAGACGCATGCCCCTTGAAATAGAGCTTTGGGCAAAATAGCTTGCTCTTTTAACATTAAGCTCCAACCCTGATAGTGAGTGGAAGGCAGCAAGAATGTCCCTAACAACAAGTAGGGAGCGGGCCGATCCCTTGCAGAAGAGAAGCAAGTCATCCGCATACATAAGGTGATATGGTGCAGAGAGGCAGCCTCTCCCCATTGGCACTGGATGCCCATTAGCCACAGCGAGATCCATAAGGCATGTGGGGGACTCCATTCCCAAGGAGAAAAGCAAAGGGCTTAAGGGGACCCCTACCTCAGTCCACGCGTCCCCCTGAAGAAGCCATGGGGGGAGCGATTGACAAGAATAGAGAAAGATGTTGTTGACATGCACGCCTCGATCCAGGTAGTCCAGTTGTTGCCAAACCCCATAACAGGTAAGGCATCAAGGATGAATGAGTATTGCATGCAATCAAAGGCTTTAGAGATATCTATCTTCAGGAAGGCCTTGTTGGGGCATGGGTGGCGGTCAAAGCCCCACAGATGTTCATTAGCAAGCCTTATATTATCGCCAATGGACCTCCTTTTGACAAATGCCTTACTGCATTTACTACATTACCTTTATGCCTTATTTTCATCAATCAAAATGGCTCCATAATGACATCTCATGCGTGCTTGTACCTCCATAACATTTTACCTATCATTAGAAATCTATCTAGTCATGTATTAACTTCTAAATAAATACTAAAAGTCTATTTGGATATGGAATAAATTATCTTCATTTTGATATATGGAGATTTTATTCTAAGATAAAGAATATAAGTATTGACTATTCACATTTTAATTACATCATCCATTATGTTTATTGACAATATTTTCCCCTTCATTATTTTTCAAATCGGCGAACAAAAACAAAAGATAAAACTCACATATCCTTTATTTTTTTATTCCTTTCGTTGATGGAAATGAACTCTGACAGGCATTGATGAATCAACAATTCTCATTCTTTATTCTTTTATTTTAGTTTTATGTTTTAGCAAAACTATTTCTAAATACCTGTAAATACAATAACTTAACATTGTGCATGCCTTTATTAATATCTCATAATTAACACTTATTTCTCAAAAATAAAAGAATAAAGAGAAAAGAAAAAGAAGGATGTATTTAGAATAAATAAAGAGTGACCCAAACCCCAAGAGAAGGTCAAAACTAGACCTGATCGCAAAAGAATAAGTAGAGAAAAATAAGGGTACACTATGTATTGTACATGTTACATATACTTGTAAATATAACTATTTATATGTATTCTACTTTTTTGTGAAAATTATATTATTTTTGAAAACTGGTATAAAGTCTTAATAATAATATAAAAATAAAATAAAAATTCAAAAATTCAAAATAAAATAAAATAAAATTCACAACTCATTGTATAAAGGCCATATGTATATAATATAATACCTATTTAGTTTACAACCTTAATTATTTTATAAAAATTATGTTGTATTCCTTCAACCCTTACTCTCCACTGACCTGACCCGATTCCATTTCTGCTGGAGCATCTTCTCCTCTTTTTCCAGATCAGGTCAGGTCTCCATTCTACTTGATTGCTACACCCGATTAAGGTCCTAAGATACACGATCCTCATGGATCCCTAGGCGCAGCCAGATTGCCCTAGGGTTTGGAGCGCCAATCCGATCTTTGCAAAACCTCGAGCATCCAATATAATATTCCTTCCGCTTCTACAGCTCCTCAGCTCGTCCCTCGCGCCACCATTCCTTTCTAGACACCTTCAGTGGAGTGACAACCATCTGGAGAGCAACTCAGGGATCGTTGGAGATGATTGGAGGCTCTCAGCTCACAACGCGGTCAGAGCTCTGCCGCGTGAAGCCTCTTTTGCCCCTACAGTAGGATCGAGGATATACGTTGGACATGTAAGCCCATGACGGGCCATTGTGCAATAAATGTTATTGCGAATATCATTCCCTGATCTGAAATGAAGAATAACTTTGCATAATAGGTCCCTTATTACAATTAGGGTTATGTACCATGGCCATCTTGATGATCATACAACTATTTATTCAATTATTGAATCATAGAGGCTAGTGCTTGGATAAATATCTAAAGAGTTAGATTGAGGACTCGTCAAGTACCGTCAAATAATTACTAAGAGAGGATCTCCATCCTGAGTAGGGGATGTCAATCCTTTCTCACTTGGCTGATATCTGATCGACCTCTTGATGCATGTCCTCCCGTGGGAATAGAGATTCAGAGGTATCGGATTAGTTAGGTCAAAGAGTTGACTTAACAAGATCGAGATAACCAAAGACCTATGTCGTATGCTGTCACGATATAGGCACGCATCCTCTGACCGGAGACAGATGTGTTACTATATGTCTGAGTATGTACATTTTGCAGACCAATAGGTTGATGACCTAATCAAGGTCTATACACCGGCACGCTGGTGTGCATATAATGGCATATGAGTAATACGATCTCTCAAAGGGATCATACAGGTTCATTACTAAACTAGAAGACATGAGATCACTCATGAGATATTGAGAAGAATCAAATTCCGTGCACGATCGTCTCTCTTTGGAAGCTTGAATGAATTTGTAGATTTGATATATACTTTTGGAAAGTATATGATACACCTAGGTATGATATATACTTTTGGAAAGTGTATGATCGATACCAATTCCCAATAGTCAAATGAGAAACTTGATGATAAAACTCTGAAGTAGACAGTGTAAAATTGATCTTATACTTCGAGTTTATTCTGGGTCTTCCAGTATGCATGATGTATAGGTATTAGGAATACCTGAGGGTGATGTGATCATAAACGATTATATAACCATGACGCTTCCATTCCGAGGGAGTGATGAAACATGTCTAGATTTTAGTGACTCCTCTCATAGAGAAGTAATCCGATCTTAGTCTAAATGTTGGACATTAATCTGAATGTGATTCAGATGTAACGAGAAGATTAGATTTACGGTCTTGATATAATCAAGCATCTATGGGAGGTCTGCAAGATCTGGATTTGAGATGTGATCTCAATATCCAAGTCACTATACATGGAACAATACAATCACCCTGTCCTTATCTCCAAGTATCCGCGGAGAAAGCGCATTATCTTGAAAGATTCATGGATAATTTTATTACTGATATATGTATCCGAGCATTGAGAAAATGGATAATTAAATTGGATTTAATTATCATGAATAATATGAATTTGATTCATATTATAAAGAGAGTTATCTGAGATAATTAATATTGATTTAATTATCAAAGCTGTGAATAATGTGAATCTGATTCACGTTTTTTGGGCACATGAGAATTGAGATCCAAGATGATTAAATGTGATTTAATTATCATGGATAAGAATAATGTGCATAGTACTAACCATATTATTAAGGTATATTATAAATGTGGTTTATAATATATTAAAGAGAGCATATTATGATTTATATTTTTTGATTAATTGTTAATGTGAATTGGATTCACATTGAATGATTAATTGAAATTATAATACATTTTATTTTAGGTTGTTAATGAGATCACATAATTTCATTGGCTTGATTGAAGTTTTTCTCAAGATAATTGTGAATTATTTTTTGTGAAAATATTTACAACAAGTGTTGTTGTAAATTAAGGAGATATCACGAGATAATAAGATCTCATAATAATTAGAGAAGATAGACCCATTCCACTCAAGAGAAGTGGACGGCTACAACTCTACATGAGGAGAAGAGTAGCTGTCCCCCCTCTTTTAGGAAAAGAGGTTAGTCTCCTCATTATCTCTTCTCAAGTCAAAGTGATTTTAATTGGGATTAATTATGTTGATTTATCAATATAAATTAATTCGAAATTAAATCAATTGTTGTTGTGCTTTTACAACAACATCTTAACCATTGAAAGAAAACACAAATCAATCTCAATCATTGATTGTGTGTTGTCCATGGATTGATATCCTTGGACTCCCAAAATCCTATATAAGAAGAGCACCCCTTGCTCTTTGATACACATGTTTACGACAACAAAGAAAGCTCTCTTCCTCTCTCTCTACACATCATATGCCCCTCTTCCCTCTCTCTCTTATAGCCATCCACCATGGAGCCATTAAGAGAGTCGCCATCACCGTAGCATCATCGTTATGTTGCCGGAGTACTTACTCGTGGAAATCCGTCTCCTTCGGTGCGCCTCGCTCATAAATAAGATGTCGGATCTCATGTGACAGGATCAGAAGATTCGTCGCTTGTATCATCAACATGGATTGCGAGAAAGATGCATCTCATCAACGCGCTCCCAAACGTCTCCTCCGTTGGATCGGACTTGAGATAGGAGGTCTCTTCATTTAGGGACTCGATCGTAACCACACTTCAAGAGGTAATCTTAAATTCCTATTGTGATTTAGATGAAATGATCCGAGAAAGGTTATTGGATCGTGGTTTCATCACATTAAAATTTTTAATTTCAGCTGCATCGAGCAACTAGTGCGACTAGTCGCTCCCGATCACATTCAATGCGATCCACACGCTTCCATGATGCGCTTGAGGATCTTCCCATATCCTTCAGTGGTATCAGATCCAGGTTAGAGGTTTTGGATGCGATCCATAAACTTAGGAAGACTTGGGTTCATAAGATTGTGAAAATTTTATCGCATTTCAATTTTCGCAGCCTTATTTTGTGATAAATTTATGCCATGTTTAAAATGTTTAAACACGAAATTTTAGATTATATAATGTTTCCCACTAATTAAGTAAATAGTGGTATTTGAGTTTGCTTGATTTAGAATCCGATAACTCAAGATATGATCATTTTAATGAACATATATCCACTGTTTCGGGGATGGCGAATAATGACATAATTAAGGAGTTAATTACTGTTTTAAAATGCCTGAAAATGCATGATTATCACATAGGTTCTATTTTAAATCAAGTTATCAAACTTTAGAAATATTACTTTGCTTAATTTTGGATTTAAAATGAATGAGATATGCTAATTTTAGTAAGTGAGCGTCACTGTTGAAAATTGCAATCCTAATCATGAGCCTTATGATAGTCATTTAAGAAACTTGTGAAATTAATGGTTAATTTCCTGGAATAATTATGGATAATATTTGGGAAATATTTGGAATGATAATTGTTTCCTTAAATGGCATTACCTCAACCAATAAATGTTTGATTTGATCTAGATCACCAATTTGTTACTTGATACACTTTCAACAACATGTTACTTGAATAGGTTGGGGAATTTGTCTAGCAAATTCCTTATAATCAAAGTGGTTTTGATTATTACTATATGGTATAATTCTGGTTGAAAAACCGATGAGAATCTAAATACATATTGATCGATTTGGCATTATCCTTTCCTGAAGTGGATATGGTGTCTAGTCGTGGAGCGTTGGGGTAGCAGGTTGCACCATGTGCGGTTTGTCCCACTCCCATAGATACTGGCCATGACAGCGAGTAGGGACTCGATAATGCTGTAGAAATCATGGTATATTTTTGTAATTATTAAAAAACGAATTAATACATACTTTGAGATAATACGATATATTCAAGTAAAAATCAAGTTTGTTGATTGAATTTGATTGATAACTGATTTAATGTGATTAAATTAATAATATCCAATTAAAAACACTCTATTATGAATAGATGTGTATTTTCCTTGGAAGAATTAATTATATGAATATGATTCATGATAATTAATTGGAATTTGAATAAGAAGTGGAGGGTCATAGAAGTGACATCCATGGTCTCCCGTCAAGGCGAAGGATTCTGTCACCAGATATTGTATATAGGAGACGCCTATCCGAAGTGACAGTTCCTGCATACAATCCATTTGGATCAGGCTCTTCGCTTCTCGAAAGAGTAAGGACCTATGCGTAGTGACCCTAATATTGGGTCCTCATATTATTGGGGTGATATTGCATTGCGCATAGTGAGATAAATTCCTGTTGACGGTGGTTCAATTAATTATGGTCAACATCACCTTAGGGGTGGTAGGCGCGGGTGTTAAGACCGAATTGGGGAAATGCAAGTTGGTCTTGCAAAGCGGAATGCGTTCCCGCTTCTTTTTATCCGAGTTACAGTTTCTCGTATTATTGGATGTGACAAGGATAAGAAAGGAGATCCAGATCTTGCTAGAGATATAATGGTAAATATCTCTTACATTGAAAGTGATTAAGGGAATGAATTTTCAGTGTTGACAAGACAAGCCAACTTTGCTATAAAAATTCCTAAATCAAAGTAAAATGTATATACATATATATATAGTTATGTAAATTTCTTATTTCAGATAATCCTTCATTAAACCCACTCAATACTATACTCAATAATAACCAGTAAAATATCATGGATTGTATCCATGATCAAGATATTGCACTTGCAGTTGAACACATAATGTATGCGGTTGCAATTGCAAGTTTCCTCGTAATAATGAGAAATAACAATTAAATAGACAATAGGATTGAACCTCTAGGGTTTGTATGTCTCTATAGTCTTGATCTCTCATCGAATGTACTTTGGAAGTGACACGTCGGTGATCGTAATTGTTAAAAAATCCTTATAAAATCTAAGAAATATGTTCTGGCATACATATGTGCTCTCGACATTTAATCATGAATGCCATGGTTCACTACATCATGCAGAATGGTGGCTCTGTAAGAGATGACATATTCAAATATTTGAGTACCTACCTGAACTTAAGCCTTTAAAGAGTTAAGATGTAAGTAGATATGATGAGTGTCATCATTCTACTATTTATAGTCATTTATGAAGCTTCATAATATTCATATTGTATGAATTGAATGAAGCATATATCAATGTTGAAATACTCTTATATTGAAATCTTTTGAATTCAACACAAGAGATCCTTTGTCTTAAACAATGGTTGTTTAGAGATCTAAAGGAGCGCAGTGGAAGCATGGGTCGGACCCAAGTTAGAAGGAAAGTCAAAGAATTGACTGTACTTCTATGGTTTCCATATCCAAATAGTTGGATAAATGTCAATACTGCAATAAGCCGATGTACAGATAGTTTGACTATCTAGACTATCTTGGATCCTCAGAGAAGGATACAGATAGTGCATCGAATAATCTACATATAATCATTGATGTTGACTTCCTTATTGGATAAGTCCGAAGTCTAATAATTGTATCTCATTCTTCTAATAACACTTACACTTGGTTGCATATGTTTTAGAAAACTAGAAAATTTGGTCTTAAGGTTTAATAGTCATTCACATGGGTATTGATGCAATTGTTGCAACAATCATTGTTGGATAGATAGACTTCATATTTTCAGTGGGAGATCCCTTAGTCTTAGAGAATGTCTCTACTATCTAGATATTAGAAAACACTCATAGTTTATTTCTAAATGTTGGAAATAGACATGAACTCTGGAATAGACCTATCATAAAGGGTTATGATGGATATATTTCAGATAGTATTCTGATATCTGGACGAATCTAATAAATTAGAAAATCAATGAATGGTTCATTAACATTTCTAACACTGAAATTGAACCTTAACAAGATCAATAGGAGGACGGAGATCATTTGACAATGATCTGGCATCAAATCTTGGACAAATGTCTATTGATGAAATGCATAGGCTAGTAAGATATTGAACTTTAGATTGTCTAAAGGTTCAAAACTTATGTACTTATGAATAGAGATTCAAAGTAAAATGTCTAATACACCCTTCTCTGGGAATGGTGCTAGATGCCAAGGTATTCTGGATCTCATACATATTGATGTATGTGGACCATCTATATCATAATGAACATTGATGATATGTGATATCATTTAATGATTATTTATGATATGAGATTTCTTCCATTCATCTTAGAAAGCTTTGAACTGTTCAAAGATTTCACCATTTTGTTTAGAACCAAAGTTTGAAGGAAGATGAAATGAATTTGATATAACTTAGGTAGCAACTACCTATTAGATTAATTCAAAGAATACCTTATGGAGATATGAATATCATTTCTATCTCGCTCCTCCTAATATACGTAAACTCAAGAGATTTGTAGGGAGATACAATTGGATCATGTTTGACATGATTTGATCAATGATGAATATTAGCATAATTAACTCTTAATTTCCAAAGTATATATGTAGTAGAGACTACAAAATATATATCCTTAAAAGTTTCCATGTTGGTAAACTGGAATCTAGCACAAGAGAGTGCTACTTTATTAGGAAAATAAAGGATGGTATTGGATACCTACTTTACGACCTTGAGATTCTTAAAAGATCTCATCTCTAAGGATATAATTCTTAGAGTGTGATTCTCTTGAGAATCAAGATGAAAATGAAGTGTAGGAACTCATTTAATCTTGAGAAGATAATGAGGCTCCTGAAATCAGAACCGAAAGGATACTTAAAGATGAAACACTAATTGGATCTGATGAAATCATAAATATTATGATTTCAGATAGAATCGAAATGTACCATGTGAAGCTTAGTGGGAGTGCCATTGTGTTCATCGTGTTATATGTAGATGATACCCTAATCATTTGAAATGATATAAGGATAATAATAAGTGTTTTATAGACTGGATATTCCATACCTTGAGACATGATCTCAAGGACACCTCTTAGATCCTAGTTCTGAAGATGTTCAGAAGCAAACACAAGAGGTTATTGGGACTATCACATTAGTAGTACACCTTGGACATGTTCCATTTTCTAAAAAATTCTAGGAAAGGCTTCCTTCCCTTAATATATGGTATGGACCTATCTAAAGGGATATCACCTCAAAGAGTTGAGGAAGTGAATGCTAAAACTGCTTACCCTTATGCATTAATTACGAGAAGCCAAGTATATGCTAAATATGTACAAAAGACAGATGTCTACCATGCAGTGAGAGTAGTAAACTATTACTAATAATACTAAGGAGATAAAACACTTGATTGCAGTAATAACAATATCTTCAAAAGTGAAAAGATTTTTTGGGATAGTGATCTCAAAGTCTTATATTCAAGAGGCTTATGACTTTATAGATAGTGATCTAAAAGGTCTTAATTGTGGGTACCTTATGAGATAGAAATCTCCAGGAATAAGGGTATTCTGATAAGGATTATGGACATACTGGTTATAATAATTATTAAGCTATAGTGTCAAGGACACTATAACTGACAAAATCGAGTATTGGTTGCATAAGATGCAACATTCTCATTGGATGCGGGCACTGTTAATAGGGGATATGCATGCCATAGAAGGACTTGGTGTAGCCTCTCGGGAACAAATGACTGATCAGCTTACCAAGTTATTTTTCTAAATAGCCTATGATTGTCACATGAGTGTGGGTTTAAATGATTATCCCATTAATGGCTCTTTGGGCTAGTGAGAGATTGTTGGACATGTGAGCCCACGGCAAGCCATTATGCAATGAATGTTATTGTGAATATCATTCCCTGATCTGAAATGAAGAGTAACTAATTTGCAGAATAGGTCCCTTAGTACAATTAGGGTTATGTACCATGGCCATCTTGATGATTATACAGTTGTTGATTTAATTATTGAATCATAGAGGCTGGTGCTTGGATGAATATCTAAAGAGTTAGATTGAGGACTCATCAAGTACCGTCAAATGATTATTAAGAGAGGATCTCCAGCCTGAGTAGGAGATGGCAATCCTTTCTCACTTGATTGATATCTGATCGACCTCTAGATGCAGGTCCTCTGCATGAGAAGAGAGATTCAGAGGTGTCAGATTAGTTAGGTCAAAGAGTTGGCTTAATGAGATCGAGATAACCAAAGACCTATGTCGTATGCTGTCACGATATAGGAACACATCCTCTGACCGGAGACAGATGTGTTACTATATGTCTGAGTATGTACATTTGGCTGACCAATAGGTTGATGACCTAATCAAGGTCTATACACCGACGCACTAGTGTGCATATAAGGGCATATGAGTAATACGATCTCTCAAAGGGATCATACAGGTTCATTACAGAACCGGACGATATGAGCTCACTCATGAGATATTGGGAAGAATCAAATTCCGTGCACGATCGTCTTGCTTTGGAAGCTTGACTGAATTTGTAGGTTTGATATATACTTTTGAAAAATATATGATCAACACCTGGGTACGATATATACTTTTGGAAAGTGTATGATCGATACCAACCCCTAATAGTCAAATGAGAAACTTGATGATAAAACTTTGAAGTAGACAGTGTAAAATTGATCTTATACTTCGGGTTTATTCTGGGGTCTTCCAGTATGCAGGATGTATAGGTATTAGGAATACCTGAGGGTGATGTGATCATAAACGATTGTATAACCATGACGCTTCTATTCCGAGGGAGTGATGAAACAGGTCTGGATTTTAGTGACTCCTCTCATAGAGAAGTAAACTGATCTTAGTCCAAATGTAGGACATTAATCTGAATGTGTTTCAGATGTAATGAGAAGGTTAGATTTGCGGTCTTGATTTAATCAAGCATTTATGGGAGTTGCGCAAGATCTGGATTTGAGATGTGATCTCAATATCCAAGTCACTATACGTGGAACAATACATCGCCCTGTTTCCGCGGGGAAAGCGCATTATCCTTGAAAGAGTTCATGGATAATTTCATCGTTGATGTATGTATCCGAGCATGGAGAAAATGGATAATTAAATGTGATTTAATTATCATGAATAATATGAATTTGATTCATATTATAAGGAGAGTTATATGAGATAATTAAATGTGATTTAATTATAAAAGTCGTGAATAATGTGAATGTGATTCATGTTATGTGGGCACATGAGAATTGAGATCCAAGATGATTAAATGTGATTTAATTTTCATGGATAAGAATAATTCGGATAGCACTATCCATATTATTCAGGTATATTATAAATGTGATTTATAATATATTAAAGAGAACATATTATGATTTATATTTTTTGATTAATTGTTAATGTGAATTGGATTCACATAGAATGATTAATTGAAAATATAATTACATTTTGTTTTGGGTTGTGAATGAGATTCATATAATTTCAATGGGTCGATTGAAGTTTTTCATAAGATAATTGTGAATTATTTTTTGTGAAAAAATATTTACAACAAGTGTTTTTGTAGATTAAGGAGATATCACGAGATATTGAGATCTCATGATACTTAGAGGAGATAGACCCATTCCACTCAAGAGAAGTGGACGGCTACAACTCTCCTTGAGGGAGAAGAGTAGACGTCCCCCCTCTTTTAGGAAAAGCGGTTGGTCTCCTCGTTATCTCTTCTCTTGTCGAAGTAATTTAATTGGGATTAAATATGGTTATTTATCAATAAAAATTAATTCAAAATTAAATCAATTGTTGTTGTGTTTTTACAACAACATCTTAGCCATTGGAAGAAACACAAATCTATCTCAACCATTGATTGTGTGTTGTCCATGGATTGAGATCCTTGGACTTCAAAAATCCTATATAAGAAGAGGCGCCCCTTGCTCTTCGATACACATGTTTACGACAACAATGAATTCTCTCTTCCTTTCTCTCTACACATCATGTGCCTCTCTCCCTCTCTCTCTCTCTCTTATAGCCGTCCACCATGGAGCCATTGAGAGAGTCACCATCGCCGCAACATCGTCGTTACGCTGCCGAATTACTTGCTCGTGGATCTCTGCCTCCTTCGATGCACCTCGCTCATGAAGAAGACGTCGGATCTCGTGTGATGGGATTAGGAGATTCGTCGTTTGGATCATCAACATGGATTGCGAGAAGGATGCATCTCATCAACGCGCTCGCAAGCGTCTCCTCCGTTGGATCGGACTTGAGACAGGAGGCCTCTTCGTTTAGAGACTCGATCGCAACCACGCTTCAAGAGGTAAACTCAAATACCTATTGTGGTTTAGAAGAAACGATCCGAGAAAGGTTCTTCGATCATGTGGTTTCATCACACTAAAATTTTTAATTTCTGTTGCATCGAGCAACTCGTGCGACTAGTCACTCCCTATCGCATTCGATGCGATCCACATGCTTCCATGATGCGCTTGAGGATATTCCATATCCTTCAGTATAATTGGAAAACGAAAAGATGAGAGTCGCTAAGTAATGGTTTGGCAATTCAGGCTCACTGTCGCTGAGGCGACTACTCAAATCATCACATTGATCAACAATTAACCCACACAAGTAATTAAGCAAGTAAAAGCAAGAGTTAAAATTTATTATTTCATACTAAGAATGTATAATGACAAACAAGTATGGGTCGAACACAGGAAGCAAGGGAATAGAGCATGCTTGAGAGAATTCAAAGCACCAAATATCTCTAGAAAATACTCAGCCAAGTTGTAATTTTTTCTGTGGGTTTTTAATTTTTTATATATTTTTTATTTTATTTTTGATTTTATATTTTTATATTTTGATTTTTAATTTTCTGATTTTTGTATTTTCTTTTTATATTTTATATTTTTTTATTTTCTTTTTTTTTGAAAATATGTAAACAATATAAAGGATATATATGCAATAAAGGAAATGGAGATATGTATATATAAAGAGGTAAAAATAAGAAAAATATAAGAAATAAAACATTTTTTGGGTTTTCTATAATTTTTTTTTATTTTTGTGATTTTTTCTACATTTTCGCTATTTTTTGTATTTTTAAAGTTAAAAAATACTTAAAATAGGTTTAAAATAAATATCTGAGATTAAAATGGAGGGGAAAAATACAAAACAGAGTCAAAAATTCTCCAAATTAATGTTAAAACAAAGATAATAATAAAAATAAAATTCAGAAATAGAAATTATGTTTTTGTGATTTTTTTAATGATTTTTTATATTTTATAAATGTTTTAGGGGTTTTTAATTTTTTATGAGTTTTCTTTTATATTTTTAGTGATTTTTTAGTCTGAGGCTATAAAATAGTTAAATAAATATAAAATATATACATTTTTGGAATTTTTCAAAAAATTTTATAATTTTTATGTATTTTCTAATGCAAACATGGATGAAAATGCATATTTTAGATTTTTTTATTAATATTAAAATGTTCAAAATGGAAAATAAAAATATGGCGTGGAAGAGCAATGCAACAGGAACTTAAATCTATTTTTTGAGGATTTTTTAGGATTTTATAGATGCATGAAATAAATACTAGAAATAAAGAGAAAATACACGCTTAGTCGGGGTATGTCTATAAATATCAGAAACTATAGGGGCCTGGATGTAAATTTCCCAGAAATTTATAACTGAATAAAAAGATTTCTGGACCAATAGGAAATAACCAAAGTCCTAAGGGTATTACTGCAAATTGCTGTTGGGATAAAAGTGCAACTTGTATTAAACGAGACCCCATGGCTCTCTTATATAGGAGAGATGCCATGGGTTAATTACATAAGTGATACCTAAAGAAATAAAAAAATATAAAGATAATAAGATGAGATACAAATATCTCAACACTCCCCCTCAAGATGGAGCATAAATATCAATCATGCTCAGCTTGGAGCAGCATCTCTGAAATGGACCCCTAGCTAGGGCCTTTGTGAAAATATATGCAGTCTGATCTCCTGTGGAAACATGAGAGGTAGATATAATCCCTTTCTGTATCATGTCTCTAGTGTAATGACAATCCACCTCGATATGCTTTGTTCGCTCATGAAAAGCAGGATTGTTGGCAATAAATAAAGCTGCTTGGTTATCATATAAAAGCTTCATAGGTAGAGACGCCTTAATAGTGAGGTCGGTTAATACTGATCTAACCCACATCATCTCAGCACATCCTTGTGCCATAGCCCTGTATTCGGATTCAGCATTGGATCTGGTCACCACTGTCTGTTTCTTGCTTTTCCATGAAACAAGTGAGCTGCCTACAAAAACAGTAAAACCAGAAGTAGATTTTGTCCCTGGGACATCCCGCATAATCTGCATCTGCACATCCTATCACCACAAGTAATGTATCCCTACTGAATAAGAGACCTGAGCCAGGTGAAGTCTTTAAGTACCTCAAGATCATATGAACAACATCCATATGCACCTTCCTGGGTTGTTCCATGAACTGACTGACTTTGCTGACCGCAAAAGCAATATCCGGCCTGGTAATGGTGGCGTATAGGATCTTCCCAACAAGCTCTTTGTATCTCCTCCGGTCAACCACTTTGGTGTCCTCATCATACAATCTCATGCTTGCATCCATAGGAGTAGTAGCGGGTTTGCACCCTATTATGCCTGTCTCAGATAGTAGGTCCATAACAAATTTCCTCTGAGTCATTACAAGTCCATGCTGGTAACTGGAGAACTCTAATCCAAGAAAGTAGCGAAGATTACCAAGGTCCTTAGTCACAAACTGCTGACCAAGGAACTCCTTGACCGTACGAATACCCTGTGCATCATCTCCTGTAATAACAATATCATCCACATAAACAAGAATAGCCACCGTACCTCTATGTGTCCTCTGCACAAACAGAGTGTGGTCCGCAGTAGACCGCACAAACCCTTTCTGCTCTATCAACTCTGATAGCTTTTGATACCAAGCTCTCGGACTCTGCTTCAAGCCATAAATTGCCTTGTGAAGTCGGCACACCTTCTGAGACTCCCCCACAGTAGCAAATCCCAGTGGTTGTTGCATATATACTTCCTCCTATAGATCCCCATAGAGAAAAGCATTCTTCACATCAAGTTGGTAGAGGGGCCAGTCCCGTGAAACAACAACAGATAGAAGAATGCGTAGTGTTGAATACCTTGCTACTAGAGAGAAGGTGTCCTGATAATCCACCCCATAGGTTTAGGTGAACCCTCGTGCCACTAGCCTTGCTTTGAATCGGTCAACACTGCCATCGGCCCTTTGCTTGATCGTGAATATCCATTTTCTACTCACAATTGAGACACCAGGTGGAGGAGAGACAATGGACCATGTGCCACGTGATCGTAGGGCTGCCATCTCTTCTTCTATAGCAAGGCGCCACCTACTATCCTAGAGCGCTTCCTGGAATGTCCATGGGATAGTAACAAAAGATAGACCCACTATGAACTTCTTGTAGTCTTGTGACAGATGATCCAAGGAAACATGAGCAGCAATCAGGTATGTGGCGCATTGACGACGAGGTTTCCTTAGAGCAATCGGTAGCTCTAGATCATCAGCCTCACAGTCCTCTGGAATCAATTCTTCCTATATAGTATCCAAATTTACAGTCCCATCAGTAGAAATAATATGTTCATGACATACCTGAGGCATAGTGGATGATGTTGATGGCGCATGAGCAGAGGGGTGAGTAGAAGACCTGCAAGTATACACATGAGGTAAGAAAGCAGACTCGGTGGTAGGAGGTAGAGGTGGTGTTGGGGGTGGTGGTGGAGATGTCGAGGACTGAGGAACATCATAAGAATTATGAGATGGAGGCGGGGGTACCACAATGTCCTCTATAGAATCTGTAGTAGACAACCTGTCACCTGTATTGGAGAAATACATAATAGACTCAAAAAATGTAACATCGGCCCTCACATAGTATTTTCTTCCAACCGGATCAAAACATCTATACCCTTTTTGCGTTCCATGGTAACCAACAAAGATACATTTTACAGCTCTAGGTGAGAGCTTGTCACGGCCAGGAGTAAAGTCATGTACAAAAGCCACCGAACCAAAGACGTGTGGTGTAAGTGTGAAAAGTTCCTTCTCGGGAAACACAATTGAGAAGGGACACTTCTCTCCAAGAATAGTGGATGGCATGCGATTTACCAAGTAATAGGCAGTTAGGACCGCATCCCCCCAGAATGAATGAGGTGTATGACTGTGAATCAACAGGGTCCTCGTGATGTCTAAGAGAAGACGATGTTTGCATTCGGCAACCCCATTTTGCTGTGATGTATAAGTGCATGAAGTCTGATGGACAACACCCATAGACTGGAGAAATTCTGCCAAATGTAGAGTAGAAAATTCTAAAGCATTATCAGTACGGATGTACTTGACGTTAGCTGAAAAGATATTGTTAATCTCAACAAGAAAGGTTTTTATTATACCACCCGCTTCAGACTTATTTTTTTATCAAGAAAACCCAAGAAAGTCTAGAATAATCATCCACAGCAACAATATAAAACCTATGCCCCTGATGATCAGGAACACGACTCGGACCCCAAATGTCAAAATGAAATAACTCGAAAGACCAACTACTACTACGACCCAAACGACTCGGAAAGGAGGAGCGATGATGTTTTCCAAGTTGACATGCTTCACAGTTCAAAGTAGCTTGAGTAGATATTTACGGGAGAACACATATCATCTTTTGAAGAGGAAGGTGACCAAACTGAAGATGCCACATGAAAGGTGAAACTGATCCAGAAGGAATGGATGCTACCCCAGCACAAGATGGAACGACAAGCTTATACAATCCTCGTTGCTTATGGCCATGAAAAATCATCCTGCCAATCAGTATGTCCTGAAACATAAGAGAAGAGGGTTCAAAAATGGTACGGCAGTGTAGATTTTTAGTAATCTGACTAATAGACAAGAGATTCGTTTGGAAGTCTGGAGAATGTAAAACATTCTGAAGATGTATAGATGGGGCTAACACAATCTCCCTTGGACAACAATGGGTAGATGAACTCCATTGGCTATGACCACGGATCGCCTAGGAGGGATAGCTCTGTATGAGGTAAACTATGTCCGGTCTCTACACATGTGATGAGATGCTCCAGAATCAATAATCCAATCTGTCACATCAGAACTGCTACTGCTGGTAAGCACATATGAAGTACCTGAGGAACTGGACAGTGCTCTGGCGGTGGCCGCTGCATCTGATGGATCTGCAGTCTGAGTCACTGCGGTGTCACCATCTCTCGAAGTCTCGAGACAAGATCATCAAAACATGCATCAGTAGTGGGTACAGGTGAAGAGTCAGCCTGCTCAGCAATACATGCAGACGCCAGGAAGCCTTGCTTGTGAAAGCATGTCTCCTCTGAGTGACCAGGACGTCGATAATAAGAACATGGACCACGCTGACGCCCTCCACCACGACCACACGGTCCACGACCACGGAACTGGGCTGCGCTGTTGACGAGTCGCTAAATACGATGTTTAATTCAGATACGTTGTAGTACGTGTATTAATCGATTCAGTTAGAACCGAGAGAAGAATCTCCGTGAAGAGTGTCTCGGCTTAATTTATATCCCGGGAAAGTCCGGGGTCGAACACAGGGAGGAAAAGGAACAACTTTAGGATTAATTCAAAAATTAAGAACTAGATTTTCAGTGCGTATTTTTTATATATATTTTTTTATGCAGAATGAAATGCTAATGCAAGATGCAGTAGAATTAAGACTCTGAGAAAACACACAACAAGGCCAAATTAATTTTAATGTCAAATTAGTCCAATTCGACCAAATTATATTTTTCCTAGGATCTTAATTCAGTGAGGAACACAAAACATACTTTTTGTATTTTTAGGAATTAAAATGCAACAAATAAAATGCACACTTTTATGGGTTTTTTCACAATTTCTCACACAAACAGTAAGCAAAAATTATGAAAAATTTACTGGAACTAAAACATGATGAAAGGAAGCTATAGTAATATTTTTGGAATTTTATAGTAATATATGAACTTTTTACGGATTTTTTTAGTGAACATAGAGTGACAATGAGTAAATAATTCCTAATAAATCCATAATATCAAATTAATCAGAGTGCAAATTATCCCAAGAAGATATTTTTATATAGAATCCAGGAGACTTGAAATTTCGCAAAAATGATGTACGTGGATTTAACTAAAAATAAATACTAAAATAACTCTATAATTTATTTTAGGCACAAGACAACTCCACTATGGATGAAATTTGGACAGTAACTCAGTCACATTTCAAAGCATCATTCTTTATTTTTGTGTAATTTTTAGAGCAAACATGTGTGAGATATAAATTTAAGAGTTCAGATTGGGTAAAATATGCAGAGCTTCACTTGAACAATTTTAGTTAATTCCGCAAATGTTAGAAAAATATAAATAAATAACCATGTGGTAGAGAACTAGTTGCTCAACATAAATGTATTTTTCTTTGAATCAAATGACACAAGTTGGATGTCCAAATTAATAGTCAAACACAGGGTTATCCTTGCAATTATAGAAACTAAAATTACAATGCAACTTACGTACAGGGACTATTATGCAATTACGAAAACATGAAATATTAAAAATTCAATTTTCACAAATATATTTTTTTAACCTTCTTCTTCTTCCTTGGGCGATGTGGAATGCAACCCAACAGGGAGCGTGGTCAGCAGCGCGGGGCGGCACCGCTGAGGAGGTACAGGGGCGTCGACGGCCGCGAGGAGGTGGTGGGGCGACCGCGCATGGGCGCGGGTGAGAGAGGGGCGGTGGGCGAGGCCGTGAAGATGGGGGCCGGCTCGGCGGCCCGTGCGGAGGAGGGAAGGGGGCCCGTGCGTGCGGGGCGGCGACGCCGCTGCAGCGCGACGGAAGTGGAAGGGCGACGCGAGGGGGCCAGCGGCGGCGGCGACGGTGGAAGAAGGCCGCTGGCGGGGGAAGGAGGCGGCGGGATGCGCCTGATGGTGGTGCAGGGGGCGGCGGTCGTGGGCTGCTGCTTCCCAGCAACTTTTTTTTTTGATTTTTTTACTGCTGTTAGTCAAACTATTTTTTTATTTATATTTTTCTTTTTTTTGTTATGTTTAAACCGAAATTGAACAAATGCAAAATGACAAATATGAACAGATGCAAATATGATGGTGAGTTGATCGTGATGATATGCAAATAAAAAATGATATGGAGATGTGATGTGATGGATAAAAAATGATGGTGATCCAAACAATAAGGAAATAATATATTAGATAAAATAAAATAACGAGAGAAATGAGGAGGAATACGTACCTGAATGTTCGCCAGATTGACGGAGCAGCTGTGCTGGACTCCTGTCGTCGCCTCGATCCGATTGGCGAAACAAAAATCGGAGCAGCTATGCGAGCTCGATGGGGAACTCGTGACACGGAGTGGAGCTCCGCGGATCTCGCCTGAAGGAGGTCGTCGCTTGAGGAAGATGCCTTGCCGCTGTCACCAATAAAACACTCCAAGCTCTCTCTTTTTTCTATTAGAATGGCGGATGGGAAAAAATGAGAATGTAGAGATGAATATAAAGAAGAAGAGAAAGGGAGGTTACAAAGATGGTGGAGATTAATGGAGGTTAGATTATTGGTGGAGTTGAATGGGAGGTTGATGAAGAATGTGGGGTGGAATGGGAGTTGGTGGTAGAATAGAAGTTATTGTAGAGAATGGAGAAAAAACTAAAAGGAAAATAAAATGAAATAAAGTAGGCTACTTTAAATACAATAAAATAAAATAGAAGAAAAATAGTGGGGAATTTACAAAATAAGATAAACACTATGTACAATTTTTTTCTGCTTTTCTAATTTTAATTTTTTTGTATTTTTAATAAAAGATATTTATAACAGAAAAATATAATAAAATACTGTAATCAAAATATAACATAAGCATGATTTTTTTGTATTTTTAGTAATTAAAAAAGATAAAATAAAAAATGAAGAAAGAATGAATATATACATGATATACAATGTACATCTAGGACCCAAAACCCAACTTTTTCAAATGAGCTCCGATTTTAATGAAACCACTTCTGTTGGATAGATAGATTTTTAACTTGAACTTTAAAAGTTAGTTTGATGAATTCGGAGTTCATACGGAGCGGGAATTTGGCTTGGAAGTTGGACTTTACGGCTTTTTCTCTTTGGGATCTAGGAGCATTTATTTGAGCTAAAATTTATTTTATATTTTTGTATTTTTATGTACATTTTTATGAACAAGTTGAGAAAGAATTAGTCAAAAAGAAGTTGAAATGAAATTATTAAAAATACATGATGTTTTAGGCTTTTTACATGTATAAAACTTCTTCAATTTTGCGGATTTTTATTGTTAATTTATTTTGTACAATCTAATATATATTAATTAGTGTGTTCTATTTACGAGAGTCATTTTGTTAATTTATTGATTTTATGGACATTTTTCTGGGAATTTACTCGCGGATTTTGCTAAGATCAAGATATTGAGATGATGAATCGTGGATTCATCACCCTCCTATACTTAAACTTTGCTAGTCCTCGAGCAAATAAAGAATGAATAAGTTAGAATAACCCCTGACTGTGCATGTGAATACAAGACTTGATCCGTTCAAGAACTCTCGATTTTAGAGATCCTAAAATTCTAAGATGAACCATGGTCTAGTCAAACGGTATCCAATTTCCCTAATCATCATACTCTCTTTGTATACATATATATAAGGGATATGACTTTAAGTGTGGACTGCAGTTACAAGAGTAGAGTTGCAACATCACCAAAGGTTCCGGTCCAAGAGACTCTCCTAAGAACCCAATCCTCAACACTAGGGAATAAACCATTTCTCGCATCCAATCCACCATCTCTTTAGTTGTCAGACTTGAAAGTGTAGATGGAAGGCCAGTTGATGGAGGGCATAGGATTGTGTCATTTCTTCTCTCCCTCTCATTGGAACAAGGATCCTCTCGAGTGCCTTATTGCTCAACGTATTTTTTTGGTGTTGATCAGTGCGTCCGTCAAGAGAAGTTGGAGTCGTCTACACTTGTTTTCCTGAGAGTACATCGGGGTGTGCCTTTTTTGAGTACATATCGTACCTTCTACACCAAGACTTGTAGCATTTACGATGCAGAGCCCTCTTTTGGTGCAAGCCCGACTCCTGGTCCTAATAGCAGTGGTCCGAGTGGACACTTTGAAATGGTTGGGAGTGCTCGCCTTTGGTGGAAGCTCTTTGATATTTGACTTTGTGGAATGAGAGCTTTTCTTTGATATTTATTGCTTTATAATATTTGTGGCTAGCTCCACTGCTTTTACCAAGAGTTGGCGCACATTGATCAACATTTTTTTATTTTATCACACCCTAGCACATAGGTAAATATCAAGAGATAGTACAAGAACCATGTTCTCATACTGGCTAAAGATGCTGACACTCAGGTTTCATGAAGCCTTCATTGATTTTATCCCATCCTCGAGTATCATCAAATCAGATCCAAACTCAAATCCCTCATACCAGTTCCTCAAGTGAAATTTCAACTCATCTCATCATAACTGCAGTCATGTATGTGAGGTGCTGATCATATTCTTAAGGTAGAGACTAAGCACGCAATATAGCACACAAATCTTTCAAACTAGGGAAATGTGAATAACTAAGTCAAGGACCCTAGTGACTAAGGCTGGTTTACTCAAAATCTCAAGAGCTCATAAATCAAGTGTTCTTGAACATCACTAGTCTTGTGTGAATGTGAAAGTGTTAGGGATCAAACCAACCTATTAGTTAGTTTTTTTATTTTATTTATTTTTTGTTTTTTTTATTTTTGTTTTTTGTTTGTTTTTTGTTTTTTTATTATTTTTTTGAAAAGGAAAGTAAGAAAGAAAGATTTTTTTCTTCAAATTTTTTTTTAAAAGACACACATAACAAAGAAAGAAAAGAGATTTTTTTTTGAAAAAATTGTTTTTTTGTAAGCAAATAAGAGTTTACTTTTTTGAAAGAAAGTTTTTTTGAAAAGATTTTTAAATTTACCCACCCCGAAATTATTGTATAATATATATAAAAATACGTGAAAGTACGAGCTATGGGTAAAGTATATATGTAATATATACATGCCCCCTATACTTAGCATGTGCTATGTCCTCATGGCACTAGGTGACAAAAAGCCATAGCTCGTACTAAGTATAAGTGGGTGAAAAGAATAGAAGTGAAAAGAAAAAAAATAAGAGTGTGGATAATACACAACGGGCATCGACCCCCCTATACTTAGGCTCTGGTCAGCCTAAGTATTGGGAAGAACACAAGAATGGGGTACCGATGAGAATGGGAAAGAATATACTTAGGATCTAGTCATCCTAAGTATAGCCACAAAATGAAAATGATACGGTACGGAGGCAAGTGATGCAAATCACGGGAGAGGGAGGGAAATAAAGGAAGGATAATCTATACAGGTAGGAGTGAGAATATACAATGATCAAGAAGGTTTGCGACGGACCTTCTTGCGGGAGCGATGGGGAGGATAGTATACATGTGTGTCGCTGTCAGAGTCGTCCGCAGAGGAATAATAATGAGGTGTGGGGAACGTCCAACGAGGGTCGACACACGGTTGCTTGCTCAAATATGGCTTCAGAACAACCGAACTAAGCTCACTCATATAGATCACCTCATCCGGACATGATGAGGACTCCTCAGAAAGTTCCTTCTATGGAACATCGAAGGTAACCTTCTTAGTCGGTTTTCTAGAACCTGAAGCATCAAGAGGAAGAGGAGATTGATATGTATTAAGGAGTTCGGGGGAACACCTCAAGGAATCAACACCCGTCTTCTTCTTACCAGATGACCGACTAGAGGATGGAGCAACCGATTTATCAAGATTGGTCAATTTGGTCACAGTTGTCTCTTTTGGTGTATGTCCTGGATGTGGTGTGTGAGGTTCTGACCAGAGGTTCATCATCAGATGAGTCACCATATGCATTGTAATACTCCTGCAGGGTCAGCACACGTCTCTGATAAGGCACAGTGTTCTCAGTTGGCTTGACATTGTTGGGTTCTTGTGTCAGATCATCGAAATGATCAAGGCAATCCACAAAGGTCATGTCTGACTCAATGATAGCTTCTGGTCGTGAGTCCTCTCTAGAAGCTGTCGCGGTGGTGGTGCAAGTAGTAGGTGGTGTATGGTTGTAGGAAGTCTCCAAACCAATGGTCGTCTGGATAGTCGGTATCTCAGGTGTAGTAGAGAGACGGGACTCAACTGTCTCTCGAAGGTCACGCATGTCCGCAACTTTACGGGTTACCTTGGAATATCGTGTGTCCTCAAAGATCGGGTGAGGTCGGAGTGCTCCCAATGCAGAGAAATCGATCTCCCGAGTCTCACAATCTATAGTTGCCTTAGCCAAGGTTAAGAACGGCTTTCCAAGAATGATCGGAGACTGGGTGAACTCTCATCGGTGCTCAATGTCAATGACCGTGAAGTCTATCTCCAGTAGAGCACCTTGGAAAGTCACGATGATTGAAATAGTTCCTCTCGACCGTTTAATGGTCTGATCTGCCAACTGAATGATTTCTCTTGACTTCTTGGCAGATCCGAGTTTGAGCTTGGCAAACACGGAGGTCGGGAGGATATTAATCGATGAGTCATCATCGATTCTTACATGGGTGAATGTGGTATCTTTGATTTCACAATCAAACCTAGGTAACCGCTTTACTCTGTGGCTCTTGGTTTTTCTCCTTATCATCAAAGATGTGGCCATAGACACTACATGTTTCTCAATCCTTATTCTCTTATTGTCTGACCTTTTAGGCATCAATCTACTTCTCACAAATCTTTTAAGGTCGGGAAAGTGTTCAATGGTCATTATTAAGGGAAGCTCAAAAATCAACTTTCTATCCAATGCTTCCCTAAGTGCAGGATCCAATTTTTGTATATCTTTTCTATTTTCAATTTTTACGTTGTTTTCTGAGTTTTCAATTTTTTGGTCTTTTTGATAGGTGAAGGAGGACTAGGAGAATGTACAAACTCTGGTTTGGAGGGAAAGTGGTTAGTAGAAGAGGGAGGTAGAAGGGACTCCAGATGTACATGACGTGTAGTCAATCCGGTACCTTCCAGGTTTTTAAAATTCAATCCGCAATATCTATGATCCGCATTCCTACCTGGACTCTTGATCGGTCTAGAGATGTCATCCTCCAATAAGTTCTCATGAGACATCATGAGAGAACTCTGCTCAATTGGAGGATACTGCTGAGAACTTGGGCTCTTATACTCAACACACCTTGACTTAGGCGTATAATACTGGGTTGAGTATGGCCCATCTGTATGGCAGATGTTGGTCGGAGCCTCATCAAGTGGAGTTAGTAGACATGGGGTCTGTAAATTGATCGCATGAATCCAATCCCCTGTATGTGTTGGCTCTCCGAATGGGTGATATGGAAGCTGGTCAATGTGGGCTTGATCACTCAAGTCAATCAAGTCAGGAAGATTGTATGATGTAGGCCTCTCCATTCGATTTGTCTGATCGACCATGTTGTACCCTAAGGTTAAGTTGGGATGTGTATATGTCAATTGTTGTCTTGTCCCAACTCGAGGTGAGAATGAGGTATGTGGGGTCAACTGATTATGCCAATCATTCATCTCAGCAATCGCTTGCTCTTCGATTTGTTCCTTGATTCCAGCAAGCGGATGAGAATATGGTGAGTTAATCCAGGGTGGATGTGGGTCAGGGGTGTAAGAATGTGGAGTAGTTGAGAAGGACGAAGAAGTGGGGAAATCGGAGTTCTGACTTCGCGGTCGAGGTGTGGTTATGAAGAGGAATAAGAGGGTGGAGATGATCAGAATAAGGTCGAGGAAGAGTGACATGGATATGGTGACCAATATTCTGACATTTTGGAAGGGAAATGGGAGAATGAATCGGATCGAGGAAGAAAGCGTGCAAGTGCACCGAATAACACACAAAATAATCAAACATAAGAGCAAACCCTCAATTTCACCAACTCAACACGTGATGACCGCAAAGGTTCGGCCGAATTGTCTGATCAATTTTAGTTGGTGATAAGTACAATCTTGGAAATATTAACGAGCTGTTAGGTGGTCGTATTTTCCTACAGACTGGCCCGGTTCTTACGACTAGTTGGACCTACTTTCAGCCAGTATAGGATTAAGTACGGACCGTATAAATACGGCTACCCGTTCCTTGAGGACTAATGCATCCTCTAAACCTCCCACTCTGTTAAGGAAATCCGGACCGTTTACCGGCTACCCGTAGATCCTCACTGAAAAGTAGCTAATAGCCTAAAAAGAAAGAACCAGTAGTAAGTAAGAAATCCTGGCTTGGCTCTATCCTAGGGTCGTCTCTCTCTCACTTGCAAGTAAAACAAACAATGAGAGCTTTACTCTCCCAAAACAAGTGTTAGTTTTACTCATTTTTTTATCAACTCTGATTAGCAGTCCCGATTTTAAGTTTGGTTATCACTTGATTAGTCCACCAAACAAAGCACGCCTAACTATCAATCCCGATTTCCTTTTAACCTAAGTTTCAAAAACCAAGGGGAGGGAGTCGAGAAAAACCGATGCAAATAGTGAAATCAATGATGCATGCCCAGTTCAGAAGACTTACAGTGATCCTCGCGCTCTACATGCGGGATGCAAGGTAGAATTGAATTTTATGCTATATGAATGCAAATGAGAAAACCATTCCTAGACAGGCAGTTCTATTAGCGAGTGATGAACAAATTAGTTTGGACTAATAGCTCTGTGGTCTAAGTGTGTCTCGTTAAAAGTGATGTGTCGTCCTAAATAATTATGAGCACAAGCAATAAATATATTCTAACAAAAATGCCCTAAGAGCCGCGAGTGCAAGTCCTATTCTACGTCAATCAACCACACGACCACGGGAGGGTCCAAAGTCCAGTCCAGATAATAGCGCGAGCTCTCAAACAAGAGCCGCTGTAAAGAAGGAAGTTACCTAAATAATTACAACAAAATAATTACAAAAATTCACAAAAACTCTCTCAAAGATAAATTAATTCTCCTATCCGTCGACCTCCGATGTACTCCAAGTCCACCAGGCCCTCGCAAGGAAAACAAGATTTATATTAGAGAGATAAAAACAAAATATATACAAAAATATGAAGAGAAATAATTGAAAGAAAAAATGTATTAATTACAAGTTGCTCGGGGGTCAGACTACCCAAGTAATGAAAATCTAAATCCAAAATTTTAAATTAATCCATAAACCGTTTGCCTCCCCGGCAACGGTGCCATCTGAAGAGTCGCTAAATATGATGTTTAATTAAGATACGTTGTAGTACGTGTATTAAGCGATTCAGTCAGAACCAAGAGAAGAATCTCCGTAAAGAGTGTCTCGGCTTAATTTATATCCCGGGCAAGTCCGGGGTCGAACACAGGGAGGCAAAGGAACAACTTTAGGATTAATTAAAATTAAGAACTAGATTTTCAGTGCGTATTTTTTATATATTTTTTATGCAAAATTAAATGCTAATGCAAGATGCAGTTGAATTAAGACTAACAAAACACACAATAAGGCCAAATTAATTTTAATGTCAAATTAGTCCAATTCAACCAAATTATATTTTTTCTAGTATCTTAATTCTGTGAGGAACACAAAACATATTTTTTGTATTTTTAGGAATTAAATTGCAACAAATAAAAATGCACACTTCTTATGGGTTTTTTCGCAATTTCTCGCACAAACAGTAAGTAAAAATTATGAAAAAATTACTGGAACTAAAACATTATGAAAGGAAGCTACAGAAATATTTTTAGAATTTTATAACAATATATGAATTTTTTATTGATTGTTTAGTGAAAACAGAGTGACAGTGAGTAAATAATTCCTAATAAATCCAAAATATCAAATTGATCAGAGTGCAAATTATCTCAAGAAGATATTTTTATATAGAATCCAGGAGACTTGAAATTTCGCAAAAATAATATACATGGATTTAACTAAAAATAAAATACTAAAATCACTCTATAATTTATTTTAGGCACAAGACAACTCACTTTGGATGAAATTTGGATAATAACTCAATCACATTGTAAAGCATCATTCCTAATTTTTATGGAATTTTTAGACAAACATCTGTGAGATATAAATTTAAGAGTTCAGATTGGGTAAAATATGCAGAATTTCACTTAAACAATTTTAGTTAATTCTGCAAATGTCAGAAAAATATAAATAAATAACCATGTGGTAGAGAACTAGTTGCTCAACATAAAGGTATTTTTCTTTGAATCAAATGACATACGTTTGGATGTCAAGATTAATAGTCAAACACAGGGTTATCCTTGCAATTATAGAAACTAAAATTACAATGCAACTTATGTACATGGACTATTATGCAATTACGAAAACATGAAATATTAAAAATGCAATTTTCACAAATAATTTTTTAACATTCTTCTTCTTCCTTGGGCGATGGGGAATGCAACCCAACAGGGAGCGTGGTCGGTGGCGCGGGGCGGCACCACTGAGGAGGTACAGGGAAGTCGGCGGCCGCGGGGAGGTGGTGGGGCGGCCGCACATGGGCGCGGGTGAGAGAGGGGCGGTGGGCGAGGCCGTGAAGGCGGGGGCCGGCTCGGCGGCTGCGCGGAGGAGGGAAGGGGGCCCGCGCGCGCGGGGCAGCGACGTCGCTGCAGCGCGGCGGAGGCGGAAGGGCGGCGCGAGGGGTCCAGGGCCGACGGCGGCGGAAGAAGGCCGCTGGCAGGGAAGGAGGCGGCAGGCTACGCCTGATGGCGGTGCAGGGGGGCGGCGGCCGTGGGCTGCTGCTTCCCTGCAACTTTATTTTTTTTTTTTTTTGATTTTTTTTGATTTTTTACTAATTTTAAGCAAACTATTTTTTATTTATATTTTTCTTTTTTTTGTTGTTTAAACCGAAATTGAACAAATGCAAAATGACAAATATGAACATATGCAAATATGATGGTGAGTTGATCTTGATGATATGCAAATAAAAATGATATGGAGATATGATGTGATGGATAATAAAAAAATGATGGTGATCCAAACAATAAGGAAACAAGATATTAGATAAAATAAAATAATGAGAGAATTGAGGAGGAATACTTACCTGAATCTTCGCCAGATTGACGGAGCAGCTATGCTGGACTCCTGTCGTCACCTCGATCCGATTGGCGAAACAAAAATCGGAGAAGCTATGCGAGCTCGATGGGGAACTCGTGATGCGGAGTGGAGCTCCGCGGATCTCGCCTGAAGGAGGTCGTCGCTTAAGGAAGATGCCTTGCCGCTGTCACCAACAAAACACTCCAAGCTCTATCCTTTTTCTATTAGAATGGCGGATGGGAAAAAATAAGAATGTAGAGATGAACATAAAGAAGAAGAGAAAGGGAGGTTAGAAAGATGGTGGAGATGAATGGAGGTTAGATTATTGGTGGGGTTGAATGGGAGGTTGATGAAGAATGTGGGGTGGAATGGGAGTTGGTGGTAGAATAGAAGTTATTGTAGAGAATGGAGAAAAAATTAAAAGGAAAATAAAATGAAATAAAGTAGGCTACTTTAAATACAATAAAATAAAAGAGAAGAAAAAGAGTGGGGAATTTACAAAATAAGATAAACACTATGTACATTTTTTTTGCTTTTCTAAATTTATTTTTTTTATATTTTTAATAAAAGATGTTTACAACAGAAAAATATAATAAAATATTATAATCAAAATATAACAAAAGCATGATTTTTTTTATTTTTAGTAATTAAGAAAGATAAAATAAAAAAAATGAAGAAAGAATGAATATGTACATGATATACAATGTACATCTTGGTCCCAAAACCCAACTTTTGCAAATGAGCTCCGATTTTAATGAAACCACTTCCGTTGGATAGATAATTTTCTAACTTGAATTTTAAAAGTTAGTTTGATGAATTCATAGTTCATATGGAGCGGGAATTTGGCTTGGAAGTTGGACTTTACGACTTTTTCTCTTTAGGATCTAGGAGCATTTATTTGAGTTAAAATTTATTTTTAAATTTTTGTATTTTTATGTACATTTTTATGAACAAGTTAGAGAAAGAATTAGCCAAAAAGGAGTTGAAATGAAATTATTAAAAATACATGAAGTTCTAGGCTATTTACATGTATAAAACTCCTTTAATTTTGCAGCTTTTTATTGTTAATTTATTTTGTACAATCTAGTATACATTAATTAGTGTGTTTTATTTACAAGAGTCATTTTATTAATTTATTGATTTTATGGACATTTTGTGGGAATTTACTCGCGGATTTTGCTAAGATCAAGATATTGAGATGATGAATCGTGGATTCATCAGCTGCCTCATCCACGAGAAGCAGCCATAGCTGAAGATGTCAAATGTGGCGTAGACGTAGGTGTGGTATTAATCCTGCTCAGCCGCTTATAGATCTCCTCCATCAGTGGTATGGTCTCGCCAGTAAGAATTTGAGTACGAGCTGCATCGTATTCTGGATCTAGGGATGATAAGAACACTCCAGTCATAGTGGCATTCCGATATGCCTACTGTTATTCCACAGGTACAGTGATAGGCTTGAAACTGTGGAGTCTTTCAAACATTCCTCTCAGATGTGAAAAATGTGCATGGAGAGGTCGACCATTATGCTTGGTCAAGAAGATGTCAAACTGAAGTTGAAGGATCTTGCTTTCATTGTTCGCCTGTCCGTAGGTAGCAACCAATATATCCCACATTGCCTTCGCAGTTGGCTGATTGACAATATCATTAGCAATCTCTGTGCTAAGTGTTCCAGAAAGCCAAATATGAGCATAGGCATTATCTTGCTTCCATGATGCATTTGTCCCAGTCTTCTTTGCCAGCTCCGATTCAATCAGAATATGCATTGCATATTCTGATTATGCAATGCATTAGGGTATGAAACTGCATGGACCATAACTCGTAGTTGGTCCCGTCCACCTTCACAATAGGTGTCGGTCCCTTGAAGACACCGGAAGAGAACACATCACCCTTATATTATGATATTCTTCAATAGCCCAACCAAATCGTAGAGCAAGAGGGAAATATTTCAACTATGAAGTTGTCTACAGTGCCATAAGAGGGATGAGTAGTATCTGTAGACTTATACTCTCATCCCTAAACCCTTGTTCGTGGTTGAGGGTCGCAAATGACAAGGCAAATCAGACTCTTCCAGCAACGTCAAATCAACCCAGATCTGATTTTCCCTCCAATCAATTAGAACCCACACGGATAGCCGGGGTGGCTTTTGGATGTAACAGAGAAGGCGGCAGGGGAGGGTAGCCACTGGGGCCATCCAACGACCGAGGAGATTTGCCGCCTTAGGGTTTCTGGCAGCAGAGGAGAATCGCCTGGGGCTTCTGGCGGTAGAGGAGATTCGCCTAGGGCTTCTGGCGGTAGAGGAGTTACCGCCTTAGGGTTTCAACGGCAGAGGAGGGGCCACCGGTGATCTATGGTGCACCGCCTGAAGCTGTAGGCGGTAGTGGTGTACCGCCTAACGATGCAGTGGGCTGGAGGGAACGCCTGGGTGCGCACACGAAGACCAGAGGTCCCGCCTGGCTGCGCAACGGGTTGGGAGAGACTGCCAGGAGGTACGGTGCGACACCTGCGGGGTTGGTGTGACGCCTGTGGGCTGGGGGCGACACCTGCAGGGGCGAGGGCGATGCCTGTAGGGTTGGGGAGGCACCTGCGGGCGGGGGGAGGGGGGCGGGGAGGGGGTGTAGGGTTTGGGTAAGAGAACCCCGGTCTAGGACCATTTCTCTAATACCATGTTGGGATAAAAGTACAACTTGTATTAAACGAGACCCTAGGGCTCTCTTATATAGGAGAGACGCCATGGGTTAATTACATAAGTGATACCTAAAGAAACAAGAAAATATAAAGATAATAAAATGAGATATAAACATCTCAATAATGGCCAAAGTCACACGACGAAGCACATGCGCCTGGCCAGGGCCAAATTGCAATTAAGAAAATCAAGTGGCTGATTTGCAAAATAACCAGAAATATTATAGCTGGAATAAAATGTTTCTGGACTGAACAGAAATGATAAAAGCACAAGGGGATAGGCTACAAAATCACCACCTCACGTGATACGTCACGTGAGGTGACGTGGCCTGGACTGATAAGCATTTAAGCAATGTATGGGGGCCTAAATGCAAATTTACCAAAATAAATTACATGACAGATGAATGATTTAAGTCCAAATATTAAATACAAAAATTAGGAAGGGTATCGACGTAAAATACCCATCCAAGGCACGATCCGACGGTGCGGGCGAAACCACTTATCCACGTATTAAGCAACGGACGACCGGTGACGTTTCAATGGTGATGGTCATGATTAGATATGGCAGGATGATCGAACGGTACCGAGCGGCTGAGATCTAAAAGTGGTTGTGCGCCTGGGAGATCCGGCATGATCCAACGTTGGTGAAGGGTATAGGAAGAACTGGGAAGCAACCCCGACGAGGCGATGTTTCCCGCGCTCGTCCTCCATTCTCCAGCGATATGGGGAACTCCAAAAATGGCCAGAAGGCTCCTGCAAGTATGCACTATCGTCTAGAGGTGACAAAAATCGTCGGAGTTTGCTGGAGTTCTCGCACAGGGGCGACGGAGCTGGGAAGCTCCAAGACCCTCATGCGAGATCCAAAACTCACTCCAGGCGTCTCTTTGGCTCAGGCTACCTGCAAAACAGAGTGAAGGGGTCGAGGGCAAAGTGCCTCGACTCTACGATATAGTGGATGAATGTGTGGGGCGTCGGGAGATCGTGCCTCCGGCGAGCGGAAGAATGGAGGCGCGAATATCCAGATCCACGGTGGATCTTGATGAGCGAGATGAGGTGGGGCGTAGAGAAGATGATAAGGAAGAAAATGGAGGTGGTGATGCATCAGGGAACTGTCGGATATGGAGAGAATGGAGTTTGCCAAAGCTGGGCTCCGGCGAACTTCGAAGGGGGTGATTTACACTAAAGGTGAGATTAAACAACAAGTCGAGAGCAGGAATTATACCTACAACTCATCTATGTTAAGAAAAAGCAAGAAAATAAAGGTAGAAGCTCAGTGAGGTTACGTCGGGGACAAACTCCGGTGAAGCGACTCTGGCGAACTGGACCGGCCTCGATTTAACGCCAATCCCCAAGCTAAGATTCGTAAGGTGCTCCTGCTGTCACCAGGAAGATGGAGGAAGTCTTGAGGTTGTGGAAAAATGGCGGACGAGGGATCAAGAGTCCAAGGAAAGTCGGTGGTGGTTCTTATGCACATTGACGAGCGACACCAAAGGATGAGGAAGATCGGCCAAATCGACGATTCAAAGCCCAAGGAATCACCAGGGCGTGAATCCTCGATAAGTGGGGAGTAAAAGTCAAGAAGAGATCGACACAAGTAGGTGAAAGGAACGCCTCTAAAATGGTCGAAAAGGCCAAAAAAATCAGTTCTGACAAGGGCCAGACCTCGGTCAGAGAGTTGATCGAGGTCAACCAAGGAACGACTCTGGTTGGTCCACGTAGAGCAACCAGAAAAATCCGGGCAAAAAAGAATTGTAAAATCACTTAAAAATAATAAATGATTTTGCTAATTTTAGGTGATTAAATGAAAATATTTATTATTTTCTAAAGTATTTTATGATGATTTTTATTTATTTTTTCGAGGTTTAAACTTACAAGTTACCTTTTCAGGGCTATATATAGGTATATTCATCTATATATTTTAATGTTTTTTTTATTTTGTATATTTAATTTTATTATTTTGGTTTATTATTTTATATATTTATAACTTAATTTTATACACTTAATATATTTTTATTTTATTTTTTTGATGTATTATATGCATTTAAATAAGTAGAACTATTATTTGTATAGGTATAAGTATAGGTATTTTACCTATGTATTTTATACATGTATTTTATTTTTGTATTTTAATGATGTTTTTATACTGGTTTTAATATACACATATATTATAAATAATATTTACAAAATTATAAAAAATATAAAATTATAAAAATAATGAATAATAAATAAAAATGAATATTTTAATCAGTATAAGTATACAATAGAGGTCCAAAACTCAACTTTCAAACTGTAACTCCAAAAAATATGAAACTGCCTTTATTAAATAGTTGATTAAAAGTTATATACAATTAAAGGTGATTTTGTTATATTTCCAGTTTTTATTTGAGAGATATGGGTCTGGGAATGTGGGATTTTGGAAATTTATTTAGATCATAACTTTTTATCTGTGCATTATTTTTGTGTGAAAATAATTTTGTATTTTTCTATATTTAATTATCTACAATTTTCATGTACAAAGTTTCTTTATTTTAAGTATAAAAAGTAGAACTAAAAATAGGTCCCAAAAAATGAAAGAAAATGAATAAAATAAAAGGGGTATTTTATTGGTCTTTGGCCCTTATCTCCCCCTACTTTATTCCTTGTCGACCTAGTCATCTAGATGCCTAGGTCTCAGGGTTTCGGATCATAAAATATTTGTAATATTTTATTCCTTTTCTTTTCTTTATTCTATAATTTTGGTTTTAAAAATCAAATTTTGAATGAAGCCTATTTACACGCATTTACTAGGATTTTTAAGGATAAAATGATAGAATAAAGATGATGAAATGGAGACTCATCAATAACCCTCACCATTCACCCTGTATGGAGCTTCTGAGCTCATCAGAATCCTCAGGTAACATCCTTATCACCAACACTTTACTTTTCATGTTTATTTCATTTACCTTCACTGCCTCCTGTTAATCGGATCCGACTACCCATTCGTAACTCCGTCTCGCTCACCTTTCGATATCGATCGACACGCCAGATCGTCGTCATCCTTCTTACGCAACCTTTCCCCCTTATGCTCGCTCCTCAGAGCGAGATCACGGCCGAGACCTCCTTCCTCCATTCTCACCGGAGGTCGAACCCCATTCTCGTCGCTTTTTCCTTGTTTTCCATGTAATAACCTGACCGGAGAGACTCTCTGAGTCGCTCTATCCCTTGCAAGTGCTTGTTCACGCAAGGAGATCCATTTGATACCCCAGCTACTCCGCCAAAGCAGCTCCAGGAGGAGCTTCACCTCGATGCTAATCAGACCTTCATCCCTTCCATCAGAGCAGCTCACTCGAAGTGGAGTGCTCTCACGATCATGCTGAACTTCTCAGAGACTTCATCGGAGCAACAGATCACTCTCTAAGCTCAGGCGAAGGTCGCCAGACCCAAGTTCGTCTAGGACCCTTACCTGTCGTTCGATATGGAGCCGTCCCCCCAGATTTGATCTAGTCCTCCCGATTACATCTTATTTTGATGCTTGGATCAGGTCTGGGCCCCCATATGTGTTGCCCGATCGAAACGGTCTGCAGGCCGTTGAATTAGACCCTGTGTCAGATCTAATCGCCCATCTGTGCCACCATCTCAACCATCAGATCAGCTTTGCAGGCGAATCTGACACGAATGCTCACTTGGGATCAGAGCCGTCAGATCCACCTAGAGAGGCCACCAAGGCCGTACATCAGAGGCCCTCCACGTGCATGCCACATGCCCCTGCCTAGGTATATTTCCATTTTCCAGTGCATGTTATCTTATTTAGCTTTAGTCCAGTAAATAATTGTGTAGTTAAAAACATTTGCAGTTTGGATCCTCTAGTTTTTATATTTGCATTTTAGTCCAGCTGAGTCTGAGTCACGTGTGTCCCCGCGTGCTACTTTAGGTTATTTGCAGTTCTTGCCCTAAACTCTTTATCTGTTATGGACTGAAATTCATGTTTTGATATTTGCATTTATACCCCTACGAGTCTGTATCACGTGTTGTGCACGACTTGAGCAAACAAATTGCATCATTAACCCTCAAGCTTTTATATTGTATTATCATTTGGCCCTGAAACTTAACTTATTTACATTTGGTCCTTGTAAAATGTCTTTAATTTCTTGTCTTTTATTAGATGAAATAAATAGCAAATCAGTCCTACAATTCTACAAAAATTCTGTGTGACTCATGTTTGCATGCTATTGTGGTAGTAACTTTGATTAGTTAATTTCTTTGCATTTTATATTTTAAAAATTCAAAAATTCCTAAAAAGTGTCCTATTTATTTCATAAAAATTATAAAAATTTGAAAAATATCTTAAAATTTCCACAAAAATTTTCGTAGTTGTATTTTGTTGTGTTTTACCTCTAATTGCATTTTTGTTTGAAAAATCCTTATAAAAACTCTAAAAACACTAAAATACCATAATCTTATAAAATTTGTATAAAATCAAAGAAAAAAATCCAAAAAATGTGTTTTTGGTTTTTGTTTATAGATTTCTACTTCTATTTTATCATAAAAATATATTCAGGAATTTTGGGTATTTTAAACATTTTTAATTTGTAAATTATTCTGGTTGTGCATTGTTTTGTATTTTGTCATTATTTGCTTTTTAGAAATCACAAAAATATCTGATAATTCTCTAAAAATTATCAAAAAACACTTTAAAACTTATAAAACCTAAAAATATTTTCTTTATAATTTTTTGAGATTTTTTTATTATTTTAAAAAAATATAAAAATAGTGTTGTATGAGTCTTTTATTCCTTGTATTTTTTTATTTTATTCAAAATTAAAAATTTGAAAATTAAAAACCACTAGAAAATATTTATTTTTAGAAATTCGACTACCTAGTTTTTCAATCGTTCTCCTTGTGTTCGAACCTGTTGGCTATACCAGGCAAATAAAATAGCGAAGCCGCTTACATTTGGATGATTTATCTTTGAGTGGTTTATTTTTCTTCTTGGTTGGGCTGAGTGATTTGGGGTCACAACGAAACTAGATTAATTTCATACTTAACCCTAGTCGTTTGGCGTGTCATCATGCTTACTAAGACACTAGTTCTCTTAGACTGTGGTAGGATTAGAATTAAATTAAGGTTAGGAATATTAATGGGAAAGAACTCATAATCCCAATATTAGTTGAGTTATATTATATTTATAATCCTATTAAGAATATGACGATGGGGTTGTAACTGGGCTATATATAGATGAGGGTGGAGACATTGCCTCTACACTGCCACAAGAACAATGTAACCCTTAGAGAAAGGGGTAGAGAGAGAAGAGAGGAAGAGAATGAGGGTACAGAGAGAGTTGCACTCCTTCTTTTAGTGATCTTTCTTCTCTGGTTGTTGCGAAAGGTGATCGATCACCATTATATATGGTTGTTCTTTTCTTCTCGGGTGTCATATGATGGTAGTCGATTGTGCATCCACATCCATATAAGGTGATCTGTTTCCTTGATCGTGTCCCATCAACTTGTATCAGAGCCAAAATGGTACCGCTTTGTGTACCATCAACTGGTATCAGAGCTTGATTCGATTATAATGAGGGATACAGCGTGGCATATTAGAACGAGATTAGACATCAAGGAGACGATGTGGCGCAACAGGTGTCCCTTCTTCAGAGGTTGTGAATAATCAACGGTTACGGTGAACTGTTGAGATCGGGAGCATCTGGAGTCCGACTGAGGTGATCCATAAATCTAGATAGGGTTTTTCGCACTCTTTAAACTAGTGGGATGATTCGATCGAGGGGACTCTACTCTAATTTTTCAAAGAGTACAAGGAGATACGATAGCAAAGAAGAAGGTGAAATTTACATCGAGGGATGCATCATTCTCTGCAGGAAGAATTACTTCACCTTATGGAAACAACGGTTGAAGAACATACTCACACGATAAGGACTTGTGAAAGCTTTTCAGGATAAAGAAAAGAAGCCAGAGAAGATGAAAGAGGAAGGGTGGAAGGAGATGAGAGATCTCGTGAACAGTACAATACAACTATTCTTAGCAAACAACACTCTTCGCGAAGTCATCGGCTTGGAGGATCCAACGAAGGTTTGGATAAAGCTTGAGGGATAATACAAGTCTAAATCTTTAATTAAACTGGCTATTAACGAAGAAGAAGCTCTATGGTATAAAGAGGATCGAGGGGACAAATCTTGAAGTGCACTTGGATGAATTCAACAAGATTCTGACAGATGTGCTCACACTTGAGGAGAAGAATGCGAAAGAAGAATCTCTCTTTAATAAGGAGAATACGGTACTGTTCTTGTTGAGTTCAATCCATCTTCCTATGACCATATTGTGATGACGTTACTCTATGGCAAGCAGACCATCACATAGAACATGACAGTTGCTTTGCTGCTTATGAACGAGTCTCGACGGAGGTCAACGGATGAGACAAGATGAATGTCATATGCTGGAAACTGAGGGTAGATATTCAATATCAAGGGTGATAGGATCCAAAGATCGATCCAAGTCACGAGGTCCGATCAGATGCTTCTATTGTGACAAGGAGGGTCACAAAATAGCTGATTGTTCAAGAGTGAGAAGGAGAAAGGAAAGAAGAAGGTTGGTGATTCTGAATCTGACCAAGAGGATTCCACCGCAGTTTGTGAGGGAGACTTGCTAGCGTGCTCTAGGGAGATGAAGGAGGATTCAATATGAATTTTGGACTCGGCATATTCAGATCACGTGTGCTCATCCAGGGAGCAGTTTAGTACATATTAAGCATGTAATGATGGCACGGTCAAGATGGGAGGTGGAGAGGTTCACCATGTCAAGGGGATTGGATCAGTGCAATTCCACATGTTTGATGTAGTAGTACGAACTCTGACAGGTGTCAAACACATTCCTACAACCAAGAAGAATATGATTTCACTAGGAACAATCGAGCCACGAGGACATCAAGTCACCATTGAAGGGGGAGTTCTCAAAGCGAGTAAGGGAGCACACATGGTGATGCATGTGAGGATATCAAACAAGGTGTATAAGCTCGAGGGAAGGGTCATGACAAGTATGATGAGAGACCGATATGTTATCGGCATCTCTGCTGCATAAGTGCGCAACAAGGAGAAGTGAGTGCAACTAGCTTTACCAGAGGATGTCGGCACAATCTCTAGTCATGAGAGATTTGTGATGTCGCATCATAAGGTAAAATGTTGACTTGTGCGAGTGCCCGAGAGGGGGCACATTGAGGGCGCTCAATGATGGCTGCGTCACCTGAGGTTGGTGAGATCCTGCTAACGAGACCTATAGATGACGATGATGGCCCACTGCGGACTCAAGATGACGAAGAGATCATGATGGAATTCAACTAAAGAGAGAGATTGTTGGGATTATATTTACATTAGGATTAGTAATCCTAATAAGATTGAACTCCTAATCCTAATAGTAGTTGAGTTTTATTCTGTTTATAATCCTATTGAAAATACGACTATTGGGGTATAATTGAACTATATATAGAGGGGGTGGAAGCATTGCCTCTACAACACAACAGAAGGGAATATCACAAGAGAAAAGAGAGAAAGAGAGAGAGAGAGAGGTGAGAGAGAGATGTAACAGAGAGAGTTGTACCCGTTCTTCTTATAGTGATCTTTCTTCTCCAGTGGTCGCGAGAGGTGAATCACCACCGTTATATCTGGTTGTTCTTTCTTTTATCTGCTTTCGTGATTGTGGTCGATTGCACATCCATATCCGAGTGTTCATCCAATATCCGAACAAAGGCGATACCGGTGATTCGTATCCCTATCAAGCAGCACATTTCATCTTTTTTTTTACTCCAGGAAATCCGCAATATTGGAGTTGGATACCAAGTTTATGACAACAACAAATCGACAAGTTTTGAAGGTCATCATACACGGGGATCTAACAAGACCTCACACAGAAGTGGGCGGGTCTCCTTTTGATCGTGTGAGCTTCTCTTCCTAAGAAAAAAGGAGTGGACTGACGGTGATAAAAAGTTTGAGGATGTGAGCGTGGGGGTGTGCAAAAATTTCAAGAATTGTGGAGAGGTGGAATGCATGACAGGATGGAGATATGTTTGCGTCGTCGTTTGTGCACCATTCCTGTCCTGTGTGTCATTCCTGTCTCTCGGTTTCATCCATCTTCTCCCCTTGATCATAGCAAACACTTCTTTTACTTTTCAAAAGACGCACTTCTTTATCTTGATCTAACTTTTAAGACATTGGTTATCTGTTTCTGTGCTGACCATTGTTTACATGTGTTGGGTGAAACTTAAAGGATCAAATATTGGAGAGTGACAATGAAATCATTATGTCAGATAAAAGTTCCAGCCATATACGTGTTGTTTTTGTGGTCTGTGATCAGTATGGTCAATAAGCTCATGTTTCGTGATTAAGCCAGCCAGCATTATGATACTTGCAGGAGCAGCATTTCATTTAAGAGAAGCTCGTCTTTCTCTATATGGAACTGTTCAAAATTTTATGAGGCAGTGATTTACCATCTGATTCTTCGTTTCTCCATGAAATGCTTGTGCGTGTTTAAGCAACCATTAATATATGTGGTCTGGATTAATCTATTAAGCTTTTGCCAGATAAAGTCCTTGTTTAGGACATGTAGAATATATGTGCAAGGTTACATGCATGCTTCATGGTCCCATCAATAATCAGCGCTTTCTTACTATCGTAGGGCCATCTGACCCCTATCCACATGTACTGTAATCATACTGCCAACTTTTCGATTTCTTGAAGTTTTTTTTGTGCAAGAAGAATGAAATTGGCACATGAAACATGATGCTTGGTTTCTTCAAATCCTTGCCCATCTTGTACCAATGGCGATGAATTAAGCACTTTAAAGATAAGCTAATATCAAGTGGTGCGCTAGAGCTGACTAGATCGATCAGTGTATATCTCCTGAATGATTTGAGCTGGTATGTCAGGTTTGTGGCAGGTAGTTGAGCCTGACTAGTTTATATGTTTTTTTGTAGAAGTATTATAGCATGGTAGATTCCTTTCAATATGTATTAGACCTTTAAAGCATATTTGGAGCTGACGTAGTTTCAGATCTTAACAAAAACTCGTGCATGGAGATCATCATCTTACTTTTATCTGAAATCTTCTATTTAATCCACCATGAAGTGATATTTTTTTAAACCATGTGTTTTCTTTGGCGCATATGCATGCTTCAATAATCAATGCAATGGAAAATAGCTTCATGTCCCATGTGTTTCTAAGTTGTACTCAATTCTTTGTATTTTAATCCCTGAATTTGTTACATGGATTAAGAACATAATTTTCTCAAGTTCTGCTGTCTTTAGGACTGCTAATAAGCAAACTATTTGCATGTGAATCAATTTATGGTCTATATAATTATCTTCTTTCTACAGATGGATGAACATACACATCCATGTTGGTGATGGATCAAGAGATGGTACTGTAGAAAAGCTTGCAACCTTTTTGTTCAATCAATACACTCGAAAAACGAATGGTTGTACTTTACGTAGGAAAAGCTCTTCGCTTTGGTTGGCTACAAAGCGTTCCTCTTAAACTCGTGTTCCTTCTTTTTAAGTGGAAAAAAAAGGATTTAAAATATACCAACAGTTTTGGCAGTATTATTTCCATTATGAACCTTTTCCTCTCTTTTTCGTGATGGTGATCCCCGCTGACAAGAGAAAGAGAGGCATCTTTCCTCTGATCTAAGCAATGCAGCAAGTCATTTGCTTCAGCCACCCTTTTGGTTGTGTGGAAAACTGTTCCCACTTTGTTCACATGAGTGAGGCTAATCATGTCAATATATAATAATAATAATACGATCATATACTTCTCCTCGAACATTTCCAGCAAATGCGAACGTAGTGAAATTGTCTAACCTCTCGACCCTTTTCCAACAGTTATAGTCACTGCTCTTATCTTCAATTGCATAAGCCATATCAAACCTCCCACACTACCTTATCTACTTTATAAAGGAAACGCAGTCAAGACATTATAATTTATTCCACAACTAATACAGAAGTAAAATTTGTCCTATCAGCCGTCAGATTACAGGTTAAAAATCTCGGACACAAAATGGTCCACAGACATGACTATATCCTCTCAGAGATAAGAGAGAGGGAAAATCTAATGCCGAAACATATTGTGGATATTTATTCAAGAAAACCTCCAGGAAGCTGTTCTGATAACCAGAGATGAGGAGAAATATATTAAAAAATTCAACTTGACTGCATCAACTGAACATTAAACCTGAAAGCCATTCCATGACCTTTACTTTTAGTTGGATCATGAAATATGGACGGAAATTTGATCTCGTAGATCATTCCAACTGACCAAATGAAAATGCGGGTCAGTTTAACAAAGCCGAATAAAATTCACACTGAGATGGAGTGATGACAATACAATACTCCCCGATATGAACTGCATTAAGCTATAAGCTCATCTGCTAAAAAAGAACTCCCGTGCCTAAGTATTCAGTGTCTCACCAGCTATGGCTGTCGTTGGACGTAACTGTTGTGCCTCTTCGATGGTCCTGAAGGTGAGATCGGTACGTTACGCCTGAGGATTCTTGATGGCATGAGCCGTTGCCATTCCTCTGCTTCAGGATAGAGGTTATGGGTGCTCTTCACAGCTGATTTGAGTTGTTCTGCCTTGATTATCTCTTCTTCTGGTTTTAATCTGTAAATTGCACCATTGCACACTAAGGGGAGTAATAAGAAGAGGAGGAGGAGGGAAGGAGTGCGGCATCCTTGGGCCATTGGTGTAGGGGAAAAGGAGAGGTGCCATGTTTCTTAAATTTATATCACATGCGAAGTGGGGATGAGAGGGTGTTAATTTCATTGTATCAATGATATGGGTCCTTGTCCTTTTGCAAGCAAAGTGGCACTTTGACGGTATAGGACCATGGCTTATATTTCCACCAGAAGTATATAGAGACTAAAGTTCCAGATTAAGTGCCAAAACTAGTGAACCATATCTCTTGGTGCTTCTCCTTGAGTGTTTTAAGAGCTTGCAAGTTGTACATGTGTTGAATATGTATATACATCACAGCATGCTAAACCAGTATAAAGAGGCTGTTAGGATGAGTCAGTGATTGGCAATGCATTAGCATTAGACGTCTTGTGAGATTGATGCATGCACATGTTTGGAAAAAATGTTTTCAGAAGCAGAGCCAGGCAAAGTGTGTATGGTTAGTATTGAAAGGGGTACAAGGAACTCGCAGGAGATGGATTGTTGATGTTAATTGATGCTCTAGGGTGTGTAGAGAACTTATTCCAGCTTGTTGTTATGCTTCAGAGAAATCGTATTAATGGTCTTAAACATAGTAGATCATGAACTTAATGAGATGTCGTTAAACAGAGCAGACCATCTCAGCCTGCATAGCACAGACTCTCAAATTCTTAGAATATGCACTTTCAAGCGTCAGATGTGATACTATAAGAAATTGCAACTTTCAATAGGCAAAGTAGATGTCCTTAGGGTTCTTGACATGTCCCACCTGATTCTGCTTATCGGATTACTACAACTGTAATAGCCCTGTTAAGCCTTACGGGCTTTCTGTCTGTGGATCTATTTTAAATCCCATTTCTTTAATGTGGTTAAGTAATAAATCCAAGGAAACTCGACAAGAGAATAAGCACAGATCTAACAATCTCATGTTCACAAACTTACTAAGCTAGTTGGAATTTGAGAAATGAATGTATTAGAATGCTATTTCAACTTCAAAATTGAACTTTTTTACTTAAATCATGAGTATGAAGAGATCGGGTAGGGTACTAAGTACGATCAATCTACAACTGAACCAATGCTCATATCTATTCCATCACTCCTGAACAGATAAACCCCATAAGGTCAACCACGAGAGACATTGATGTATATTGAAACTCTCTTGAACCTGACGGAGAAATTACGAGGGGTGCTTTAGCTAGCAATTTACTAGTGTCTAGGGCTTGTTTGTGTTCACCAGCATGGAGAAAAACAGGATGTGATAGAACTTTTCCACAATCTTATCAACTTGGTTGTGAGAAAGCCCTTGGTGAAAATATCAGCCACCTGAATCAATCATCTCACGCATATAAATGGCAATATAACTCAACAACCATAGTTTGTTCATGCATACAAGATTATTGGCTAGGTTCATTTTTGTTATGTTATTACAATCAATTTTTCTAGGCGACATGGAGTGAATGCCAATGGTTGAAAATATAATTTTATCCCATAACTTAATTCCACTTAATGAGGAAATCACACGCCTATATGATAGATGTTAGGTTTTAATCCTTACAAAATATAGGTTACTTGACCCGGGCCCAACATAGTTCTTAGGCCCAACAAAGGTTCAACCATACAAGAGGTCTAAGCCTTATCGTGGTCGGGTGTGAAGAGACAGAGGGGAGCCTCATCGAGGTCCATTTTCTTAACATTAGTACATGCTATGAAGCTTGAGGTGGCAACTCAAAGCTCCTTAGGATGATCCCTTGATATCCTCTCAAAGGGAGTTCATGTGGCATCCCTCTTGGTGACACTATTATAGTCAACTCTACCTGTAACGTCCCAATCTTTGGTCTCCGGTCCGTTATCGAGGAAAATTGACCTTGACAACTTGTTGGGTTCGATCTTCAATGGAGAAACCACCCAAAATGCTTAAACTCAAGTTGTCAAGTAGTAATCCCCACCACTTATAACCCACTCTCAAACTTTGTGAGTTTTAGATATGAGACTATGTTTGGAGGTATGGATGTTACACTACCTAACTCAATCTTCCAAGGATTCTTTCTAGGAGACCCCTTATTGATTGTCAAATATTGGCCAATAAACTTCATAAACCTACCACTCTGAATTATCTCTAAATTATTAAAGAAGCATTAGGCTTTAAAACTCCTAAAGTACATACCAACGACACCATGTGCCTCCCTCCAAGGGAGATCAACCATTATTTGTCTTGTGATCACATCGAAAATCTTCACAACTGTGCATGGCAACAAACAAATGGTGCTTGGTATACAAGTAGATTTTTGTAAGGATTTTGATACACTAAGGTGGGAAACTCATTCATGAGGGACTTTCACTATCTGGCTACCCTACTAAATTGATTACTTGGTTAAAAGCTATATTAGATACCTAATCAATTTCCATGAAAATTAATGGAGCATAGACAAGGCTCTTCAAACCTTCTCATGGCATCGGACAAGGAGACCCAATATCACCCTTCCTTATCATAAATACTTTAAAATCAATGGAAGAAATGCTAGCCAAACTTGTGTCACTACATAAAAATACAGTATTGACAAGCACGTTTTTCCATGCTCTATGTTCATCATGTATTTGTAAAGTGCTCGTTTGAGCCGTGGGCAAGCACATGTGCTCGCTCACTTTGTGCACGCAATGAGGCTAGACACAATCTCAAATGTACGAACACATGTCATGCTTACTCGTCGCAAGCTATATTGGGCGAGCACGATGCCCTCACCCTTGTACTCGCCCAACCTGCCTTGATTGATATTGAAGTCTGCATCTGGCGAGCGCTTGTGGCAAGCACCCGTGCTGACCCAGAACAAAATTACAAAAAAAATACAGGTTTGTCAAGGTTTTGAAACCCCATCGAACCTGTACTACCTGTTCTAAATCACTATAGGTATCTAAATAGATAATAGAAAATCATAACTCTGATAGGGAATAAATATCCTAGATACTAATAGTCTATGTGTATATTACATCGTCTACATCGAAGTTAATTAATAAGAAACGATCAGTCAACAATATTTGCTTAAACTAAACAAATAAAAATTCAATGAAAAGCACACAATTATTATACGTAAACAAAATATATTAAACATCATTTAAAGATTCATAAAAATGGAAAGTTATTCTCTATTCTATTGTTAAGAAAAGCCTAATGATCACTTCTTTTTTGCCCTAAAGATCTTAGAAATCAAACTCTACTTTGATTTCTTTTTCTCTTTTCCCATTTCCTCAAACCTTTCACACAATTGGGCTTCTTCTTTAGGATCAATCTCTTCCTCCTCTTCCTCCTCCCTCTCTTCTTCTTCATTCTCATCTTGGGGCACTAGTGGTTTTTGTGACCTATTAGAATATAATAAATGTAAGGAAGTGAAAAATCACACCTGGTCATCTTCTTTATTCCTGCAATGAGAAAATAGAAGAATTTCGCGGTCGTTGTATCGACCAAGTGAGTTTTACCAGAAAAGATTAATTTTTAGTTAATCTTCTTTATTTTTATTTATACTCCTAAACTTAAATGTAGAGTGGTAAAGCACTGGGGTATCGAACTTAGGGAGGCAAATTCTTCGAGACTTGGGAAAAACTATAAAAACTAAGGTAAATGGTTTCCAATTTTTATTTTATTTTAAGGATTTTTTCTAAATTTTTATTTGATTTTTAATGAATTATATATTGTTTTTTGTAAATTTTAAGTATTTTATAATTTATTATTATTATTTTAGAAAATATTTTGGTAACTTTTTATTTTTTCATTTTGTTATTTTTATGTTTATTTTGTTTTCTTTTTTATGGGTCTTCAAGGGTTTTTAAGATTTTTATGGATTTTGTATTATTTTTAATGTGAAAAATTAATTTTTTATTGAAAACAGATTTGTATTTTGAATTTTGAAAGTTGAAAACCGTGAACAAGTTTTTTTTATTTTATTTTTATTAGAAAGTGGATAAAATTACCTTCAAAACGATATATTGTGCGTTTTTAGAGGATTTTTATTCATTTAGTTATGATTTTTACATGTTTAAATGACTTTTATATTTTTTTATTGATTTTTATTATTTAATTTTTATTTTATTTTTTTGGTTTATTATGTAAAATATAGTAAAATATACTATGGGCATTTTTATAGGATTTTTAGGGGTGATTTTATATTTTTATGAATTTTTAAAGTTGTTTTTTTAGTGTTTTAAAGATTTATTTAATGCTAAAAAGTATTTTTATTTTTTCAAAATTTATTTAATACTGTATATCTGGTATTTATAGGTATTAATATGTATTTTTATTGTATTTTTTATTTTTTGTGGCTTTTACGGTTCATTGTGGTTAATTTATTTTTATGTCAAAATATTTTTCTGATATTTTTATAAAATAATATATATTTTATGAACAACGTTTACAAAAGGAGTGTGTTAGTTTGAGATTGTCTTGATGATAAATAAAATAGGTGAAGTATTTACATTGTGTAAAATAGGTAAATTATATTCTTGTTTTCTGATATTTTTATAAATTAGTATCATTATCTCCCCTACTTATTTCTTTTGTCAATCTGATCAATATTGACCTAGTTTTGGGGTCAGGATCAGTCTGTATATATTACATATTTACAACCTTCTTTTTTTTATTCTTTTATTTTAGATAAAATAAGTGTTAAATATATAATATTAATATTTGTGGTTAGAATGATAATAAGTTGGAATTAGTGATTATTTACATGTATTTTACCAAGGATTTTAGCTAAAATGAAATAATAAAGGCGATGAATCACGGATTCATCGGGAAGTGAAGAAGAAAATCAAATACTTAGAATGTACTTAAATTATACATATATTAATACTTACATGTGTGCAGTAAAATCTTCTCTCAGCTTGGTCATTTGGTCTACCATCATTGCCATATGAGACTCCATAAATGGAAATGAGTGTTGTTGTGATGGCCGAGGCTGGGAATATGATGGTTGGCCATAAACAACATAAGAGTGTCGATGTTCCTCCTTATAATATGGAGGAAGACCACCAAGTGTCTGCTTCCTGTTGGCAAAACCATCATCCCTCTCCTCCAAAACCTATAGTCAAATTTAATAACCATATAATCTGTAGCGTATGCACATTTAATTAATTAAATATTATGTTAATATACATGTTTTCATAAGATTTTATCAAATGGGGGATGTTGGTCTTCAGGAGTACTAACCCACTTCTCATCATTAAGGGTCATATATAGTTCTTGAAATTGAAATTAATTTATAAGAAACTAAATATTTAATATCATTTTGCATTATTCACTTACAACAAACCAAAAAAACACCATCACTTCTCCTACCTCAAACGTAGACCAATCGAAATCACCATCCTTTCCTCATTCCCGTGTCTTGGCCCACCACTCATCAATAGATGGTTCTCTTTCCAACTTAGCTGCCTAAAAAATATAATTTATATAATAAATAAATATTGCATATACTAGAAATCAACGTTATTTTTTGTAAAATATTATTAAAATTATATATCAACTCATCCTGTATTTGATTATAGCTTTTAGAGCCACTTGTTGATCTAATTTTTTGTTTTTGGAGGTTTGATCTCTACTCGTTGTCGACCTCCTCTCAAACTCAGCATCAGAACTGAATGAGTTACAAAAACCAATCCAATTGCAAAAAAATATCAGAGAATGGTTTAGATAAAATCTAAAATTTAAGAGATTATGATTTTAAAAAAATACATGTCCTCAGTGCACCAAGATGGAGTAAATCTCTTCATCTCCTCAAAATCTGTCTCCTCCTAACCAGTCTTTCTATGTGAGTCCCTACTGGCAATGAAAAATGTATCGCTCATTCTCTTGTCTATTGTAGGAGTGAACGCTCGATGGTAGGATTTCTTCCCTAAACCAGAAGAAAAACGACACCTTTCCTGCAAAATTATAAATATACATCAAATAACATAGTTTATATAAGAATAAATTACCTTGTGAATTAAAATTTCTTATAAAAAATAAGCTGAACAATCTCTCCTGCTCAACAGTGGGAATGCAGGACCAACTAAAGTCAGTGCAAGTCATATGCGCTTTAATAATATTCGTTATTTCTTTATCAATCTTGTTGCTATTCAGAAAATCCCTTTATAAATGAGAATTATATTATATAACTATAAGGATGAAAATTTTAATAAAATTTGAATTGGGAGTGTTATTTACATCCCATCAGCTGAAATCTGTATAATAAGGTAAAATGGGAAGACTGACTTCATATTGGCGTCCCATGCACATCTACGCTCTGACGTACTGAAGAAGGAGAAGCCGAATCCATAGGAGGACAAGTTGGAATTGGGATAGGACAATGCTCAGGAAACTGTGAAGAAGATGGCTCATCGAAAAACCACAGTACGAAGAAGGAGAGGGAACACCAAAAGACAGGTAATATGCTATGAGTTGGCGCATCTCATCTAAAACATGCCCCAAAAAGATCGATAGGGTTGAAGGTGAAGGAAACTATGATGAGGATGGGCGACTAGATCGTTATATCTATGTGAACCTCCACATCCAAAATCAGTCATGTCTATATAAAACATCGAAGAAATTTAGAAAAAGTCAAAAAATAAGATTTAGATTTTACCAAACTTTGTACATTAATCTTCACTGCTTGAATATTTTAAAATATCATTAATTTTTCTCAGTATTGTCCTCATTAGACGAATCTTCCACATCTTCGTTTATATCATACACATCATCCATTATATCAACACTTGATTAATGGAACATTATCAATAATTAGGATAACTTTTGTCATATTATTACGATCGTAATGATGTATAAAAGCCTCATCTCCGTCTTCATCCACGTTGTTGACCTCCTTACTTATGTAACTTTGCGAATTTATTCGCACAACTATTAAAAATTCAGTATTTTTCATTTTTCGCAAAACTTAAGTAAGATAACATACTTGTTCCACTTATGTAGGTAGGACAAGCGATTCATATCTTCATATATATCTCCTTGCAATTACATCAACCACATTATTCCTTTTATCAATAACTACACCCTCATTCGGTCATACAAATCGTATAGTAAAAAAATCTTGTTAAGACCTGGAATACTGTACTTGACTTCAAAACTTCTTTTAGAATTTCGTAATAGTCGATACTATCCACTTTGTAACAAGATCTATGAACCATTACCCCATAATTTTGAGTACTTAGATTTCTACTTGAGGTAATCGTATGAAAACGATAACAATTAATACAACAACCATTGTATGAGAGGACCTGATATATCGGACCTTCTGAAAAATGCTTAAGCATCATCATTCGTTCATCATTGTATGATGATACCGTAATCTTGTTCTTAAACCACTTCAGAAATTTGAGCCAGTAATTGTTAACAATCTGATCACCATTTCAAGACAAATTCTCATCACCAATCCTCTTTCTAATTCCCTATTTAATAATTATTGAAGAGTATTAATTTTTCGTTAGAGAAGATATATATAAAATTTAAGATAAATAATATCTTACTCGACATATTGTGTTATTTCATCCCAATTGTCTAAAAGAAATAACTCAAGAGCTTCTTTCTCTTTCTTTGACATCAAACTTTTTCTTCCTTTTCCTATTGGTTGAGCTGATGGACGGAAAATGCTTATATGATAATCTGAATCTAAAAGTCTAATTTCACTTCTAATTTATCTATTGTCAATCGTCTCCACTTCATCAGTAAAATACCTTGCGCAGAAGGTTGTTACTTCTTCATATATATTGGGAACTTATCGAACCCTCCACCCGACTTTTATTTCATAATTTACATTTCAGAAAGAATATAAACCTATCATATGACCACATATAATGTCAAATCTATAATCTATTAATTAAATGTAATAAATTAATAAGCCACATATGATCTACTGTTATCTTTCAAATGGATACATCAATCTGTACTTTACTGGGCCAACAACCTAAGCCTCATGTGGTAAGTGAATCATTAGATACTTCATTGAATTAAAAAATGCTGGCAAAAATCTCCTCTCCAAATTACACATTATAACCAGTATATTCTTTTCAAATAACTATAGAGCATATAATCTGGAAAAATCTACTAACATCATATAGAATATCCACAATATTTTTTGATAACAATCCTATGAATGCTATTGATAAAATTCTCTCTATAAAGACATGGCAGCCGTGACTCTTCATTCCTTTAAAATAGAACTTCTTTAAATCAACCAGATTTGAAAGATCGGATGCGTAATCGTTTGGAAACTTTAAATGACTAGCCCATTCGCGTACACTTTTTACTTGTGCCTTGTCTAAAGTATACTTTGCTTTTGGAAACTTGATTCTTCCATTATCATACTCTTTAATATACAACTCTAATTGATTACATAGTACTTTTCAATCACGATGATAATTAATTGAATCCTTTGTACGTTCGACGACATTTAGAATTGTATAAAATATATTATCGAACATATTTTTCTATATGCATAACGCCCAAGTTATGACGAATCAATAGTATACTCCAATAAGGCAACTCCCAAAAATACTCTTCTTTATCCAATTGTGAGTTTTCCCAGAATTTAGTAATGATTGAGTATGCTCATCGGTACCGAGGGTACAATTTTCAAATTCTTCGAGCTCTAATAGGAACATGTCACTGGTCATCATTATTGGAGATAATTCAATAGTATTACTTTTAAATGATTGTTTCTGCCTCCTATACTGATGTTCTTTTGGAAGAAAACACCTATGACAGTCAAAAAAACAAGATTTCTAACCATGTTGAAGTTGGAAAGATTTTGTACTCTCCTTACAATAAGGACAACTCTTTCGTCCATGAGTACTCCATCTAGGAGACATTCTATATACTGAAAAATCATTTATTGTCCACAATAACACCACTTTCTGACATTTATTGACATCATATGTATCAACTCTGTGTATGCATAAAATTTTCCACTCATCAATGAGAGGACGTTAATACACATCAATATATTTCCCAGGGTGAGTGGGTCTAGGTATTAAGAGTGATAAGAACATAAATTGTCACTTATTAAACAACCATGAAGGCAAATTATAAGAAGTTGTCATTACTGGTCAACAAGAATAGTCTTTGCTTCTACCGTGTGGGTTGTATCTGTCTATACACAAATCGATACTACAATTCTTTTTTCCATTGTAAATGATAGAAAAGAAGCCATCAATGTTTTCCAACTATTTGAATCTGATGGATGTTCCATATGCTCTTGTTAAATACGATCTGCATGCCACGACATCTCTTTTGTTGTTTCTCTACAAAAATACAATTTCTTTAATCGATATATTAGTGGAAAGTAACATAAAGTTTTACGTCCAACTCTACTTCCACCTTTACCTGACTTCTTATATCTTGGCTCATTACATCCTGGATAATAGGTTAAATTCTCATTTTCACTATATACGAAATATGATGATTTATACAACAATCAATTTTCACGCCTGCTAAACGCATCTTCCTCGTCATTTTTTTTAAATTTATAATAATTGCTGAGTAATTCATGATCTTCAAGCAATTATTTATTCAAAATAACCTCATCAAAATTCCTATCTGTCAAATTGTATTCCATTTTCATAACCAAAAGTTCTGAAACTGCAGAGAGTTTCGAGTATGTCTTACAACCCTACCATAATGGTTTTTCTGATCTTTTCAAAAGCTCGTAAAATTTCTCAGACTCTCCATGTGGCACTTCATTATCAAATAGTTCATCCCTAGAATTAGATCCTATGGCATCCCTCACCATTTAAATAAATGGATTATTTTCAGGAACATCGTTTGATTCATTTGCCGGAGAGAATAGTTCACTGTTTCTCAACCACGTATAGTAGCCTTCCATGAATCCATGCCTATAGAGGTGAGTTTGAACATCGTCTTTAACTTTCTTCTTAAGTAAACGACACTTAAGATATGAACAAATAATTGTGTATTCTGAATCAACAATCGCAGAACCATTCACGTAAGCAAATGCCACAAACTCCTCTATGCCTCGTTGAAATGATTCCAATAAGCATTCGTCATGGACATGCTTATATATCCACTCCATGTTGCTCATCATCCTAATAATGAAAGATATGCTTTAGAAGTTAGGAGGTAAGAGAAGAACTTTTTTATTCATATTAAGTCTTGCGTCCATCTTTAAATATTCAAAAAAATAAAAATATAACACATTGGAAGTGGTGAAATCTTCTAATGTGTTGCACACACCTTCCGTTATGCAGGGTCATACGCCACCCGGTGTGGAGGGATTCACTATGTAAGTAAGGTTTTGTGTGATTTCCTAGTTATCTAATATTTTTACCTTACTAATTACCAAAATAAAAACTAATGTGGTATTTAATACACATTAGCTAATCATTAATGTGATATTTATTTATCATAAGAGAGCTTTCTAACTACAAAAAATAAGAGGCACATTGCCTCGGTTGAATATAGTATGGGGTATTTAAGATATTTTATGTACAGTTTCTATTTCTGCTTAAAATAAATTATAATAGGTTGTTATCGAATAAAAGGTATCGTTTTATTATTTAAAAGTATTCTTGTAATTTTAATTAATAGAATAATATTCAATGTTTAATATAAATTTTAAAAAATATATTTTAGTTTTATATTGGAACTAAACCCATTTGTATATTATCCCTCATTATTAAACATCAACTCATATTATCAAATAAAAAGTATTAATCATTTTAATAATTAATAGTAGTCTTCAAATTTGAATTGATGAAACAATAACCATATATTTATTTTAAATTTTAAAAACTAATTTTATTAATTAAAAATTATTATTACATTGGAAGAAAACCCATTTGCATATTATCCCTCATTAATAAACACTAACACATATTATCAAATAAAAAGTTTTAGTCATTTAATAATTAAAAGTAGTCTTCTAATTTTAATTAGTGGAATAATATCCATGTGTTAATTTAAATTTTAAAAATTAATTTTATTATTAAAAAATTTTATATTGGAAGAAAACCCACCGGTATATTATCCCTCACTAAAAATATTAATCAATATTTAATTTTGGGATTAAAATTAATTTTTCTAAAATTTACACAAATATTTATAATAAAATCATGATTAGTAACTATTATTTATTTATAAACTAATGAATTATGTTTCCAATATAATTTTATTTCCTTGAATCAATTATCACATATTAACTATTATAAATGATATATATATATATATTATGGTCTAACTTGTGAATTCTATACTTTGGCCGACTCTATACATTAATTAATTTATGTTAAATAATTATCACATATGAATAAATTATCACACTAGGCATTACTTGTTTTATGTTACACTTAGGCTTATGCGAGCCCATTGTGTAATACAAGCATTTTATGGTCACATCTCAATTCAAAGTTCATTTACAATGATATAGATACAAACTATGCATTACTCCAATTATAGATCATCATCAAATAATGCTAACATGAATAAAAGTGACAGGAGTATGTTGTAATCGAGTGTAATACAATTATTTAGACAAGATACTAGTTGTGGCATTTCATCGTACACCTAGCATGCATATGGAATTTCATCTCTATTACATTTTTATCATCACATCTAACAACAAATAAATAATAAATGAATCATATACATCATACACAACATATCTACGCAATCAAAACCTAACATATAATGAATAATCTATTAACATTAGAAAAAACTAAAATATGATGAAATGACAATAGGGAACGAAATGATAAAAAATAAGAGAAAGATGAAGGATATGGTTAGATCCTCAAGCGCATCACGGAAGCGTGAGCGTCGTATCGAATACGACGAGGAGCGACTAGTCGGACTAGTTGCTCGATGCAGCGGAATTTAAAAAATTTTCTCACGACGAAACCACATGATCCAAGAACACTTCTCGGATCGTTTCGTCTAAACCACAAACAAGTGATAGGATTACCTCTTGAAGCGTGGTTGCGATCGAGTCTCTAAACGAAGAGACCTCCTGTCTCAAGTCCGATCCGACGGAGGAGACGCTTGCGAGCGCGGGGATGAACCGCATGCTTCTCGCAATCCATGTTGACGATCCAAGCGGCGGATCTCCTGATCTCGACACACGAGATCCGACTTCTTCTTCACGAGCGAGGCGCACCGAAGGAGACGGAGATCCACGAGCAGAAGAACGGGCAGCATAACGACGATGCCCCGGCGATGGAGAACCTCTCCATGGCATCCATGGTGGACGGCCATGAGAGGGAGAGAGAGGGCTGACCTCCAAAGAGAAAGAGAGAGGGAGAGAGAGATGCTTCTCAAGCATTATTGTGTAAAGAGAGAGCATGGGTATGCCTCTCTATTTATAGGGTTTTGGGATCCATGGATCTCAATCCATGTGTCATATAAAATCAATGGTTGAGATTGATTTATGACAATCCAATGATCAAGGTTGTTGTTGGTAAAAGCCAACAACTTGTGATTTAATTTTGATTAAATATATTTGATAAATCAAATATATATTAATACCATATTAAACCAACTAAATAAGGAGTGAAAAAACAAATGAGAGCCTCCTTCCATATTGGGAGGAGTGGACGGCCACCAATTCCATAAAGGAATTGGTGCCGCCCCCCTCTTCCCATATGGGGAGGGCAATCCCATGGATTCCCATGGGATTGCATATCTCCTTGTTTTTCTCTCAACTTATTTTCCAACAATTATTCACCAAAAATTAATTCTCAATTAATTTTGGGAATATTGCAATCTTGACATTGGAATATTGTGAATCACATTCACAACCCAAAACAAAATGTAATTTACATTTTCAATTAATTAAACAATGTGTATCCAATACACATTAATAATTAATCTACTAATATAAATTATATTTAACTCTCTCTAATACATTATAAATCACATTTATAATATATTATGAATAATTGGATATTACTATCCACATTATTCTTATCCTTGATAATTAAATCATATTTAATCATCATGGATCTCTTTATCTCATGTGTTCAAATAATATGAATCACATTCACATTATTCACATCTTTGATAATTAAATCACATTTAATTATCTAAGATAACTCTCCTTATAATATGAATCAAATTCATATTATTCATGATAATTAAATCACATTTAATTATCCATTTTCTCAATGCTCGGATACATATATCAACAATAGAATTATCCATGAACCCTTTCAAGGATAATGCGCTTTCTCCGCGAATACTTGGAGATAAGGACATGGCGATTGTATTGTTCCACGTATAGTGACATGGATATTGAGATCACATCTCAAATCCAGATCTCGGGCCTCCCATAGATGCTTGATTAAATCAAGACCACAAATCTAATCTTCTCATTGAATCTAAATCACATTCAGATTAATGTCCAACATTTGGACTAAGATCAGATTACTTCTCTACTAAGAGGAGTCACTAAAATCCAGACCCGTTTCATCACTCCCTAGGAATGGAAGCGTCATGGTTATACAACCGTTTATGATCACATCACCCTCAGGCATTCCCAATACCTGTACATCCTGCATACTGGAAGACTCAGAATAAACCCGAAGTATTAGATCAACTTTATACTGTCTACTTCAGGGTTTTATCAGTAAGTTTCTCATTCGATCATTGGGAGTCGGTATTGATCATATACTTTCCAAAAGCATATATCATACCTAGGTCTTGATCATATACTTTCCAAAAGTATATATCAAACCAACAAATTCAGTCAAGCTTCCAAAGCGAGACGACCGTGCGCACGGAATTTGATTCTTCCCAATATCTCATGAGTGAGCTCATGTCTTCCGGTTCAGTAGTGAACCTGTATGATCCCTTTGAGAGATCGTATTACTCATATGCCCTTGTATGCACACCAGCGCGCCGGTGTATAGACCTTGATTAGGTCATCAACCTATTGGTCTGCCAAATGTACATACTCAGACATATAGTAACACATCTGTCTCCGGTCAGAGGATGTGTGCCCATATCATGACAGCATATGATATAGGACTTTGGTTATCTCGATCTCGTTAAGTCAACTCTTTGTCCTAACTAATCTGACACCTCCGAATCTTTATTCCTATGCAGAGGACCTGCATCAAGAAGTCGGTCAGATATCAGCCTAACTGAGAAAGGATTGCCATCTCCTACTCAGGCTGGAGATCATCTCTTAATAATCATTTGACGGTGCTTGATGAGTCCTCAATCTAACTCATTAGATATTCATCTAAGCACCAGCCTCTATGATTCAATAATTGAATCAACAGCTGTATGATCATTAAGATGGCCATGGTACATAACCCTAATTGTACTAAGGGACCTATTATGCAAACTATGTACTCTTTATTTCAGATTAAGGAGTGAATTGCAATAACATTTATTGCATAATGGCTCGCCGTGGGCTCGCATTTTTAACAATCTCCCACTAGCCCAAAGAGCCATTAATGGGCTAATCATTTAAACCCACACTCATGTGACAATCATAGGCTATTTAGAAAATAGCTAGGTAAGCTGATCAGTCACTCCGTTCCCAAGAGACTACGCCAAGTCCTTTTACGGCACTTGCATATCTCCTTGTAACAGTGCTCGCATCCAATGCGAATATTACATCCTATGCAACCAATACTCAATTTTGTCGGTTATAGTGTCCTTGACACTACATCTTATTAATTATCATAACCAGTATTCCCATAATCCTTATTAGAATACCTTCATTCCTGGAGATCTCTATCTCCTAAGGTATCTACAGTCAAGACCCTTATAGATCACTATCTACAAGGTCTTAAACCTTTGAAGATAAGACTTTGAGATCACTATCTCTAAGTTTCATCATCTTTGAAGATATTGTTATTACTGCAATCAAGTGTTTTATCTCCATAGTAGGATTAGTAACAGTTTACTACTCCCACTGCATGGCAGACATCTGGCTCTTGTACACATCTAGCATATACCGAGCTTCTCATAACTGATGCACAAGTGCAAGCAGTTCTAGCATTCACTTCCTCAACTCTTTGAGGTGCTATCCCTTTAGACAGGTCACTACCACATCTTAAGGGAAGGAAGCCTTTCTTGGAATTTTCCAGAAAATGGAATAAGTCCAAGGTGTACTACTAATGCGACAGTCCCAATACCCTCTTCTCTTTGCTTCTGAACGACTTCAGAATTAAGATCTAAGAGGTATCCTTGAAATCGTATCTCAAGGTATGGAACAACCAAATTATAAAACACTTATTATTTATTCTTATATGATTAGAATAATATCTACATTAAGCACGATGAACACAATGGCACTCCCACTAAGCTTCACATGGTTCATCAAGATTTTATCTGAAATCATAACATTTATAATTTCATTAAATCTTATGTTCCAACTACAGGAAGCTTATTGGAGTCCAAAGATGGAGTTCTTCAGCTAGCACACCTTGCTTTCCTCAACCATGAAGCCCTGGGGCTACTTCATATGAATATCCTCACAGAGGCATTCATAGAGGAATGCAATATTGAATCACACCATGAAGATGTCATAGACAAGTTGTGTAGCTATAGTTAGCAATATTCTGATGGGTTAAAGCAAGGTCACTGGAGAGCAAGTCTTATCGCAAGTGATGCCTTCTCTTCGGTGTGTAGCTCATGGCTACGAACCGTGCTTTGAAGGTCTATACCTTCTCATCAGGTACCCTCTTTCTCTTGAAGATCCATTTACACCTTAATGGGTCTGACCCATATAGGTGGATCCTCGAGGGTCCATATACAACACTTGTATATGAAGTCTACATTAGACTTTTATTGCTAACATCCATCTTTCCATGTTATGATCCTCAGGAACTTCATCACATGAAGTCCGATCATCGTCAGATTTAACTGACACATGGAATCCATCCTCAAACTTATTTGAAGAGGTATTAATGTTTCATCTTTAATTATCTATTTTAGTTTCCGATTTCAGGAGCCTCATTATCCTTTCAAAATTAAATGAGTTCCTTTACTTCATTTTCATCTTGATTCTCAAGAGAGTCATCCTATAAGAATCATATTCTCAAAGATGAGATTTTTTTAAGAATCTCAAGGTCATAAAGTAGGTATCCAATACCATCCTTTATTTTCCTAATGAAGTAGCACTCTCTAGTGTTAGATTCCATCTTACATGCATGGAACCTTATTAAGTATATAATGCAGTCTCTACTACATATATATCTTGGAAACTTAAGAGATAATTATGCTATGATTAATCATTGATCAAATCATGTCACACATGATCAATTGTATCTCCCTACAACTCTATTGAGTTAAGGTTCATTAGGAGGATTGAGATAGGAATGATATTCATATCTCCATAAGGTATTTCTTGAATTCATCGAATAGGTACAGGCTACCTTGGTTAGATCAAATTCATTTCATCTTCCCTCAAACTTTGGTTCTAAACCAAAATTATGAAATCTTTGAACATTTCAAAGGTTTCTTAGGTGAAGAGAAGAAATCTCATATCATACATAATCATTAACAGATATCACATATCCATAATGTTTACTATGATATAGATGATCTGCATACATCAATATGTATGAGATCCTTAATACCTTGACACCTTACACCTTTCCAAGGAAGGGTGTATTGGACATTTTTACTTTGAATACAATATTCACAAGTATGTGAGATTTGAATCTTTAGACAATCTAAAGTTTCATATCTTATCAGTCCATTGATTTCATCAACAGACATATGTCCAAAATTTGATGCCAGATCATTGTCAAATGATCTTTATCTTCCTATTGATCTTTTAAAGGTTTAATTTTCAGTATTAGAAATCTTAATGAACCATTCAATAATTTTCTAATTTAATAGAGTCCTCTAGATTTTAGATTACTATCTGAAATATTTCCATCATAACTCTTTATGATAGATTTATTACAGAATTCATGTTCATGTCCAACAATTAGAAATAAACAATGAGTGTATTCTAATATCTAGGTCATAGAGACATTCTCTAAGACTAAGGGCTCCCACTGAAAATATGAAGTCTATTGATCTCATGGAAATTGTTGCAACACTTGCATCACTTTCAACATGGATGACCAATAAACCTTAAGATCAAATTTCTAATACATATGCAACCAATTGCAAGTGTCATTAGAAAATTTGAGATACAATTATTAGACTTTATCTTATCAAATAAGTAAGTCAATATCAATGATTATATGTAGATTATACTGATGCTCCATCCGAGTCCTTTTCTGAGGATTCTAGACAGACTTGATAGTCATACTATCAACACATCAACTTATTGCAGTATTGGCATTCATCCAACTCTTTGGATGTCATATGGAAGTCATAGAAGTACAGTCAACTCTTTGACTATACCTCTTACTTGGGTCCAACCCATGCTTCCACTGCGCTCCCTTTGTCTATAAGCAACCTTTGCTCAAGACCAAGGATCTCTTATGTCAAAATCAAAAATTTCAATATAAGAGTATTTCAACATTTATACAAACTTCATTTAAGTTCATATAATATGAATATTATGAAGCTTCATGAATGACTAGAGTATAGACAGTAGAATGATGACACTCATCATCTACATCCATCTAAACTCTTTGAAATATAGGTTCAGGTAGGTATTCAAACAATTTGAATACATTATCTCTAATAGAGCTACCATTCTACATGATGTAGAGAACCATGTCATTCATGATTAAATGTCAAGAGCACATATGTATGCCAGAATATCTTTATTGATTTTATAAGGATTAATTTGATAATTACGATCATCATCGACATGTCACTTCAAAAGTACATTCGATAAGATCAAGCCTTGTAGAGACATACAAACCCTAGGGTTTTAGTCCTATTGTCTTATTTAATTATCACTTCTCATTGTTATGAGGAAACTTGCACATTGCAACCACATACATTGTGTGTCCAATCGCAAGTACAATATCTGGATTATAGGGTCCAATCCACGATATTTTACTGGTTATTATTGAGTATAATATTGAGTGGGTTTAATGAAGGATTATCTGAAATAAGAAATTTGCATGAGTGTATATATTTATATATACATGTTTTACTTTGAATTAGGAATTTTATATCAAAGTTGTCTTGCCATGTCAACAATGAAAGTTCATTCCCTTAATCACTTTCAATGTAAGAGATATACTTACCATCATATCTCAAGCAAGATCTGGGATCTCCTTCCTTATCTTTGTTGCATCCCAATAATATGAGAACCTACAACTCGGATAAAAAGAAGCGGGAACACATTCCGCCTTGCAAGTCCAACTTGCATCTCCCAATTCGATCTTTAATACCCGGGCCCACCACCCCTAAGGTGATGTTGACCCGTCATTAATTGAACCAACCGTCAACAGGAATACAACTCGCTATGCGCAATCCAATATCGCCCCAATAATATGAGGACCCGATATTGGGGTCACTACGCATACGTCCTTACTCTTTCGAGAAGCGACGAGCCCGATCCAAATGGATCATATGCAGGAGCTGTCACTTCGGACAGGCGTCTCCCACATATAATATCTGGCGACGAAACCCTTCGCCTTGACGGGAGACCATGGATGTCACTTATGTGATCCTCCATATCTTATTCAAATTAAATTAATTTCTATGAATCACATTCATATAATTAATTCTTCAAAGGGAATTATTAACTCTAATCATATTAGAGTATTCTTAATTGGACATAATTAACTTAATCATATTAAATTAATTATCAATCCAATTTAATCAATCAAACTTAATTTTATGCTTGAATATACATATATGATATTATTCTCAAAGTACGTATTAATTCGAATTTTAATAATTAGAAAAATACATCATAATCCCTCGGACATTATCCCGGCCCTACCCGCTGTCATGGCCAGTACCGACGGGAGTGGGGCGGACCACATACGTTGCAACCCGCTGACCAGCGATCCCCGACTAGACACCATATCCACCTCGGGAAAGGATAATGCCAAATTGATTATTTTGTACTTGAGATGATCATCGGTTCTTCAACAGAAATTATACCATATAGTAATCAAAACAATTTTGATTTTAAGGAAATTTGCTAGGCAAATTCCCAAGTCCTATTCAAGCAAGAAGTTTGATGATTGTAATTCCAATTAAGGTTTAGATCAAATCTAATCAACTAATTGGTTGGGGCCAAGTCAATTAGGCAAATAATCATGTTTCAATATTTCACAAATATTTTTCAAGATTATTTCACGAAATTAACAATTAATTTCACTAATTGACAATCACTTGGTTCTAAATTAGGAAAGCAATTTCAGCAGTGACCCCTACTTACTAAAATTGGCATATCTCAATCATATTAAATCCAAATTAAGCAAAGTCAATTTCTAAAGTTTGCTAATTTGATTTAGGACAGAACATAAGTGATGTTTCACGCATTTCGAGGCAAGTCTAAACAGTAATTAACATTTTAATCACGTTCAGATTCACAGTTCCCGCAACAGTGCATACATGTTCATTAAAACTACCATATCTAGAGCATACGAAATCCGATTTACGCAAACTCAGATCCTATGATTTCCTTATTTAATGGGGAACAAAATCCAAGTGCTATTTTCGTGTTTAAACAATTTAAACAGTGCCGAATTTATTTACTAAACAGATCTGCGAAATCAAATGCGATGAAAACTTTCGCGACCATAGCGAACCCAAGTCGTCCTTGGTTAACGAATCACTATTCGAAACCGTCAACCTGGCTCTGATACCACTTGAAGGATATGGTTAGATCCTCAAGCGCATCACGGAAGCGTGAGCGTCGTATCGAATACGACGAGGAGCGACTAGTCGGACTAGTTGCTCGATGCAGCGGAATTTAAAAAATTTTCTCACGACGAAACCACATGATCCAAGAACACTTCTCGGATCGTTTCGTCTAAACCACAAACAAGTGATAGGATTACCTCTTGAAGCGTGGTTGCGATCGAGTCTCTAAACGAAGAGACCTCCTGTCTCAAGTCCGATCCGACGGAGGAGACGCTTGCGAGCGCGGGGATGAACCGCATGCTTCTCGCAATCCATGTTGACGATCCAAGCGGCGGATCTCCTGATCTCGACACACGAGATCCGACTTCTTCTTCACGAGCGAGGTGCACCGAAGGAGACGGAGATCCACGAGCAGAAGAACGGGCAGCATAACGACGATGCCCCGGCGATGGAGAACCTCTCCATGGCATCCATGGTGGACGGCCATGAGAGGGAGAGAGAGGGCTGACCTCCAAAGAGAAAGAGAGATGGAGAGAGAGATGCTTCTCAAGCATTATTGTGTAAAGAGAGAGCATGGGTATGCCTCTCTATTTATAGGGTTTTGGGATCCATGGATCTCAATCCATGTGTCATATAAAATCAATGGTTGAGATTGATTTATGACAATCCAATGGTCAAGGTTGTTGTTGGTAAAAGCCAACAACTTGTGATTTAATTTTGATTAAATATATTTGATAAATCAAATATATATTAATACCATATTAAACCAACTAAATAAGGAGTGGAAAAACAAATGAGAGCCTCCTTCCCTATTGGGAGGAGTGGACGGCCACCAATTCCATAAAGGAATTGGTGCCGCCCCCCTCTTCCCATATGGGGAGGGCAATCCCATGGATTCCCATGGGATTGCATATCTCCTTGTTTTTCTCTCAACTTATTTTCCAACAATTATTCACCAAAAATTAATTCTCAATTAATTTTGGGAATATTGCAATCTTGACATTGGAATATTGTGAATCACATTCACAACCCAAAACAAAATGTAATTTACATTTTCAATTAATTAAACAATGTGTATCCAATACACATTAATAATTAATCTACTAATATAAATTATATTTAACTCTCTCTAATACATTATAAATCACATTTATAATATATTATGAATAATTGGATATTACTATCCACATTATTCTTATCCTTGATAATTAAATCATATTTAATCATCCTGGATCTCTTTATCTCATGTGTTCAAATAATATGAATCACATTCACATTATTCACATCTTTGATAATTAAATCACATTTAATTATCTAAGATAACTCTCCTTATAATATGAATCAAATTCATATTATTCATGATAATTAAATCACATTTAATTATCCATTTTCTCAATGCTCGGATACATATATCAACAATAGAATTATCCATGAACCCTTTCAAGGATAATGCGCTTTCTCCGCGAATACTTGGAGATAAGGACAGGGCGATTGTATTGTTCCACGTATAGTGACATGGATATTGAGATCACATCTCAAATCCAGATCTCGGGCCTCCCATAGATGCTTGATTAAATCAAGACCGCAAATCTAATCTTCTCATTGAATCTAAATCACATTCAGATTAATGTCCAACATTTGGACTAAGATCAGATTACTTCTCTACTAAGAGGAGTCACTAAAATCCAGACCCGTTTCATCACTCCCTAGGAATGGAAGCGTCATGGTTATACAACCGTTTATGATCACATCACCCTCAGGCATTCCCAATACCTGTACATCCTGCATACTGGAAAACTCAGAATAAACCCGAAGTATTAGATCAACTTTATACTGTCTACTTCAGGGTTTTATCAGTAAGTTTCTCATTCGATCATTGGGAGTCGGTATTGATCATATACTTTCCAAAAGCATATATCATACCTAGGTCTTGATCATATACTTTCCAAAAGTATATATCAAACCAACAAATTCAGTCAAGCTTCCAAAGCGAGACGACCGTGCGCACGGAATTTGATTCTTCCCAATATCTCATGAGTGAGCTCATGTCTTCCGGTTCAGTAGTGAACCTGTATGATCCCTTTGAGAGATCGTATTACTCATATGCCCTTGTATGCACACCAGCGCGCCGGTGTATAGACCTTGATTAGGTCATCAACCTATTGGTCTGCCAAATGTACATACTCAGACATATAGTAACACATCTGTCTCCGGTCAGAGGATGTGTGCCCATATCATGACAGCATATGATATAGGACTTTGGTTATCTCGATCTCGTTAAGTCAACTCTTTGTCCTAACTAATCTGACACCTCCGAATCTTTATTCCTATGCAGAGGACCTGCATCAAGAAGTCGGTCAGATATCAGCCTAACTGAGAAAGGATTGCCATCTCCTACTCAGGCTGGAGATCATCTCTTAATAATCATTTGACGGTGCTTGATGAGTCCTCAATCTAACTCATTAGATATTCATCTAAGCACCAGCCTCTATGATTCAATAATTGAATCAACAGCTGTATGATCATTAAGATGGCCATGGTACATAACCCTAATTGTACTAAGGGACCTATTATGCAAACTATGTACTCTTTATTTCAGATTAAGGAGTGAATTGCAATAACATTTATTGCATAATGGCTCGCCGTGGGCTCGCATTTCCAACAAAAGGAACAAGAGATATACCTTAGGGATGATGCATGCATGCTTGAATAACCCAAATGAAGGTCGCCGGAGGAAAGATGGGCAGAGCAAGATCACTGATGGTGGGTTTTGAGGTTGGGGGCACGGGTAGAATGAAGAGAATGGGCTCCACGTTGTTCTGTTAGCAGCCGTTGGTGAGCACATAAGGTGCTCGCCACATGTTGGCCAAGTGCTCGTCTGGATTCCATAACTCGCCATTGGACGCTGCTTGAAATTTTCAAATAGGTGAACACTCTAGGGTGTAAGCACTTGGCCGTGTTGGCCACGTGTTGGCCAAGTGCTCGTCCGGTTACAAAAAATTCTAAGTACTTTATAGGTATTTTAACATGTATTTTACATTTTTTATTTTCCCCTTTGTTTTATTATTAGTAAAAAACATTTTTCACTCTTTATAGGATAAAATAATTTAAAGTTATGCATGGATTTTTTGGATTTTTAAAATGTAATAGATGGTAGATAAAAAATTGGGGAATGTTTATAATAGGTCAAATATACCCATATCAATGAACTCAATTTTTTTATCTTTTTAGCTTTGTGCTATTTATTTAATTTTACACTTGTGGGAGAAAATGGGATAGGTAAGTAATTTAAGAAAATTGATACCAATTTAAGATATATATGGATCTTGTATAAATTGTACATTATGTGTAGACAATTATACAATAATGGGTCCCAAAATTGACTTTTTGGAAATGAGCATGTATCTACTTTGAATTATTTTTTTATAATTTAGAAATATTGATATTATGAACTTAAAAGGTAAGTTTGATCAATTAGGAGTCCATGTGCTCCAGATAAAAAATAGAAATGCGTACAAGTAGAGAACTAGGGTTTAATTTCATTGCCTAGCTATGCAAGATGCAAATTTTTTAACTTCTAAATATTTTTATGTACTTTTTTAATTAAATTATAAATAAATAATTATGTAATTGGAATTTTAAACTAAATGATAATTTTTTGAAGTTTGTATGTATAACATACGATGTGTTTTTGTCTTTTCGTGTGTTTTTTTGTATTTTCTTATTTTTCCTACTTGCTATTTAGTTAACAGAGACTTATGACCTCAATCTCTAAGTGAGGATCTATTGTAGACCTTATCGATCCTTCTACTCTTAGTTTCTTGGACAGTTTGCACTCTTGAGTACTCATGCATCATGTCCTTCTCCTTATTCATTTGTGTTGTTTTCCTTTGCATTTTTTAGCGACTTTTAGGTAATAAAAATTGTAGCTTATTGTAGATGAGTTAATGCATGTATTATATTACCGAATTCTGCTAAACTTCTACTTCTTAGGTGGATGAAACTTGGGTTCATCATCTACCCAAGACAAAAAGGAGTGGTGAATTACAAATCTGGAGAGATACAACAATCTCCATAACTATGATTGATATATTAGACGATCCACTACTCACTTACTCATTAATTAAATATATACAATTTGAGGACATAAATCCATCAAACTATGGGAAATTTGGATAAATACTCAACTTTCTAGACATTCATAAAAAAGGATCGACAAGTTCGAGAGTTGTTTGTTCAGGAGATGGGAGAGAAAAATCAATCAGGCATATGATCTGGCAAATTTTATGAAATCACCGAGCTCAAGGTTCGATTCCCTAACTTATGGGAGCTAGCTAACAACAATAAATATTGTTATCACTATAATCTTGGACGCATTACATTCTAGATGTCATTGATTAAAAACACTTAAAAGTAAAGTAGAAAAGAATGTGTAGCCCACAAATCAAATTGCATGTAAATAAATACTATGTATTGAAATCATATCACTGATGACTGATCTAGAAGCATGTTCTTGCTCCTGCCTCACTTCATTGAACTATTTGTGTGATGGCTGTGGCATGCTGGATCTATGGTGCTAAATGCCTATGGGTATGCACGTTAAAAGTCCCATTCTCCTTGGCAAAAACCCGATTCCTGAAACTACCCTGAAGGACATGTAAGTCTAACACTCTATTGTTGTCAGGTGCCTGGACCAACAGTATGGAAAGGACACTAGACCTGGAAATGGCTCAACTATTTGCAGTAGTAACATAATCAACTGCTCGATTGCGAAAGTATCCCGCCAGACAAAAATTGTTGCCCTCATGTTTACGACTCTGTGAATGTGTAAAGGGATGAGAATAAACTGAATCACAATCAGACAAGGCCTATCCCATGGTTAGTATGGAGTGAATCTACTTACTGGAGGTACCATTGTAGTTGGATGGTGGTGACGCTTTCTGTAGAAATGAGCAAAGTCTCGATGTGTTACTCGACTATGCCATAGAGGTTGTAATTGTGCCTAACTTTGATATCAATTATGTATAGCCTCCCACTTCGCTACCTTTATTGTAGCCTCATTGATGGAGATGAGATCCAAGGTAGACAACCTGTCTTGGACCTCCTCGCACATCTCTCGAAGGAACTTCTGAAACATCTCTTGTGGATAAGCTGTAGTGACTAGGGAATAATGAGAAAACTCTGTGTATCAAATAATGTACTATATGGTCGTCATTGATCTCAATGTTGACGAAAATCTCTCCTCTAGTCCTCTATCCAATGGTATGGGTAGAACTCACTATGAAACTCGTCGACAAAGTCCTCCTAAGTTATGGACTTAGTCAAGTGCTCCTTGGTGGAGTGCCACCATCTCTCTACATATCCAACCAATGAGTACTCAACAAATGATATCCATGTATCCTCCGATGCATGGATCATCCTCAAGACCTTGGATACATGGTCCATCCAAAGTTCGGTATCATCTAGTGTGGTGGTGCAAAAGACCTAGGGTATATGAGCTCTTTGGTAAGATGTATAGGTACTTTGATGCTTCTACAACGCCCCCAAGTCAACATTCTTCTCTAACTCTCGAGATACAATCCTATTTAAAGTATCCTCCTCCTCCAAAGAATGGTGGTGGGAAAAATTATCTTGGAGTTAGAGCCTTTACTCTATTGCCTACTTGCGTTGTTGGATACCTTGTACAACATGTACAAGAAAAGCCAGTTGCTGCCCCATATTAGTGTTCACGTGAGGCGGCATGGTTCTGCATAAGAACCATACCATTAGTACTCACTTTTATAATATGAGAGACATAACATGGATATTATACTTGTGATATTCTCCTCAGATTCGTGTCGGGTCAAAAGACTCTTAAAAGCTATCTTGTATTTTGAATATTACTTAAGGAATGAAGTATCACTACTCTGATAGTGAGGAACCACCCAAAAGTAGAGGGATCCTAGAGTCCAATCTTAGAGGGTTTGTGGTGTCGAACAAGTCGGGTCCGACAATCGCTGTGTCGACCGCTCTCTCATCTCTCAGATATCCACAATTGGGTGTGTCAACAATAAACCCATAATAGGCTCATGCAATGAACAACATGCGAGCTAAAATTTATTATACCCTACAATATTATATGTATAGTATACGAGTGTAGGAGTCGAACCACTGAGGAGCAAAATGAATAAACCACAAAAATTGACTAAAAAAGACAATAAATGGTTTTGTGTTTTTATAGGGATTTTTTTTATTTTTTTATGGGTTTTTTATATTTATTTTTTTAAAATTTTAATTTATATGTTTAAATTTTATAATTTTTCTTTTCTTTTTTATATTTTCTGATTTTTTATTTTCTTTTAATATATAAATGTATAAATAAAGTAGATTTATGTATATAGGCGTATAAGGTACTATATATACTATAATATATATATATATGATATAAATATACATAAAATATAGAAAAATTAGAAAAAAAACACCCTAAGTGTAGGCCTTTTCATTTTTTAAGGATTTGGAAAATTGTTTTGATATTTTTAATATATATAGTTATAAAGACTCAAAATGGCCAAAAAGTATTTTTATCTTTTTATATTTTGGCTTGTTTTTGGTATTTTTATTTCAAATTTTGCAATTTTTTGTACTTTCAATTTAAAAAAAGGGCAAAATTGTGAACAATAATATAGTGTCGATTTGTTTTGGAATTTAAAAAGAGCTAAATAGCTCAAAATTTTCTAAAAATATTTTTAATATATAATATATGACATAAATAAGATACAAAAATAGATAATGGTATTTTTGGATTTTCAAGATTTTTTAATATTTTTTATGTTGTTTTTAGGGTTTTCCATTTTTAATGTTTTTCTTGTGAATATTTGAGTGATTTTTGGTTTATAGTTCAAAAATACAATAATAAGGATACTATGATTATTAAAATTTTTCAAACTATTTTTCTATTTTTTATTATTTTTAATGTACATAGGGAATAAATGTAATGTTTTTAAAATTCTAAAATATAAGGAAATATTAAATGGATGTGCGAAAAATATATGTGATTTTATATAATGTCAGGCACTTAAAATAATTTTCCTACAATTTTTTGGCAAAAAATGATAATTTTAATACACAAAATACAAGAAATTAAAATGTATATAATACGTAATTAAAATTAATATAAAATACATTCTAGAACAAAAAATACAAAATACAAGGATCTCTGCATAAAAATCCCATGAATATTTAATTTAATACACCTAGTAGGGTCATAAATGAAATGTCCAAGAACATACATGGGTTACTTGTAATTTTTTCCTAAAAGTTTTACAATGAGATAAAAATTTTAAGGATGAAACAATAACCAAAACTCGCAAATGGTCCCTTGCAAAAAAACCCGCCCATCACTTGTATGAGCTCTTGAGGTGACGTGCAAGGGACCTAAGTGCAAATAAAACAAGCACCGTGGCTATTCTGCAAATATTACAAAAGTTTTTAAACTACAACTTGATGTTTTTAGACAAAATAGAAAATAAACAAAGTGGGGGATATAATGTAAAATTTCCCCCAAAGAGCACCGACAGACGATTGAGATCTGCTCACTTATCAATTTATCCACTCCTCGAAGGCCGATGATGCTTCGTTTGTGAACAGTTGAGATTAGACAGTGGCGACGGATCGGACGTCGGATGGCGCACATATCCAACGACTAGGTTTCAATCTAGAGCTCCTCCTTAATGAAACCCAGTTTCACTTTATTAATTTGCAGATATTAACCCCCGAACTTAGACTAAGTGTCAATAAAAACCAGACAAAACATTGCATATATCTGAGTCATAGAATAAATTAAAAATACATAAAAATAACAAAACTAAAATTGTAGTGTTTTTATTTCCTTAAAAATGCTCATAAAAATATTTCTCCCTTTGTTTGACCTTGTTTCTCTTTTTGGTCAACATAAAACTTGTAGATCTCATCGAGATGTACAACTTTCATGTTTTCATTTTTCCAAATTCGGCCTACTTCTCTCTCATATTTCACATTCTTTATCCAAATAACTTGATTGGGCCACGTGGCGCTTTCTGGTTGCGCCACATGGCCTGCTTCTTTGTGCGCCACCTGCACCTCTTTTTCCATCGTTTGATCGCCTTCTTCGCCTTCCATCTCTATCGTTCCTTCCCACAACCAATCTCCACTATTCGATGAGCCTTCAGATCTCATCTCGGTCATCAGTTAGCGCCTCTCTTCTAGCTTGCCACGTGTCATCCCCGTAGCCACCCGATCTCCTCCAAAAGGCTCAATCTCAGCCATCGCCCTCCGCTATGTTTCTATCCATTCGATCCTACACTCTGACTTCATCTCAGTCGTTAGCTTCCACCTTCCTCCCATCATGACACGTGGCAATCTCTGTGCCCCTAGATCAAGCCCCCATCAATGCGATCGGGATCACTCGAACGCACACGCTTCTCAACCGTTGGATCATGAGATCCGATGGTCAGAGACCTGTCTTCCTCCTCCAGTACCCTCTCCCTTCCACGATCTCCACCTCATGCACCCATCACCCCCTTTCTATTTCCCCCTTTTCCTCAGCCACCCTCTCCCCTCTCTGATCATGCCCATTCCTAGACTGATCTTCCCTCACCCTTGCGGGCCTCGTGGGTCGCCACGTAACCTTACCTCTCTCTCCTTATCTTCCACTAAACCCACAACGACCCTCATCGAAACTGCCAAACTCCACCTTTAAATACAATCGCGTCACCACCAAATAACCCAGTCCACCTTTACGAGGGTCTCGTCCTAGCTCCTCTCCTCCTCCCCATGACAGGGGGAGGGCGGATTAAGGTCGTGACGATCGCCGTTGACTCTGGTGATGACCCATAGCCATGGTAGGCTATGCCTCGGTGCTCCACCACCAATGAGCTGTCCCCGGTGGCCGTGTGGATCCAGCGACGATCGGAGCTCCGCTTAGGAGCTCAAGCATAGGCTCCTCCTCTGCCATAGCCCAGGTAAGCTTCCTTGATCTCCCTTTTGTGTTTTCCTTCTAATTCTCAGAATTAATTAGACAGTTCTCTGCATCTACACCTTCCATTAACCCTCGAGTTAGCTTCCCCTCACCTCCATCTTTCATGCACATCCCTCTGATCACCTTTTCCTTCCTCTACAACCTCATACCATTACACCTCCCTCTTCTCCAAGTTCATTGGAGAAGATGACCAGACCACTCAGTTCTTCGCCTCAAGCATGGTCCCCATTTCATCCACAACCACCCACAGATGCACACTTCGGCTATTGTATTAACAGTGCAGGTACAACTACTTAATGGTCGGAGTTCTCGCTGGGGTAGATTTCGAGTTTGCCATCTCCAGTGATTACAAGTTGTCACCCACATCCAGACCATGCCGGCGAGTCATGGATGTAGGAGCTTCATCGCCAACCCCTCCTAATGCTTCATTGAGATTTTAAAGCTTCACCAAGGCTTAGCGGAGCTCAGATGGCTCCGCCAGAGATCCAACCTCACCGCCATCCCCATGGCGGAGGCCAGAGTTCCAGGACGTACAGATGTCGTTGGATGGCACCCCCGGTGCTCATCCAACGACGCTCCTTCAGCCACGTCTACACCCTCGAGCGGGAGCAGCAGCCGTTTGATCTCTGCGATCGGATGCTTCACAGGAATCCATGTCGCACTTCCGATCCTACACTCCGTGCCTCCAGGCTCGGAGCACCCGAGCCCCATCCGAAGCTCCCGAGCCTCGCTCCGAGTCTGTACCAATGCTCGAGCCATCTCCGAGCCTCCGCCGACCACCAGAGCCTCCGCCGAGCCTATGCGTCCGCCGAGCCTCACCCCCTACATGCTTAGGCACGTGAGGTTTGGGTAATTTGCAAAGAGGCCCCCATAACTTTTCATAACTGCATATAGGTCCTGCATACGCCTAGGGTAAATTGCACCCGACCCCCTGCGAGTTTTAATAATTGAAATTATACCCCTACGCATGTGGGTAATTTATAGGGAAGGCCTCGTGACTTTTGTTATTTACATTTTAGTCCTTCTAGGGACTTTGCTATTTATTATCATGTTTTTCTTGCGTGTATACCCATGATTTATTTTGTGAATATCTTGAGCATCTGAGCTCCATTTGAGTTGATTTTAGTTACATTTAGAAGCTTGTTTTATGTCCTTTCTAATGGCATAACTATCTTTCTATTTTGGACACTTTGGATTATGCTGATTAATTTTAATTTCATAGTGTCGCTTGCTTAATGATCTTTATGCTATTATGTAACTTGTCAATACTGATTGCTTCGTAAATATACTCTGAAATTGCTTACATATTAATTGCTCAACGATTGCACCTAGGTTGGACATATTTCCACTTGTAACATAGCATCTTGTTGCATGATAAAAGTCAAATGAAAAAAATGTATGCTACATGTTTCCTTATGCATTGTTTGTGTCTTCGTGTGCATTTTTACCTATGTATTTTAATTTAACATTTGACCTAAATAATAAGAGTCTAGATAAATACTTAAGAGGCTCATGTCCCTGAAATCTACCTTGGGCTTCCCAAGTAAAAATAAAAATCGATTGCTTGGTATTAATTACTATTATTTTTAAGCGATCTTTGATGGATCCAATTCGACTGACTACAATGCATTAAAATGACTTATTAAGAGTCTGAATTTACTGGTCTATCACTCCTCAATCGGACTGTGATTGTTCTCTCGAAAGAGTAGGGAAGAACAGGGCACAGTCCGACCTTCGATCGGCAACAACTCTCTCTTTTGGCAGTCTCTGACGCTGCAAAAAGGTGCCGGAGCTTCCCAGAAGTGTCGTGCAACTATTGTGAGGCTCATAAGAGGTCCAGAGATTGATGGAATAGCTTTAGAGGTCGAAGAGCATTCAGAGCAGTCGTGACCTCCTTGGTAAGCAAAATCTCCTCTTTTGAGACCTTTGACCCTTGGACCTTGTAGGTTTAGCTCAGAAAAAAAAGAGACGTCCAGGGGTCATTTTGGTTAGAAATGGACGTGGATTGAGTTGAGGCGGAGGGTCTTCAGTGAGCAGTGGATTCGAAGACCCTAATATCTTGATCCAGGAAGATTAAGTGGTATGAAGGTGCTTGGGGCATATCTAAAGTGAAGGGGGAAAGGATGGAGGTGAAATGTGTGTCGGAGGACAACAAGAACGAAAAGAAAGGAAAAACTAGGGCTCAACCTCATGGATGAAGGAGCCAGACGGAGCTGCGACAAAGATGGCCGGCAAGCTCGGATCTCTGTCTCTAGGACCTATTCCTCCATGCCAAATGGTCGATGCACGATACACGAGAAATTAGGGGATTTCAAGGGGGAAACATGATCAAAAATCAAAGGGAATCTTGTGAGGGGTATATGTACATGATGAATTTGACTAGGGTTTGCTCGCCGACCAAGGCTCCTCTGTTTAAGGTGTGATGCATGCGTGAAAGACCATTAGTCGAGGAACAACATTGCTGAAGAAATCAAGTCAAAAAAAGAAAAAGATTTATTAGGGTAAAATCAAAGAAATCTAGGGGTCAGTGGGTTTGACAAGCCTAGGGTGCTAGCGGGCCAGTTGACCGGTAGGTCAACCAAGGTCGCGCGCGCCCATTAGGCCATGTCAGGCTGCTAAATGCTAAAACAAAAATAAAAGGGGAAACAAAAAATAAGAAATAGTAGATGATTTTATTATTTTTCATAAAATACAAAAAATATTTATTATTTTATGTAGTATTTTATGGTGATTTTTATTTATTTTTTGAGGTAAATTATTATAGGGTTTTTTGTATAGGTATATTTATTTATATATAGTATATTTTATTTTCTATTTTAGATTTTATTATTTTATATACATAATTTATATAATTATAAATTATTTAATACATATTTATTTATTTTTTTATCTATTTATATTTTTCTAAAGTTATTTATAGACTATAATAAACATGTATGCACAATATATAGGTATATATATTATAATTCATCTATATCTCCTAGTATGCTTATTTAATATATTGCATTTTCAATTGTTTTATTTATTTTAATTATGTAAATATATTATGTATAATATTTACAAAAATATAGAAATATAAAATAATAAAAAATATTAAGAATAAATGAATTGATTATTTTATTTTGGTATATTGCACAATAAGGGCCCAAAGCCTAACTTCTACATCTTAACTTCAAATTGAATGAAATGACCTTCATTAAATATTTAATTTAATTTAAAGAGTAATAAACGTGAGTTTGGTGAATTTTGAGTTAATATGGAGAAGATACATGTTTAGGGCACACTATACATTATTTTTAGATGAAATAAATTTTGTATTTTTCTTTGTATTTTTATAAAGTACCATGTACAAAGTTTGTTGATTTGAGGTATAAATAATAAAGAATAAGATAGGCCCCAAATTGAATTTATTGAGGAATAAAAATTAGAGTTTTAAACATTCATCGGCCATTATCTTCCTCTACTGTATTCCTTATCGACCCAATCATCATGATGGCTAGGTCTCGGGGTTTAGGGTCATTAAATACCTTTGATATTTCATTCTTTTTCTTTTCTTTTTTTATTCTTTTCATTTTGGCTTTAAATACAACATTTTGTACAATATTTGCAGCCTAAATAATAGATGTTATTTGATGGAAATTAATATTATATATATATGCATTTAGGTAGGGTTTAAGGGCCACAATGAAAGAATAAAGGTGATGAAATGGAGATTCATCACCCCCCTATATTTGCCTTTACTAGTCCCTAGCAAACACTTATGCATATAAGTACAGAGAAGAAAATAAGAAAAGAAAAAGAAAGAATTTGGAATGATTTTTGACTCTTAAACTTCTCTTATTAAAATCAAAGTTTGGAGCTCAGTTAAGCCCTTTGGTTTCTTGGTTTGTTCAAAACTGCATTAAGGTTAGGAAATGTAGCACAACTACCCTTAGGTTCCATAATCCTATCATCCAGCTCTATTCAAAGTCAAGTCAAAGCTATCCTCCCAGTTGCATATTCTTGCTACTTTGAAATGACAGATCCATGTTTGTGAATTTTTCAATTCTTCTCAGACAAACCGCTAAACTATAAAAGAGTATGCTCTCCTGGTAGATCAACCTTGAGGAGATAGATATTTCCTTATAAGGTCAGGTACCACTGGTCTTTATAATCGAGTGGGAGAAGAATCTAGAAGAATGGAAAAATAATTGAGAATGGACTAGTGTAGTCTTCATTTCCTTGTGATGCACTGTAGGTGTAATCGATTCTTCACTTAGAAGCAGGCTTTTTCTGAAGCTCATATTTTTGGTGGAGTTTTTGGTGTAGGCTTCTTCTTTGGATTTTTCTTTGACTTTGCATTTCTCTGCATTCTTGTTTATGCCTCGACAACTATAATATCTTGTGGTCCACCCATTTTTTGGGATATTGAATAAAGTTGTGCCCACAGAACGTTCCTCATTTGAAGCATTGTCTCAATCCAATCTCCAATCATTAGATATCATGGATACCAGAAGAAGTGGGTTAAAGTATTGGTTTTGGCAATCCCCAAGAATGGTTCCTGAGCCATCCTTGATGAAGAGACCTAGCGTCGTTCCAACTTAGACTCCAAGATCTTTCAGTAATTCATCTGAGTTGAGTCTGGTGTTAAGTGCAAGGTTTCTAGTCAAGCAACTGTCTCATGAGTCTTGTGGATGATATGTAGGGTTCTAGTTAGACATAGTGAATCAACTCATGAGTCTAAAGAATTAAGTAAAGGTAACATGAAATATCTCAATTCAAGTCCTTAATGGGTTCTTCTGAATTAAGTGCATTAAGGTCTATACCAAGCTCCAAACTTCAGACTTCAATTCAGATTTTGTTCAATTATCCTGTTCATTCAGAAAAATGCAAATGCTATGTACAATGCAGGCAAAAAATCTTTTTTGAAGCAATGTTCTATTTTGACCTTTTTGTGTTTTTTGGAAAAAGGTTTTGCAAATTTTAATGCAGGTTTTTGAAAAGATATTGCTAATTTTAGGGATTTTTGTATAAGAGTCAGTGAAAGAAATATGTGCAGCTATTTATACGAAACTGCATCTATATTTACAAGATCTAGGGTGTATTTTACACAGGGAATTTTATAAGTCAGATGTTAGTTATTATTTACATAATTTATATATACAAGTTTTATAGAATTTGTAAGGATTTTATTTGAGATATTATTCACACAAGGTTTTCAAATCATTTGAAAGTATTTTCACAAACCTTTCGATAACTTATTTTTGCAAATAACTTTACAAACATTTACAAAAGTTGAAAATCTTTTTGCAAATATTTCCCAAATAGTATATATAGATTTTCAAAGTATTTTTGCAACCAATTTAAAAATCATTTACAAATAGATTTTTAAAAATTTTGTTTACACGAATAAAAGCATTTTTTAAAATAAAAGATTTCCACAAAGGTTTGAAATCATTTTGTAAAGTTTTCCAAATAGTTTTCAAAAGATTTTTCGAGACACTTTTCATCCACTTTTTAATTCATTTTGAAAAATATTTTTAAATTGATTTATTACTTGTATTTACAAAGAATTTCGGTGTCTTTTATCAATTTGCCATATTATTGAAATTACAAAAGTACGAGTTATGGTTAAAGTATATATGACGTATATACGACCCCCTATACTTAGCTTGAGCTATGTCCTCATAGATCAGATAGAAAAAAGGAAGACATAACTCATACTAAGTATAGAAAAATATGTACTACAACGACTAAAGAATCAAAGAATGAGAAATTGATTGCCCCCCTATATTTAGGATGAAATAATCCTAAGTATAACAAATTGTACACAAGGTAGGGAGGGGCAAGGGGGTAATGTACGAAATCATCGGCTTGACATGTCTCCTCCTATACTTCAGGTAAAATATCCCTAAGTATATACAGAATATCAAGAGTTGAGGAGACAGTAGAGGGAGCACGGAATGAACAACTCAGGGTGCTCACCCCCCTATACTTAGGAAAAAATGCGTCCTAAGTATATCGATGATGAAAGGGGTGAAAACCTTTTTAGAAGATTTAGAAGAAAGAAAAGGAAAAGAAGAAAATAAGAAAACGAAGATTATTTTTGTGATTTTTCAGCTCAAGTATCTGATCATTCTGATTCTATGAGCTCATCTTGAAACACAACTTGAATCAAATCGACAATGGAGAGGAATGTATCATGCTCTAGATATGGCTTCAGCAACTGTCCATTGACTACAAATGACTGTGCGTCAGGTGACAATTCAAATATTATAAGACTTGTGTTGTCACGTACAATCTTTACAATGAATGGCCTAGTCCATTTGATTTTCATTTTGCCTGAATTTTTTTTAACTTTGCATCAAACAACCACACCTTCTATCCAGGTTCGAAAGTCTTCCTACAGATGTGTTTATCATGCTATTTCTTGACTCTCTTTGTACATCAGGTTGTTGTCATATGTATAGTCTCTAAATTCTAGGAAATAGTTCAGATCCACTTTTCTGTTCTTTCCTGCTTTCCTGGAATCCAAGGTGCACATATTCACTACCCATACGGATTTGTAAATTAACTCCACAGGCAGGTGACATGTCTTGCCATAAACAAGGAGGTAGGGAGACATGCCAACAGGAGACTTGTACATTATTTTGTATGCCCAAAGAACTGAATCAAGCAACTGTGACTAATTATTTCTGTCTGGTTGTACAATCTTCTGCAGTATAGTCATTATCTCCATGTGTGGAGCATTCGGCTAAGCCATTGGATTGAGGGTGATACGACGTTTCAACATGATGCTCAATGATGTATTACTTGGTCAACTTATTGACCTCTTTGTTTATGAAGTGGCTCCTCCCATCAGATATTAGAATCTTTGGAATCTCGAACCATGATATGATGTTGTCCTTCAAGAATCAATAGACTGTACGACTATTTGCGGTTCGTACAGGGATTGCCTCCACCCTAACATAGCCGACGACCAACAGGATATATTAAAAGTTCTGACTATTAGAGAATGGGCCCATAAAGTCAATACCCCATGCATTGAAGATGTCAGAAACCTGAATGTATTTTAAAGGCATTGTGTCTCGCATACTGATGTTTCCAGCCATTATATCATAGTCAGTACATTTCTTGACATAGTCTGTTGCATCCTTGAATAAGGTTGGCCACCAAAGGCCACATTGGAGTACTTTCACTGCCATACTCTTTCCAAAATAGTGTCCACCTACTTCAAGCTTATGACAGTGGTCTAGGATACCTTTGATATCCTCCTGAGGTATACACATCCTCCAGATGCAATCTGCTCCCTCTCTGAATAGATATGGATCGTCCCACAGGTAGAAGTGAATGTCTGACAATAATTTATCAATCTTGATCTTTGACAAATCCGACAGAGTATTCGTAGAGATAAGATAATTCACGATGTCTGCATACTAGGGAAGGGATGTGATAGATATGATTGCCTCATTTGGAAAAGTCTCTATAATAGGAATGGAATTCTGCTTAGGAGTTTCAACTTCGACTATTCTAGAAAGATGATCTGCCACCACATTTTTGACACCAGATTTATCATGAATTTCCAAGTCAAATTCTTGGAGTGAAAGAATACATTGAATCAGACAAGGCTTGGCATCCTTCTTGCTTTGTAGATACTTGATGGCAGAGTGCTCAGTGTAAAGTATAACCTTGGATCCGAGAAGGTGTGATCTAAACTTCTACAAGGCAAGCAATATGGCTAACATGTTTTTTATGTCATTGTGTAGTTCTTTTGGGTTTCATCTAATGTTCTACTAGTGTAATGAATTGCAAATGGTATCCCATCTTATCTTTGTCCAAGCACAACAATGATTGCGAAATCAGAAGCATCAGTCATGGTCTCAAAGGGTATAGACCAATCGGGTGACTAGAGGATTGGAGCATTTGTGATTAAATCCTTCAAGAGATTGAAAGATTGTATGACCCGATCATTGATCAAGAAATCATCCTCATTTTCTAGTAGCTCAGTCAACAGTTAAGCGATCTTTCTGAAGTATTTGATAAATCAACAATACAAACCAACATGCCCCAGAAATGATCAGACTTGCTTGGCTCAAGCTTTGAAATTACGTCTACCTTGGATGTGTCAACCTCCAAGCCATGCTTGCAGATGACATTATCTAGTACAATTCCTGCAGTCACCATGAAGTGACTCTTCTCCCATGAAAGCACAAGGTTCACCCCGCAACATCATTTCAGGACTCAGTCTAAATATCCCAGATACTGGTCAAAACTATCATCGTAGATCGAAAAGTCATCCATAAAAACTTTGAGAAAGCTACCCAACATATCAAAAAATATGACCAACATGCACCTTTTGAATGTCGCAGGTGCATTGCGCAACCCAAAGGGCATTCTGTGGAAGGCATAGGTTCTGAATGGACAGGTGAAGGTAGTCTTCTCTCGATCTTCTGGAGTGATGATGACTTGATTATACCCTGAGTATCCATCCAAGAAGCAAAAGTATTCCTTTGCGACCAGTCTTTCGATTATCTTGTCGATGAAAGGTAATGCAAAATGGTCCTTCTTGGTTGTAAGATTCAAGCATATGTAGTCCACACATACGTGCCATGAGGTTGGCACTCGAGTCAGAATCTCCTCTACTTTATCTTTAGTGACAATGGTGATCACTATATTCTTAGGCACTACGTGCAAGGGACTCACCCATTTGTTGTAGGAGATAGGATAGATAAATCCCCATCACACCATTTGGTAATTTCTTTCATTACCACCTCCCACGGGTTGGGGTTCAATCTGGTTAAAATTCGTGAGAGGGTTTGTTGTATTCTTCTAAATAGATGTGATACGAATAGAGTGAAGGATTTATCCTTTGGAGATCTGTAATATTCCATCATGTAGCCTTGCGGTTTCTTTCAAGAACCTCAAGCAGACAAGATTCTTATTCTTTAGTCAGATAAGAATTGATAACGACCAGATGCATGTCTGGTTCTCCACCAAGGAAGGCATACTTCATATTGGAGGGAAGAGGCTTGACCTCTAGGGGAGAAGGAGTTGGCTTGGTGGTGACTTCAACAATTGTAGTCGACGTCAGATCTATCGATTGGTTGTTATGCACCACTTGGCATTCAGTTTTTGAATTCAGAATATCACACATGTCTACAATAAATGTGTCATGCTCAGGCGAGGATGGTTGTTCAAACATTTCATAATATCCATCAGCAAAGATCTCATCATCAAAGACATTGGTAAATTTGACTGTGCTATCAAGTATTTCATCTTTGGAGAGAAATGCTTGTATTTTAATATGATCCAAGAACAAATCTCTGTCTCTAATTTCATCCAGAAATTCACAGTCCTCTTTTCCTTGTGGTTTAAGCACTCTCGGTATAGATGCTACTTCTATCAGTTTGGTTCAAGGACTGTCTCTACCAGAACTATGTCGTTGTTGTATCGGAATGTGATCTCTACAATGCCACAGTCTACCATTGCGTCGGTTGTTCGAAGGAATGGCTGACCGAGGATAACAGGGGTGTGGAGCAATGGTGCAGAGGTGTCCATATCTAGGACAATGAAATCCACAGGGAACCACATCCCTTAGCTGTGACAATTACGTCCTCCAACATGCTACTGGGCCGCTTGACAGATCTATCAGTAAACTGTAGAATCATCTTCATAGGTTTGAGCGGTCCTACTCCAAATTCCTTAAGCAGGGAAGAAGGTAGCAAATTGATTGACGATCTACTATCGAGCAATGTGCGCTCGAACTCTTGGTTCAAGATTTGGCAACGAACGAGTGACACTCTCTTGTCTTTCTTTTTATTCAGGAGATTGTTGATGGCATTGACAGTTGACATAGTCAGAACATGCTTCTCTTGTTTTCTCTATCTTTTTCTTATGTTCAGATGCTTTGTTGTACATGCCTCTTTAACTCCTCTTTTCACAGTTGGCATGTATTCCATGGTTTTAGCAAAGGCATTTCAAGAATGACATTTTACAATATTTACACAATTTCAGGATCAGACAAAGAATTTTTTTCAAATTTTTTTATTATTTTTCATTAATTACTTGAGGAAAAGGAATATTAACATTAGAAGAAATTGTATGTTGTAAAATTGTGTCCATATCTTGATTTACAAGCAAATGAAAAAAATGTGAAAAATCATCTACATGTTGTGGACCAAAAAATTATGAAGTTTGGGCTCCTTCGGCTGGTGTTGGTTCAAATGTTGAGAATAGATTCTCCATCACTGGCACAACTTCACCTTGGTCACTGATGTCTTTTTGTATTTTTGAATTTTCTTGATTTTTTGTGTTTTTATAGTTGTGGTGATGATGCATCATCCAAAAAATCGTTGGCCCCATCGGTTGAATGGCTAAAGACTCGCCTTCAGATGCTTTTCTTTTTCCTTTCATTATCACAAACGGCTTGAGTGGCTTCCCACTCCTAAGAGTTGCAACATTAGATAAAGCAATATCATTCAACCTGAATCAGGTTGAACACTACAGACTACTTGCTCCTTGCGACGGAAATTGTTCGGGTTTGCCTCAACCTTAGCCAAAATGGAAGTCTTGGTGGCCATCAGGTCATCTTTCTTTTGTCTCATCATAGCCATGTTCTTGATGAGTTAGGCCAGACAATCTAAGGCAAGGTTGACAGGGGCAACCTCAAAGGATTTGGCTTGATGCGGCCTGTGACTTTGCTGATAGTGGGGAATCTACTACTGGTAACCTTGTAGGTACTAAGGAGGAGGGCAAAGATAAGGATACTACGGGTACTTTTGGGAGGGGTACTGGTCATATGGAGAAACAGGATGCTGGTACTGCTGCTGACGGTATCCGAACTCTTGTTGGTAGTTCTGCCTCCATGTGTATCCATGCTACAGCGGCTGTTGGTGATGGGACAGGTTGGATTGATAGTTCTGACCTCCTTATTGCTTGTGATATGGTCGGTTGACATTGTTCTAACCCTATGTTTGTCCCTGAGGACGTGTCAGTTGCTGGTCATTACTCCAAACGCCATTCACCTCTTGGATGAGTGGTGGAGATGGGGAATATGGCTCGAGGTATTGTGGTTGGAACTCAGGTGGTTGATAAGCAACCAGCTGTGTCTATGGCTTTGGCGGCAGCTGCTCGGGAGCCTACACATAATATACGTGCTGGACCAAAGGTTGACTGGGAATCAATTGCGGAGCTGTGGCACTGTCTGCTCCTTCTTCTTAGTTGGAGGCTCAGGGGCGACTGTCACTGCATTGCAGGTACTAAAGGTGTTCAACAATAACTCCAACTGATTGGTGATGTTATCGAGCTTGTGTAGGCCCTTCATTCTTTGCTCAATCTTGGCAAGCTTCTCTAGGTCTTGAGACCTCTTCTCAATGATGTCCACTTTGGACAGGTGACTCTCGATGATGCTAAGGGTCGGAATTGTCACACCTGTCCACATCATGAGTATCCGTGATGTTGACATTTTTGTGGAGGACATGCGATGGTGGTTGAATCTAGAAGGAACGAGTTGAGGAAAGTACGTCCTCTCCTTCATACATCTCCTCAAATATTTGCCATATTGCATCCCCATCCTTGTTGAAGTGAGAACCTCTATAGGCGGTGCCAACCAGACATTGATTGTTTTCTATTAGGCCCCTAAGAAATGTTGGACTAAGCTGGTCTTCGGTATGTCGTGGTGGGGGCACTTCTCAATCAAATCACTAAACCTCTCCCAAATTTCGTGAATGGACTCTTGGGGTCCCTAGGAGATGCTGGCTATCTTGGACTGCATGAGATTGAGATGACCGAGAGGATAATACTTGTGTAGGAATGCAGACTTAAAATCCTCCCAAGTCGTCACCACCTTTCCAAAGTGATTGATCTAGTAGAGAGCTTTGCCTTGAAGGATGAATGGGAAGGCGATCATCTTGACTACACCAACGGGATGTTGGGGTAGTGAGACGTGCTGCAAATGTGTCCAAACTGGTGCAGATGGATATAGGATTCCTCATTGGAGTTCCAATGGAAGCTGGGGAGAAGAGAGAGAAGTTGCGGCTTCAACTCAAAATGTACATGGATCGGCAGGATCTGGATCCACTTAGTGATGCAGCCAGCTCCAAGGTTGTATGTCTGCTTCAGGGTTGGCTTGGGTCGGCCTCTCCTTGCTTCTCCCTAGCCTTTGTGTGGTCCATCTATAGAATGGTTATCTTCGTCGTCGCCATTATGATCATCAAATCCTCCCCCTTGGATTCCTCCTCTCTCTTCTGACCTTCTCCTCAGGTCATTCAACATTTCCTAGAAAGCGACCTAGGCAAGTGCTTGGTCAGTCAATTGCTGTTGGATGGCCTTGGTGGAGGCCAAGAGCTGGTTGTTCACCTCATTCTGATCGTGCCCTGCTCATTGTTCTGCTCTACACTTGGGAGTTGTGGTCCCTTTCCTCTGCCAGTAGGAGCCATCTCTAAATCTGACTGTGAAGATGTGGGCTCCAGATCAGGATCTAGATCTACATTTGGGAAAATACCTCGATTATTCTGCATTCATGCATGCACCAGATGTAGAAAATAATTCAAAATTAGGGTCACTTCTAAATTTTATTAGAGATGATGAAGTGTAAGGAGTGAAATCAATCTCCATCCAAATAGGGAAGAACTTGGGAAGAGAGTTTTCTCAGTTTATGGGAGGTAGAAGAAGCGGGTAGTCTTGAGGGTGGTTCGTAGAGTCTGAATCATGTACCTGGGAATCACCCCGAATTATTGGAGATGTCAGACTCAATGAATTGATGTGGGTGTCGGCGGAGTCCTGACCAAATCATCCTAGAGTCGGCATCTTGAAGGACAAAGAGATAGATGGTGGATGAAATATACAATGATGAACAAGAAATATAAGGAGTGTAAAATAGTAGAAGGCTCAAAATGAGCAAGGGTCAAAGAGAAGTGTGAAAAGAAGAAGTTACAAAATGGCATGAGTGAATACCAAATAAAATGGATTTACCAGTTCAACTCTTATGAAGCTGTGAAGGTTCGACTATTTTTATCTTTTCAATTTTAGAGCTGTGATTCAAGCAAAAATTTTAACACGTCCTTAAGTGCTTAGCCCTAGAGGAAAGCATGTATTGCCAGGAATTATCCCCGTACTTGTTCTGCCTCCTTTGTATCATGTGATCTGCACTTTTGAGGTCTTCAATATCAGTCCTAGGGGGCTACTCAACCAAAGAAATAAATGGAGGAAGTCGAAATGCAAAACCACTACTTCCCTCACAAGTGAGATACTCGGACACAAGATGATGAGACAGACACACCCGTGAGAGTGTGCTCTATGCTCAATACTTCAGATCAAGTCAGATGCTCTACACAAGGTGAGAGAACCATTGTCGACAAGACCCTACTCACCTACGTACGATAAAGGTGCCAATACTTTGCCAGTCCCGGGTGATAATTGAGGCAGCCACAGATCAGATTTTTGGCTCTAATACTTAAGGGTTGTTCCTCTCTCTGCCTGAGCGTATCTGAATACAATGAGGGCTCTGTGAACCCCAAATAATGGTGTTTGTTACAATTTTTTATTAGGTCAAAGTCTATTTAGCATTCCCCTTATTTTAATTTTTTTATTTTTAGTTTTTTAATTAATTTTCAATGACAAGATTCTAACGATTTTTTAGATTTTCTTTTTGATCTAAGTGAACAAAAGCAGATGGAGAAAGTCACAAAGTGATGCAAGGCGACACTATGATGGAAATATCACCCTAGTATCTAAATGATGAATGCTCAGTTAGAATACTTATACTGCTTCCCGGCTCTCTCCATGCAAGATGCAAGGTAAAATTTTTAAATCTCATATATAAGGAATGCAAGCGGTGAAATCACCATATGCAGGAATTGTTATTATCGTGAAGAATGGATTGAGTATGACAAGATCCAATTGTAAACTATAGGTGCATGCAAGATAGTAAGTGTATGGACCTAGCTTACTCGATCAAGCAATCCTAAAATGCTAATGGCTCATTCATAGGAAACAAATAAAAATAAGGTGGAAAGCACAAATCGTGGAAAACAAAGAAAATAAAGGCCAAGAAATCATGAGAAATCCGGTGAGCCCCCAAGTGAACAATCACTTGGTAAAATAGGCCAAAATGTTCAAGTGTCCACCTGTATTATTACAAATTAATAAGAAGAAAATAAAGTGATCTCTCTCTCTCACAAAAATAAAAGAGACATGCTATGTTGATTTCCTCTCTCTCTCTCTCTTGCTCTCTTCAAGTGTCCAATTGGAATAATGGTCACTCTCCTTGTAGTTTGGGTGCTCCAACTACCTAGGCAGTCGCCTACGCCTCGAGGTACCTCACAAGAAAAATAACAGAGAAAATGGATTATCATAGATAAAAAATTATCACAAATAAAAGGAAAATAACACAAGAAAAATAATGAAGAAAATGCACATAAAAATCTATCCTAAGCATTGCTCCCTTCAACGGCGTCATCTGACGAATCACCAAAAAGTAGAGGGATCTTGACGTCCGATCTTGGAGGGTATGCGGTGCCCGACAAGTTGGGTTCGTAATCGTTATGTCAACTGCTCTCTCAACTCTCAGATATACACAATCAGGTGTGTCAACAATCAACTCACAATAGGCTCAAGCAATGCAAAACATGTGAGCTAAAATTTATATGTATAGTAAGCAAGTGTAGGGGTCGAACCACTAAGAAACAATGAGAATAGACCACAAAAAATGACTGAAAAGACAATAAATATTTCTGAGTTTTTATATGGATTTTAATACTTAATTTTTAATTTTTAATTTATATATTTTTTAGATTTAATAAGTTTTGTTTTCTTTTTTGTTTTCTTATTTTTAATTTTCTTATAATATATAAATGTATAAATAAAGTAGGTATATGTATATTGGGGTCTATGGTTACTATATATACTATAATAGATATATAGGATATAAATAAATAAATATGTAATATAGAAAAATCAAAAAAATACCCTAAGTGCAGTCCTTTTTATTTTAAGGGGTTTCTAAATTTTTTTGGTATTTTTAATAATAATATAAGTAGACATAGCTATATATATAAAAGTGGTTAGTGTGTGTGTGTGTAAAGGGGCTAGGGAAGCTGCACCCGAGGTGTAGCCAACTCGATGCACCAACCATTTTTTCATTAGTTTTTTTTGTTTTTGATATTAAACCTAGCGGGATTTAAATCTCCATATATCACCGTGTTGTCATGCGAAATTCAACTAACTTCGACACTTCCATCATCTCCATAAAGACTATCACTATTTAATGGTCTCAAAATTGTTGAAATTGACCCTATCTAGATGGGCATGTTAAGAATGTTTATTTTGCATGAAATTTGAAACACATATTCCACTCAATAAACTAAGTAAATCCCCATAGGTTTACTTCAAAAAAATTCAAAAACCAATAAGAAAAATGGTCGGGTATAGCTAGTTAGCTGCACCCCTGGTGTAGCTTCCCTTTTCCCATATATGTATATAACCATAAAGACTCAAAATGACCAAAATAAAATATTTTTATTATTTTTATATTTTGTTCTATTTTTGGTATTTTTCTTTTAAATATTGCAAATTTTCGGTATGTTTAATTAAAAAGGACAAAACAGTGAACGATAATATAATAATGATTTTTTTGGAATTTAAAAATAGCTAAATAGCTCAAATTTTCCAAAACTATTTCTAATATATAATATAAATAAATAAGATACATAAATAGAAATGAGCATTTTTTATTTGTAAGGAATTTTTAATAAATTTTATATTGTTTTTAGTTTTTTTCAATTTTAAGTGCTTTTCTTTTGATTTTTTAGTAATTTATGGTTTATAGTTCAAAAATATAATAATAAAGATATTATGATTTGTTTGTATATTTTTAAAATACTTTCTAATTTTTATGTATTTTTAAAGCAAATAGGGAATAACTGCAATATTTTTGTATTTTTATATAATGTGATTTTATATAATGTCAAGCACTTAAAATAATTTCCTACAAATTTTTTGTGCAAAATGATATTTTTAATACATGAAATGCAAGAAATAAAAATACATATACCAATAGGAACTTAAATGCAATTTAAATAAAGATAAAATGCATTCCATAACAAAAAAAACAAACTACAAAGGCCTCTACACAAAAAATCCATGAATATTTAATTTTATACACATAGTAGGGGAATAAATGTAATATCATCCAAGAACATACATGGGCTACTTGCAATTTTTCCTAAAAGTTCTACACTGAAATGAAAATTTTAAGGACTAAACAATAACTAAGACTCGCAAGGGGTCCCTTGCAAAAAACATGCCCCTCATGTGTATGCGCATGTGAGGTGATGTGGCGAGGGACCTAGTGCAAATAAAACAAGTATGTAGCCTATTCTATAAATATTACAAAAGTTTTTTAACTACAACTTGAAGTTTATGGATTGAATAGAATATATCAAAATTGAGGGGAAACGATGTAAAATTACCCCCCAAAGCATGCAGATGGATGGCTGAGATCTGCTCACTTATCCGCATGTCCACTCCTCAACGGTCGATGATGCTTCGTTTGTGAACGGCTGAGAATAGAACTTGGCGCACATATCCAAAAGCTGGGGTTCAATCTGGAGCACCTCCTCAATCGGACGATGACTGCTCTCCCAGAAGAATAAGGAAGAACAGAGCATCGTTCGACCTTCGATCGACTACTGTTCCCTCCTCCGGTGGTCTCTAGTGCTACAAAAAGCGCCAGAGATTTCTGGAAGTGTCGTGTTGTCGTTATGCATCTCAAGCGAGGTATGGAGCTCACTAGAAGATCTTTGGAGGTCGAAGAGGATTCAGAGCAGTTGTGACCTCCTTGGCAGTCAAAATCGCCTCTTTTGTGGCCTTTGACACTTAGATCTTGTCGGGTTAGCTTAGACAAACAAAAACGGACATCATGGGGTCATTTTGGTTGGAAATGGATGAGGATTGTGTTGAGGCATAGGGACTCCGACGAGCAGCAGAGTTGAAGACATTGATCTCTTGATATGGGGAAGATAAAGGGGTATGAAGGTGCCTGGGGAACAGCTGAGAGGAGGGGGAAAGGATGGAGATAACATGCAGGTCAGATAACAACCATATCATGGTGAAATGACAACCAAAGTTGGACTCTCACGAAGTATGAACGTTACAATTTATCGAAATAAAATGCAAAAATAACTGAAATGGGGAGATAAACTATGTTAACCTAAGTCCTAGCAATGAAAAGAAAGGAAAAAGTAAGGCTCAACCTCAAGGACGAAGGAGCCAGGCAGAGCTGCGGCGGAGACGACCGGAGAGCTCAGATATCTGCCTCTAGGACCTCTTCCTCGATGCCCAAATGGTCGATGATGTTGTTGCTATCACCAGCAAGTCGATGCATAAGAAAATTAGGGGATTCGAGGAGGGAAACATGATAAAAAATTGAAGGGAAGCTGGTGAGGGATATCTGTACAAGATGACTTTGAGTAGGGTTTGCTCGTCGACCAAAGCTTCTCTGTTCGAGATGTGATGCATGCGTGAAAGTCTATTGATCGAGGAACAACATTACTGATGGAATCAAGCCAAAAAATGAAAGATTTTTCGGGGGGAAATTGAGGACATCAAAGGGGTCAGCGAGTCTGATAGGCCTAGGGCGCTAGAGGGCCAATTGACCAACAGGTCAACTAAGGACGTGCACCCATTGAGCCACGTTAGACTGCTAAATGCCAAAATAGAAAATAAAAGGGAAAATAAATCAATAAGAAATAGTAGATGATTTTATTAATTTTTCTTACATGAACTTTTTTTATTATTTATGTAATGTTCTATGGTAATTTTTATTTTTTTGTGAGTTAATTTATTGTAAATTACTTTTTGTATTTACATTTATAGGTATATCTACATATATATAGTATATTTTTTTCTATTTTAGATTTTATTATCTTATATATATAATTTATATAATTGTAACTTATTTAAATACACATAAATATAATTTTATTATATTTTTCAAAAGATATTTGTATACTAAAATAAATATGTATACACAATATATAGGTGTATATATATGTATAGTTCATCTATATCTCTTAGTATAACTTTTTAAATTTATTGCTTTTATTTTAATTATTTAAATGTATTATGAATATTTTTACAGAATTATAAAAAAAATAAAATAATGAAAAAAATATAAAAAAATGAATAAATTGATTATTTTATTCATGTATATTGCACAATGAGGGCCAAAAATCCAACTTTTGCATCTTAACTCTAAATTTAATGAACCCACATTCATTAAATAGATAATTTAATTTTAGTAATGATAAAGGTGAGTTTGGAGTTCATATGGAGAAGATACAGGTTTGGAAAGCTTTCATTTTGGCTTTTTATTCTGAGTGTCTAGAGCACATTCTGCATTATTTTTAGATGAAATAGATTTCATACATTTCTTTGTATTTTTATATATAAGTTTCATGTACAAAGTTTATTGATTTGAGGTATAAATAATAAATAATAAAATAATCCCCAAATTGTATTTATTGTGAAATAAAAATTAGGGTTTTGAACATGTAGTGTCCCTTATCTCCCCCTACTTTATTCCTTGTCGACCCAGTCATTATGATGCCCATGCCTCGGGGTATAGGTTCATTCAATATCTTTGGCACTTCATTCTTTTTCTTTTCTTTTCTTTATTCTTTTATTTTGTCTTTAAACACGTCATTTTGTACAATATTTATAGCATAAATAATAGATATTACTTGATGCAAATCAATGATATATACATGCATTTAACTAGCGTTTAAAGGCCAAAATGAAAGAATAAAGGTGATGAAATGGAGATACATCAGATACCAAACTTTGATACCCTCTAGGACTCGAATAATCGACAAACCAACTCCACATGCATAGTTCCACATTTGAAATATGAAAGACATGAGAAATAACACAAAAAGGAAGAAATGAAAATATTCTTTTTCCATTCACATACGATCCATGTACAAATCCGTGCCCACAAAAAATTACATACATGGATTAGAGATGTCCATACATACACACATACTTGTGTGTGTGTATTTACACACACACACATTTCTCTTAAAAGAAAGTATAAGTAAAAGTAGAAATTGTAAAGTACAGTAGAAGTACCATAAAATGTGAAGTTGCCTCAAAGGAAACTTCTAACCACAAGCTACTCACCACAACATCTGCTCATGCATACTTGTTGGATTCAAGCAAAGGGTACGCTATGACCAATTGCTCAAGATAGCTCTAGAACTATTACAGAAGGTACTGATGAATTTGCATTTCATCATCTTTATTCATTTATTTATCTTAAAATACATTATAAAACACCTATATATCAATAAATCCACCTTCTTGCTAATCAGCATCTTTGTGTAAATATTGTATATTTTAACCTAAAATAAATAAGTAAAGAAATAAAGGAAAAATAAAGAAAATTAAAGACCGTATATATGTAATAGATACGGGCTTAATCAGACCCTGAGAGAAGGTAAGTCTTGACCTGATAAACAAGGAATAAAGTAGGGGGAGATAAGGCCAAAAATCCAGAAAATACTTGACACATGTGTATATTCCTCACCTGTATAATATTATTTATATCACACTATTACATTGATTTAATCATAGCTAAATCCCTTGTAAATAAAGATAATTCTTTCTTAAAACTTTGTAGAAAACCCTCTTGTAAATAATGAAAATAATGCCAGTAAAAATATGTATATATTATATAGATAACATGACTCTCCAAAAGCCACAAAAATACAAACTTCCAAGATCAATATCTTCTTCATCTGAACTCCAAATTTGTCGAGCTCACTTTCATTGTACTCCAAATTAAATATTCTTTAAAATGAAGGTGTTTTCATAAAATTCAGAGTTAAGGTGTGAAATGTGACAAAATATGGTATTATTGTATATTGTACCTATGTATACTATGTGTATTATTTAATTAATTTTTTACTTGTTCATATTTGTGAAAAACATATTTTCAATTACTTGTAAATATGTATTTAATTCATATAAAATACAAATAAAAATTACAAAATCAAAAATCAACAAAAAAATTAAATCATGTATTTATTATATATGTATCACCATGTATATATTGTACATATACCTATTTATTTAACTTAATGAATTAACTCTTAAAAATCAAATAAAAATATCATTAAAATCCCTATAAAATGTTGTAAAAAAATAAACTATTAAATTATGTATATATATATAAATAATTAATTAAAAAATAAAAAAACTTTGTATATAGGTATACATACTTGTAAATAACACCTTATATTTATTTAACCCTTGTAAATACCGTATTTAATTAAATAAAAATCACCAAAATTAACTTTAATTTATTCTTAACTTTTTTATTTACATTATGTAATTAAATAAAATCTTTTTGATTTTTAATTGATTTATTTCACAAATTATTGAATTGTTGCCGTCTAGTGTATTTTGTCCTCATCCTAGGCACCTTCTGATAGGCCAAACCCGGGTCTGTTGTCCCAGGTTAACTCCTCATCGACGCCACTTTTTCCCGCTGATCTCGCCTCCTCTGTTTCTTCTCGCTTTTTTCCCACATGCACCAATCCATAATGCATCCCACTCCCTTCTCTGATTCTTTCACCTATTCATTTCTTCTCCATGCCACAACCTCTGATCCACCCATCACTCCACAGATCACTCCTATTTTGAATTTCAAAACCCATCAGAGCCACGCCTATAAATAGAAGCACTTCACCTTTGGCGAGTCTTTAATCTTTCTTTGGCCTCGTTTCACCCGAGATTGAGTGACAAAGGAGATTCTTCGATGACAGAGAAGTGATCCTCCAATCAGGTGCGTGAGAAGGAGCATAAAAAGTCATGATTCAATCACTCGCTGGAGTCTTCCGATCGCTACTAAACCTCCCCGACTTTGCCTACACCTCCGCACAACCTTTCTCCATCCCATCCGCCCTCTGCCCATCTCCAAATCCCTTTAGATCGGGAGCCCAATCCCCGTTCTGACCACCTTTACCAGAGACCTTCATCCATCCACTATTTCCTATGCCCTTGACCTAATTTCTTGGCTGGAAGAACCTCTGAGCACGAGCTTCCTATTGTAGGTCTATGGAGCTCCAGAAACAGAGGAAGGAACGGAGATCAAGACCTGAAGCTGGTTCTTGGAGCATCATACTTCATTACCTCCCAAACCCTCGATCTGGTGACTTAATGCAGATCTATGGTGATCATCCGAAGTGAAACAAGCATAGCCTTCATCTGGGCGTGATGAATGAGGAATAGACTCGAATCGAGGGAGATCCACATGATTCAAATTCGAAGAAAAGCCGTTGTTTCCCAGTTCATCCAGATCCTTTCAACACCCTCTGATGAAGAACACCTCCCCCAGTTTACTCACAGTCGCTCGTTCTGCCCCAAATGTCCGGCATTGATTGAAGATCCCGATCTGATCGTGGCCCTTCACGCAAGATCAGAGCCACGTTTCCATCCAGTCATCCTTTTTGCCAGGTTAATAAAAGGTAAAATTGTACCCTACCCTCGTTTATTTTATTTGCAAACAAGCCAAAGAGGGATACATGTTTGTATTTCCTTTTTTTGAATAATTGCACTTTTATTCCTTAAATTTATTTTATTTGCGATTAAGTCATATTTGAACTGCACGCGTGCATAGCACGTGCTTTGTTGGGTATTTGCAATAAAAGTTCTGATATTCTGAGTTATTGATTGGCCCTTGAATTTACTTTATTAACATTTTGGTCCAATCCAGCAGGGCACACTTTCCTGAGCGTGTGAGATTTTGGAAAAATAGCATACTAAGCCATGTATTTCTTATATTTGTTATTATTCAGTTTGTATAATTAAATAATTGCATAATAGACCCTTTGAGACTGCATTTAAATTGTTCCTTAAAATTTAAATAAAAAATATCAAATTGTATCTAAAAATTCCATAAAAATTCACATAGCTTCCTGGAGCATTCATCTTGCATATATAAATTACTAATTTCATTTTTTTTCTTATTTAGTAAAATTAAATAATAACATAAAAAAATCCTTATTTGCATTTAAAATCATTAAAAATATAAAAACTCTTCCAAAAATTCTAAAAAATTCATGCATGCTTGTTTTGATTTATTTTAATTACAGTATCATTTTTGCATATTTATCATCTATAAAAACCATAAAAGTGCAAAACAATAAAAAACATTAAAATTCATATAAAATCAATTAAAAATCCAAAAAATCATAAAATTGCTTTCGGGAAAATATAAAAATTCATTATTCATTTGGTATAATTTTCATTAATTTTTTTATTTTAAAAATAAAAAATATTCACATTATTTTTTGTTTACTTTATTTGCTATTTTTGATTTATTTGAAGGCCTTAAAAGTTGCTAAAAAATCTGGAAATTTCATAAAAAAATAAGAAAAGTGAAATCCCCAAAAATTTTATTTATATTTAATTTTATATATACATTTACTATAATTGAAATTTTCAGAAAAGTACATTGTCTTAATTGTTCATTTCTTTCTCTTTAATCATTTTATTGTTTCAAAAATTAAAAAATGTATTATCTTTATGTAATTAAAAATTAAAGAAGTATAAAATAAAAAACTATATATATATAATAAAAATTCAAAAAATGCAAAAATTTAGAACACAAAAACCGAGCATAGTTTGACTTAGGAATTCCATTATTCTATGTATTGATTTTTTTTCAATTATTAGAATAACCCTCAGGATTTTGTAGCCACCCTTAGTTCGATCATGTTAACTATACAAGTAAATTAAATAGCAAAAATTCTCTTTCTACATTTTTGTATTTAATTTTTTTCCTGAGAATAATTAGTTTTTGTTTGACGCATCTTTGGGTTGCAACAACACTTGTTAATAATTCATCCAAATAAATCTTGAAGAAGCGAGTCAACAAAATGGCGCCGTTGTCAGGGAGGCACGAAGAGGGCAGTTAGGCTTTTCTTTTGGCATGCTATTCTTGGGTTGTATATACTTGATTCTACTTTTCTTATTCTCTGTCCATATTTTCATGCATTTATTCCTTTGTTCATTTGCATTGTATTCATCAATTCATTCTCTTATATTCGAAACTGAGAATCTTACATTATCTTTTATTTCTTTTTTCTTGCAAGTGCCCGACGAGCAAGGGCGACATTCCTAGGAGCGCCGACATACCCAAGTGAAACGGAGGTGGCTTGATTCTTCACTGAGCTGCAGGAGAGCAAGGGAGGTGGAGGAGAAGATTTGAAGGACACCATCATTTGGAGCATTTGACTTACATAGATTTTAGTATTTATTTATTCATTCAAACTATTGTAAAAAGGATATTACATACTTTATTTACAGAGTTTGTTTCACCAAGTAATGGTGCACATGGGGGACCTCACCAGTTTTATTTTCATCATCCTATTTTTCTTTGCTTTTACGTGGTTTTATGTGCTTTAGCGTCTAGTGATTGCTTAGTTAACTTGTTTGTGTCAGGTAATTAATTAGGTCCAAAACCTTAAACATGAATTTTATAACTATAGAGTAGAGTGTATTTGGACTTAGTCAAATTTAATTGGTTCTTGCCCGCTAATAGAAGTTATTACTAGGATGCACGTGCATCATTTAGATTAGTTTTATTTTCTTCATGAATCACTCTACATGTAGAGTGATGGCGATAAGGTATGCATCTCTAAACTCCTGCATGCATCATTGTATTTGATCGCGCATTGGATTTTCTGATTTCCTTCCTTGTTTTCACTCACATAATTCAAAAAAAGGAATTTGGACACTTGGTAGGCGATTCATTGAAAATATTCAAAAAGAGTGTTGATTGCATAAAATCAGGACTGCTAAAGAAAACTGAACCCTAAAATTAAACGTAAGGAAAAATCAATTTTTTGGGAGAGTAACCCCCTCATTGTTTGATTTTACTTGCAAGTGAGAGAGAAACGAACATTAGGATAGATCCAAGCTGAGATTTTCATATAGACTACTGGTTCTACAAAAACAATTAGCTACTTGTCAATGGGGACATGCGGGTAGTCGGTAAATGGTCAGTGTTTCCTTAACAGAGTTGGAGGCTTAAAGGACATTGTGTAAGGCTTCGTCCTCAAGTAACGGGTAGCTGTTTTTACAGTCCGTACTTACTCCCATATTGGGTGAAAGTAGGTGCAACTAGTCGTAAAAATCAGTCCAGTATTTACGGAAATACAGACAAATAGCAACTCGTTAACTCTTTCCAAGATTGTATTTATCACCAATAAAATTGAAAAGATAACACACTGAACTCTCATGGTCTTCACTTATGTTGAGTTGGTGAAAAGGGGGTTTGTTTTGTGTTTGATTGCTAGCGCTAGAGATCCTTCTGCGCCCTTCACTCAGTCTCTTCTTGATTGACCTTCCTATTCTCTAATTTTGCCTCTTTATATCGAAGATACCGGATTGGAGCATTTTTTGTTCGGATCTTGCGAACACATTTCACACTCCAAACCGATCGTCTTCTACTAAGGAAGACTCACTTCCTGAGTATACCTCTTTCTCCACTTCACCCTTCACCACATCCTTCAATCTGTTGTTCAAGATTGACTCTAATCTTGAATTATCATTTGGGACTCCATCCTTCCTAAGGACTAATCCAGTGCATTTTACACTTGCAGAAACTAATTCAGTGCACTTGATGCCACCTAAGGGAAAGGGATCCATGGATGAGCAGTCTGAGATCAATACCACCATGTTAGCCTCCATTCAGTCGATTCAAGCATAGTTGAAAGAGCATGCTGACTTTTAAATAATGTTGAGGGATATGATTCTCGAACTAAGGAAGGATAGGAGAAAGGAGGATAGAAATAATGGAGGAGATGGGAATGGGAGAAAAGATCCTATAGAGCCAGTGGCTAAGCTTATGTTAAAGGATGCCTATAATCCAGGGGTAGGATAGACAAATACATGGATTCAAATCCCTGCGATTCATGGGCATTTTGAACTCAAGCCTATGATTTTGCCGCTTCTCCCTATATTCCATAGAAATATCAATGAAGAACCTTACATACACCTCTAACAGTTTGATCGCATATGTGGAACAATACACTACCCGAATGTCCCATTGGAGGTAGTGAAGATGACAACCTTCCTATTCAGTCTGATGGACAAGGCATTATATTGGATAAATCACTTGGAAAGGGTTGTCACGACATGGGAAGAGTTGAGGTCTACATTTTTAAACAAATATTACCCTCTTGGATGTCTCAACCAGATGAGGTCATTGATTGCTAACCTCTCCCAGATGTCCCATGAGCCTATTCACGAGGTGTGGGAAAGATTTAAGGACTTGATGGAGAAGTGCCCCGACAATGATATCCCAAGACAAGCTTCATACAAAATATCTTTGGGGGGTTAAAAATAAAAAACCAGAAGCTGGTAGATACCGCTTGTGGGGGAAGTCACTTCAACAAGGGTGAGGATGTCCTTTATCAGATTTTTGAGGAGATGGCGGAGAGCTCAACAACTCTTTCTTCCTCACATGCTTTTCAGAAGCATCTCGTTACCTCTCATGTAGAACCCCCAAAAGGATGTCGATATGATGGCATCACATGAAGTGGATAGGGTGGACAAATGTGATCTGACCATCTTGATATAACTGAGAAACAATCCAAGGAGCTAGAGAAGCTCCAAGTGATCGAGCAAAGGATGAAGAACCTGGACAAGTTGGATGAAATAACGAAGCATCTGGAGCTTCTTGTCAGTATGATCAGTGCATTCCAGAGTGCGAGTGCAACAACTGACACTTCTGCTCGGGAGCAGACTTCTTCCACACCCACTCACTAGAGTACCAAAGGACTATCCACAGTTCAACACATTTATTACGTGCAGACCCCTGATCACGTCCTGCAACATTCATAGCAGATTGTCCCCTACCAACAAGAAGGCCCATACATTCCTGAGCAGCAGGCTCCACCCCCTATCATTCATGAGGTGAATGGTATCTTGTTCGACCGAGAGTGCAACCAGCCTCATCTGCCTGGGCAAGGCCAGTTGGGTTACTATCAGGGTCAAAGACCTACCCATTAGTTTCATGGAGGTAGACTGCATCAGCACCATCACCAGCAGTTCCAGCCACATTATCAGTCTCCACCCCATTCCCAAAACTAGAGACATGGCCAGCAGTAGATGCAACCTGTGTATTTTCCACAATCTTACCAGTAGCAGAATGCATCTTATGGACAATATCTACATCCTCCTCCTCAATATCAACAACAGTATGGATACCAACAACCTCCACACTATATGTCTCAGCGACATCCTGTCATTGAGCATCTAGAGGCCCCTTCAACGAATCTCACACTTGATCATCTTGCACTTCTCATGAAGAACATGAATGAACTGGCTCAGAGGATCTACGACCTGACCTCCACAAAGACACTGATTCCTGCACAGGTCGAGGCCAACCCCAACAATTTCAGATGCAAGGAGCAGGTAGCCCATGACCCATCCAGACCTGAGATAGGTATGGCCCTTGATTTTACATGCTTATCTGATGCCATTCATCTCAAGAGCGTTAGGAGATTGCAGACGCTTGCACACCAGTTGGAGTTGAGACATCGAGCCACTAAGAGAGCTTCATCCTCAATATCATCTTATTTACCAATAGTCGAGTGATCTAGTGTAGCAATACCTAAGTCTGGATTTTCATCACCTTCACCATCACCAGGTAGATGCAGACCACTGTCAGTCGAGAGGGAGAATACACCACCCGTGGATCCTTCTTCTATGGAAGCAACAGCAACTCGCCCTGTTTTAGATTATGTTTTTTCTTCAACTATTTTGGACAATACTGTATAAACCGATTCTGTATGTCCTATTGTAAGTGAGGATTCCATCTTGAATAATAAAAATGAGCATTTAAATGTTTCTTCTGATTATGCGCCATTTTTCTCTACTTTAAATAAATCCAAAAATATTCCAAAAATAAAAAAAAACATATCTGATCCTAGAGTGGTTGAGATATTACAAAATATCTTTTTAGAGATGCCACTTCTTAAGTCCATGGAGGCAACAATGCCATTTGATGATAGAGATCTCGCATGGGTCTAAATATGTCTCACATAGGGCGGAGACACATTCATTGTGGTGACCCACGAAAAATCTTGATCGATCAACAATTAACCCACAATATAAATCAAGCAATGAATATCAAAAATGTGGAGTTAAAATTTATTATAACACTAAAATAAATGTGTATAGTGTGCAAGCATGTGTAGAGGTCAAACTTAGGCAGCAAACAGTAGATTCTGCGAAAAAATGCACAAAAATTTGTCCTCATCTCTTGTCTATTTTATTGTTTTAGTGGGTTTTTAATTTTATAATTTTTTTATTATACTTTTTTTGTTTTTATATTTTGTATTTAGTTTTATATTTTTTCATATTCTCTTTTTATATTTTTAGATTTTTTAAATTTCTTTTATTAAAGATGTATATAATATATACAAAAATATATGTACTAATAAAAATAAGTAAAACACAAAAATTAAATTGTTTTAGATTTTATATATTTTTATAATGTTTTCTAATTTTTTGAGAATTTTTGCTAGTTTTTATGGATTTTTAAAGTAAAAAATATACCAACTCATGGATTAAATAAAAACCCAAAATTGAATTGGATATTAAAAATAGCAAATTAAGCCAAAATATCAAAATTAATTTCCATAATTATATAAAGAAAAATAAAAATATAAAAACATGTTTTTGGAATTTTTAATGATTTTTTAGATTTTTATAAAGGATTTTAGGGGTTTTCAATTTTTAAGAGTTTTGTTTTCTATTTTTAATGATTCCTTATCTGAAGGATAAAAACACATAAATAAAAAAAATTTGGAATTTTTCGAGACGATTTCATATTTGTTGGTATTTTATACAGTAGACATAACAAAAAATGGGGTCCTTTTGATTTTTAATAAAGGGTTAAGATGCTAAAAAATGCAAAATAAATATGGGGCATGAAAATACTAGCTACCAGGCATCTAACCCTAATTTTGCACGATTTTAGGAGCAAGGGTTTTATTTTTAATAAATGAAATCCAAGCACCAAAATTCATAAACTAGCAGGGCCATAATTGCAAATTAAATAAAGTTCAGGGGCTCCGGTGTAATTTTATCAAAAATATACAATGTATTTAAAATTTTATTGGACTAAAATCAAATACAAACAATCGCAAGGGGTTCCTTGCAAATTGTCTAGCTCACGTGGGACCGCATGTGAGCTGAGCTGGACAAGTCCAAAAAGCAATAGAAATAAATACAAGGTCCTGAAAGTAAAAATTCCATTTTATTTTAACTACAATTTTATTTACAACACGAAATAATAATACAAAAAGAGCGGGGGAATATATGAAAATTACCCCCTAAGGCACATGATCAGAAGGTTGATAGGCACCACTTATCCACGGTTCCTCGATCAGCTGATGAGATCAGGTCCTGGGCACGATCCAACTACTGCAGTGCTCTATAATTGGATGCACCATATCAAAACTAGGGCAAAAGAAGGATCCGATGGCCCCTGCTCTTCCTGAACAATAGGGAAGAACAAGCGACCGTTGTTCCTTCAATCACCACCCACGTTCAGCTCCGACGGTCTTTGGCCCTCCTCCAAGGCTCGAAGTGTTCCTCAGAGGTGCTCGGAGTGGCTTGAAGTCTTGGAAGTGGTTGAGACTCCAAGGTGGAGCCTCGGTTGCTCGACGAAGTTCACGGCCCCAGATATCTCAAGCTGATCCAAAAATTGATCCCCTAAGGGGTCCTTAGCCTCCCTGACCTGCAGCGAAAACACGCATAAGAAAAAAGAGGGTCTGGGGGACCATATTGGCGGGTAAGGAGTGATAGGTGGAGTGTGGTAGAGGTCTCCGGTGGCGAGGCAATGGAGCAGAACGGGTCTCCAGATCCACTAGGGATCTGGGTGGAATGAAAGGCCTGGAATGAATAGAAACGATCGGGGACATAAATGAAGGTGGAAGGGCACATCGGAGGCGGGCATAGGCATAGTGAGCAAGCTCGCTGGAGCGGAGCTCCGACGACTACGAATCGGGTTTGTACGACTAAACTAGGGTCTAACGGCTAAGATAAATGCAGAATTAAAATGCAGGAATAAAAAATTACCTAGAAAATGGAAAAGGCACAATTCATACAAACCGGTGAGGGCAGGGAGCAAAGGTGGCCGGAGCGCCGCCTTGGGTGCACCTCCACCTCCTATAGCCATCGTCATTCCTTAGGGGACCTCCAACTATCACGAGGATGCACATTTGGCTGAGGTTTAGGGGTTCTAGGAGTTGGGCAATGACCAAATTCAAAGAAGGAAGATGGAGGTTCTTATTTATAAACATAAGGAGCACCCTTATGAAACGACGATCAGGGACGAAGATGGGCTATGTACAAGCAATCTACAGGGTCGGCGTCAATCCTGGAGTATCATGGAGCGTATCTCATGAAGGGGTCAAGGATGACGGATGGATGGATGCATGGAACAAACAGGAAAAAGGCATAAAAATAGGGGAATTGACACTTCTATTGAGTCAAAAGGCATGGAGGGAGAGTTGACCGAAGGTCAACAAGCGACCTGATGTGATTGGTCCACGTTAGGTCGCTACAGGACAAAACAACCCTAATTAATCGAATAAAATTAATTAAATATAATAGATGATTTCATTAATTTTTTAGTATAAAATTAAAAATGTTTATTATTTTATGTAGTATTTTATTATGACTTTTGTTTATTTTTTTGATGTTATTTATTAGTAGTTAATTTGTAAGATTGTATTTATAGGTATGTTCATCTATGTTTGGGAATATTTTATTTTTATTTCTTATATTTTATTTTATTATTTTATTATCTTATTTTATATTTTTATAAATTATTTTTAGGTACATAAATATATTTTTATATATTTTTATGATGTTATTTGTATACTTAAATAAATAGGGATATAAATTGTATAGGTATAATCATAAGCATTTCATCTATGTATTTTATATACATATTTTATTTTAATGTTTTATTCATGGTTTTATTTTAGTTTAAATACATACATGTATTATAAATAATATTTATTAAATTATAAAAATATAAAATAATGAAAATAATGAATAAAAAATAAAATGAATATTTTAATCGAGTATAATGTACAATAAGGGCGCAAAACCTAACTTTCACACTTTAGATCCAAAAAATATGAAACTATCTGCATTAAATAGATACAATTAGAGGATTGTGATATATTATTTGGGAGATATGGGTCTCTGAAGTTAAGATTTTGACTTTTTATTTTGTGTATAAAAAGAACACTGTGTATTATTTTTATATGAACTCAATTTTGTATTTTTCTATATAGTATTATCTACAACTTCATGTAAAAAGTTTCTTTATTGATGGATAAAGAATAAAGAATAAAATAAGTCCCAAAAATGCTTTATTAATGAATAAATGAATGGATTTATTATTATTTTTTTGCCCTTATCTCCCTCTACTTTATTCCTTATCGATCAACTTAATTCTTGACTTGGTCTTGGGGTTTAGGGTCATAAAATACCTTTGGTATTTTATTCTTTTTCTTTTATTTTCTTTATTCTATAATTTTGGAATTAAAAACACTATTTAATATACAATAAATGATGAATGCTAATATGTACAAAATAATGCTATTTACATGCATTAGATAGGGTTTTTAAGGTCGAAATGATAGAATAAAGGTGATGAAATGGATATTCGTCACCACCCTATACTTGCCTTTACTAGCCCTTAGCAAACACTTATGCAATAAGTACAAAAATAATAAAAAGGAAAGAAAAAAAAAGAATAAATAGAATTGATTTTAATTATCAAACTTGTCTTCACAAAATAAAAGTTTGGAGCTCAAGTCAGACCTTAGTGTGAGAATGTGTGTGGAACCTGGTAGGTAACCAAATTTAAAACACAACAGCCTTCGAGAGTCATGGAATTCAGTTCAAACCACCTCAATAGCCATGTCAGAACTAGCCTACATCATACACAAACCCTTATGACTATGAAGTTGACTAGTACGGTGTAAGTGATAGTGGATCCCCCCAACTGAAATGATAAAGAGACTGACTTCTCCAGAATGACAACCCAATGATTCCCCAATCCAGCAACTCTTTCCTCGAGGAGTGAGGTATTCCCTTCTAAGTTCAAGTACATCTGACTCAAGAGGAGGGGGTGAAGAGAAGAATGAACGGTAGCCAGTGTAGCTACCTATCATGGGATGCATGACCAGTGTAGTCAAGTCATCTAGCTACAAGGTCACGTGATATGACTTTAGAGCTCAAGCTTGCATATTGACTATACAACATATGTACACTCCAGTAGGCATTTTATTTTCAATCAGGCTTGTCCACTTTTTTGGAGTTTTTTTTTGAAATACTATATACAACAGCATTTACATAAGGAGTTTTTCCTCTTGAGCCTGAAGACTATCCCTCTTTTGAAGCATTATTGCAAACCACACTCTCCTGTCTTTAGACCTCATGGCTACTGGATCGGGTTGGGGTGCACTTCCCTCCCTAGATGAGGATGAACGTTTCCACTCGTGTATGTCTCAGACCGACAAATCCAATCCCCTCACCACTCCAACTGAGTTGAGCCAAGTGAAAGGTGCAAGTGTCCAAGTTAGGTCACAACCAACAAGAGTCATGTGTGCTTCTTGAAAAGGTCTAGTTAGTCAGTTGAGGTGCCTTGAATCAAGCCCTGAGTCTTAAAGAATTAAGTTTGAATAGACCTGAAGTACCTTAAACCTGGTTCCCATAAGGTTCTAGTGAAGTTAGGTGCGATAAGGTCCAACCAAGCACCAATATTCATCTTTATTTAGACTAGTTCAATCGTCTAGCTCAATCTGAAAAATGCAAATGCTATGCCAATGCTATATATAATGCAGAAAATATGATGCAATTTGTCAAAAAGAATTTACAAATACAAAGACTATAGGCATAAATAGAAAATATTTGCAGTTATTTACACTGGCATGCCTCTTTTTATTTATTTACAAGAATCAAGAGTTAAAGGATTCACATTTTAAAATATCATTTATCGGTGTATATGTAAAATTACTTAAAGAATTTTATTTATATATATATTATTTATTATTAGTAGTATTTAAAATGATGCATGTATCCTCAAACTTATTGAAAGCTATAGTACAAAATAGTTTTTGCAAATATTTAGAAATATTTGAAAGCCATTTTTGCAAAGATTTTTCAAACAGTATATATAGTTTTTCAAAATATTTTTACAACCATTTTCAAAAATATTTGAAAAAATGTTTTCAAAACATTTTATTTCAATCAATGAAAAGAATTTTTACAAATCAAAACATCTTTACAAAGGTTGAAAACATTTTACAAAAAGTTTTCCAAACAGGTCACACGATTTTTAAAATCATTTTGCAAAAATATTTTTAACCCGATTTATTAATCTGTATATACAAAAAATTAAGGAATAATAAGCATTATCTAATTGATTTCATGAATTGTATATGTATATATATTATTTTAGCCATATTTATTAAAAATACGAAAGTACAAGTTATGGCTAAAGTATATACAGATTATATACGACCCCCCTATACTTAGATTGAGATATGTCCTCATAGATCGAAAAGAAAAAGAGAAGACATAACGTGTACTGAGTATAGAAAAATCTAAAGAATAAACGAATGAATTGAATCAATGAGAAATTGACCGTCCCACCTATACTTAGGATTAAATAATCCTAAGTATAACAGACTGTACACAAGGCAGGGTAAACAGATCGTACTCAGATTGTCTTACCCTATACTTAAGGTGAGATATCCCTAAGTATAGTAGAGAAAATCAACAAGAGAGGAGACAGTGGAGAGGATCAAAGAATGAAAGAACTCATGGTGCACACCCCCTATACATAGGATGAAGTACATCTTAAGTATAGAAGACTGACAAAAGGGGTGACACTTTTTTGGTAGAAAATGAAAAATAAAAACAAAAAGAAGAAAAGATAGATGAAGATAGAAGACGAGATCAAAGAGAATGTACACATCACTCCCCCTATACTTAGTGTAAAAAAGCCCCAAGTATAAGTAACGATAGAAGTGATGAAACAAAACGGAGCAACATGTGCACCACCCCTATACTTAGGTCAAGATACGTCCTAAGTATAGTCACACAGATACGACGAATGATCTGGGGTGCTCCGGACATACGGAAGAAAGCAGGAATGGAAGACAAAACATATATATATATATACAAGAGGTACAGACTGAAGAAGTACAGGACGATGTCTGCCAATCAACACCGTACTCTCGTCATCATCTCCCTGTGAGAACAACAATGTAGTTAGAGAAAAATACCCTAATAGGAAATAAAGTGGGTGTCAATTTTCAAGTGAAAAGAGATTGCAAACGAAGCCAGGATTCGGTAGCAAGAAGTGGATCATCGGCTATGGAGAAAGGAATGATAGATTGGAGTCGATACCGTAAGACATGGAGGAAGAAGGAACAATACAGATTCCTCCAAGTCAACCATGGTCTCAAGAAGGTGCGAAAAGTGAAGAATAGGAGACTCTCTACGCAGTCTAGTATCCGTTGGACATAAGGTCGGAAGATCACAGGGCCACGCCAAACATCATAAAACATGGCTCAACCTTGCGAGGGTCGTCAACATGAGCGGACTCAGATGAGTCAGATATCTCAAAATAATCAGAAGACTCGGTTCCGTGCTCCGATAGATGGGAGACCGAGTACACAAATCAGAAGATTCAACTTCGTGCTCCAACAGATTGGAGACACCATAAGTGAAGCCGAGTACCAACAAAATGATGTGTCCTCCTACAGATGACCCATGAGGAGTGACACATACTAGACAATGAATAATCAGAATAGAGCTCACCATTGCGAGGGTCGTCAAGGTGAGCGGACTCAGATCAGTCAGGTCCATCAGACGGATCATCAAGCATGGTCACAGCAGGCGACAGATCGACTACCGGCAGAAGAGACCGAAAGATTGAGAAAGTGTGGCAGCGTCCCGCAGATAATCCTTGGGGAGCATACTAACAACTAAGCATGGAATAATTAGAGGAAGATGGCTCATCCTTACGAGGACCGTCAAGGAGAGAAGACTCAAAGGAGTCCAGATAAATAGGTCCTATGCTCCGACAGTTCAGACGCACAAACAGACAATGAGATCGAAAACATATATCTGATGACTTGATTCCATGCTCCATCGGTTTGGAGACACAGTCATCAAGGGGAATCATGCGTAAAGAATATGTTGCATTCTCCCGCAGATAGTCCTCAGGGAGTAATGCAATCTAAGCCGTGAAGATCATGGGATTGCTGGCATCAAAACTCAGGTCCTCAAAAATAGTTGATCAATCACCGATAAGAGGACATAAGATCATGGGAGGGAAAAAACAATCAGGTCACTCGCATTGCAGCCCCTCAAGTCAATCAAATCAGCTAAGATGGATCAAGATAGTAGAAAGAATTTCTCTAAGTGCCAAAGCCGGATGGGAGAGTCAAGAGATCAAGGATGGATTAGTCGTGAAGATGAGTGAAATCATGTGGGATCCAGGCACCATCGTGCTGAAGCACATAAGGAAATAGTACATCAAACTTCTGAATCAAGACGGGCAGAATCAAAGAAAAGATCAGACAGTCAGAGCTGATGGAATCACCATCAAGTCATCGTAAATCAATCACATCCTCAATTCGGTGTACGAGATCAATTAATCCTCAAATAAGAATCACACCTTTAATCGTGCAAACATCAAAATCCTCAATAATCTCTATGCTCAAATCCGAAGTCATATCCACCAAAAATAGCACACCAATCTCAGCATCCTCAAACCTGCCCGGCTTACTCGAATAATCAATATCATCCATAAACCTCGATGCAGGACCTATCTGCCAGCGTAACAATCCCTAGTGAAAGAGGGGATGACACGGAGGGAACAAGGAGGGTGGGTGAGATTAAAAGTGGACATAGAAAAAAATTGTGGTTGAAGGAGAGGGTCTCCTTGGACCGAACCAGAGATAGGGTGATATGGGTGAGTAGAAAGCAGCTAAATCCGGCAAAGATGATGAAGATTAAGAAATATTATCACGACATAGATACAAATGGGAAATTATATAAACAAGAGAGGGAGAGGGACTTAATGATAAAAAAATGACACAAGCTTACGGGACTGAAAACTCCAAGAGAGATGAAATGCAAACGGACTCGAAATCACAATCATTGTATAAAGTAAACCCCTTATTCACCTACTCAACACAGTGAAGACCAAGATGGTGGTCTGTAATCTTTTCTATTTTAGAGTTAGGTAATCATCAAAAAGTTGTACAAACACGAAGATAGGCATGGGATTGGGGCACTAATCCTTAGTGTGTACGTAAGAGTAAAATGCATGTGTACGTAAGAGTAAAATGCATATACAAGGAGGGGATCACTCTCCCCAAGACAATGAATTCATTACGTTTATTTTTAAAGGTCAGTAGAGTTAGCAGACCCAATTTAATTTGGATACCACATTTTTGTATTTTTCAATGCACGAGCCTAACGAGTTTCCAATTCTATTACCATCCTAGGTGATCAAAATAAGAGAGAGAAGAATGGAAAACTCTGCAAGTCAGAAATCAATGATGCATGCAAAGTCAGAAGACTTACAGTGCTTTCCATCTCTCTCCATGCGGGATGCATAACAGAATTGAAAGTTACACTACATGAAATGCAAGCTGATGAAATTGCCCCAAAACAGTAATTGCTATTATCGTAAAGCACCAGATGCCAATTATTTAGATAAGAGAATAATGTCCTATCTTCGATGCCACTCGGTGCCCGCCACAACAGGTCCTACACGCGCAGTATGCAGCCTCTCTCAACACGGGTCTCAAATCTGAATAATTAACAATTTCGATTTGACTAAGTCCAAAAAGGAATCTATGGGTACATGCAAATATATTAGGTCTTTGGACCTTAATCTATCGAGCAAGCAACTCCTATGCTAGGGCCCATTCACACAAAACAAATAAAAAGAAAGCGATGAAAACACGACAAAATCCGACGAGGCCCCCAAGGGAACAATCACTCGAGCACTGGACCTCGTGAATTAGCAGCGTCTAGGAGAGTCCGAATTAATACAATTAAATGTCTCTCTCACACATAAATTTACATAATAATAATGCAGAATAAAATGGACTGGTCTTCAAAAATTTCCTCTGTCTTTCCCTTTTGCTCTCTCCTACTAGCTAAGTCTGAAATCTGGCTCTACCTTGCATGGGTGCATCTATCTTCCTAGGAAGGCCTCCCTCACGTAGAGGTCCCTCGTAACAAAGTCAATCAAAGAGGTCAGAACAGTCACAAATACTTATCAATTAATAAGGAAAATAAATAAGCAAATAAACAAATATAGACAAGAGCAAAAGAACAAGTATAAACATTCTATGCAGTGTTGCTCCCCAGCAACGGTGCCATTTGATGATAGAGATCTCACGCGGGTCTAAATATGTCTCATACAAGGCGGAGACATAATTGTTGTGGTGACCCACGAAAAACCCCGATCGATCAACAATTAACTCACGATATAAATCAAGCAATGAATATAAAAAATGTCGAGTTAAAATTTATTATAGCTCTACAACAAATGTGTATAATGTGCAAGCATGCGTAGAGGTCGAACTCGGGGAGCAAACGGTAGATTATGCGAAATAATGTGTCTGTTCTCATCTCTTGTTCGTTTTATTGTTTTATGGGTGTTAATTTATCAATTTTTTTATATTTTGTATTTAGTTTTATTTTTTTATATTTTCTTTTTATTTTTTATATTTTTAATTCCTTTTTTATTAAAGATGTATATGATATATATAAGGTTATATATGCCATATAGGATAATATAAATACTAATAAAAATAAATAAAATATAGAAATTAAATTATTTTTTTATTTTATATATTTTTATAATGTTTTTAAATTTTTAGGAATTTTTTCTGGTTTTTATTTATTTTTAAAGTAAACAATATCCTAAATCATGGATTAAATAAATACCCGAAATTGAATTGGATATTAAAAATAGAAAATTAAGTCCAAAATTATCCAAATTAATTTTTATATATAGATAATTATATAAAGAAAGTTATAAATAGAAAAAACATATTTTTAGATTTTTTAATGAATTTTTAGATTTTTTAAAAAGGATTTTGGGGTTTTTAAAATTTTATGAGTTTTATTTTTCTATTTTTAGTGTTTTTTGGTCTAAAGGCTAAAAATACATAAATAAACAAAATATATTTTTTGGAATTTTTGGGATGATTTCATTTTTTTGTATTTTATACTATGGACAGAATAAAAATGGGATCCTTTTGATTTTTAATAAATGGTTAAGATGCTCAAATGCAAAATAAGTATGAGGCATGAAAATACATGCTACCAGGCATCTAGCCCTATTTCTGCACAATTTTAGGAGCAAGGAAGCTATTTTTAATAAATGAAATCCAATCCCAAAATTCATAAATGGGTAGGGGCATAATTGCAAATAAAATAAAGTCCACAGGCTCCGATGCAATTTTCTCAAAAATATACAACATATTTAAAATTTTATTGGACTAAAAATAAATACAAACAGTCGCAAGGGGATCCTTACAAATTGCCCAGCTCACATGGGACCGCGTGTGAGATGTGTTGGACAAGACCAAAAAGCAAATAGAAATAAGAATATGGGCCTAAAAGTAAAATGTCCATTTTATTTTAACTACACATTTTATTTACATCACAAAATAATAAATACAAAAAGAGTGGGGGAAGATATGCAAATTACCCCCTAAGGCGCGAGATCGGACGGTTGATAGGCGCCACTTATCCATGTGTCGTCTCCTCAGCACGCGATGAAGGTTCATCGATCAGCGAATGAGATCAGGTCCTAGGCATGATCCAATTGTTGTAGTCCTATGTGATTGGACGCACCAGATCAAAACTGAGGCAAAAGAAGGATCCGACGACCCCTGCTCTTCCTGAAGAACAGGGAAGAATAGGAAACCGTGGCTCCTTCAATCGCCTCCCATGTTTAGCTCCGACGGTCTTTGGCCCTCCTCCAAGGCGTGAAATGTTCCTCAGAGGTGCTCGGAGAAACTGGAAGTCTTGGAAGTGGTTGAGACCCCAAGGTGGAGCCTCGGTTGCTTGACGAAGTTCACAGCCCCAGGTATCTCAGGATGATCCAAAAATCGACCCCCCAAGGGGTCCTTAGCCTCCCAGACCTGCATACGCACAAGAAAAAAGAGGGTCTGGGGGACCTTATTAGGTGGCGATGAGTGAAAATGGACTGTGGCGGAGGTCTCCGATGGCGAGGTGGTGGAGGAGATCGGGTCTCCAGATCCATTAGGGATATGTGTGGAATGAAAGGGTCGGAATGAAGTGAAATGGTTGGAGACAAAAATGAAGGTGGAAGGGCATGTCAGAGACAGACGGAGGCACAGTGAACAAGTTCGGCAGAGCGGAGCTCCGACGAACTGCGAATTGGGTTTGTACGGCTAAGCTTGGGTTTAACATCTAAGCTAAATGCAGAATCAAATGCAGGAATCAAAAATTACCTAGAAAATGAAAAAGGCGTAGCTCATACCCACCGATGAGGGCAGGGAGCAGAGGTGGCCAGAGCGCCGCCATGGGTGCACCTCCTCCTCATATAGCCACCGCCAGTCCTCTGGGGACCTCCCCTATCACTAGGATGCACACTTGGCCGAGGTTTAAGGATTATACAAGTTGGGCAATGACCAAATTCGAAGAAGGAAGGTGGAGGTTCTTATTTATAAACATAAGGAGCACCCTTATTAACTGATGATTAGGGATGAAGATGGTCCATGTACACACAATCCACAGGGTTGGCGTGAATCCTGGAGTATGAGGAAGCATATCTCATGAAGGGCTCGCAGATGATGGATAGATGGAACGAGCGGGAAGAAGGCACAAAAATAGGGGGATTGACACTTCTGACTAGTCAGAAGGCCTGAAGGTGGAGTTGACCGGAGGTCAACAGGCGATCTGACACGATTGGTCCACGTCAGGTCGCTACATGACAAAATAATCCTAATTAATCGAAAATAATGTATTAAATAGAATAAATGATTTTATTAATTTTTTAGTATAAAATAAAAAAATGTTTATTATTTTCTATAGTATTTTATTATGATTTTATTTATTTTTTAATATTATTTATTAGTAGTTAATTTGTAATAGTGTATTTATAGGTATATTCGTCTATGTTTTGCAATATTTTATTTTTAATTTGTATATTTTATTTTATTATTTAATTCTCTTATTTTAAATATTTATAACTTTTTTTTACGTACATAAATATATTTTTATTATATTTTATGATGTTATTTGTATACTTAAATAAATAGGGATATAAATTGTATAGGTATAGTCATATGCATTCCATTTATGTATTATATATGTATTTTATTTTAATGTTTTATTCATGGTTTTATTCTAATTTAAATATATACATGCACTACAAATAATATTTATTAAATTATAAAAATATAAAAAAATGACAAATAATAAATAATAAATAAAATGAATATTTCAATCGAGTATAATGTATAATAAGGGCCAAAACCTAACTCTCACACCTTAACTCCAAAAAATAGGAAACCACTTCGATTAAATAACTTATGAAAATTTATATACAATTAGAGGTGATTTTGATATATTTTGAGTTTTTATTTAAGAGATATGGGTATGTGAAGTTGAGATTTTGGCTTTTTATTTTGTGTATAAAAAGAACACTGTGTATTATTTTTGTACAAACTCAATTTTGTATTTTTTATATAGTATTATATATAACTTTCATGTATAAAGTTTCTTTATTTGATGGATAAATAATAAAGAATATAATAGGTCCCAAAAATACTTTATTAATGAATAAATGAATGAAATTTTTATTGTATTTTTGGCGTTTATCTCCTCCTACTATATTCCTTGTCGACCAACTCAATTCTTGACTTGGTCTTGGGGTTTAGGGTCACACAATTTTCTTTTCTTTTCTTTATTCTATAATTTTGGCATTAAAAATAGTATTCAATATACAATAAATGCAATAAATGATGAATGCTAATATGTAAAAAATAATGTTATTTACATGCATTAGCTAGGGTTTTTAAGAGCAATATGATAAAATAAAAGTGATGAAATGGATATTCATCACATGCCTATACTGAAAAAAGGAATGAAAGAAGCATGTACTCAAAAGCATCAAACAAAGTAGTAACAACAAAAGAAGATAGAAAAATGCATCTTAACCATGGCAACGGTTCATGCCATCAATAACCTTCTGCCAAAAAGAAAAATACAGGAGCACCTCACATCCATTGCTAATTATTCGATCATGAATCTGATCGCTCTCTTCTCTATAGTGGTTCATCCATTAGTCTCATACCATCCTCTCTACTCACTGAGTTTGGGTTAGGACCTCTTAAATCAACCAGGATGATCCTTCAGTTTGCCGATTGATTGATTAAGAGGCTGAGGGGCATTTTAGAGGATGCTATTGTAACATTACAGGGAATGAAATTCCCTGTTGATTTTGTTGTCATGGATATGGACACATCTGCACTGTTACTCCATACCCCAATCATACTAGGTTGACTGTTCTCTGAATGGTCGAAGCGGTACTTGATTACGGTATTGGAGATATCATCTTTCACTCTCAGTGACAAGGTGAAAATTGAGATGATCCCAAATCCTAGACCATTACTACCACCAGCAGCAGCAGATGAGAGACAAATAGTTACATCGGATCCTGAGGACTGTGATTTTCTAGCATAATTTAGAGAGACAGATCTTTTTATCGATTTCATAAACACTCAAGAGTTCCTTTCCTAGAAGGACTTGTTGGAAAACACAGTCGTCATGATTCTCCTTGTTGATTCCATTGATGTGTTTGTTGATGGACAGTTTGAGCTGATTTGTGAGGATCGGTCTAAATTTTTGGAGGTACCCTCTGATATTCCTTTGACACATCATATTGAGACTACTGATGATATACCTCCTTTTTGAGAAGATATCATTCGTTGCAGATCTATATGAGGTCCAGATGTTTGAGCCACATGCTGAGTTTCCTGAGATATGCACTGATGAGAGACACATTTTTGAGATTATTATCGAGATATGCGAACCCTTTGTTGATGAGATGATAGAACATCCGGATGAGCCCCTCCTTTTTTAGAAGAGATCATTAGTTGCGGATATATATGAGATTTTATTTGATGAGCCATTAGTATCCACGATGGGTAGCTCACATAGTACAGATCACATACCTACTACCAGTACAGCTACAGAAGTCATCAAAGAGATGATTCAAACCCCGCCTTTAGCTCAATGTTTTACCATCAACGTTGAAATATGCCTTCCTTGTGGGTCCCCCCAGATGTTTCCAGTCATCCTCAGCTCACAATTGATCGATGAACAAGAATCTCGCGTACTAGAGGTTCTTGAGAGAAACCACAAGGCCATTGGATGGAATATTTCAGATCTCTATTTGATTAATACAGCTTTGTGCTCGCATCATATCTACTTAGAGGACGATTGTAAACCCTCTCGTGAGTGTCAACACCATCTAAATCCGAACTTAAGGGAGGTCGTCATGAAAGAGATCAGAAAATGGTGTGATGTTGGCTTTATATATCCCATTTCGGATTCCAAGTGGGTCAGCCCTTTACATGTAGTCCCAAAAAATCTGGGATTACTATCATGAAGAATGATCGTGGTGAAGAGATTTCGACCATGTACCTAATTCATGGCATGCATGCGTAGATCACCGATGCCTGAACTCAGCTACCAAGAAGGATCACTTTCCATTGCCCTTTATTGATCAGATTATTGAGAGGTTGGAAGGTAAAGAGTTCTTTTGTTTCTTGGATGGGTACTCGGGATATAACCAGGTTGCTATTGCTACTAAGGATCAAGAGAAAACTACTTTCAATTGTTTTTTTGGCACCTACGCCTTTGGACGAATGCCCTTTGGATTGTGTAACACCTCCGCTACATTCCAAAGGTGTATGTTGGTTGTTTTTGCTGACATGATGGGTAGCTTTCTAGAGGTCTTTACGGACGATTTCTCTATATAGGGGGATAGTTTTGACACATGTCTTGCTCATTTAGTCTGAGTCCTTCAATATTGCTACGAGGGAAACCTAGTGCTCTCGTGGGAGAAGAGTCACTTTATGGTGACTAATGGAATTGTATTGGACCACATCATCTCCAAACAAGGTATGTAGGTTGACCCGGTTAAGATCGATGTGATATCTAATCTTGAACCACCACAGAACTTGAAGAAGTTGAGGTCATTATGGGACACGTACGATTCTATAGGCGATTCGTTAAGGACTTCAGCAAGATCACCAGACCTATGATTGAGCTTTATGCAAGGAGAGTAAATTCGTTGTTGATGAGAAAGTCCTCCTTGCATTTCATCAGATGAAAGATATGGTTACTAGATCTCCTGTCCTACAGCCACCCGATTGGTCTCTTCCTTTTAAGATCATGACGGATATCTCAAATTTTGTAGTCGGACATGTTTTAGGGAAGAGAAGGGATGTGATACTATTTTCTATACACTATACTAGCAAGACTCTAGATGAAGAACAACAGAATTATACAGTTACAAAGAAGGAGATGTTAGCATTTGTATTCGGGCTAGAGAAGTTCAGATCTTACCTCTTTGGTTCCCATGTTATTGTATACACAGATCACACTGCCATTAGATACTTGCAGGTAAAAAAGGATGCCAAATCACGCCTTATCAGATGGATCCTTCTTCTCCAAGAATTTCATTTGGAGATTCGAGATAAATCTAGAGTGAAAAATGTTGGGGCAGATCACCTTTCCCTCATTACAGATGCAGATACTTCTAAACAAAGCATGATCCCTATTTTTAAGACCATTCCAGATGAGACCATTTTGTTTGTGGACTCACTCCCATGATATGTTGATATTATGAACTATCTTGTCTCCAATAAAGTTCTACAAGATTGGCCGAAGCATAAGGTAGACAGATTTCTGTCTGAGATACATTTTTATCAATGGAAGGATCTGTACCTATTTTGTGAGGGTGTGGATTGTATCAATAGAAGGTGCATTCCTTAGGAGGAATACACCAGTGTACTTGAACACTGTCACAAAGTAGAATCTGGTGGGCATCAGTCGGGGAAGAGAGCGACAGCGAAGATTTTACAGAGCGGCCTATGGTGGCCTACAATGTTTAAGGATTCTATATAGTATGTTCGAGGTTGTATTGACTGTCAGAAAATGAGAGGAACTATTAGTTCCAAAGATACAATGCCAATGAGATATATACAGATTTCTGATGTTTTTTATGCTTGGGGCATAGACTTTGTGGGCCCATTTCCTGTCAATACGGAATAACAGTACATCCTGTTGTCGTGAATTACGTTAGTCAATGGGTGGAGGCTATCCCCACTTGAGCCGTTGATAGTCGTATAGTGTGTTCCTTTCTCAAGGACCATATTATTGTGTGGTTTGGGATTCCCATGATACTCATTTTAGATGGAGGAAGTCATTTCATTAATAGAGATGTTAAGAAATTTGTGAAGGAGTACGCCATTGAGCACAGGGTTGCGTCTCCTTACCACCCATAGAATAACATCTTGGTTGAGATTTCAAATAGAGAGATAAAGACGATATTGCAAAAACTTCTACGTCCATGTAGGAAGAACTGGTCCCAGATGCTGGCGCAGTTCTGTGGGCTTATAGGATGGCGTACAAGTCTCCTTTCAGTACGTCTCCCTACATATTAGTGTATGAAAAGCCTTGCCACCTGCTAGTGGAATGAATAAACAAATCTTTATGGGCACTCTCGTATGCAATCTTGTTTATGAGAAAGCAGGAAAGAGCATGATGTTAGATTTGAATAGATTCCTGGAATTCCAAGACTTTGCATATGATAACTCACTCATGTATAAGGAGAAAGTCAAGTGTTGGCATGATAGACACATTCGAAGGAAGACTTTCTCCCATGATCAGAAAGTTTAGTTATTCGATGTGAAGTTGAAGTTATTTCTAGGAAAATTAAAAAGTAAATGGTTAGGACTGTTCATTGTAAGAGTTGTGCATGACATTGTTAGTATTGTCATATCTGGATTGTCATCTAACACAAAGCCATTTGTTGTAAATGGATAGTTGCTGAATCCATATTTACATCATGATACATTCTTGTCCGTAGTTGATTCTATATCTGTGGTATTAGACGATGACTTCTTGACATCTTCTGCATCTGATACATGAGCTGATTTTCTCTTGTATATATCCTTTTGTTTTATTCTTTCTTTTTCCATTTTTTATCGTTTGCCTCTTTTCCGTGTGTATGCTATGCTTAGGATGTACTCTATCCTAAGTATAGGGGAGGTGATTGATTTGAGTTCTTCATATTCATCCCGTTTCATCACTCTTGTCATTGCTTATACTTAAGGATCCCTTACCCTAAGTATAGGGGGAGTGATGTTGTTCATACCGTATTTTTATTTTTATTTTCTTTCTTCAGATCTCTCTCTTGTCCTTCAACTTGTTGATATTATTTTCTATACTTAGGGATCTTTCACCTTAAGTATAGGGGAGGACAAGTCGAGCCATTGAGTTGTTCATTATTTTCCTCGATTTTCCACGTTTGAATAGTCTACTATACTTAGGATTATTTGATCCTGAGTATAGGGGGGTCACCAATTGTATTCTCTTCATCTATTCTTTGAGTCGTTGTTGTATAGTATTCTTTTTACTTTTTATACTTAGCATGAGTTATGTCTGCTATTTAATCACTATGAGGACATAGTTCGAGCTAAGTATAGGGGATGACGTATATATTGTATATATACTTTAGCCATATCTCATACTTATATTAATTAAAATGGCTATAAAAATATGATTGAAAATTTATTTTTTGTATATTATTTTGTCACGTGGGATATAAATGGTTTGTATATAAATAAGTAAAATCCACGTGTGTATGTAAACTTTGATCACCTTCCATCCTCTAAATAAAATTCTTTTTTTGTATATAAAAGTCTTTTATAATACTTACATCTAAAACTTGTATACAAAACCTCTTGTAAAATATTGTAAAATATTGTATAATCCTCGTATATACTTATATATATTACTAACCCTTGAAAAAATGCTTAAAAGATATAAAAATCTGCAAAACCCTTTGAAAAACTTTCAAAAATATTTTCCTTTTTCTTTCCTTTAAAAAATGTTTTGTATATATTTCTTGCATTTGCATGTACATTTTTCAGAATAGTATTGACATTTAAACTAAGTCTGGAATAAAATTGAAGAATGGGGCTTAGTTAGACCTTAACCCACTTAATTTCAGAGGAACCTTATAAGAAATAGAGTTGAGACTTTTTTAGATCCTAGCGACTTAATTCTTCAAGTCCACAAGACTATTTTCACATGTCATCTTGATGAGTCTAAGTAGAATATTTAACAACACACGCATGATTCTTCTAGACCGTGGCTTAACTTGAACAAGTACTCTACACATAGCTATTCATGGAGGAGGTGCTGAGGAGGTAGAATCCTTTATCTTGGGGTAGCACACGGGTGTGCAACAACTAGTGAGAACATTTGTCTTCCTCTAGGGAGGGTAGTGCACCTCAGCATGGTCTAGTGGCATTGAGGTCTAAAGACGATGCTGTGGGGTTGCAATAATACTTCAAAAGAGGGATAGTCTATTGGCTCAAGAGGAAAACCTTTTTATGTACATGATGCTGAAGGATATGGAATAATCCTCAAGCGCATCACGGAAGCGTGAGTGTCGTTTTAAATACAACGAAGAATGACTAGTCGTACTAGTTGTTCTATGCAACAGAATTTAAAAAAAATCATGCGATGAAACCACATGATCCAAGAACGATTCTCAGATCGTTTCATCTAGAACCACAACAAGTACAAAGGAATACATCTTGAAGCGTGGTTGATCGAGTCTCTACAAAAAGAAACCTCCTGTCTCAAGTCTGATCGTTGGAGAAGACGCTTGCGAGCGCGGGGATGAGTCGCGTTATCCTTGCAATCCAACAAGTTGACCCAAGCACGGTGAACTCATGATCTTGTCGTACGAGATCGAACACCTTCTTCACGAGCGTAACACTCCAAAGAAGACGGAGAACCGAAGAACGTCGAAGCGGCGGCGCGGTGGCGATGGCGACGACGAAGCTTTCCTCTACGGTTTTGGTGGTTGGCCACCAAGGAGAGGAGAGAGAGGTTGACGTGTAGAATATGAGAGAGAGAGAGAGAAATGTGCTTCAAAAGCATAACCCTAGAGAGATGGTATGCCTCTCTATTTATAGGGTTTTGGGATCTGTGGATCTCAATCCATGGGACAAATAAAGTTAATGGATGAGATTGATTTATGTTTAATCCAATGGTCAAGATTGTTGTTGGTAAAAGCCAACAACTAATAATCTAATTTAGATCAAATGTATTTGATAAATCAAATACAATTCAATCCTAAATTAAATCAAATAATTAAGAAGATAATCATCATGGAGATAATCATCTCCCATGAAACATGGTGGACGGCCACCAATTCCATATAGGACTTGGTAACCGTCCACATTCATATCTTCATGAAAATCTCCATTAAGTTTCCAACAACTTTTGTTGGGATTTATTCTTCAAAAATAATTCATAATTAATTTTGAGAAAATTGCAATCTTACTATTGGAATTTTGTGCATCACATTCACAACCCAAAACAAAATATAATTTACATTTTCAATTAATTACATAATGTGTATCCAATACACATCAATAATTAATTAACAAATATAAATTATACTTAGCTCTCTCTAATACATTATAAATCACATTTATAATATATTATGAATAATTGGATATTGCTATCCACATTATTCTTATCCATAATAATTAAATCACATTTAATTATATTGGATAATTTCCACATGCATCAAGATAATTAAATCACATTTAATTATCAATTTCTCAATGCTTAGATATAATTCAACTATGGAATTATTCTTGAACACTTTCAAAATAATGTTATTTCTCTGCAATACTTGGAGATAAGGACAGGGCGATTGTATTGTTCCACGTATAGTGACTTGGATATTGAGATCATATCTCATATACAGATCTCATGGACCTCTCATAGATGCTTGATTAAATCAATACCGCAAATCTAATCTTCTCATTGAATCTGAATCTCATTCAGATCAATGTCCAACACTTGGACTAAGATTCGGTTATTTCTCTATTGAGAGGAGTCACTAAAATCCAAACCTATTTCATCACTCCCTCGGAATAGAAGCGTCATGGTTATACAATCGTTTATGATCAAATCACCCTCAGGTATTCCTAACACATGTACATCCTGTATACTGGAAGACCTATGATCATCCTGAAGATATAGATCAATTTTACACTGTCATCTTCAAGGTTTGATCACCAAGTTTCTCAATCTTGGTCATTTGGAATTGGTATCGATCATATGCTTTCTCAAAGCATATATCATACCTTCAAATTCTTGTCATGCTTCCAAAGTACGACAACCATGCATGGAATTTGATCGGTCCCAATACCTCATAAGTGAGCTCGTGTCGCCTGGTTCACATGTGAACATGTATGATCCCTTTGGGAGATTGTATTACTCATATGCCCTTACATGCACACTAGCTCGCCGGTGTATAGACCTTGGTTAGGTAATCAACCTATTGGTCTACCAAATGTACACACTCAGACATATAGTAACACATCTGTCTCTGGTCAGAGGATGTGTGCCTATGTTGTGACAGTATTCAACATAGGTCTTTGGTTATCTCGATCTGTTAAGTCAAACCATTGACTCAACTAATCTGACACCCCCAAATCACTATTCCCATGCAGAGGACCTGCATCAAGAGGTCGATCAGATATCAGCCAAATGAGAAAGGTTTGCCATCTCCTACTCATGCTGGAGATCATTACTTAATAATCATTTGATGATGCTTAATGAGTCCTTTATCTAACTCTTTAGATATTCATCCAAGCACCAACCTCTATGATTCAACTATTGAATCAACAGCTATATGATTATTAAGATGGCCATGGAACATAACCCTAATTGTACAAAGGGATCTATTATGCAAATTATTTATTCTACATTTCAGATCAGGGAATGATATTCGCAATAACATTTATTGCATAATGGCTCGCCGTAGGCTCGCATGTCCAACAATCTCCCACTAGCTCAAAGAGCCATTAATGGGCTAATCATTTAAACCCGCACTCATGTGACAATCATAGGCTATTTAGAAAATAGCTAGGTAAGCTGATCAGTCACTCTGTTCACGAGAGACTATGCCAAGTCCTTTTACGACACTTGCATATCTCCTAGAAACAGTGCTCGCATCCAATGCGAATGTTGCATCTTATGTAACCAATACTCAATATTGTCAGTTATAGTGTCCTTGACACTATAGCTTAACAATCATTATAACCAGTATTTCCATAATCCTTATCAGAATACACTTATTCCCGGAGATCTATATTTCCTAAGGTATTCTTAATTAAGACCCTTTATATTACTATTTATAAAGTCTTAAGTTCTTGAAGATAAGACTTTGAGATGACCATCTCAAAAATCGTTTCATCTTTGAAGATATTGTCATCACTGCAATCAAATGTTTTATATCCTTAGTAGGATTAGTAACTTTTGCTACTCCCGCTGCATGGCAGATATCTAACTTTTGTACACATCTAGCATACACTCGGCTTCTCAGAACTGATGCACAAGGGCTAGCAGTTTTTGCATTCACATCCTCAACTCTTTGAGGTGTTATCCCTTTAGATAGGTCAGTACCATATCTTAAGGGAAGGAAGCCTTTCTTGGAATTTTCCAGAAAATGGAATATGTGCAAGGTGTACCACTAATGCGACTGTCCCAATACCCTCTTTCTTTGCTTCTGAACAACTTCAAAACTAAGATCTAAGAGGTATCCTTGAGATCATATCTCAAGATATGGAATAGCCAGTCTATAAAACACTTATCATCATCCTTATATCATTCTAAATGATTAGGATATTATCTACATTTAGCACGATGAACACAATGGCACTCCCACTAAGCTTCACATGGTACATCAAGATTTTATTTGAAATTGTAACATTTATAATTTCATCAAATCTTATGTTCCAACTACAAGAAGCTTATTTGAGTCCAAAGATGGAATTCCTTAGCTTGCACACCTTGCTTTCCTCAACTAAGAAGCCCTAGGGCTACTTCATGTGGATATCCTGAGAGAGGTATTCACAGAGGAATGCAATATTGACTCACATCTTGAAGATGTCATAGTCAAGTTGTGTAGCTATAGCTAGCAATATTCTGATGGGTTCAAGCATGATCACTGAAGAGCAAGTCTCATTGCAAGCGATGTCTTCTCTTCGGTGTGCAGCTCATGGCTACGAATCGTGCTTTGAAGGTCTCTATCTTCTCATCGGGTTCCCTCTTTCTATTGAAGATCTATTTACACCTTAATGGGTCTTACCCATATAGGTGGATCCTCGAGGGTCCATATACAATATTTGTATATGAAGTCTACTTTAGACTATATTGCTAACATCCATCTTTCCATGTCATGATCCTCAGAAGCTTCATCACATGAAGTCAGATCATTATCAGACTCAACTGACACATGGAATCCATCCTCAAACTTATTTGAATAAGTATTAGTGTTTCACTTCAATTATTCTTTTAGTTTCCGATTTCAGGAGCCTCGTTATCTTTTCAAGATTAAATGAGTTCCTTTACTTCATTTTCATCTTGATTATCAAGAGTCTCATCTTCTAAGAATCACATTCTCATAGATGAGATCTTTTAAGAATCTCAAGGTCATAAAGTAGGTATCCAATACTATTCTTTATTTTCCTAATGAAGTAGCACTCTCAAGTTCTAAATTCCATATTACTTGCATGGAACCTTATTAAGGATATATATTGTAGTCTCTACTACATATGTACCTTGGAAACTAATAGATAATTATGTTAATATTCATCATTGATCATATCATGTCACACATGATCCAATTGTATCTCCCTATAACTCTTATTGAGTTTAGATTTATTAGGAGGAGTGAGATAGAAATGATATTTTTATCTCTATAAGGTATTCTATGAATTTATCTAATAGGTACTGACTACCTAGATTAGATCAAATTCATTTAATCTTCCTTCAAACTTTGGTTCTAAACAGAAATTGTGAAATCTATGAACATTTCAAAGGTTTCTAAGTGAAGAGAAGAAATCTCATATCACAAATAATCATTAATAGATATCACATATCTACAATGTTTATTCTGATATAGATGATTCACATACATCAATATGTATGAGATCTTGAATACCTTGACATCTTACACCATTCCAAGGAAGGATGTATTGGACATTTTTACTTTTGAATACAATATTCACAAGTATGTAAGATTTGAACCTTCAGATAATCTAATATTTCATCTCTTACTAGTCTATTGATCACATCAATAGACAAATGTCCAAGACTTGATGCCAGATTTGTCAAATGATCTTCATCCTCCTATTGATCTTTTAAGATTTAAATTTCAATATTAGAAATGTTAATGAACCATTCATTAATTTTTTAATTTAGTAGAGTCCACTAGATTTTAGATTACTATATAAAATATCTCCATCATAACTCTTTATGATAGGTCTATTACAGAATTCATGCTTATTTTCAACATTTAGAAATAAACAGTTAGTGTATTCTAATATCTAGGTCATAGAGACATTCTCTAAGACTAAGGGCTCTTCCACTGAAATTAGGAAGTCTATTCATCCAATAGAGGTTGTTGCAACAATTGCATTAACATCCATGTGGATGACTATTGATCCTTAATATCAAATTTTCTAGTCTTCTTAAAACATAAGCAACAAATTGCAAGTTTCTTTAGAAGATTGAGATACAATTATTAGACTTTGATCTTATCAAATAAGAAAGCCAATTTCAATGATTATATGTAGATGTAGATTATTCCGATGTACTATCCGAGTCCTTCTCTAAGGATATAGATAGACTTGATAGTCATACTATCTATACATCAACTTATTGCAGTATCGGCATTCATCCAACTATTTGGATGTCATATGGAAGTCACAAAAGTACGGTCAACTCTTTGACTTTCCTTCTTACTTGGGTCCAACCCATGCTTCCACTGCGCTCCCTTTATCTATAAACAACCATTGTTTTAGACGAAGGATCTCTTATGTTGAATTCAAAAGATTTCAATATAAGAGCATTTAAACATTTGTACATGCTCCATTCAATTCATACAATATGAATATTCTGAAGCTTCATGAATGACTAGAGTATAGATAGTAGAATGATGACACTCATCGCATCTACATCCATCTGAACTCTTACAAAAATTGGTTCAGGTAGGTACTCAAACAATTTTGAATACACCATCTCTTACAGAGCTACCATTCTGCATGATTGATGAATCTACGTTTCATCATCTTTATTCTATCATTTTGGCCTTAAAAATACTAGTAAATGCGTGTAAATAGGCTTAATTTAGGCATTTTAGCATTCAAGCATTATTGTGTAAATAGTGTATAAAATACTGTTTTTAATGCCAAATTTATAGAATAAAGAAAAGAAAAGAAAAAGAATAAAATATTGTAAATATTTTATGACCCGAAACACCGAGACCTAGGCATCTCGATGAATAGGTCGACAAGGAATAAAGTAGGGGGAGATAAGGGTCAAAATACCAATAAAACACATTTGTTTTTATTCATTCTTTATACATTTTCGGAACCTATTTTTGGTTCCACTTTTTATACTTCAAATATAGAATCTTTGAACATTAAAGTTGTAGATAATTTAATAAAGAAAAATACAAAATTAATTTCATTCAAAAATAATATACAGATAAAAAGTTATGGTCTGAATAAAATTCCAGAATCCCAATTTCCCAGACATGTATCTCTCAAATAAAAACTCCAAATGCATCAAACTCACATTTAATTGTATATAATTTAAAATAAGCTATTTAATGGCGGTAGTTTCGCATTTAGCGGAGCTACGGTTTGAAAGTTGAGTTTTGGACCCATATTATATACTTGTACAGATTAAAACATTCATTTTATTATTTATTAATTTTTTTTACAATTTTATATTTTTATAATTTTGTAAATAATACTTGTAATATATTTGTACATTAAAATCAGAATAAAAACTCAAAGAAAACTCAAAATAAAAATACATGTAAATAATATACATAGGTATAATACATGTATTTATACCTATAGAATTCATACATTTATTTTATTAAATATCCAAAACACTTCGGAAAAATAAAATAAAAATATTTTTAAGTGTATAAAAATACTTTATAATTTTATAAAATAATAAATAAATAAATTAATTAAATATACAAAATAAAAATAAAAAAATAAAATATATAGATAAATATACCTATATAGGCCTAAAATAGTAACTTGTACTTTTATACCTCATAAAAATAAATAAAAAACACCATAAAATACTTCATAAAATAATAAACATTTTTTATTTTATAATCTAAAATTAATAAAATCATTTTTTTTATTTTTAATCGATTTTTTAATCATTTTTGCCAACGATTTTTCTGGTTGGTCCACGTTGACCAACCAGATGCATCTGTTGGTTGACCTCAGTCAACTCTCTGACTGAGGTCTGCCAGGGCGTCAGAACTGGTTTTTGTCCTCTTTTGCGTATTTTTCTAGGACACCTCGTATCTCCTTTCACGATTCTTTCTTCACAACTTTTGTAGCCCAGTTATCCATGATACACGCCCAAGGGTCATCTTGGGGCGTGGATCATCGATGCCATCGCTACACCTCGTTCTTCACGCCCTATTTGCCAACCTTTCAAAAAGCCCTCGTCACCATCTTGACCTCTTTGAACCCCATTTTGACTCATTTTGGCCCCCCTTGTTTGTGCTCCGGACTGGTCTCAGTGACAGGGAGACCTCCAGCCATCCTGGGCGGCGATTTATGCGTTGATTGGGCGTCTCTACCATCCACCTCCGGCCGCCGCCGTCGAGGTCCTATCTCAGGTTTTCAACCCTTGAGGTCTGTGTTTTCACTTTATTTTCTCGCACTTTTAGCTTCCTGGTAGAAGTAGGAATCAGTCGCCCCATTTCATTTCGCTTCACCCCCATTTATTCACTCTCGCGACCACCTCACCGGAGCAAGCTCCTGCGAGCATCCATTCCACGCCGTACACCTCCAAACACACCTGAGCTCGCCCTAGGACCACCTTCTGTTGTTGTGCTCTTTGCTTGCAGGTGCCAGGTGCGCGAGGACCCTACTGGGGGTCGTTTTTGTTGAGATCCGAGCAGCCTGAAGCCTTCTTCCATCTCCGACTGTCGCAGTGGTGCTCCGGTGATCTACCACCATTTTGAAGCCGATGCCCGTTAGAAGAAGCTCCCAGGATGCTCTCGGTCTCATCGGAGGGGAGAGAGACACGCCGTGCGTGAAGATTTTGGAACCCCATTTGACCCTTGTTTGGCTCTGGTAGGCGAGCTCCGGATCGATCCCTATGACAGGGGGATCTCCAGCTCCACCGCGCGTGTCCAAGCAAGGCGTCGGAGGGCCATTCCACCCATCTCCGACCAAATGGTCGTCGACGTACCCACCTTGGTTTTCAACCCTTGAGGTGTTGTTTTATTCTGTTTTTTTTGCATGTTTTTATTCTCCATAGCATTAGCATCCACTTCCTTCGTTCCATCTCGATCATCAATCGTTTTCTCGCCTTTTCCATCCTCGATGGAGCTCCGCTCTGGCCACCCTTTTTGTTACCAAAACCGCTACCATCTCCCGCACCAACTCACCAATAAAAGCTAGGTCTTCTACCCATTTGTGTTGTTGTTCCTTTCATCTGCTTTGCAGGACCTAAGGGAGGGATCTGGGCCTTGATACGTCGTCGTCGCGCCCCCAGAACGCCGTCCAGATTCAATTTCGCCGCCAGCCGCCACAGGGACCATCTAGGCATTTTGGGACTTCCATTTGACTGGGAGGCCTCCGGGGAAGCTTTTGGAGACATCAGAGGGGTGTTGGGAGCGATGTGCCTGAAGATTTTAGAGATTCAAATTCAACCTGGCCGAGTTCCTCGGCGGTTCTTCCTTCACGCCTGCGCGTCGTCCGATTCCGCCATGTTCTTCCAGCCCCCCAGCATCCGTCCGATGAAGTGCACCAGTGCCGTCAGATCGTCATAGGTGTCTTAATCTGGGTTGCACGCATCGAAGGGGCATCGGGCCTTGTAGGCGTGACACGTGTCTAAATGAGCCTCCATCCGTCGTTCGTGCCCGCCTAAAGCCTGGTTATTTTGCATAATCACCCCAGCCCTTTTTTGTATTTTAATATTAGACGTTAAAACTTTCATTTATCTTTTAAAACTTTTATAACATTTGCGTATAGCCCCCTGGTGTTTGTAATATTGTTTTTAGGTCCCTGCCATGTCACGTGCGTTGCGCTCGTGATGTGGCAATTTTGCAGGTGACCCCAGGAATCTTTACATATTTTCCTTTAGTCTATAAACTTTTATTGGTAGTTATAATTTTCTGGATATTTTGCTCGAAGGCCCAAATCTTTAGTCTATTTGCACACAAGTCCCCACCAGGTGCGCGTGCAAGTCACACGCACCTTAGTATTTTGCAGGCGACCCCCGGGGTTTTTGAATATTTGTTTTCAGTGCTAAAACATTCAATTGCACTTATAATACTTTGGGAAAATTGTGTTGAGACCACTGGATCTTTTGCTAATTACGATAATACCCCTGCCAGCATGATTTTTCTTTATGTTTCTTTTATTTATTGCATGCATTTCTAAAGACCTAAAAAATCCACAAAAATCATATTAAGCTCCTGTTGCATTATGTTTTCACGCCATACTTTTATTTTGAATATTTGTTGCATTTTACTATTTATAAAATTCAAAAACATGCAATTTTGCTACTGTTTTCATTATATAATCCATAAAAATTATAAAATCGCATCAGAAAATTCTCAAAAAATATGTTTTGCATATTTTAGTGTGTTTTACTTCAGTCCAAAAATCATTAAAAAATATAAAAGAAAACTCCTAAAAAATATAAAACTCTAAAAACCTTTATAAAAATTTATAAAATTCAAAAAAAATCTAAAAATTGTGTTTTCAGTTTCTGAATTTTCTTTATTTTATTATCTTTGATTTAGAATTAATTTGAGTAATTTTGGACTCTTATTTCTATTTTCATCCTCATTTTAATTTCGTCCAGCAAGTTATTTCACTATTTTATAGTATTTTTGACTTTAAAAATATCAAAAAATTAGGAAAAATATAGAAAAATCACAAAAACATTAGAAAAAATATAAAAAACTAAAAACATTTTATTTCCTCATTTTTCTTTATTTTTACTTATTTTTACAAATACTTTATTCCTCCTCTCTCTTATATTGTATATATTCTATTATTGAAAAAGAAAATATAAAAAAATATAAAATATAAAAAGAAAATATAAAATCAGAAAATTAAAAATCAAAATACAAAATTATAAAATTAAAAATTAAATAAAAAAATATAAGTTTTAAAAACCCACAAAAAATAGCTTAGATAGACAAATACATCACATTCACACACTTGTGCATTAGTGCCTCGTTCTACCTATCTGCTCCCTGTGTTCGACCTCTACACATACTTGCACCTATACACATCTTGTTGTATAGTTATAATAAATTTTAACTCCGCACATTTACTTTCATTGCTTGATTTATCTGTTGTGGGTTAATTATTGTTTTAATCCGGATTTTGTGTGGTCGATTCAGCGACTGAGTTCCCGCCTTGTGTGGAACTTAAGATCAATGATTTTCATGTTAAACAAATGACGCCGCTGCTGGGAGCAACAGCGCGTAGTTCGGTTTTTTGTTTGTGTTTGTGATTATTTGTCTGCTTTAACAGTTTTTTGTGTTTATTTCATTTTCTTTATTTTTGGTATATCATTTGAATTTTCTAACCACCCTCTTGTTTAACTTTGTGCGAGGTACGTGGATCGAGGGAGGCACTCCTTTCTAGGAGCGCTCGTGCAACGACGTGAGGCGGCTTTGGCTTCGCACCAAGGCGGACTTGGAGGGAATTTTGAAGACAACTCCTTAGCATTTTTTTTCTTGTTATTATTTTATAATTTAAGTGAGTGAGAGACCCATCTTTTGTAATAATACAGGTACACCGAACTCTGGACATTCGGGCCTAATTTCCAGGTGTTTGAACACTTGGAGGCTCACCGTGGCTTTTCTCGCGTTTTCCTTCACATTTTTTATTTTGTTTTCTCGGTTTTATTTTTATTTCTTTTGTGTGATTGAGCCCTTAGTTGTAGGAGTTGCTTGGCGATAGAGTATGTCCAAACACTTAATATAATGCATGTGTTTATAGTCTACGCTTTGGACTTAGTTTCAAACTTTAAACAGTCGCCTCATCATCTTCGAGCCTTCGTGCTGCGAGCCCACCCCGCCACGCGCTGCTCCTGAACTCGATGTGTCGAGAGGAGGAGGGGTGAGCCTAGATCGGACTCCTGGATTGAAGATCAGTGACCGACTTGTGGTTCTTCACGCTAATAGCAGCTGCTCAACTTAGGGCGATTTCATCGGCTTGCATTTGCATATAGATAGGTTTCAATTCTGTTGAGCATCTTTGCATGTAGAGTGTTGGAGGCAAGGTGAGCATTTACGCTTTAGCATACATCATCGTTTTACCGCTTGCATTGCTTTTCTGACTCTCCCTCTGATTTTGATCACCTAGATGCTAAGTAAAATTGACTCCTCGATAGGCTCGTGCATTCTCATTAAAAATCAAAAAAAAAAGTGATAACAAATAAAATTGGGACTGCTAACATTACTCGACCCTAAAATCAACCAAAAAGAAAAACATTTGTCTTGGGGCGACTAATCCCCTCATTGTCTTCGTTTTACATTGCTCGCACACACACTAAGGTTAGTGCCCAAATCCCATTCAGCCCCTGAGTGTTTGCGCAACTTCTTGGCTTTTTCACCTAACTCTAAAACAGACAAGATAAAAAGACCGACTTTTTGGTCTCTACCAAGTTGAGTAGGTGAATTGAGGGTTTGTCTTGTTTTCATTTTTGTCTGTGATTGTTTTGTGTGTGTTCTAGATCTTCCCTGCGCATTTGCGCATTTCTTCACACGTCTTTTGACTTGACCATCGTGCTCCCCTGAATCATTTTCTTTTGTTTTTGAGATGGACCCCTGGAGCATTTTTTATCCGGACTTTGCGGATCCCTCGCTCATTCCAGCATGTCCACCTCCCTTTTATCAGGAGGATCCTCCTCCTACTTTTTCTGATTTTTGTACATACCCGCCTCAGTCACAGTATCAGACCTCGGACTTCTACCCACACCCACCACCACCTCCGTATTCTCTACCTTCACATCCACCCGAGATTGATTTGTTGGAGTCACCTTTCATGGAGTCCACCCTTGAGCACTTGACCCAGATGATGGATCATATGAGACAGAGGATTGACCACCTCACTAGTACCAATAAGAGCGACCATGATGTTCCACCATTTGATGATATGGGTTCACTCGAGGATTTCCATGAGAGCTTGCAATTGCCCAAAATACAAAAAAATGAGAAAACTTCAAACACAAAAAGATTTCCGGAGACACATGATCGAGTCAGACTGTGAGGAGAGCGTTCGCATGTCAGATCCTTTGTCCACACATTCATTCACACACTGTCCCACCTTTGACCCCGAGGATGCCGTTGTACATACTGCTCTTAGCATGCCTCGTGTTTATGCTGATTTCGACTTCCTCCCTTGTATGGAGGAGGTCCAAAAAATCAATAAAATATTGACTGAACCCGAAGTGGTGGCCACTATCCATGAGATCATCCGTGCTCCACTTCAGCAGGCCATGACCCAATTATCTGCTCCTCTTCCCAAGAAGAGAAAGCAGAGGAGCAGATATGAGTGTCATATCTTGACCATGGCCACTGCCCACGCCATCACACACTGTCCCATTCCTAGGAAAAAGAACACTCCCATACCTTTCATTAGCTGCACCATCTCTGACTTCACATGTGATCACATTCTCCTCGACGGTGGTGCTTCGATTAGCACCATACCCTTCTCGTTGGTACAGTCTCTTCACCTAGGGCCACTCAAGAAAACCAGGATGATCGTACAGTTTGTTGATGGATCAATAAAGAGGCCGAAGGGTAGCCTTGAAAACGTCATCATTTCGATTCAGGGCATGAGCTACAATGTTGATTTTGTCGTATTGCCCATGGAGACCTCCACAGGGGAGCATTCTCTAATCATCCTGGGACAACCATTCCTCGCCTCTGTGAGGGTCGTTATTGATTATGGATCTGGAGAGATTCGCTTCCGTCCGGCTGATGTGAGCGAAGTGTTGATCACCGCACCTACTGCCGACCAGAGACCTGCACCTGATGCACCTTCACCTCTCTTGGCTTACCTCGAGGACCATGACCTTGATGATACTATCAGAGAGTTTTGCTGCTTATTGGATTCCACTGAGACCCGAGAATTCCTTCCTATGGAGGAAGACTTGGAAAGTATGGACCTCGGAGTTCCTTCTTCTAGGACTTGGCGGTGTGTTGATGACATCCGTGGAATTTACACGATTGATACCCTAGAGTGGAGGGCATATTTGGATACTAGACAGGATGGACATAACTTGACTACTTTCACTGATGATTCCATGCATGTTCACTCAGATCCTAATGAGCCAAAGGCCGAATTTGACTTGATTGCTTTTATTCGGGAATTCGGGCCTTTTGATGAGAAAAATGACCCGGTTTAGATTATAGAGGATGAACAGAGTTCGACTACTTCCACTGATGAGTTCGTGCCTTTTGGTTTTGACCTAGACGACACCTCGCATGACGACACTGAGTACACTACTTCCGTAGATGATGAGTTCGTCCCATTTCACTTCGATATCAGCGAGACTCCCAAGGCCAGACCTGACCACACTTCTTCCACTCACCCATCCATGCCTTCACACCCTAGGGCCACTGAGAACCTACATCATGTCGACCCTGATCGGCTTCCGTCCACTGTGGACCCCGATGTCGACCTGCACCACACTTGATCTATTCCTCAGTGGTCCCGCAAGAAGGTTCGCTTTCTACCTTCTTGACCTTGTGTACATCCATCTCCGTTGTACATTCTCCTTTGTTCACCTCCGTCCCTCTCCCGTACTGCTCGTCCACCCATTCCTCGTGTTTGCCTTGCTTAGGAAGTACTTTGTCCTAAGTATAGGGGTGGACGAGCCGGGTGTTCCTTCATCGTTCCATTTCATTACTCCTGTTGTTGCCTATACTTAGAGCTTCTTTTACCCTAAGTATAGGGGGAGTGATGTGTACATCCTCTGATCTTGTCTCCATTTTCATCTCATCTTTTCTTTTCTTCTTTTCTTCTTTTCTTCTTTTCCTTTTCTATCTTCTTTATCTACCAAAAAGGTGTCGCCCCTTGTAGACAGTTTTCTATACTTAGGACGCACTTTGTCCTAATATAGAGGAGTGTGCACCACGAGTTTTCATTCTTTTCGATCCTCTCCATTGTCTCCTCTTCTTGTCTATACTTAGGGATATCTTACCCTAAGTATAGGGGGAGACAATCTGAGTACGATCTGTTCATTCCCACCCTTGACCCTCCCTGCTTTGTGTACAGTCTGCTATACTTAGGATTATTTGATCCTAAGTATAGGGGGGACGGTCAATTTCTCATTCGTTCATTCAGTTCTTTATTTATTTATTCTTTAGATTTTCCTATACTCAGTACGAGTTATGTCTTCTCTTTTCACTCTGATATATGAGGACATAGCTCAAGCTAAGTATAGGGGGGTTGTATATACTACGTATATACTTTAGCCATAACTCGTACTTTCGTATTTTCTTAATAATATGGCTAATAATTCTTTAAAATTCATTAAGAACCTTAATAAAAAGATGCTATTATTCCTCAAATTCTTTTTGTATTTACTGATTAATAAATCAGGTGAAAATGTTTTTTGCAAAATGTTTGAAAAATAGTTTGAAATCTTTGTGAAAAATCTTTTGAAAATTATTTGAAAATATTTTGTTACATGTTTTATCCTTTGTAAAAACATTTTGGTTTGTAAAGCTTATTTTCTTTGTGTGAAATAAAATGTTTGAAAAATGATATGCAAATGGTTTGAAAAATGGTTGCAAAAATATTTAAAAAATCTATATGTATTGTTTGAAAAACGTTTGCAAAAATGATTTTCAAATGTGTGTACATGTTTGTAAAATTATTTGTAAAAAATAATTTGGACTATAGTTTGTCAAAATTGTTTGTAAAAACCTTTTCGAATAAGTTTGAGGAATACATACATCACACCAAAATCAACTATATATATACTTATAAAATCGATCACTTACCCTTGTAAATTCTTAAAATCCACTTCTTGTAGATATAAGAAGCATTTCCGTGTAAATATTTGTACCTAGTTTTTAGCCAAAACTTTTTGTTTTCAAAAATCCCAAAAACATTTGCAAAAATTAAAATCCAAAAACATCTGAAAAAATCTTTTTGAAAAATACAAAAAATGCATATGCATCATCTTTTCAGAAATCCATAAAAAGTTCAAAATTCTTGAAAATTGCATCACAAAAATATTTTCTGCATTCCGCATAGCATTTAGATAGCATTCTCATTTTTTCGGATTGAGTTTAATGGTTGAACAAGTCTAAGTAAAATCCGGAAATTGGAGCTTGATTGGACCTTAAAATCTACCTAATAACAGGAACCTTATAGGATCTGGGTTTGCGATACTTCAGGTCTAGTTGACTTAATTCTTTGAGGATCATGAGACTTGGTTCAATGAATTCTTGACTGCCTAAGTAGAGTATTTTGAAGCACATGCACGACTCTTGTTGATAATGACCTAACTTGGACACCTGCACCTTTCCCATGGCTCAACTCAGTTGGAGTGGTGAGGGGATTGGATTTGCCGGTATGAGACGCGCACAAGTAGAAACACTTGTCCTCCTCTAGGGAGGGAAGTGCACCCCAACCCGTCCATTGATGAGGAATTCTAAAGATAGGAGAGTGTGGGTTGCGATAAAGCTTCAAAAGAGGTACAGTCTACTGGCTCAAGAGGAAAAATTCCCTATGTAAACGCTGTTGTGAATAGTATTTCAAAAAAAAAAGAGACAGGCTTGTACAAAAATAAAATGCCTGCAGAAGTGTGTACATATGTTGTAAAGTCAATAAGCAAGCTTGAGTTCCAAAGTCAAATGTGTGAGCCTGCAGCCGGATGACTTGACTACATTGGTCTTGCATCCTAGGATAGGTAGCTACACTGGCTACCGTCCATTCTTCTCTTCACCCCCTCCTCTTGAGCTGGTTGTCACTTAAACTTAGAAGGGAATACCCCGCTCCTCGAGGAAGGAGTTATTGGATTGGGGAATCATTGGGTTGTCATACTGGAGAAGTCAGTCTCTTTGTCATTCTAGTTGGGGAGAGCCACAATCACTTACACTGTACGAGTCAGATTCATAGTCGTAAGGGTTTGTGTATGAGTAGAGATATTTCTGACCTGGCTATTGAGGAAACTTGAACAGAGTTTTGGGATTCTCAGAGACTGTTGGATTTCAAATATGGTTCTCATTAAGGTTCCGCCCGTACTAAAATTCCAAAGGTCTGACTTAAGCTCCAAACTTTGATTTTTTGAAAGACAAGTTTGATAATTAAATTTAATCCACATTTTTTTTCTTTTTCTTTTCTTTATTTTTCTTTTTCAGCACTTATTGCATAAGTGTTTGCTAGGGACTAGCAAAGGAAAGTATATGGGGATGATGAATCTACGTTTCATCATCTTTATTCTATAAATTTGACCTTAAAAATCCTACTAAATGCGTGTAAATAAGCTTAGTTTAGGCATTTTAGCATTCATGCATTATTGTGTAAATAGTGTATAAAATACTGTTTTTAATGCCAAAATTATAGAATAAAGAAAAGAAAAGAATAAATATTGTAAATATTTTATGAACCAAAACCCCGAGACCTAGGCATCTCGATGAATAGGTCGACAAGGAATAAAGTAGGGGGAGATAAGGGCCAAAATACCAATAAAACACCTTTGTTTTTATTCATTCTTTATACATTTTGGGACCTATTTTTGGTTCTACTTTTTATACCTCAAATAAAGAAGCTTTGAACATGAAAGTTGTAGATAATTTAATAAAGAAAAATACAAAATTAATTTCATTCAAAAATAATATACAGATAAAAAGTTATGGTCTGAATAAAATTCCAAAATCCCAACTTCCCAGACTTGTATCTCTCAAATAAAAACTCCAAATGCATCAAACTCACCTTTAATTGTATATAATTTAAAATAAGCTATTTAATGGCGGTGGTTTCGCATTTGGCAAAGCTACGGTTTGAAAGTTGAGTTTTGGACCCCTATTGTATACTTGTACAGATAAAATATTCATTTTATTATTTATTAATTATTTTTACAATTTTATATTTTTATAATTTTGTAAATAATACTTGTAATATATTTGTACATTAAAATCAGAATAAAAACTCAAAGAAAACTAAAAATAAAAATACTTGTAAATAATATACATAGGTATAATACCTGTATCTATACCTATAGAATTCATACTTTTATTTCATTAAATATCCAAAACACTTCAGAAAAATAAAATAAAAATATTTTTAAGTGTATAAAAATACTTTATAATTTTATAAAATAATAAACAAAAATAAGTAAAAAAATATACAAAATAAAAATAAAATAATAAAATATATAGATAAATATACCTATATAGGCTTAAAATAGTAACTTCTATTTTTATATCTCATAAAAATAAATAAAAATCACCATAAAATACTTCATAAAATAATAAACATTTTTTATTTTATAATCTAAAATTAATAAAATCATTTTTTATTTTTAATCGATTTTTTAATCATTTTTGCCAACGATTTTTCTGATTGGTCCACGTGGACCAACCACATGCATCCGTTGGTTGACCTCGGTCAACTCTCTGACCGAGGTCTGCCAGGGCGTCAGAACTGGTTTTTGTCCTCTTTTGCGGATTTTTTAGGACGCCTCGTATCTCCTTTCACGATTCTTTCTTCACGACTTTTGTAGCCCAGTTATCCATGATACACGCCCAAGGGTCATCTTGGGGCGTGGATCATTGATGCCATCGCTACACCTTGTTCTTTACGCCCTATTCGCCAACCTTTCAAAAAGCCCCCGTCACCTTCTTGACCTCTTTGAACCCCATTTTGACTCATTTTAACCCCTCTTGTTTGTGCTCCGGACTGGTCTCGGTGACAGGGAGACCTCCAGCCATCCTGGGCGGTGATTTATGTGTTGATTGGGCGTCTCCACCATCCACCTCCGGTCGCCGTCGTCGAGGTCCTATCTTGGGTTTTCAACCCTTGAGGTCTGTGTTTTCACTTTATTTTCTCGCACTTTTAGCTTCCTGGTAGAAGTAGGAATCAGTCGCCCCTTTTCATTTTGCTTCACCCCCATTTATTCACTCTCATGACCACCTCGCCAGAGCAAGCTCCGGCGAGCATCCATTCCACGTTGTACACCTCCCAACACACCTGAGCTCGCCCTGGGACCACCTTCTACTGTTGTGCTCTTTGCTTACAGGTGCCAGGTGTGTGAGGACCCTCCTGGGGGGGTCGTTTTTGTTGAGATCCGAGCAGCCTGGAGCCTTCTTCCATCTCCGACTGTCGCAGTGGTGCTCCGGTGATCTACCACCATTTTGAAGCCGCTGCCCGTTAGAAGAAGCTCCCAGGATGCTCTCGGTCTCATCGGAGGGGAGAGGGACACACCGTGAATGAAGATTTTGGAACCCCATTTGACCCTTGTTTGGCTCTAGTAGGCAAGCTCCCGATCGATCCCTGTGACAGGGGGATCTCTAGCTCCGCCGCGTGTGTCCAAGCAAGGCGTCGGAGGGCCATTCCACCCATCTCCGGCCAAACGGCCGTCGAGGTACCCACCTTGGTTTTCAACCCTTGAGGTGTTGTTTTATTCTATTTTTCTTGCATGTTTTTATTCTCCATAGCATTAGCACCCACTTCCTTCTTTCCATCTCGATCATCAATCGTTTTCTCGCCTTTGGCATCCTCGCCGGAGCTCCGCTCCGGCCTCCCTTTTTGTTACCAAAACCGCTACCATCTCCCGCACCAACTCGCCAATAAAAGCTAGGTCTTCTACCCATTTGTGTTGTCGTTTCTTTCATCTGCTTTGCAAGACCTATGGGAGGGATCTGGGCCTCGATACGTCGTCGTCGCGCCCCCGGAACGCCGTCCAGGTTCACTTTCACCGCCAGCCGCCACAGGGACCATCTAGGCATTTTGGGACTTCCATTCGTCTGGGAGACCTCCAGGGAAGCTTTTGGAGACATCGGAGGGGTGTTGGGAGCGTTGTGCCTGAAGATTTTGGAGATTTAAATTCAACCTGGCAGAGTTCCTCGACGGTTCTTCCTTCACGCCGGCGCGCCATCCGATTCCGCCATGTTCTTCCAGCCCTCCAGCATCCGTCCGATGAAGTGCACCAGCGCCGTCAGATCGTCATAGGGGTCTTAAGCTGGGCCGCACGCATCGAAGGGGCATCAGGCCCTGTAGGCGTGATACGTGTCTAAATGAGCCTCCATCCGCCGTCTGTGCCCGCCTATTGCCTGGGTATTTTGCATAATCACCCCGGCCCTTTTTTGTATTTTAATATTAGACGTTAAAACTTTCATTTGCCTTTTAAAACTTTTATAACATTTGCGTATAGCCTCCTGGTGTTTGTAATATTGTTTTTAGGTCCCTGTTATGTCACGTGCGTTGCGCACGTGACGTGGTAATTTTGCAGGTGACCCCAGGAATCTTTACATATTTGCCTTTAGTTTATAAACTTTTATTAGTAGTTATTATTTTCTGGAATTTTTGCTCGAAGGCCCAAATCTTTAGTCTATTTGCACACAGGTCCCCGCCAGGTGCGCGTGCAAGTCACGCGCACCTTGGTATTTTGCAGGCGACCCCCGGGGTTTTTGAATATTTGTTTTCAGTGCTAAAACATTCAATTGCACTTATAATACTTTGGGAAAATTGCGTTGAGACCACTGGATCTTTTGCTAATTACAATAATACCCCTGCCAGCATGATTTTTCTTTATGTTTCTTTTATTTATTGCATGCATCTCTAATGACCTAAAAAATCCAAAAAATCTGTTGCATTATATTTTCATGCCATATTTTTATTTTGCATATTTATTGCATTTTCCTATTTATAAAAATTTAAAAACAAGCAATTTTGCTATTGTTCGCATTATAAAATCCATAAAAATAATATAAACGCATCAGAAAATCCCCAAAAAATATATATTTTGCATATTTTAGTGTGTTTTAACTTCAGTCCAAAAATCATTAAAAAATATAAAAGAAAACTCCTAAAAATTATAAAACTCTAAAAACCTTTATAAAAATTTATAATATTCATAAAAAATTGAAAATTTGTGTTTTCAGTTTCTGATTTTCTTTATTTTATTATCTTTCATTTAAAATTAATTTGAGGAATTTTGGACTCTTATTTCTATTTTTCATCTTCATTTTAATTTCGGCCAGCAAGTTATTTCACTGTTTTATAGTATTTTTGACTTTAAAAATACCAAAAATTAGGAAAAATATAGAAAAATCACAAAAACATTAGAAAAAATATAAAAAACCAAAAAACATTTTATTTTCTGATTTTTCTTTATTTTTACAAATACTTTATTCCTCCTCTCTCTTATATTGTATATATTCTATTATTGAAAAAGAAAATATAAAAAAATATAAAATATAAAAAGAAAATATAAAATCAGAAAATTAAAAATCATAATACAAAATTATAAAATTAAAAATTAAATAAAAATATATAATTAAAAACCCACAAAAAATAGCTTAGATAGACAAATACATCACATTCACACACTTGTGCATTAGTGCCCCGTTCTACCTGTCTGCTCCATGTGTTTGACCTCTACACATACTTGCACCTATACACATCTTGTTGTAGAGTTATAATAAATTTTAACTCCGCACATTTACTTTCATTACTTGATTTATCTGTTGTGGGTTAATTGTTGTTTTAATCCGGATTTCACGTGGTCGATTCAACGACTGAGTTCCCGCCTTGTGTAGAACTTAAGATCACTGATTTTCGTGTTAAACAATGATGTAGAGAACGACGTCATTCATGATTAAATATCGATAGCACATATGTATGCTAGAACATCTTCTTAGAATTTTATAAGAATTATTTGATAATTACGATCATCATCGACATGTCACTTCCAAAGTACATTCGATGAGAGATCAGGACTATAGAGACATACAAACCCTAGGGTTGTAGTCATATTGTTTATTTAATTGTCACTTCTCATTATTATGAGAAAACTTGCACATTGCAACCACATACAATATGTGTCCAACTGCAAGTACAATATCTTAATCATGGATCCAATCCTTGATATTTTATTGGTTATTATTGAGTATAAAATTGAGTGGGTTTAATGAAGAATTATCCGAAATAAGAAATTTGCATAAGTGTATATATTTATATATATATATACATATTTTACTTTGATATAGGAATTTTTATATCAAAGTTGTATTGCCTTGTCAACAATGAAAGTTCATTCCCTTAATCACTTTCAATGTAAGAGATATACTTACCAATATATCTCAAGCAAGATCTGGGATCTCCTTCCTTATCTTTGTTACATCCCAATAATATGAGAACCTGTAACTCAGATAAAAAGAAGCAGGAACACATTCTGCCTTGCAAGTCCAACTTGCATCTTCTAATTCGGTCTTTAACACCCAGGCCCACCACCTCTAAGGTGATGTTGACCCGTCATTAATTGAACCAACCGTCAACAGGAATACAACTCACTATGCACAATCCAATATCGCCCCAATAATATGAGGACCCGATATTAGGGTCACTATGCATACGTCCTTACTCTTTCGAGAAGCGACGAGCCCGATCCAAATGGATCGTATGTAGGAGTTGTCACTTCGGACAGGCGTCTCCTATATACAATATTTGGTGACGGAACCCTTCGCCTTGACGGGAGACCATGGATGTCACTTATGTGATCCTCCACCTCATACTCAAATTTTAATTAATTATTATGAATCATATTCATATAATTAATTCTTCCAAGGAAAATACGCATCTATTCATAGTAGAGTGTTTATAATTGGATGTAATTAACTTAATCACATTAAATTAATTATCAATCCAATTTAATCAACAAACTTAATTTTACTTGAATATATGGTATTATCTCAAAGTACGTATTCATTCGAATTTTAATAATTAAAAAAATACATCATGATCTCTCAGGCATCATTCGTTCCCTACCTGTTGTCATGTCCAATACCGGCGGAAGTGGGACGGACCGCAATCGGTGCGACCCGTTACCCCAGCGATCCCTGACTAGACACCATATCCGCCTCAGAAAAAAATAATGCTGAGTCAATCACTTTGTACTTGAGATGATCATCCGTTCTTCAACCGAAATTATACCATATAGTAACAATCAAAATATTTTTGATTATAAGGAAGTTTGCTAGACAAATTCCCAATCCTATTCAAGCAAGGAGTTTGATGATTGTGTTTCCAATTATGATCTAGATCAAATCTAATCAATTTATTGGTTGAGGTCAAGTCAATTAAGGAAATAATCATCATTCAATATTTCTCAAATATTTTTCATAATTATCTCATGAAATTAACAATTAATTTAACTAATTGAAAATCACATGGTTCTTGATTAGGACTGTAATTTCAGCAGTGGCCCCTACTTACTAAAATTAACATATCTCAATCAATTTAAATCCAAATTAGACAAAATAAATTTTCAAAGATAGCTAATTTGATTTAGGACAGAAGCTAATGGATGTTTCACGTATTTTGAGGCGGATCAAAACAGTAATTAACTCATAAATCATGTTAAGATTCGCAGTTCTTGCAACAGTGAATACAGGTTCATTAAAACAACCATATCACGAGCAAACGGAATCCAAATTACGTAAACCCAGATCCTATGGTTTCCTTATTTAATGGGGGAACAAAATCTAAGTAATTAATTCGTGTTTAAACATTTTAAACAGGATCGAATTTATTCACTAAATAGATGTGCGAAAATCAAATGCGACAAAAACTTTCGCAACCTTAACAAACCCAAGTCGTCCTAGGTTTATGGATCGTATCCAAAACCTTCAACCTAAGGATCTAATACCACTTGAAGGATATGGGATAATCATCAAGCGCATCACGGAAGCATGAGCATCGTATAGAATACGACGAAGAACGACTAGTCGTACTAGTTGTTCTATGCAGCGGAATTTTAAAAAAAAATCATGCGATGAAGCCACATGATCCAAGAACGATTCTCGGATCGTTTCATCTAGAACCACAACAAGTACAAAGGAATATCTCTTAAGCGTGGTTGATCTAGTCTCTACAAAAAGAGACCTCCTGTCTCAAGTCCAATCGTTGGAGAAGATGCTTGCGAGCGCGGGGATGAGTCGCGTGATCCTCGCAATCCAACAAGTTGATCCAAGCATGGTGAACTCCTGATCTCGTCGTACGAGATCGAACGCCTTCTTCACGAGCGTAGCACTCTAAAGAAGATGGAGAACCGAAGAACGTCAAAGCGACAGCGCGATGGCGATGGCGACGATGAAGCTTTCCTCTAGGGTTTTGGTGGTCGGCCACCAAGGAGTGGGGAGAGAGGTTGACATGTAGAATAAGAGAGAGAGAGAGAGATGTGCTTCAAAAGCATAACCCTAGAGAGCATGGTATGCCTCTCTATTTATAGGATTTTGGGATCCATGGATCTCAATCCATGGGACACATAAAATCAATGGATGAGATTGATTTATGTTTAATCCAATGGTCAAGATTGTTGTTGGTAAAAGCCAACAACTAATAATCTAATTTAGATCAAATATATTTGATAAATCAAATACAATTCAATCCTAAATTAAATCAAATAATGAAGGAGATAATCATCTCCCATGAAACATGGTGGACGGCCACCAATTCCATATAGGACTTGGTAGCCGACCACATGTTTCCATGTGGAGGCAATCTCATGAAATCTCATGAGATTGCATATCTCCATGAAAATCTCCATTAATTTTCCAACAACTTTTGTTGGGATTTATTCTTCAAAAATAATTCATAAATAATTTTCAGAATATTGCAATCTTACCATTGGAATTTTATGAATCACATTCACAACCCAAAATAAAATATAATTTACATTTTCAATTAATTACACAATGTGTATCCAATACACAACAATAATTAATTAACAAATATAAATTATAATTAGCTCTCTCTAATACATTATAAATCACATTTATAATATATTATGAATAATTGGATATTGCTATCCACATTATTCTTATCCACAATAATTAAATCACATTTAATTATATTAGATAATTTCCACATGCATCAAGATAATTAAATCACATTTAATTATTAATTTCTCAATGCTTAGATATAATTCAACTATGGAATTATTCTTGAACACTTTCAAGAATAATGCGATTTCTCCGCAGATACTTGGAGATAAGGACATAGCGATTGTATTGTTCTACGTATAGTGACTTGGATATTGAGATCATATCTCAAATCCAGATCTCACAGACCTCTCATAGATGCTTGATTAAATCAAGACCGCAAATCTAATCTTCTCATTGAATATGAATCTCATTCAGATCAATGTCCGACACTTGGACAAAGATTAGGTTACTTCTATACTGAGAGGAGTTACTACAATCCAAACATGTTTCATCACTCCCTCGGAATGGAAGCGTCATGGTTATACAATTGTTTATGATCAAATCACCCTCAGGTATTCCTAACACATGTTCATCCTGCATACTAGAAGACCTATGATCATCCTGAAGATATAGATCAATTTTACACTGTCATCTTTAGGGTTTGATCACCAAGTTTCTCAATCTTGGTCATTGAAAATTGGTATCGATCATATGCTTTCTCAAAGCATATATCATACCTTCAAATTCTTATCATGCTTCCAAAGCACGATGACCATGCATGGAATTTGATCGGTCCCAATACCTCATGAGTGAGCTCATGTCTCCCGGTTCACATGTGAACCTGTATGATCCCTTTGAGAGATCGTATTACTCATATGCTCTTACATGCACACCAGCTCACCAGTGTATAGACCTTGGTTAGGTCATCAACCTATTGGTCTGCCAAATGTACTCACTCAGACATATAGTAACACATCGGTCTCTGGTCAGAGGATGTGTGCCTATGTTGTGACAGTATTCAACATAGATCTTAGGTTATCTCGATCTCGTTAAGTCAACCCATTGACTCAACTAATCTGACACCTCTGAATCACTATTCCCATGCAGAGGACTTGCATCAAGTGGTCGATCAGATATCAACCAAATGAGAAAGGATTGCCATCTCCTACTCAGGCTGGAGATCATCACTTAACAATCATTTGATGGTGCTTGGTTTGTCCTCTATCTAACTCTTTAGATATGCATCCAAGCACCGGCCTCTATGATTCAACTATTGAATCAACAGTTGTATGATTATTAAGATGGTCATGGTACATAACCCTAATTGTACAGAGGTACCTATTATGCAAATTATTTATTCTTCATTTCAGATCAGGTAATGATATTTGCAATAACATTTATTGCATAATGGCTCGTCGTGGGCTCGCATGTCCAACAGATGCACCCTTGTATGTATGTGTGTGTCTGTGTGTGTATAATTGCATAATCTCCAAAAGTGGACATGCCTGATTGAAAAGTAAAATGCATGTCGGAGTGTATAAACAAGGATGGGCTTCAAAGTCAAATTATTGTGAGCTTGTCGCTGGATGACTTGGCTACACTGGTCATGCATCCAAGGATAGGTAGCTACACTGGCTACCGTCCATTCTTTTCCCCATCTCCTCTTCTTGAGCTAGTTGCACTTGAACTTAGAAGGGAATATCATCGCTCTTCGAGGAAAGAGTTTCTAGACCGGGGGACTAGAGTTACCTTGTTGAGGGAGGTTGTTTCTTTGCTACTTTTGATATGGAGAGCTATATTTAACTTACACCGTACAAGAAAAGATTCATAATCGTAAGAATTTGTGTATGTAGACTTGTTCTGACCTATCTGTTGAGGCAACTTAAATAGGAGTCTTGTGGAACTTGAAGGTTGTTAGGTTTTAAATCCATTTTCCTTTAAGGTTCCGCCACATTAATAATCCAAAGGTCTGCCAAAGCTCCATACTACAATTTTATGAAGATAAGTTTAATACTCAATATTGTTCTAAGTTCTTTATTTTTCCTTTATTCTTTTCTTTTTTTTTTACGCACTTATTCTTTCAAATAAGTGTTTGCTAAGGGACTAGCAAAGGTAAAGCATAGGGGGTGATGAATATCTATTTCATCATCTTTATTCATTTATTTTAGCTTAAAATCTCTTATAAAACACATGTATATATCAATAAATCTATTTTCTTACTAACCAGCATCTTTGTGTAAATATTGTATATTTTAACTTAAAATAAATAAATAAATAAATAAATAAAGGGAAAATAAAGAAAATACAAGACTATATACATGTAAGAGATACATGCTTAATCATACCCCAGGAGAAGGTCAAGTCTTGACATGATCGATAAGTAATAAAGTAGGGGAGATAAGGCCAAAAATCCAGAAAATACTTGACACCCGTGTATATTCCTCGCTTGTATAATATTGTCTATATTACACATTATTATGTTGAGTTATTCATAGCTAAATTCCTTGTAAATAAAGATAATTCTTTCTTAAAACTGTGCATAAAACCCTCTTGTAAATAATAAAAATAATGTTAGCAAAAGCCTGTATATATTATATACATAACATCACTCTCCAAAAGCCACAAAAATACAAACTTCCAAGATCAATATCTTCTTCACCTGAACTCCAAATTCATTAAACTCACTTTCATTGTACTTCAAATTAAATATTCTTTAAAATGAAAATGTTTTTATAAATTTTTGAGTTAAGGTGTGAAATGTGGGAAATTGGGGTATTATTATATATTGAACCTATGTGTATTATTTAATTAATTGTTTCCATGTGCATATTTGTAAATAATGTATTTTCAATTACTAGTAAATATTGTATTTAACTCATATAAATCACAAATAAAAATTATAAAATCAAAAATCAACAAAAAAATTAAAATCATGTATTTATTGTATACGTATCACCATGTATATATTATGCATATACATGTTTATTTAACCTAATGAATTAACTCTTAAAAATCAAAAAAATATCAATAAAATCCTTGTAAAATGTTTTAAATAATAAAATATTAAATTAGGTTTATATGCATAAAAATAATTAATTAAGAATCAAAATATTGTGTATATAGGTATACATACCTGTAAATAACAACTTATATTTAGTTTAACCCTTGTAAAAACCTCATTTAATTAAATAAAAATCACCAAAATTAACTTTAATTTATTCTTAACTTTTTTATTTATATTATGTAATTAAATAAAATCATTTTCTATTTTTAGTTGATTTATTTTACAAATTATTGATTTTTTGTCATCTAGTGTATATTGTCCTAATCCTAGGTGCCTTTTGATTGACCAAACCCGGATGTGTTGACCCAGGTCAACTCCTCATCTGTGCCTCTTCCCCACTAATCTCGTCTCCTCCGTTTCTTCTCGAATTTTTCCCACATGCACCAATCCATAACGCCTCTCACTCCCTTCTCTGATTCTTTTACCTATTCAACTCTTCTCCATGCCACCACCTCTGATCCACCCATTGCTCCCCGGGTCGCTCCCATTTTGAATTTCAAAACCCGTCGGAGCCACTCCTATAAATAGAAGCCCTTAACCTCTGGTGAGTCTTTAATCTATCTTCAGCCCCATTTCACCCGAGATTGAGTGATAGGGGAGAGTCTCGGTGTCAGAGAAGCGATCCTCCAATCAGGAGCATGAGAAGGAGTGTCAAAAGTCGTGATTCAATCACTCGTTAGAGTCCTCCGTCGCGAGTTTCCGCCTCTCAACCTTCAGCCACGGATCGAGGCATCTTCTCTTTTTCTTTCATTCCATAGGTAAAGTAGATGCTCAATCTTCATTTCAGCTTTGACTTTTGCTTAGAATCAATATTATTCCCCTAGACTAGTAAATCATCGCCCACCTCCGATCTGCACGATTGGAGGTCCTTCGATCTCTACTGATCTCCCCGACTACACCTACACCTCCACACAACCTTTCTCCATCCCGTCCGCCCTCTGCCCATCTCCAGATCGCTCTAGATCGGGAGCCTGATCTCCATTCCGACCACCTACACCGAAGACCTTCATCCATCCACTATTTCCTACACCCTTGACCTAATTTCTTGGCCGGAAGAACCCTTCAAGCATAAGCTTCCTATTGCAGGTCTATGGAGCTCCAGAAATAGAGGAAAGAACGAAGATCAAGAGTTGAAGCTAGTTTCTGGAGAATCATACTTCATAACTTCCCAGGCCCTCGATCTAGTGACTTCATGCAGATTTAAGGTGATCATCTGAAGCAGAACACTCATAGCCTTCATCTGAACGTGAATGAACGAGAAATAGACTCGAATCGAGGGAGATCTACGTGATTCAAGTTCGAAGAAGAGATGTTGCTTCCATTTCATCCAGATCCTTTCAACACCCTTTGATCAAGTATGTCTCCCCTAGTTTCCATCTTGGTTGTTTGTTCAGCCCCCAATATCTGCCATTTATTGAAGATCCAGATCTGATCGTGGGCCTTCACACCAGATCTATCACCAACCGTCCGATCAAAGCCGCATCGCCATCCAGCCGTCCTTTCAACCAGGTCAATAAAGGCTAAAATTGCACCCCCTACCCTCGTTGTTTATTTTATTTGCAAACAAGCCCCATAGGGATACGTATTTGTATTTCCTTTATTTGAATAGTTACACTTTTATTCCTTGTATTTATTTTATTTTCAATTAAGTCCTATTTGAATTGCACGTGTGTATAACATGTGCTTTGTTGGGTATTTTGCAATAAAATTTCTGATGTTTTGAGTTATTGATTGGCCCCTGAATTTATTTTGTTGACAATTTTGTCTAATCTAGTGGGGAACATGTGCCTGAGCGCGTGATATTTTTGAAAAATTGCATACTAAGCCATGTATTTCTTCTATTTGTTATTATTTAGTCTGCATAATTAAAATAATTGCATAATAGTCCATGTGAGTCTGTATTAAATTGTTCTTTAAAAATAAAAAATATCAATATGTGTCTAAAATTCCATAAAAATTCACATAGCTTCCTCGAGCATTCATCTTACATACATAAATTATAAATTGCATTTTCATTTTTTCTTATTTTTAAAATTCAAAATACATAAAAGACCCTGTTTATATTTATAAATCATTACAAATATAAAAACTCTTCCAAAAATTCTAAAAAATCGTACTCGCTTGTTTTGATTTATTTTAATTACAATATCAATTTTGTGTATTATCATCAATAAAAATCATATAAACTGTAAAATAATCAAAAACATTAAAACATCATATAAAATCAATTAAAAATCTAAAAAATCATAAAATTGCTTTCAGAAAAAAATATAAAAATTCATCTTTCATTCTGTATATTTTCATCATTATTTGATATTTTAAAAATCCAAAAATATTCGCATTATTTTATGTTTACTTTATATATTTTTTGATTTATTTAAAGGCCTTAGAAATTACTAAAAATTCTAAAAAATTCATAACAATGTAAGAAAAAGTGAAAAAAACCAAAAAAATGCCTCATTTTCTATATATATTTACTATAATTGAATCTTTAAAGAAAGTTCATTGTTTAAATTGTTCATTTCTTTCTCTTTAATCATTCTATTATTTCTAAAATAATAAAAAATTTATAATATATTTGCATAATTAAAATTTAAAATTCAAAAAATAGAAAACTAGAAAAACATATAAAATAAAATTTCGAAAAGATTGCAAAATTTTAGAACACAAAAACCAAGCATAGTTTGACTTAGGATTGATATTTTTCTATTGATAATTTTTTCCAATTATTACACTAACCTTCGAGATTTTGTAACCTCCCTGAGTTTGATCCTGTTAGCTATACAGGTAAATTAAATAGCAAAAAATCTCTTGCTACATTTTTGTATTTAATTTTTGCTTGAGAATAATTTATTTTTGTTTGATGCTTCTTTAGGCTGCGACTACACTTGTGAATAATTCATCCAAATAAAAACCTTGAAGAAGCGAGTCAATAGGCAATGCAGTGAAGTGTGCAGAAGAAGAAAACTGGGCAACCTGCCCACACTATGCTCACTCTCTGATTTTTTTTACTAATTATTATTTTTCAAGCATATTCAATAGTCTGTGGTACGTCTTGATTCACGTGGAACCTCATGCTATGACATTAAGGTAATTAGTATCCTGGGGTTGGGGTGCCTCCATAGGCATGTAATGGGGTACAATCATCCTAACTAAGTTCCCAACATATCCATTGGTCATGTGTATATTTTCCATTGTATCAAATTGTTAAACTCAACTCACCATTATGTTTTGTATATCTACTTCCGTGGATATCTATTTCTGTATTCACATCCATTTTTTAAAAGGATAGGAATATAGTAACACATATCTGTATCCGTATTTTTACATCCTTATTTGTCCATCTTCCAATAGATGAAAGATTTAAATTAGAATCAAAGGGAAAATAATGTGTAATTGTGATATATGAACATGATAAGTTTGGTTATAAACAATATGCTACTGTAGAGAAGAAGCTCGTGAAAAATCAAGATCTAGAATTTATTAAACATCATAGTATCAAATATATCCATAAGGGATCCAAGGATATTGCTAAGAATAGTTAGAAGACAATCGATATAGAGCCTTTTCCTTTACATCATCCATCAAATGCATTTTTATATGAAGTTCATGAGCAGGATCATGATCTTGGGGAAGAAGAAGTTGACATGATGGATGCTCCTAATGGTAATCAAAAGGAATGCTCTTTCTGTAATGCAAATCCCCCCAAATCTATGAAGGATAGGAACATGTGTTCCTCTACAAGATATCATGCGCAAGTTATACTCTTTTGACGGACCACGATGAGCAAGAATGCGATGAAGTGGATATGCAAAATAGCCATGAAGAAAAGTGGATTGATGTTATGCAAGATGAAATGTAGTTTTTTTTGTATAATTGCCTTACCATTGAGGTTGCGATGTTTCCCAAAGGAAAAGGAGCTTTAAAAAAGCAATGAATTTTTATTATAAATCGTTAGGAAACTCTTTAAATGCAAGATACAAACTAGGTTGGTTGTGAACTACTTCAACTAAAATAAGGGTGTAGAATTTGATAACATGTTCTCTCCTGCAATGAAAATCTAATCCATTAGAATTATTCTCAATTTGGCAGGCAGTCAAGGCTTATAGATTGAGCAAATACGCGAAAATTTCCACCTATGGTGATCTAGATGAGGAAATATGCATGGCATAACCAAAGAGATCTATGGTCAAAGGAAAAGAATACTATATTTGCATATTAAGAAAAATGACGTATGAATTAAAGTAAGCTCATAGACAATATTATAAGAAATTTTGAGTTTTTCATGAGGGAGCATGACTATATAAATATTACTTCATATCATGGTGTCGTCATCAAGAATTTATCAAGTGATAATTTCATCACTGTTGTCCCTCACAGAAGTCTTATGTGCACTATGGTGATGTTGAAGGAGATGATCTATATATGTCTACTTAATGGCATATGCAGGTGTTGTTTTTTCATGGCTACTAAGGTTGAAAGTTTGTAACATTTTCGTTGATGCGACTAAAACAATTAAAGAATTATTGTGTATGAAGAAACTCATACAGGAACTTTATTTTGTCTAAGATAAGTACATCCTCTATTGTGATAGTCAAAACGTAATTTTCCATGGCAAAAACTCTACCATCTTCTAAGGTCAAAATAAATTAATGCCATATATCATTGGATATGGAATGCGGTAGAATTAAAGTAGCTTGTACTTGATACTATCCACACATAAGATAATGATGATGATATTATGACAAAGACTTTACTGCTTCTGATGTTTGAGAGATGTTCCATCATAGGTTTGGAGTAGTTTCCACATTTGATGTGGTAAGATATGTTGCGTGGGTTTCCCTCCATATGAAAACCCAATGGACAAATAAGGATGTAAAACTAATCTATATCATTATTTGCTTATTTGAGATTTCGAACACACTACAATGGACAAATCCTTATCTCAATGGACAAATGGACAAATAAGATTTCGAACACACTACAATGGACAAATATCTACTTCATATGTTGCTATATCATTAGTGATAATCCATATCGTAATTATTCATTGTTATTTTTCAATATTTTAAGTAATTATCACTTAGTTTCGATCTAATAGTGATGCTAGCTAAAATTTCGAAAATAGCAAAGGATAAGCATTGTTTTATACATTATCGCTAATGATATAATAACAGATATGTCATCGCTTATTTCAAGTCTAAATAATAATTCACAATTAATAATATCATCATTATTTATCTAAAACGGATGATATAGTGATAGATTTTAAAAAACGTGACTATAGACCCATTTGATTGCAATGATAGTACCTAGTTTGACAAGTAGAGTTAGTACCTTGTTACGCATAGGAGTGCAGTAATCCTGGTCTTTTGATATCTAGGACTTTGTCGCTCATGTTTATGCATATGTAAAGATACTGTCAATCCCCCGTCTTAGGTATCGAACTCGAGAATTCAAAGAGAGAAAGAGAGCAAGAAGAGAAGAGGTTATTCATTGCCCATCTTGGCACGTGATTTACATCCATATTTTCAGTTTTTTGGACTTCTATAGTTTCAAGACATCAACCGTTGCCATAAATTATCTTTTTTTTGGTTAATTTAAGCCAGTGTAGAGATGGTTAGATTTGTGTAAGCCCCTTACTGACTACAACATTTGATTATAATTTGTGGCTTTGGGTTGCAATCATGCCTATGGTTTTTAACAACAAATCGATTCCATGTTAAAAAATATCTCGTTCATTTATGGTTAATTATTTTAATATCTCGTTCATTTATGGTTAATTATTTTTTAGTTAAATATTATTCGTACTTCCAATAATTTTGGATTTGACATATTCTACATGATCTGCTTATTAATTGTATTTTCCACAATTCTATTTTTGTAATCTAATGTATTACATTGGGTTAACGAATTGGTTTCAAGTAGGAAGCCAAAATTGTGTTGGAAGGAAAGTTGAGAATTTTCAAATTTGAAATAAGGTGCTTTTGGGTGGAGTATTAATACTACATATAGTAGTTTTAAAATTTTGGTGGACTTATATATGAACTCACACCCCCAAACATTTGTAGCAAGAGTAGAGGGGAGGAATGGAGGACCACATGCTCTTGCGCCTCACTCTGTCTTGGGCTCGGAAGAGTCAATCAAAATCTCAATAATTTTGCTATGGGTTTCATCCCCAGATGTTCTTTTCTTCACATGCAAGAAAAGTCTCTCTCTCTCTCTCTCTCTCTCTCTGATCTTCCACCATAACTGTGATATTTCTTATTCTCTAGGTTGCAGTTCTCTGAAGTACTTTTAAGAACGATCTCATCGGTGTGGACGACGATTGTGTGTCATCGTATCCTAGGAGCAGATCACCAGTACCCATACGTATCGGTATTATGAGGGTGATATCTTCTCTAAGGGCAGTCCATTACATGGATAATTCGATGATCTATTTTCTAATCTATTTACTGTTTTGTTTTCCACAACTTGTTTATTGCTACACTTTTTCTGGATCTCGTCCTAGTATGTTGTATCAATGTTTTAATGCGTTCCTACTTGCATGTTGTAATGGGGATCTGAATCGGAAATGCATTATTATTTTTATCTTAATTTGTAATGCATTTATTTTCCTTCGTATGGATCTGGAAAATTAATGTCTCTTAGTTGAATCTGGTATCAACACTTACTATACGGGAAATCCATTACTAGCTCATGAAGGAGACAAGTAGTTAATAGAGCATCAAGTACATCAGTACATGCTGCTAAATATGAGAAAGGGTTTTTATCAGTTGTACCCTCCGAGATATTGCAATATCAATAATACCCCTCCTTTTTTAGGAATATCAGTTGTGCTCCCGACTTCTTGTCGTTCTATCACTTGTGCCCCTCGGTTAGTTGACGTCCATTCACAGTGCAAATGGACGTTAACTTTGAGGACATAAGCGGAATTAATTAAAAAAAGGAGGGGGGTTGAATGGTCTTTCCTCACCCTCTCCCTCCTCCTCCCCCGACATCTGCGCCCCCCTCCCTCCGCCGCCCTAAGCCTCCTCCCCCGACCTCCTCCTCCTCCACGCCTCTCCGTCCGTAGCCTCCTCCTCCGCCCATAGCCGATGTCCTTACTGTTAGCAATGTGAGCCCGAGGCGAACCATTCCTACAATAAATGTTATTGTAATAAATGATTTATCAATAATAGTTATTGGTTATGTTTGTTACACTCCCTTTCTGATATTGAATGAATGAATGCACTATGAGGTGCCTCTGTACAATAAGGGTTATATACCATGACCAACTTGATAATCATACAGATGTTGATTCATTGACTGAATCATAGAGGCTGATGCTTGGATGAATATCTAAGGAGTTAGATAGAGGACTCATCAAGCATCATCAATGATTGACAAGTAGTGATCTCCAGCCTGAGAAGAAGATGGCAATCCTTCCTCATTATGCTGATATCTGATTGACCTCTTGATGCAGGTCCTCTGCATGGGAATAGTGATTCGGAGGTATCAGATTAGTAAAATCAATGAGTTGACTTAACGAGATCAAGATAACCAAAGATCTATGTTGAATACTGTCACAACATAGGCACACATCCTCTGACCAAAGACAGATGTGTTGCTATATGTCTGAGTATGTACATTTGGCAGACCAATAGGTTGATGACCTAACCAAGGTCTATACACCGACGAGCTGGTGTGCATGTAAGGGCATATGAGTAATACGATCTCTCAAAGGGATCATACAGGTTCACTTATGAACCGGGAGACATGAGCTCACTCATGAGACATTTGGGACTGACCAAATTCCATGCATGGTCGTCATGCTTTAGAAGCATGACATGAATTTGAAGGTAAGATATATGCTTTGTGAAAGCATATGATGTGTACCATATCCCAAGGACCAAGATTGAGAAACTTAGTGATCAAACCATGAAGATGACAGTGTAAAAGTGATCTATATCTTCAGGATGATCATGAGTCTTCTAGTATGCAGGATGTACAGGTATTAGGAATACCTGAGGGTGATTTGATCATAAACGATTGTATAACCATGACGCTTCCATTTCGAGGGAGTGATGACACAGGTCTGGATTTTAGTGACTCCTCTCATTGGAGAAGTGACCTAATCTTAGTCCATGTACTGGACATTGATCTGAATGAGATTCAGATGCAATGAGAAGATTAGGTTTACGGTCTTGATTTAATCAAGCATCTATGAGAGGTCCATGGGATCTGGATTTGAGATGTGATCTCAATATCCAAGTCACTATATGTGGAACAATACAATCGCCATGTCCTTATCTCCAAGTATCTGAGGAGAAATAGCATTGTTCTTGAATGGTTCAAGAATAATTCCATAAGATCTAAGCAATGAGAAATTGATAATTAAATGTGATTTAATTATCATGATGTATGAGGAATTATCCAATATAATTAAATATGATTTGATTATTATGGATAAGAATAATGTGGATAGTAATATCAAATTATTCATAATATATTATAAATGTAATTTATAATGTATTAGAGAGAGATAATTATAATTTATATTTGTAGATTAATTAAACAATGTGTAGAGTAATGGATACACATTGTTTAATTAATTGAAAATGTAAATTATATTTTGTTTTAGGTTGTGAATGTGATTCACAATTTTCCAATGTCAAGATTGCAATATTCCCAAATTTAATTAAGAATTATTTTTGGTGAATAAAATCCCAACAAATAGTTGTTGGAAATAAATAAGAGAGAAAATCAAGGAGGCATGCAATCTCATGGAAATCCATGAGATTGCCTCCTTTAGGAAAGAGGTGGACGGCACCCAATTCCTATATAGAATGGGTGGTCGTCCCCCCTTAATGTACATGGAGATGTAATCTCCATGTATATTCTCTCCTTATTTATTTATGTATTTTTAGGATTGATTTATATTTGATTTTGTCAAATATATTTTAATCTAAAGTTGTTGACTTTTCCAACAACAATCTTAACCCTTGGATTGACATAAATCAATCTCAACCATTGATTTTATATGTCCCATGGATTGAGATCCATGGATCCCAAAACCCTATAAATAGAGAGGCATACCTTGCTCTCTTGTACATGCTATTGTAGCACACATCTCTCTCTCTCTTTCTCCCCACACGCCAACCCTCTCTCACCCTCTTCTTGGTGGTCGTCCACCATACCCTAGAGGAGAGACTCGTCGATGCCCACGCCACCGCGTTGTCGTTTCGACGCTCTGCGGTTCTCCGTCTACTTGGAGTGCTTCGTTCACGAAGGAGACGTTTGATCTCGTGCGACGAGATCAGGAGCAACCGTGCTTGGATCAACTTCTTGGATTGTGAGGACAACGCGACTCATCCCCGGGCTCGCAAGTCGTTACTCCGACGATCGGACTTGAGACAGGAGCTCTCTTTTCTTAGAGACTTGATCAACTACGCTTCAAGAGGTATTGCATTATACTTGTTGTGGTTATAGATGAAATGACCTGAGAATCGTTCTTGGATCATGTGGTTTCATCGCATGAAAATTTTTTAAATTCCGCTGCACCGAACAACTAGTACGACTAGTCGTTCTCCGTCGTATCCGATACGATGCTCACGCTTCCGTGATGCGCTTGAGGATTTTTTCCATATCCTTCAAGTGGTATCAAAGCCTTAGGTCGATGGTTTCGAATATGATTCGCAAACCTAGGATGACTTGGGTTCGTGGATGTTGCGAAAGTTTTTATCGCATTTGATTTTTGCACTTCTGTTTAGTGAATGCATTCGGCACTGTTTAAATTATTTAAACACGAATTTAACACTTGTATTTTGTTTCCCATTAAATAAGGAAACCATAGGATCTGAGTTTGCGTAAATCGGATTTCGTATGCTCGAGATATGGTTGTTTTAATGAACATGTGTGCACTGTTGCGGGAACTGTAGATCTGAACGTGATTAAAATGTTAATTACTGTTTAGACTTGCCTAGAAATGCATGAAACATCACTTTGATTCTGTCCTAAATCAAATTATCAATCTATAAAAATTGATTTTGTCTAATTTGGATTTAATATGATTGAGATATGCTAATTTTAGTAAGTAGGGGTCACTGCTGAAATTACAGTCCTAATCAAGAACCATGTGATTGTCAATTAATGAAATTAATTATTAATTTCGAGAAATAATTATGGAAAATATTTGAGAAATATTGGAAGATGATTATTTTCTTAATTGACTTGGCCTCAACCAATTAGTTTATTAGATTTGATCTAGATCATAATTGGAAACACAATCATCAAACTCCTTGCTTGAACAGGATTGGGAATTTGTCTAGCAAATTTCCTTATAATCAAAATTATTTTGATTACTATATGGTATAATTTCGGTTGAAGAACCGATGATCATCTCAAGTACAAATTGATCTATTTGGCATTATCTTTTCCCGAGGCGGATATGGTGTCTAGTCGGAGACGCTGGGATAGCGGGTTGCAATATATGTGGTCCGTCCCACTCTCGTCGGTACTGGCCATGACAGCGGGTAGGGATTGGATAATGCCGAAGAAATCAAGATGTATTTTCTAATTATTAAAATACGAATTAATACGTACTTTGAGAATAATACATATATATTCAAGTAAGACAATCAAGTTTGATTGATTGAATTTGATTGATAATTAATTTAATATGATTGCATTAATTATGTCTAATTAGAATACTCTAATATGATTAGAGTTAATAATTCCCTTGAAAGAATTAATTATATGAATATGATTCATGTTAATTAATTAGAATTTGAATATGCGATGGAGGATCACACAAGTGACATCCATGGTCTCCCGTCAAGGCGAAGAGTTTCGTCGCCAGATATTATATGTAGGAGACGACTGTCCGAAGTGACAGGTCCTGCATATGGTCCATTTGGATCGGGCTCGTCGCTTCTCGAAAGAGTAAGGACGTATGCGTAGTGACCCCAATATCGAGTCCTCATATTATTGGGGTGATATTGGATTGCGCATAGCGAGTTGTATTCCTGTTGACGGTTGGTTCAATTAATGATGGGTCAACATCACCTTAGGGGTACTGGGCCCGGGTATTAAAGACCGTATTGGGAAATGCGAGTTGGACTTGCAAGGCGGAATGTGTTCCCGCTTCTCTTTATTGGAGTCGAAAGTTCTCATATTATTGGGATATGACACAGATAAAGAGGAGATCTCAGTTCTTGCTTGAGATATAGCGGTAAGTATATCTCTTACTTTGAAAGTGATTAAGGGAATAATCTTTCATAGTTGACATAGCAAGACTAATTTGATTTAAAATGCCTTGATCAAATAAAATTGAATATATGATTAATATAGTGCATTCTTAATTTCAGAAAATGAAGTCCATGAACCCACTGAGCAGGCTTCTGGAGGTCAACCAATTGACCGGACCAAATTACTCGGATTGGATCCGTAATTTGGAGCTTGTACTCTCGGCGGAGCGCATCAGTTATGTGCTCTCAGAAGACAAGCATGAAAACCCTAAATCTAAGGAAGAAAAAGCATTCAATGACAAGTATGATGAAGATCATGTCTTGGCTAGATGCTACATCTTGGGTTCTCTCTCCAATGTTCTTCATAAACAACATGTGAACATGAGTACTTGCCACGAAATCATGCAGAACCTAAAAGATATGTTTGGTGACATTAACCGCACCCGACGGTACAATGTTATGAAAGAACTCGTTCGCTGCAAGTTTCAGGAAGGGACTTCGGTCCGTGAACATGTACTCAAAATGGTTGGGTACTTATCGGAGCTGGAGACTCTAGGGGCAACCATGGATGCAGACATGCAATCCGATTTCATTCTATTATCGTTGCCCAAGTCTTTCAATAACTTTGTGGTGTCATTCCACATGAATAAGCCGGAACTGACAAATGCTGGGCTTCTTGCTGCATTAAAGTATGCAGAAGACGTAATGAAGAAAGATGGTCCCGCTGGCAGTGCAATGGTTGCACAGGTCAGAGGGAAGTGCGGGCGGAAGCATGATTCTCGGAAGGGCCCGGCCCAGAAGAGAAAGAAGAAGGGACAAAGTGTTGGCTCGTCTTCCAATGCATCCACTCTAATGGAATCGAAGAAAACCGATGTCTGTCACCACTACAAAAATCTGGGGCACTGTAGGCGTAATTGTTCGCATTACCTGAAGTCGGTCGACAAAGGTAAAGCCCTAGCAAGTATGAAATCTACTTTTATCATTGAAACCAGTTTTCTCGTAGGACGAGAAGGAAGTTGGGTTGTTGATTCTGGTGCTTCTGTTCATGTATGCAATTTGTTGCATTTGTTTCAGGAAACTAGAAAACTTGAAGAAGGGGAGATAGTCATCCAGATGGGATCTGATGCAAGTGTTGCAGCAGTCACCGTCAGGACATGTCGGCTACCATTATCTAGTGGTAGAGTCCTAGTACTTAAAGAGTGTCTTTATGTACCTGAAGTAGGAGGAACTTAATATATGTATCTAAGCTAGTTAGAAGTGGATATTCATTCCTGTTCTGTAATAAATTAGTCATAAATCATTATGATAAATATATCGCAGATGGTATTTTGACTTCTGGAGGACTCTATGAACTGTGCATTAATGGGCATGTCATGAATGTTACAACCACTAATAAAAACCCTAAAAGATCCAGGAATAATGAAAATCATTCAAACATGATTTGGCATCAAAGGCTTGGTCATTTATCTGTTGATAGGATCAATAGATTGATAAAGGATAGACCTTTAGATTTTCTACAGGTTCAATCTTTACCTACCTGTGAACATTGTATTCGTGGTAAAATGACTAGGATGCCTTTCCGTAACAAGGTTACTAGATGCGAAGGTATTATTGACTTAATACATACCGATGTATGTGGTCCCTTCAGTACCGCGACTCGAAATGGATATCGATATTATTTGACATTTATTGATGACCATTTGTGATACGGATTTGTCTTCCTATTACGTCATAAATCTGAAACCTTTGAAAAGTTCAAAGAATTCAAGGCTTTGGTTGAGAACCAAACCGATAGGAAATTTAAACGAATTCGATCTGATCGAGGTGGTGAATACCTCTCTGATGAATTCAAGGAATACCTTAAAGAGAATGGAATTGTCTCCAATCTCACTACTCCTGGAACTCCCCAACTTAATGGTGTTGCTGAAAGACGCAACAGGACCATCATGGATATGGTCCGTTCAATGACGAGTAAAGCACATTTGCCACTTAGTTTCTGGGGATATGCAGTAGAGACTGCAATATATATCCTGAATAAGATTCCTAGCAAATCTGTACCTAAGACTCCTCATGAGCTCTGGTATGGAACCAAACCTAGTGTTAAGAACTTGAGGGTTTGGGGTTGCTTGGTCCATGCAAAGAACGTGGATGCAAGTAAGCTGGAATCTCGCACTCATGAGTGTTACTTCATTGGGTATGTTAGAGATGGTATTGGATACCAACTCTATGACCCTGAGACCCAAAAGGTTTTTGTCTCTAGAGATGTGAAATTTCTGGAGGATGATTTCCTTAAAGGTCAAGACAAAAATGAAGTAGAGGAACTCATAGAATCCCCTGAGGATTCTGAGCTTCCTAGACCAAAAACTGAAGAAGTAAATAAAGATGAAATAACCATACCTCTTCGAAGGAGTTCGAGGGTGGTCGCACCACCTGAAAGGTATGGATTCCATGTGTCAAGTGAGATTGACAATGATCCTACTTCATTTGATGAAGCACTCGCGGATCATTACATGGATAGATGGATGCTAGCAATGAAGTTAGAAATTGACTCCATGCACAAGAATGGTGTATGGACCCTAGATGATCCACCTAAAGGGGTAAAACCCATTGGATGCAAATGGATCTTCAAGAGAAAGAGGGGACCTGATGGGAAAGTAGAGACTTTCAAGGCACGGCTCTTAGCCAAGGGCTACACACAGAGAGAAGGCATCGACTACGATGAGACATTCTCTCATGTGGCTATGCTTAAATCCATCAGGACATTGTTAGCTATAGACGTATATCTTGACTACGACATCTGGCAGATGGACGTCAAGACGGCTTTCCTCAATGGATACCTCGAGGAGGATATCTACATGGAGAAACCCCAGGGCTTCATGACTGAGGATGGCAAAGTATGCAAGCTAAAGAAATCCATCTATGGGCTCAAGTAAGCTTCTCGTAGCTGGAACATCAGATTTGACGAAACCATAAAGAGTTATGATTTTGTGCAGAATCCTGATGAACCTTGTGTGTACAAGAAGCTTAGTGGGAGCGACATTGTGTTCATCGTGCTTTATGTAGATGACATCCTTATCATTGGGAATGATACAGGGATGATGACCAGTGTGAAGATTTGGTTGTCTGAAGAATCCACATTTCATCATCTTTATTCTATCATTTTGGCCTCAAAAATCTTAGCAAATGCCTGTAAATACCCTTAATTAGAGCATATTTGCATTCATGCATGTGCATCCAAATAGTGTATAAAATACTGTAATTAAAGCCAAAATTATAGAATAAATAAAAGAAAAGAAAAAGAATAAAATATTGTAAATATTTTATGACCCGAAACCCCAAGACCTAGGCATCTTGATGAATAGGTCGACAAGGAATAAAGTAGGGGGAGATAAGGGTCAAATACCTATACTTTTTAATTCATTCTTTATTCATTTTGGGACCTATTTTGGGTTCCAATTTTTATACCTCAAATAAAGAAACTTTGTACATGAAAGTTGTATATAATTAAATAAAGAAAAATACAAAATTGATTTCACACAAAAATAATGTACAGATAAAAAGTTATGGTCTGAATAAAAATCCAGAATCCCAACTTCCCAGACCCGTATCTCACAGATGAAAACTCCAAATGTAGAAACTCTCCTTTAATTGTATATAGAATAAAATAAGCTATTTAATGGCGGTGGTTTCGCATTTGGCGGAGCTACGGTTTGAAAGTTGAGTTTTTGACCCACATTGTATACTTGTACTGATTAAAATATTAAAAGTATTCTTTATTCATTATTTTTGTATTTTTATTTTTTTATAATTTTGTAAATACTACTTATAATAATTATGTACATTAAAATCAGAAGAAAAACCCAAAAGAAACATAAAATAAAAATACTTGTATAAAGAATACATAGGTATTATACCTATAAATATACCTATATGATACATACTTTTATTTTATTAAATATACAAACTACATCAGAAAAGTAAAATAAAAAAAATTAAGTGTCTAAAAGTATTTTATAATTTCATAAAATAATAAACAAAAATAGTAAAATTAAAATACACAAAATAAAAATAAAAAAATAAAATATATAGGTAATATACCTATAAAGGGTATAAAAGTAAACTTGTAAAAATATACCTCATAAAATTAATTAAAAATCAGAATAAAATACTACATAAAATAATATATATTTTTTATTTAATAACCTAAATTTAATTCAACATTTTCTATTTTTAATTGAATTAATAAAACCTTTTTTGCAGGTTTTTCCTGGTTGGTCCACGTGGACCAACCAGGAGGCTCTGACAATTGACCTCGGGTCAACTGTCTGAGCCAGCTCCTGTTCATGTCAGATCGAGATTTTGACCATATTTCTCCCTTTTTCGAGGTAATTCCATGCATCTTTTCATGATTCAGCCTTAGGGACTTTTCAAGCCCTATATCCCATGATACACGCCCAGAGATTTTCTTGGGCTGAGGAGCATCGAAGCAACCGCCATCGCCTCGTTCTTCGTGCTGGTCGACCATCTATTCAAGACACTCCCAGTTGCCCTCCTTCCTCTTCGAACCGCTTCTGGGCCATGGCCGAGACGTCCGAGGATTGCCTGGGATCCCCGGTGACAGGGGGTTGATCCCAGCATCTCGTTGAGGTGTAACTCGCGCCCCATCGGCGCGTTCCATCCACCTCCGGCGGCTGCGCCGCCGTGAGGTCCCACCTCACTGCTTCTGGCTTGAGGTACTATTTTGCTTCGTTTTTATTTGCTTTCTCTTACATTTTTATCCCTAGCAATATCTACTCCACACCTCCATTTCGATTTCGTATCGCCGAAGCACCACATTCTCCACCTCGTCGGAGCTTGCTCCGGTGAGCCCCCACTCCGTACCCGCTACGCTTTTCCCAACTTTAGGAGCTCTCTTGGGCTCCGCCTTTTTGTTCTAACTGCTCCCCGGCAGGAAAGAGCCAAAGATACCCTTTGATTGCAGGTGCTTAAACCACGAGAAGGAGCTCCAGTCGACCGTACATCGCCGGACGTTCTTCGGTGGTGGTGGCCGCTTTTGAGGACTCCCTTAGTTGCGGGATATCGCCAGGAGCAGAGAGGTACCATTGGCGGGCTTGAAGGAGGTCGGAGGAGCACGCACCACCAGATCCAAACTCGCCCTGGGCGAGTTCATCTCCCGTTCTTCCAGCCCTCTTGAGAGCCGTCGATTTTGCAGCCGTTCTTCCAGCGCTTCAGGAGCCGTCCGATCAAGATGTGCAGGACCGTCCATTCCACATCGATCTTCTAATCTGGACCGCTGCTGTGCGAAGGGGTATCGTCGCCCCTCGCGTTGACACGTGTCAAGTGGGGCACACTGCACCGTTCGATCGCGACATTAGGCGTGGGTAATTTTGCCTATCTACCCCGCCATTTTGTTATTTAATTATTAATATGCAATCTTTCATTGGCAGTGTTAATATTTTGTAGAATTTACAGTAAGCCCCCTGCACATCTGTGTTATTGCATTTTGGTCCCCGCCAGGTCACGTGCTTCAGCGCACGTGACTTGGCGATTTTGCAGTCAGACCCTTAGACATTTTGCTATTTGTGTTTGGTCCAGATATTTCGTATTCAAGTTTTAATATTTTGTGGAAAATTTGCATGCGTGCCCCTGTATGTTTTGATATTTCCACTTATACCCCTGCCATGCTTAGTTATTTTTGCTTGCTTGCTTTATTTATTTCACCTATCATATCACTTACAAAAATTACCAAAAAAATCATATAGGCTCCTGTTAACTTGCACTTTAACGCCATATTTTTGTATTTGCATTTTATTGCATTTCTATATTTATTAAAAATCAAAAACATGCATTTTAGCTACTGTCTAGATTAGAAAATACCAAAAAATAATAAACACCTGGAAAAATTCCAAAAAAATCACCTACTGTATATTTTATCCTATATTAGTGTCAGTCCAAAAATCACTAAAAATTGCAAAAGAAAAACCTTAAAAATTAAAAAATACATTAAAACTTCAAAAAAATCTAAAAAATTATAAAAAAACTCCAAAAAATGCAAACTCAGTTCATATAAGTTACCCATTTTATTCCCTTTATTTTAAAATTAATTTGGGAAAATTTTGATATTATTGGATATTTTTCCTTCCCATTTTAATTTTGGCCAGTGATTTATTCACTGTTTTCCTTTATTTTTCCTTTTAAAAATACCAAAAATATTCTGAAAAATACCCAAAAATCAAAAAAAATAGTAAAAAACTATAAAAAGACCAAAAAGATTTTATTTCTGAATTTTTGAGTATTTTTACATATTTTTATAAATATTCTAGCACCTCTTTTATTATATAGTTTAAATAATCCAATATTAAAAAAAATAGAAAAATATATAAAATATAAAAAGAAAATATAAAATCAGAAAATTAAAAAATCAAAATACAAAATTAAAAATTAAATAAAAAATTAAAAAATTAAAAACCCACAAAAATATTTACATTTGCATAGTGTAGACAAGACATCACTTTCACACACACACACACACACACACACACACTTGTGGATCTATCCTGCCTTGCTCCCTGTTGTTCGAACTCTCTACGTATTTCCATCTATACATCATTTATGTAGAGTTAAAAATAAATTTTAACTTCACATTTGCTTGTCATTTATTAATACTTCTAGTGTGGGTTAATTGTTGATTTTATACGGGATTTTGTAGTGGTCAAGACTACGACTGTTGTTTCGCCTTGTGAAACCGTACGACCATCGAATCTCATGTAAATCAAATGGCGTCGTTGCTGGGGAGCAACAACGCATAGATCATTTCTGCTTCGTGATTGTGATACTTGTCTACATTTTTGCTTTCTTTATTTGCTCACTTATTTGATATCATTGCTTGACTTGTCTAATCACTCTTCCTTGTTGACTTTGTGCGAGGAACTGTGGATCGAGGGAGATGCTCTACCTTAGGCGTCGGTGCACCCACGTGAAGGCGGCAGGATACTTCTGACCTAGCATCAAAGAAGGCAGGGAGGACTTGAGAAGATAGTCGTATTTTTGAGCATTTTTCTGTTGTATCTATTTTTGTAATTTTAAGTGAGAGAGAGACTCTTTTATTTGTAATAATACAGGTACCCCCGGACATTTGGACGTTCGAGCCTAATTTGCAGGTGCTTGTACACCTGGGGGCTCACCGCGGCTTTTCTCATGTTTTCTTCGCAATTTTTTTATTTTATTTTGTTTTCTCGATTTTGATTTTATTTCTTTTGTGTGATTGAGTCCCTAGTTTTAGGATTGCTTGCGATAGATTAAGGCCAAGCACATTAATCACCCTTGCATGCTCCTATAGTATCGTTTGGACTTAGTCAAATTTAAACAGTTGATTCATCGTCTTTGATCCGTCGCGCCGCGAGCTCACCCTGCCAAGCGCTTCTATTGAACTCGATTTATCAAGAGGAGGAGGGGTGAGCCTAGACCGGACTCTAGGATTGAGGATTTGTGATCAACTTGTGGTTCTTCACGATAATAGCAATTTCTAAAACTTAGGGCGATTTCATCGGCTTTGCATTTGCATATAGATAGGTTTCAATTCTGCTGAGCATCTTTGCATGTAGAGTGCTGGAGGCAAGGTGAGCATTTCTCTTTAGCATTCATCATCGATTGTCGCTTGCATTGCTTTTCTGACTCTCCCTCTGATTTTACCAACCTATGTGCTTAAAGGAATTGACTCCTCATTAGGCTCGTGCATTTTTATTAAAAATCCAAAAAAAAGTGATAATCAATAAAATTGTGACTGCTAATATTACTTGACCCTAAAACCGATCAAAAAGAAAAATATTCTCTTGGGGCGAGTAATCCCTCATTATCTTCGTTTTACTTGCTCGCGCACACCCTAAGGATAGTGCCCAAATCCCATTCAGCCCTCTAAGTGTGTGTGCAACTTTTGGACTCCTCACCTAACTCTAAAATAGACAAGATAAAAAGACCGACTTTTCGGTCTCTATCGAGTTGAGTAGGTGAATTGAGGGTTTGTATTCTTTTCATTTTTGATTGTGATTGTTTTGTGTGTGTCCTAGATCGCTTTTGCGCACTTGCGCCTTTCTTCTTCACTCTCTTGACTTGCCCGTCGTGCTCCCCCGAATCATTTTCTTTTGATTTCGAGATGGACCCCTGGAGTACTTTTTATCCGGACTTTGCGGATCCTTCGTTCACTCCAGTCGGTCCACCTCCCTTTTATCAGGAGGATCCTCCTCCTACTTTTTCTGATTTTTGTACATATCCACCTCAGCCGCAGTATCAGACCTCGGAATTCTACCCACCTCCACCTCCGCATGTATATCATCTACCTCCACCTTCACATCCACCCGAGTCTGACCTGTTGGAGTCACCTCCCGCGACTTCCATGAGTGTTGTCATGAACCTAATGCTAGAGCACATCAAATTGATGAAGGAGAATCCTGCCACTTTGAGAGAATATCGGAATAGTGCTCTTTTCATCGAGGATACGGCTTTGCTTGTAGAGAATCATGGGAGCTTGTAATCGCCAAAAATACAAAAAATGAGAAAAATTCAAAAATCCAAAAAGAGTTCGGGAGACACTTGGTTGATCCAGACCGTAAGGAGAGGTACCACTTGCCAGAACCTTCACCCACACAATCTTTCACACACTGTCCCACCTTTGACCCCGAGGATGCCGTTGTACAGACTGCTCTTGGCATGCCTCGTGTACATGCTGATTCCGACTTCCTCCCTTGTATGGAGGAGGTCCAAAAATTCAAAAAAAAATGTTGACTGAACCCGAAGTGGTGGCCACCATTCATGAGATTATCCGTGCCCCACTTCAGCAGGCCATGACCAATTTATCTACTCCTCTTCCCAAGAAGAGAAAGCAGAGGAGCATATCTGAGCGTCACATTCTGACCATGGCCACTGCCCACGCCATCACACGCCGTTCTATTCCCAGAAAGAAGAACACAGCTACCCCTTTCATCACTTGCACCATCTCTGACTATACTTGTGTTCACACTCTCCTAGACAGCGGTGCTTCTATTAGTATATTACCCTTCTCGTTGGTACAGTCTCTTCATTTAGGGCCTCTAAAGAAAATCAGGATGATCGTACAGTTTGCTGATGGAACTATCAAGAGGCCGAAGGGTATCCTTGAAAATGCCGTCATTTCTATTCAGGGCACGAGCTATCATGTTGATTTTGTCGTGTTGCCCATGGAGACCTCCACAGGGGAGCCGTCTCCAATCATCTTGGGACGACCATTCCTCGCCTCTACGAGGGTCGTTATTGACTACGGATCCGGAGAGATTCACTTCCGTCCTGTCGACGAGAGCGAAGCGTCGATCACCGCACCCATAGTGGACCAGAGACCTCCACCTGATGCACCTTCACCGATTATAGCTGACTCCGAGGTCTGTGACCGATCTGATGCTATTAGAGATGTTTGCTTAGCGACCCCTAATGAGACCCGAAGGATCCCCCGAAAGGGGAGGAAATCGGAAAGCATAGACTTCGCAGTTCCTCCTTCCGGTGTGTGGTGATGTATTGATGAAATCCAAAGTATTTACGTGATTGATCCAATTGAGCGGAGGGCAGATACCAAGACTAGACAGGACGGGCCTCGTTTGACTACTTCCACTGATAAGTTTGTTCCTGGTCACTCACAAGTAAAGATGATTGAGGTCGGTTATGATGCTGGCCATTATTTTGATAGGATTCAGACCTCTTGTTGAAGACAATGATTCAGGTGAGAGTCTTGAGGACGAACAGAGTTCGTATACTTCCACTGATGATTTCGTTCCTTTTGATTTTGACCTGGACGAGACCTCACAGGACGACTTCGATTACACTTCTTCCAAGGATGATGAGTTTGTCCCATTCCACTTCGATATCTGCGAGACATCCAAAGCCAGACTTGACCACACTTCTTCCACTCGTCCGTCTGCTCCTTCACACAATAGGACCACCAAGGGCGAACCCAGCCAGACTACATCCATTGACCAGTTCGTCCCTTTTCGATTCGATTCCACTGAGGGCCTTCACGCTGTCGACCCTGATCGGCTTCTGTCCACTATGGACCCCGATGTCGACTTGCACCGCACCAGATCTATCCCTCAGCGGTCTCGCAAGAAGGTCTGCTTTCTACCTTCTTGACCATATGTACATCCATCTCTGTTGTATATTCTCTTTTGTGTACCTCGGTTCTCTCTTCCGTATTGCTCGTCCACCCATTCTCGTGTTTGCCTTGCTTTAGATGTACTTTGTCCTAAGTATAGAGGGGTGGATAGCCCGAGTGTTCTTTTTTCGTTCCGTGTCAGCACTCCTGTTGTTGCCTATACTTAGGGCTTCCTTTACCCTAAGTATAGGGGGAGTGATGTGTACATCCTCACGATCTTCATTTCTTTTCTTATTTTCTTCTTTTCCTTTTCTATTTTCTTTATCTATCAAAAAGGTGCCACCCTTGTAGACAGTTTTCCATACTTAGGGCGTACTTTGTCCTAAGTATAGGGGGTGTGCCCGAGTTTTGTTCTATTCTTTTCGATCCTCTCCATTGTCTCCTCTTCTTGTCTATACTTAGGGATATCTCACCCTAAGTATAAGGGGAGACAGTCTGAGAACGATCTGTTCATTCCCACCCTTGACCCTCCCTGCGTTGTGTATAGTCTGCTATACTTAGGATTATTTGATCCTAAGTATAGGGAGGACGGTCAACTTCTCATTCGTTGATTCATTCATTAGTTCTTTATTCTTTAGACTTGTCTACACTTAGTGCGAGTTATGTCTTCTTTCTTTCTCTCCGATCTATGAGGACATAGCTCAAGCTAAGTATAGGGGGGTCGTATATACTGCGTATATACTTTAGCCATAACTCGTACTTTCGTATTTTCCTAGTGAATATGGCTAACAATTCTTTAAAATTCATTAAAAACCTTAATAAAAAGGTGTCTTGTTCCTCAAATTCTTTTTGTATGTACTGATTAATAAATCATGTGAAAATGTTTTTTTGCAAAATGTTTGAAAAATAGTTGGAAATCTTTGTGAACATCTATTGAAAACTATTTTGAAAACGATTCGTTACATGTTTTCAACCTTTGTAAAAATTTGTGGTTTGTAAAGATTTCTTTTCTTTGTGTGAAATAAAATGTTTGAAAAATGATTTGCAAATGGTTTGAAAAATGGTTGCAAAAATGTTTTGAAAAAAACTATCCATACTGTTTGGAAAACCTTTGCAAAATGATTTTTAAATGTGTGTACATGTTTGTAAAATATTTGTAAAATTATTTTGGACTAGAGTTTTCGAAAATAGTTTGAAAAACTTGGGTCAAATAAGTTTAAGGAATATATACATCACACCAAAATCCATTATTTATATATGTATAAAATTGACCACTTACCCTTGCAAATTCTTAAAATCCACTTCTTGTATATATAAGAAGCACTCCCGTGTAAATATTTTAACCTAGTGTTCAGCCAAAAACTTTTGTTTTCAAAAATTCCAAAAAACATTTGCAAAATTAAAATCTAAAAACATTTGAAAAATCTTTTTGAAAAAGACAAAAAATGCATATGCATATGCATCATCATCATCATCTTTTCAAAAATCCATAAAAAGTTCAAAATCTTTGAAAATTGCATCACAAAAATTTTTCTGCATTGAATTGCATAGCATTAGCATTTTTCGGATTGAGTTTGATAGTTGAATGAGTCTAAGTAAAATCCGGAGATTGGAGCTTGATTGGACCTTAAACTCTACCTAATAACAGGAACCTTATAGGAATTGGGTTTGAGGTACTTCAGGTCTAGTTGACTTAATTCTTTGAGGATCACGGGACTTGGTTCAATGGACTCTTGACTGTCTAAGTAGAGTATTTCGGAGCACACGCATGACTCTTGTTGATAATGACCTAACTTGGACACTCGCACCTTTCACATGGCTCAACTCAGTTGGAGTGGTGAGGGGATTGGATTTGCCGGTATGAGACGCACACAAGTGGAAACATTTGTCCTCCTTTAGGGAGGAATGTGCACCCCAACCCGTCCAGTGGTGAGGAAGTCTAAAGACAGGAGGTTGTGGGTTGCAATAAAGCTTCAAAAGAGGGATAGTCTACTGGCTCAAGAGGAAAAACTCCTTATGTAAATGCTGCTGTGAATAGTATAAAAAAAAGTTCAGGCATGTACAAAAATAAAAAGCCTGCAAAGTATGTACAAATGTTGTAAAGCCAATAAGCAAGCTTGAGTTCCAAAGTCAAATATGTGAGCCTGCAGCTCGATGACTTGACTACACTAGTCTTGCATCCTAGGATAGGTAGCTACACTAGCTACCGTCCATTCTTCTCTTCACCCCCTCCTCTTGAGTTGGTTGCCACTTGAACTTAGAAGGGAATACCCCGCTCCTCGAGGACGGAGTTGTTGGATTGGGGAATCATTGGGTTGTCGTACTGGAGAAGTTAGTTTCTTTGCCATTCTAGTTGGGGAGAGCCACCATCACTTACACTGTACGAGTCAGATTCATCGTCGTAAGGGTTTGCGCATGAGTTGAGATATTTCTGACCTGGCTATTGAGGAGACTTGGACATAGTTGTGGGATTCTCAAGGACTGTTGGATTTCAAATTTGGTTCTCATTAAGGTTCCGCCCGCACTAAAACTCCAAAGGTCTGACTTAAGCTCCAAACTTTGATTTCGTGAAGACAAGTTTGATAATCAAAATTAATCCACCTTCTTCTTTTTCTTTTCATTCTTTTTCTTTTTGCACTTATTGCATAAGTGTTTGCTAGGGACTAGCAAAGGTAAAGTATAGGGGGGTGATGAATCCACATTTCATCATCTTTATTCTATCATTTTGGCCTCAAAAACCTTAGCAAATGCCTGTAAATACCCTTAATTAGAACATATTAGCATTCATGCATGTGCATCCAAATAGTGTATAAAATACTGTAATTAAAGCCAAAATTATAGAATAAATAAAAGACAAGAAAAGAATAAAATATTGTAAATATTTTATGACCCGAAACCCCGAGAGCTAGGCATCTTGATGAATAGGTCGACAAGGAATAAAGTAGGGGGAGATAAGGTCAATACCTATACTTTTTAATTCATTCTTTTATTCATTTTGGGACCTATTTTTGGTTCCACTTTTTATACCTCAAATAAAGAAACTTTGTACATGAAAGTTGTATATAATTAAATAAAGAAAAATACAAAATTGATTTCACACAAAAATAATGTACAGATAAAAAGTTATGGTCTGAATAAAAATCCAGAATCCCAACTTCCCAGACCTGTATCTCACAGATGAAAACTCCAAATGCATAAACTCACCTTTAATTATATAGAATAAAATAAGCTATTTAATGGTGGTGGTTTTGCATTTGGCGGAGCTACGGTTTGAAAGTTGAGTTTTGGACCCACATTGTATACTTGTACTGATTAAAATATTCAAAGTATTCTTTATTCATTATTTTTGTATTTTTATATTTTTATAATTTTGTAAATACTACTTATAATAATTATGTACATTAAAATCAGAAGAAAAACCCAAAAGAAACATAAAATAAAAATACTTGTATAAAGAATACATAGGTATCATACCTATAAATATACATATATGATACATACTTTTATTTTATTAAATATACAAACTACATCAGAAAAGTAAAATTAAAAATATAATTAAGTGTATAAAAGTATTTTATAATTTCATAAAATAATAAACAAAAATAATAAAATCAAATACACAAAATAAAAATAAAAGAATAAAATATATAGGTAATATACTTATAAAGGGTATAAAAGTAAACTTGTAAAATATACCTCATAAAATTAATTAAAAATCAGAATAAAATACTACATAAAATAATAAATATTTTTTATTTAATAACCTAAATTTAATTCAACCTTTTTCTATGTTTAATTGAATTAATAAAACCTTTTTTGCAGGTTTTTCCGTGTTGGTCCACGTGGACAAACGAGGAGGCTCTGACAGTTGACCTCGGGTCAACTGTCTGAGCCAGCTCATGTTCATGTCAGACCGAGATTTTGACCATATTTCTCCCTTTTTTCGAGGTGATTCCATGCATCTTTTCATGATTCATCCTTAAGGACTTTTCAAGCCCTATATCCCATGATACACACCCAGAGATTTTCTTGGGTTGAGGAGCATCGAAGCAACCGCCATCGCCTCGTTCTTCATGTTGGTCGACCATCTATTCAAGACACGCCCAGTTTCCCTCCTTCCTCTTCGAACTGCTTCTGGGCCAAGGCCGAGACCTCCGAGGATTGCATGGGATCCCCGGTGACAGGAGGTTTATCCCAGCATCTCGTTGAGGTGTAACTCACGCCCCATTGGCGCGTTCCATCCACCTCCGGCGGCTGCGCCGCCGTGAGGTCGCACCTCGCTGCTTCAAGCTTAAGGTACTATTTTGCTTCGTTTTTATTTGCTTTCTCTTGCATTTTTATCCCTAGCAATATCTACTCCACACCTCCATTTCGATTTCGTACCGCCAGAGCGCCACATTCTCCACCTCGTCGGAGCTTGCTCCGGCGAGCCCCCACTCCGTACCCGCTATGCTTTTCCCACCTTCAGGAGCTCTTCTAGGCTCCGCCTTTTTGTTCTAACTGCTCCCCTGCAGGAAAGAGCCAGAGATACCCTTTGATTGTAGGTACTTGAACCACGAGAAGGAGCTCCAGTCGGTCGTACATCGCCGGACGTTCTCCGGCGGCGGTGGCCGCTTTTGAGGACTCCCTTAGTTGCGGGATATCGCCAAGAGCAGAGAGGGACCATTGGCGGGCTTGAAGGAGGTCGGAGGAGCACGCACCACCAGATCCAAACTCGCCTTGGGAGAGTTCATCTCCCGTTCTTCCAGCCCTCTCGAGAGCCGTCGATTTTGCAGCCGTTCTTCCAGCGCTTCAGGAGCCGTCCGATCAAGACGCGCAGGAGCCGTCCATTCCACGCCGATCTTCTAATCTGGACCGATGTTGTGCGAAGGGGTATCGTCGCCCCTCGCGTTGACACGTGTCAAGTGGGGCGCGTTGCGCCGTTCGATTGCGACATTAGGCGTGGGTAATTTTGCCTATCTACCCTGCCATTTTGTTATTTAATTATTAGTACGCAATCTTTCCTTGGCAGTGTTAATATTTTGTAGAATTTACAGTAAGCCCCCTGCACGTCTGTGTTCTTGCATTTTGGTCTCCGCCAGGTCACGTGCTTCGACGTACGTGACTTGGCATTTTTGCAGTCAGACCCTCAGACATTTTGCTATTGGTGTTTGGTCCAGATATTTCGTATTGAAGTTTTAATATTTTGTGGAAAATTTGCATGCGTGCCCCTGGATGTTTTGATATTTGCACTTATACCCCTACCAGGCTTAGTTATTTTTGCTTGCTAACTCTATTTATTTCACGCATCATATCACTTCCAAAAATTACCAAAAAATTCATATAGGATCCTGTTAACTTGCACTTTAACGCCATATTTTTGCATTTGCATTTTATTGCATTTCTATATTTATTAAAAATAAAAAAACATGCATTTTCGCTACTGTCTAGCTTAGAAAATACCAAAAAAATATTAAAACACCTGGAAAAATTCCAAAAAAATCACCTACTATGTATTTTATCCTATATTAGTGTCAGTCCAAAAATCACTAAAAATTGAAAAAGAAAAACCTTAAAAATTAGAAAATACATTAAAAATTCAAAAAAATCTAAAACATTATACAAACTCCAAAAAAATGCAAACTCAGTCCATGTAGGTTACCCATTTTATTCCCTTTATTTTAAAATTAATTTGGGAAAATTTTGATATTATTTGATATTTTTCCTTCCCATTTTAATTTCAGCCAGTGATTTATTCACTGTTTTCCTTTATTTTGCCTTTTAAAAATACCAAAAATATTCTGAAAATTACCAAAAAATCACAAAAATAGTAAAAACTATAAAAAGACCAAAAAAATTTTATTTCTAAATTTTTGAGTATTTTTACATATGTTTATAAATATTCTAGCACCTATTTTTTATATAGTTTATATATTCCAATATTGAAAGAAAGGAAATAAAAAAATATATAAAATATAAAAAGAAAATATAAAATCAGAAAATTAAAAAATCAAAATACAAAATTAAAAATTAAAAATATTAAAAATATTAAAAACCCACAAAAACATTTACATTTGCATAGTGTAGACAACACATCACTTTCACACACACACACACTTGTGGATCTATCCTGCCTTGCTCCCTGTGTTCGAACTCTCTACGTACTTGCATCTATACATCATTTATGTATAGTTAAAAATAAATTTTAACTTCACATTTGCTTGTCATTTATTAATACTTCTAGTGTGGGTTAATTGTTGATTTTATACGGGATTTTGTAGTGGTCAAGACTACGACTGTTGATTCGCTTTGTGAATCAATACGACCGCTCTTAATTTCGTGTAAATCACCGTCCCATACCTTTGAGATGAAAGATCTTGGAGAAGCCTCTTACATCTTGGGTCTGAAGTTGTTCAGAAACCGAGAGAAGAGGATATTGGGATTGTCACAACATGGATACATTAAGAAGATTCTTGAACGATTCCGCATGGATAGTTCCAAGAAAGGATTCCTACCCTTAAGACATGGTATCCACCTGTCTAAAGGAATGGCTCCTCAAACTGTTGAGGAAAAGAAAGCCAAGGATGGATGTCCTTATGCATCAGCTGTAGGAAGCTTAATGTATGCCATGATGTGCACTAGGCCAGATATCTGCCATGCAGTGGGAGTGGTAAGTCGTTCCCAATCCTGCTATGGAGAACAACACTGGAATGCAGTAAAGAACATATTTAGATATCTGAGACAGACGTAAGATTACATCTTGGTCTATGGAGATGGTGATCTCCAAGTCTTGGGATATACAGATTCTGACTTCCAATCGGATATTGATGATCGAAAGTCGACATCGGTTTTTGTGTTCCTGTTGAATGGTGGTGCTTTGAGCTGGAGAAGCAAGAAGCAGGACACTACAGCAGATTCAACAACAGAAGCCGAATAAATTGTCGCATCGGATGCTGCAAAGGAGGTGGTGTGGTTGTGCAAGTTCGTCTAGGAGCTTGGCGTAGTTTCCTCTGATACTCTCATCCCGCTACTCTGTGATAACACGGGAGCCATTGCCTAGGCGAAGGAACCCAGATGGCATCAAAAGAGCAAGCATGTAGAAAGGAAATACCACATCATTCGAGAGATTCAAAAGCGTGGTGACATCATCATCACCAAGGTGGCCTCTGCCGACAACGTTGTTGATCCTCTTACCAAACCTCTGACACAGAAGATTTTTTACCAGCATGTAATGAGTATGGGTTTAAGGATTGTTCCTAAATGGTTCTGAGGGCTAGTGGGAGATTGTTAGCAATGTGAGCCCGAGGCGAACCATTCCTACAATAAATGTTATTGTAATAAATGATTTATCAATAAAAGTTATTGATTATGTTTGTTTCACTCCCTTTCTGATATTGAATGAATGAATGCACTATAAGGTCCCTCTGTACAATAAGGGTTATGTATCATGGCCAACTTGATAATCATACAGCTGTTGATTCATTGACTGAATCATAGAGGCTGATGCTTGGATGAATATCTAAGGAGTTAGATAGAGGACTCATCAAGCATCATCAATGATTGACAAGTAGTGATCTTCAGCGTGAGAAGGAGATGGTAATCCTTCCTCATCAGGCTGATATCTGATTGACCTCTTGATGTAGGTCCTCTGCATGGGAATAGTGATTCGGAGGTATCAGATTAGTTGAATCAATGAGTTGACTTAACGAGATCGAGATAACCAAAGACCTATGTTGAATACTATCAAAACATAGGCACACATCCTCTGACCAAAGACAGATGTGTTGCTATATGTCTGAGTATGTACATTTAGCAGACCAATAGGTTGATGACCTAACCAAGGTCTATACACCGACGAGCTGGTGTGCATGTAAGGGCATATGAGTAATACGATCTCTCAAAGGGATCATATAGGTTCACTTATGAACCGGGAGACATGAGCTCACTCATGAGGTATTGGGACTGACCAAATTCCATGCATGGTCGTCATGCTTTAGAAGCATGACATGAATTTGAAGGTAAGATATATGCTTTTTGAAAGCATATGATCTGTACCATATCCCAAGGACCAAGATTGAGAAACTTAGTGATCAAACCATGAAGATGACAGTGTAAAAGTGATCTATATCTTCAGGATGATCATGAGTCTTCCAGTATGCAGGATGTACAGGTATTAGGAATATCTGAGGGTGATTTGATCATAAACGGTTGTATAACCATGACGCTTCCATTCCGAGGGAGTGATGACACAGGTCTGTATTTTAGTGACTCCTCTCATTGGAGAAGTGACCTAATCTTAGTCCATGTACTGGACATTGATCTGAATGAGATTCAGATGCAGTGAGAAAATTAGGTTTACGGTCTTGATTTAATCAAGCATCTATGAGAGGTCCATGGGATCTGGATTTGAGATGTGTCTCAATATCCAAGTCACGATACGTGGAACAATACAATCGCCTTGTCCTTATCTCCAAGTATCTGAGGAGAAATAGCATTGTTCTTGAATGGTTCAAGAATAATTTCATAAGATCTAAGCAAAGAGAAATTGATAATTAAATATGATTTGATTATCATGATGTATGAGGAATTATCCAATATAATTAAATGTGATTTGATTATTACAGATAAGAATAATGTGGATAGTAATATCCAATTATTCATAATATGTTATAAATGTGATTTATAATGTATTATAGAGAACTAATTATAATTTATATTTGTAGATTAATTATTAATGTGTATTGGATACACATTGTTTAATTAATTGAAAATGTAAATTATATTTTGTTTTGGGTTGTGAATGTGATTCACAATTTTTCAATGTCAAGATTGCAATATTCCCAAATTTAATTGAGAATTATTTTTGCTGAATAAAATACCAACAAATAGTTGTTGGAAATGAATAAGAGAGAAAATCAAGGAGGCATGCAATCTCATGGAAATCCATGAGATTGCCTCCTTTAGGAAAGAGGTGGGCGGCACCCAATTCCTATATGGAATGGGTGGTCATCCCCCCTTAATGTACATGGAGATGTAATCTCCATATATATTCTCTCCTTATTTATTTATGTATTTTTAGGATTGATTTATATTTGATTTTGTCAAATATATTTTAATCTAAAATTGTTGGCTTTTCCAACAATAATTTTGACCCTTGGATTGACATAAATCAATCTCAACCATTGATTTTATATGTCTCATGGATTGAGATAAATGGATCCCAAAACCCTATAAATAGAGAGGCATACCTTGCTCTCTTGTACATGCTATTGTAGCACACATCTCTCTCTCTCTCTTTCTCCTCACACGCCAACCCTCTCTTTCCCTCTTCTTGGTGGCCGTCCACCATACCCTAGAGGAGAGACTTATCGACGCCCACGCCACTGCGCTTCCGCTTCGATGCTCTGTGGTTCTCCGTCTACTTGGAGTGCTTCGCTCGCGAAGGAGACGTTCGATCTCGTGCGACGAGATCAGGAGCAACCGTGCTTGGATCAACTTCTTGGATTGCGAGGACAACGCGACTCATCCCTGCGCTCGCAAGCTGTTACTCCGACGATCGGACTTGAGACAGGAGGTCTCTTTTCTTAGAGACTTGATCAACCACGCTTCAAGAGGTATTGCATTATACTTGTTGTGGTTAGATGAAACGATCCGAGAATCGTTCTTGTATCATGTGGTTTCATCGCATGAATTTTTTTTAAATTCCGTTGCACCGAACAACTAGTACGACTAGTCGTTCTCCGTCGTATCCGATACGACGCTCACGCTTCCGTGATGCGCTTGAGGATTTTTTCCATATCCTTCACTTACGCCTCGTTCCGACGTCCTTCATCCGCTTCTTCCAGGTCGTCCTCCCCCGCCCCTTCCGTCCCCTGCCCCGAGCTTCTCCCAGGCCCCCTGACTCCACCTACCCTGCCTCCTCCCCCCACCCCTGGCCCCAGGTCAGCCACCCTGGCCCAAGCTTCTCCCCCCCCCCCACCCCCCAAACTCCCTCCGCCCCTAGGTCGCCCCCTGCCCCCCACCGCCCCCGCGCATCTCCCTCCCGTTGCGCCTCCCCCTGCCCTGCCTCCTCCCTCCGCCCCCAGGTCGCCCCTTGCCCCGCCCGCCCTCGCGCCTCCCCCTGCACCTCCCCCTGCCCTACCTCCTCCCCCCGCCCCCAGGTCGCCCCCTAGAGAGGAAGGGGATGAAGGAGATGTTGATGGTGAACGATGGAGGAGGTGGTGGTCGGAGGAGATGGACGGTGGTTGTGGTGTAGACGAGTATTTCCAATATTACCCCTCCTACTCAAACCATGGGTTGAAAAAATCATGGTTAAGTTCAACTCATTAACGGCAAAAGTAACGGAGGGGCACAAGTGATAGAACGGCAAGAAGTCAGGGGCACAACTGATATTCTCAAAAAGAGAAGGATATAACTGATATTGCAATATCTCGGTGGGGCACAACTGATAAAAACCCTAAAAGAAACAAATAATCAGGAAGTTTTTTTAATGTGATTTTATACGAGAGTCAAATGTGGATAAGGAGATACTACTAAAGGCTCCCGACATCTCTTTCCTGATGAGTAGGATCAAAGTAAAACATCCAAAAGACGTGTAAAAGAAGAAGACAACGAAACTGAACAGTTAGAAAAGTCAATGTCAATTAGATCCTCCCAAAGCAAATGCGTATCAGAAAAGAAATCCATCTGCTTGCTCTGTCTCTTATTCTTTCTTCCTTTGTTGACCACTCTACTTTTTTTTGCTCTAAAGCTAAAATTTTAGTGCCCAACCAGATTGCGATTACCTGCAATAAGATTGCACAGAATTTCACGGCCACTGTAGTACTGTACCCAACTGTTATGAAATTACGCAAATTGAGAGAGAGAGATTAACTGATTGAGAGTGAAACACCTGTGAATAGCGATGACGACGATGATAAATGGTAGTAAAGAATCCATCTTTACTATTATCGGTACTGTTTTCCTCTTTTGTAGATCTTTCCTGTGTAGGTTGGGTTCATCTGTCTTTGCTTTTGCATGAAATGGGCCAAAGCCACCAACCCATCTGATGTGAGGTTGGGTGGTCACCCACTATGGCAAATTCCTGAGTTATTTTGGATGAACACTCGTAGACCTGTCAACGAAAAGGCTGGACACGAGTGTGCCACCCCATTTCCCTCGATTGCAACAGGTGTGTGTGCGTGTGTGATAAGGACGACACACTGCTACTTGTTTGTAGCAGTAGTGTGATCGCCCATTTCTTAATATTCTCCTTGGCCCATTGTTTGCCTGCGCCCGACGTAATAATTGTCCACTGAATGTAATGTGCCAACTCAACACGAATAAATAGATCTCTTCTTGATTAATAAAAAAACATTATCTTTTTTATGTAAAATTTCTCTCTGTATTAAGTAATCAAAGTTCGTTTACAACATGGGCTAATTCAACCTTGGGAATTGACGTTTCAGCAGTACATTACAGGAAATTTAACGCAGATTTAAGGAGATTATGAAAGGGATCGAAGAGGGTAAAATCCCACAGCTAACCTTAATTTACTAGTATTCAAACATCATACACTATGGTAGAGGCCCTTTTCTCAATGGAGGAGGAGCAACTGTCAACCCACCTTCGATTCCTTTCTCTCCAAATTACCTAGATCACAGCAACAATAGTAACATTGGAACAATGGTGGGAGTCACCGATAATCACATGCTTTTCCGCCAAGGGCGGTAAAGATGGCCGGGGCAGTGCTAGAACTTTGAATATGGACAGAAGAACACCAGACGAGAAGGCGCAATCGAAGAAGACATGGTCCCGCCATTCCAGAGAACTCGAGTGTGAACCCCCTCGGATCCGATACTCGTTTACAATATATTCGCGGTACTATATTTACAAAAGATCGCACAAGTTATATGAAAATATAGGAAAATTTTTCACGTTTTTGCCATGACATTCATATCAATATTCACAACTACATAACAACAGGAAGATGTGCCACAAAAATTTTATTTCATTAATTTTTTCATATTTATACATCATGTAACAAAAGATCTGAAAGTGGATACATGCATCCCATAATATACAGAAGAGAAAGAAAGCAATTTACATCATAAACTGAACAAAAACTGTGACCAAAGTAACTATACTGCCTGGAATAGCAGTGAATGTCTGGAATCATCAACCGCTACTGCAGTGCAGGCTCCTTGCCTGCCACACATGAAAGAAACAAGATACGTCAGCGAGCTCTATTACCTTTCAAAAACTTATTAAAATAAGCAAGCATTTAAGATTATTATAAAAGAAATAAGTAGTAAAGTATAATCAACTAAAAATTTACAACTACTTGTCATGAAAAAAGTTTTCAAACGGCCCTGAAGAAATGCCTCAAGTTTTACCCATTACCTTTTATATAGCATATTTTTATACTGTGGTTAATGACTCATATAAATATATATATATATATATATATATTATCTCTTGTTATTTAGATATCTTAAATGTGGATTTTTGATAATGAGTTGATGAGGTGATGATTGAATTGACTCTAAGTTTCTTCATAATGGAAAAGATGAGATTCTAATCTGGCTCTCAATTCTATCTAACTTTTCGAATCTAGTGCATAGTTTGTGGTCTTGGTCTGTGTGTGACATCGCACTGTGATTCTAAGGCGTGAACAATGGCTTAGGGTTGGTGTGCCTCCATAGGCATGTGGTGTTGTGTTAATGCATCCTAACTAAGTTCCCAACACATCCACTAACTTATAATGATTCTGCATCCAATTTAATTATAGTTAACTCAAGCCAACACAACTTATAATTGATTTCTCTGTTAGACAAGATTCATTATGCATCATTCTGTGTTCAAATGTAACTCTTCCAAATTCAACCGTACTGAGTCAGATGTAGTCCTAAATGATCAGATGTAGCATCTCCAAACCTATTAACGGAAAGTAACCAAAACTCAAGTGGTGAGGTAGTCTCCTAAGGAGACTCTTCCGTCTCATCCTCTAAATGAAAGTGCGGTCCATTGGACAGATAGGTCTACTCAAAAACTGTGTCACTAAGACGGATGAGAGAGACTCTTCGAAAAATTGACTTTAGAAACGGACCCGACTAGTATGGGCAAACGAGCTCGTACGAAAAACTAATATCGAGGATCCCCAGTATGGGTATCCTAAAACAAAGGGTCAGCGAAGATGATCAAAAGTCAGGATCCCAATGTGGCATAAAAATACTATGAGCTCGTGTAACAAACCATAGAAGGGACTGGGATCCTAGACCTACGTACTTGGTTGCCGCTGCCCTAACTGGACTTCCATTCCTCCACCCAGTTGAGGGTCAACATGCCCTCACTTAGTCAGGTACAAAGGTCACCAAGATCTGCACTGATAATTATCGTCACTTATTCCCAACATTTTCATTTGCTTGACTACTCATTTCATTCTCAATTATTTATGTGGTTCAATGTACAAATCTAGGTCTTTGAACGAAGATCTTATTGTTGTCATCGATTTGCCATCAATTTCACTTACTTATCTATTCCATGTTTTCTCAAAATCTCATGTGGTGTTTTGGAGATCTATTTATTTGTCACAACCTATTCGTAGTGATGTAATTATTAGAGGATTGATTTGCTCGGTCTACATCTTATCCACAAAGCAAGGCCCTTATCCCTCCTTTAGGAGGAAGTAAGCGGGTGGCCCAAGTAGGTCATCAAGAGTGGGCGCCTCAACATACCCAACTGAAGTGTCAGACCAAAGACATCATGAGTGCACTTGGGCCTAAACAACTTGATCTTATGAGCGATCATCATTAGGCTCAAAATGCCGAAGAAGTTGTCTAAAATATCCTTGATAGCCAACAAATAGATGGAAGAGCCTCTGCAGAAGAAGAGTAGGTCGGCCTCTCCCCATTTGCTTGAGGCAGTCCCTAGCAATCGATCCTCAACAATGCATGAGAGAGATTCCATACCTATGCAAAAAGTAAGAGACTAAGCGGGTCCCCTTACCGCAGCCCACATGAGCCATGGAAAAGTCCAAAATGAGAACCATTAATGAAGACAGAGAAGGATGTGGTAGAGACGCAACACTTGATCCACCCAATCTCAGTAGGGTCAAACCCCATCAACTCTATGTTCCTCAAAGATGAAGACATGCCAAATAAAAGTATCATCTTCTTTTGTCACGAGCTGCAGATGAGGAGAAAGATGTGTGCAATAAGGCTACTTGGAGCTCTAGAACATTGAGTTGCAACCTTATTTGCTATTCTAATACTTCCATGTCTCGTGGAGTCCAATGCTATCATGATTGGGAAAACTATCCTGAAATCACTTATTCTGTGGACTGTATTAGAAGTCTATTTAAAAAAAAGGGATTGGTTGGAAAGAAGTATGACAAGATACAACACTATGGAAGTTAGTGAAACAAACGTACAAAGATTTAATCAAAACAACCTTTTAAAAGATTGAATTATGAACCAAAAAACCTTGTGATCCTAGACACTTGCTTTTAGCAAATGCTTCACTCCAAAAATAACAAACAAGGAGCAAAGAAGATACAAATTTATTCTTTAGATGATCGAATGTCAATGTTAGTATGATGTCTTCAGCATAAACCTGAATCATTATTGAAGAAAATCGATTTCGAAAAGTTAAATTAGGGTCCAGCTAGATTCATTCACAATCCAAAATCTATGAGCTCAAATTGCCAAGTAGTTGTCCTCCACTCGTATAACTCTCTCTCTCTCTCTCTTTCTCTCTCTCTCTCCGTGAGTATTCACTGTGAGACTATATTTAAGATGTTACAATCAGTCTAACTAGCTAGCACTATAAATCATAAAGCTATTTTTCTATTGAGCTTAGATTGACCTTATATAATGTAATGGAATCTTATAAAAATATTCAATATGCATGATGATAGAGGGATCAAGGGGCATAGCGGATTAATTATGTAATGCATTATGGTATGCTTTCAAAACCACCCAAGTGGTTTTTTGTTTCAATGAATTCTCTTTCGTAACAGTATTTTTAGTAATTTCCATGCCAAAATTACACTAATCATGAAGTGCATATTTATGTCATAGATGTCACTTAGTATGAGTATTATGTAAATTTTAAGTAAGCCTTGAAATACCATGAACATAATAAGGTTCCTCTACTCTACATGAAATGAATATTGTTAAGTTTAAACTTAGAGATGCATGCATAGTTGCTTACATTGATTGTTTCCCTAATTATGTCCTTCACTTATTTATAATGAACTTGCAATTGCATGATAGTACTTAAGGTGATTGAATGTATAAATGACTCACACAACTACTACTATTTATATATGCAAATTTGGAATGAGTAAACAACAATGTATGGAATGAAGAGTTATGAAAGGAACTTGAGGCTAATGATGAACTAAGTGGTTGTCTTTATAATGAAACACACTAATTCAAGGAGCTTCATGAACCAAAAGGATATTGTATGAGCATATGATCACTTTGATTAATAAATTGTGGCATACTTGAAAAAAGAAATAAAACCTAATATGAATCTTCAAGCATGATATGTTGTAGTTATAGGCTGCTTTATCCTACTATCTATATCCTTATGGTGATTTAAATTTAGAGGATGTACGGGATGAGTTTTTCTAACGAAGAAACTCGTCATTACGTCTTGTTAGTAGTATAAGTGGAACCAAAGATGGTGGTTCATAAGATGTGCAATCTAGATAATGATCTTAGGATTTTCACATAGCATGTTCTAAGATGCATTACAGGTTGAATTCAGAATATGTGAAAAAGAGTTCAAAAAGCGAAAGGATCTACCTCAACGATTTTAAGCCTAAAATTAAGGCAATGACAAAAAATGTTCATGAGAAAAATATGAAGCATAGCAAGAAAATTTTGATGAGTATGAACGTTGAGTTGTGCCTTGTTTTTCCTTATCTCATGATGTTCAAAATAGACGTATTTATTATTTAAGTGAGATGTCATAAAATGAGTATATGCCTAAGCATCCTTAATATGACTTAAGTACTTTAAATGGTGATACGGAACTACAACTTACTTAAGGATAAATATATCAAATAAGAACTTGCCAAGATGCTACGAGGAGAATGATGGAATTGGGTGATGTAATTAGAATGTCAAGCAGGTAGGTATACAAGATCTGAGAAAAAATTCCATTCCATCCAATCAATGTACAAACAAACTATACATTGCCACAAGAATAGAAAATTTAGCAAGATATAAGTTCCTAACTTAATATGGGCAAGTATGGTTACCTATTTGTTATTCGTGATATTTACTAGCTACTTGAATATAGTGTGATCCTTCAGTATATTTCATGCTTTGTTATATTTTACCATATGACAACTGAATTAGTTAACGCACCTATACTTCTGTTACCTATCTTAGGGAAATAGGTGATAGGAGAGTCGAAGGCGGATCCTCTGCTGTTACAGCAGACGATGTAATGCAGGAGAGCCACTGGATTACCATCAGACGACCCTTGGAGGGGGTCGGGGATGGTCGGTGTGCATCCTGATGGTGATCAAACGGTTCTCCTACATTACAGCTCCTGGTGTAACAGCAAAGCATCCGCTCTGGACAGAGTCAACCACTTCTGCTAATACGTTACTACATGTTGAGCATGGGCATTGTAGGCGCAAAAGTACTCCACTTGAGAAGTTTTGAACTTCTTTTCTAGTAGCACTTGATACTTTGTACTCTCTTTTGTTTAGGAATGGAAATGATGTGTAATATTTAGGATACAATACTTTCCTTAAACTCTCTTTTGATTAGGAATGGAAATGATGTGCATATAACTTCTCATGCTTTGCCTTATGCTACATACTATACTATAAATGCTATAAGTAGTTAGTTTTCCTTGATGTGGGGTTCTGGATTATGAGAAACATCTTGAATGAATCACAATGCCATCATTGGATGAGTAAGATCTTGGTTACAATCTATACATCTGGAGCAATGCCGCATTGCTAGGCTTTAGTCAAGTTACATCTATGACACGACACAATGGAAGTAGTTGTTTGGATGGTTAAGAGGGTGGGAGTGATAAATGTGATGTCACATTAATCATGTATTATACTAACTTTTTAATGATTATAATGTATTTTTTATGTTATTTTTTATTTGAACATGGGTAACAAATATTATAACAAAGAAATTGTGTGGTCCATACAATTAAGATTTCAACCTAGGGATGCAAGGATAGAGCATGGGGTATGTCAGGTTATCTCGAGGTAACCTGGCAACCAAACGAGCCTGAGGTGGCCAGAGAGAAATCCATGGGATAAACCCCTTACATCTAATTATTGAATAAATTGTTATTTTGTAATGTACAAATACTAGCTTATGCTTCAACTTGTGCAGATGGCCTCCTAGAAGGATATTAAAATGTTTTTGACAATGCATGCATGCGATTATATGTAATACCCGCAATCTTGATGAGTGATATGCCCGCAAGGAGCACTACGGCAAAAATGAGATAGTAAGGAGAAGGATCATGAGGATTAGTATTATGAAGGAGGAGAAGACTCGTGTTGGATATGAGCTTGAGTCCTAATGGTAGGGTATTATTATAGCATGTTCCATAAGGCCAACCTTGTATATTTTTCTATGTCCAGGAGAGCAAAGGCATCTAAGGACCGAATTTGGCTCACAGAGAAGACTTTTATGATCAAAAATGTCACATATTCTGTTGAGAGTTGTATTATTAGCCCTAATTGTAGGGGTATTTCGGACAACTCACTATCTAGGAGTCGTTCCTTTTCTGTAACCCTAACCCTAGGTCTCCATCTATATAAGGAGCCTTAGGGACTGTTGTAAAGAATAAGAAAAGGAAAAACATATTTCTCAACTTGGTATCAGTGCCACTCCCTCCCCCCCCTCCCCTCGTGTTCCCCTCCACTCCCTCCATCGCTTCCCAGGTCTGCAGAGCTCCATCGACTCTCCCCCTGCCTTCCCATCTCACCCCCCCCACCCCCGTGTGAATCCCCTTCGCCGCCCGCAACCCCCCCTCCCATCGCATGTTCCCCTCCCGATTCCACCGCGCGCCCAATCACCCGTAACCCCTCACCCCCCTGGCCCGTGCGATCCCCCTTCCCCATCGTCCCCCCTGCCCCGCACCTTCCCCCCCCCCCCAACCCCCCGTGCCCAATAACCCCCACCCACCCCTGCGCCCAATCAACCCCATGTCCCCCTGCACCCAAAAACCTCGTGTCCCCCATGCGCCCAAAACCCCCATTGCAAACCCCATGCACCCCCCCCAACCCAGATCGTTGTTGAATCAAATTTTTTTAACCATTTAATTCTTTTCCATCCTTATCACCACTAAATCAATATCCTCCTCCACCATCAAGCCTCTACTAGTATGACGTAATCAAGCTTATCTTCCACCAATTTTTTTCCAACAGGTCGCCTACCAAATATCATGATGTCTCAATCTGAAATGACATCCCAGGGATATGATGGAGGGAACAATCGGCTACCCTCATTTGGCTTGATCCCGAAACTGGATGAGAGTAATTATCCCAAATGATCACGAATGTTCCTCATGATTGTACGTGGATATGACAAGGAGCATATCTTATTGGAGCCTGAACCTGCTGAAAAGACAGGTAAATACTCAACTTGGGCAAAGAATGATGGAATGGTGAGTTCCTGGATTATTGTGAGCGTCGTCGACAGAATTGCTAATGAGCTAGTGTATTACAATACCGCATATGATATGTGGACTTCCATTCAAGCCACATATGGTCAAGAGAAGAATTCAAGCAGAATGTATCAGACATATGTTGACATGTTAAATATGAAGCAATCAGGTCGTCCACTTGGTGAGTACTTCTCTCTCTTAAAATCCATGTCTGAACGATATAATGCATGTATTCCAGGGTGCACTTGTCCTAAACAGAAGGAACATCGCCAGCAGATGGTCGTCTTGGTATTCCTTGCGGGACTTGATTCGGGCTATGTTGCAGCTCGCGACCAGATGATTACTGTTGCAACCCTTACTACCATTGAGGAGGCTTATAACACCCTCAGTCGCCTTGTTATTCCCACTACTCGCACTACTATGGAAGTACAGGGACAGATATCTGCATTAGCTGCCCCATCCGGACGTGGAGGTCGCAATACTTACCGAGGACGTGGTCGTGGTCGCTTCGGAGTAGGATGTTGCCGCAACACAATTCAGTGTACCTATTGTCACAAGTATGGACATACAGAGGCAGTTTGTTATACAAAATCAGGGTATTCAATGCCTTTTGCTCGTAGTGCCACTGAAGGAGAAGATCAATCTGTCCAAGTTCCTCGAAGGGATTTCGTCGATTTGATGCAACGCCTTCACAAACTCCAACCAAGCGAATCTTCATATGATAAACAGGAGATAGCTGCTGTGGCTCATATAGGTATCTTTACTGTCTCGGCACATAAATTTGCGAAATCAGAATGGTTGATTGATACATGTGCATCAACTCACTTATGTGGGGAACATAGTCTCATACATAAGATGCGCAAAGTACAATCAGGACGCACTATTCAAGTAGCTGATGGTAGGTTCTCCTCTATAAAGGGAAAAGGAGATGTTCACCTCACCCATGACATCAAGTTCAATGATGTTCTATTTGTTCCAGAATTCCCCACCAGTTTAGTCTCTGTTAGTCAGATGTACAAGAAACTCAACTGTCGAGCAATATTTGATGCAGTTTCTTGTGTGTTTCAGGACATATTGACTGGGAGGACGATTGGTACGGCCGTGAAGAAGGGGGTATCTACCATCTTGTGCAGTCCTATGAGATTGCAGCATACTCTAGAATGTCATTCTCAGCATTTGCTGCTTCTATCTGGCACCAACGCTTGGGTCATCCCTCCCTATAGAAGCTTCGGTGTATTCTTTCTCAGCTACCTCCCACTACTGCCTAGACTGTGAGGCTTGCCAACTGGGAAAATGTCATAGAAGTTCTTTTCCATCATCAGGCAAAATTCATTCTGTTAGTCTTTTTGAACTTATTTATCTGGATGTTTGGGGACCCAGCAGATATCCTGATCATCTGGGAAACCGATATTATCTGGTATAATAATAGATGATTTTTCTCATGTGCCATGGACATTCCTGATGAAACATAAGTCTGAGGTCCTTTCCATTATCACTCGCTTTATAAGTGAAATTAAAACTCAGTTTGGTACAACTATCAAAATCATTAGGTCTGATAATGCTAGGGAATTCCTCTCTTATGACATGCAGTCAATCCTTTCTACAAATGGGATTATACACCAAACTACTTGTGCTCACACCTCTCAACAGAACGGCGTGGCTGAACGCAAGCATAGGCATATACTAGATATTGCTCGAACATCCCTGATTGATTATCATGTTCCCTCTATGTATTAGGGAGACGTTGTTCTTACCGCTACCTATCTTATAAATCAGATGCCTTCCACAACCATTGATGAGCAAATTCCTATTGAAGTTCTTCTACCAGGGAAAGCTGTGTTTCACGTCCCTCCTAAGATATTCGGATGTGTCGCATTTGTTCATATTCTTGGTCCCGAATGGGACAAGCTTGAGGCAAGATCCGTCAAATGTGTCTTTCTCGGATATGCTAGAAATCAAAAAGGATATAGATGTTACGACCCTCAATCTCGAAAGCACTATATTAGTGCTGATGTCACCTTCTTTGAGTCTGTTCCATACTATTCTAGTTTCGGATCTCATATCCCTCCACCCGTCTACACACACCACTCCACTTCTGGTTTTCCTTCCACATGATGATATCCACATGAGTACTATTTCATAGGGACATCCCTCTTCTAAGCCAATACCATCTCCTCAGGTATGTTCTCCAAATGAGGCTTTACGGACTAACAGTACTGCTACATGTGCTGATACAATCACAGGTACTTCTACTGGCTCCATAGATAAAGATATGGATCAACCAATTGCTCTACGGAAGGGGACAAGGCAATGTCCATCCCGATACAACATGAAACATCCGATATCAACTGCAGTATCCTTTTCTGGACTTCTGGACTTACCTCTTCCTACAGGAAATTTGCTGATGCAATCTCTGCTGCAGCTATTCCTAGCACACATATAGAGGCTCTTCAAATCTCTCAATGGCGCTTAGCAATGGAGGAAGAAATGGTTGATTTGATCTCCCATGACACATGGTCACTTGTCGAGCCACCCAGCAATGTCAAGATAGTAGGATCAAAATGGGTCTTTACAGTAAAATACAACCCAGATGGCTCAATTTCACTTTACAAGGCACGCCTTGTCGCAAAAGGCTTCACCCAGACATATGGAGTTGACTTCTTTGACACTTTATCTTCAGTAGCTCACCTATCAACTATACATATTCTAATGGCAGTTGCAGTACAACTTGATTGGCCACTAAACCAGCTTGATGTGAAGAATGCCTTTTTGTATGGCAACCTTCAGGAAAGAGTATACATGCAACAACCTTCAGGCTTTGAGGCTCAAGGGGAGTGTCAGAAGGTATGCCTTTTACGTAAGGCCGTTTATGGACTCAAATAGAGCCCTCGCGCCTGGTTTCAGAAATTGTCTGAGGTGCTAGAAATTATGGGCCTCATCAGATCCTCGGCAGATCACTCGTTATTCACTAGAAAGAATGGAAGAGGAATAGAGGCAATGCATGTCTATGTAGATGATATCATCCTCACAGGAGATGACTATGAAGGCATTTTAGAAGTCAATAAGCAACTAGCAGAATAATTTGTGGTCAAAGACCTAGGGCCACTACGATACTTTCTGGGGATTGAAATTGCTAGGTCCAAGCGAGGATTGGTTATGTCACAACGAAAGTATGCAACAGATCTTCTTCAGGAAACAGGAATGCTAGGATCAAAACCTGCAAAAATACCTATGGATCCTAAGGGATGCATCTACAAAATAGGAGAAATTGAAAACACTGGTCGATATAGGCGACTTGTGGGAAAATTGCTCTACCTTACCATTACTCGACCAAATATATCCCTAGCCGTTGGGAAATTAAGAAAGTTTATGGATGCACCCACTACTGCTCACTTTGATGCATGCATGATGATTTTAAGGTACATCAAGTCTTCTCTTGGGAAAGGTCTACTCTTCACCAAAGGCAGCAACTTAGATGTTATGGCCTATTCAGACGCTGATTATGGAGGATGCATGATAGACTGAAAATCTACTACATGTTTCTACACTTAGCAGGAAACCTTATCACATGGAGAAGCAAGAAACAATCAGTAGTGTCACGCTCAAGTGCTGACAGTGAATACAGAGCCATGGCTCAGGCCGCTGTAGAACTGGTATGGATCCGGTCGGTACTTACAAATCTTCATGTCACTCCCAGCAATACCATGGAACTCAGATGCGACAACCGTACGGCAATGCGTAGAGCGAACAACCCTATGTTTCATGAACGCACCAAGCATGTGGAGATTGACTGCCACTACACTCGAGACCTAATACAGAGTGGGTTACTACATACTCATAGTGTACCTTCTACTGAGAAAACTGCAGACATGTTCACCAAGCCACTGGCGTGCATGCAATTTGAGAAATGCTGTAACAAGCTGAGCATGATTGATATATATGCTCCAGCTTGAAGGGGAGTGTTGAGAGTTGTATTATTAGCTTTAATTGTAGGGGTATTTCGGATAACTCACTATCTAGGAGTCGTCCCTTTTATATAACCCTACCTATAGGTCTCCATCTATATAAGGAGCCTTAGGGACTGTTGTAAAGAATAAGAAAAGGAAAAACCTATTTCTCGACTTATTCAATTATTCATACATGGTTGTATTCATTACTTACATGCTGACTAGAGAGCCTAAAATTAGTAAGACTTGATCAAGGACCTACTTGAGGTATATTGGTAATGAGTAGAGTTCGTAACTATCTTCTAATTTACTTAACACCCAACCAAATATTGTGTGGATTTCTAGAGACTCGTCAAGGAAAACCATTTTTTTAGAGGAAGAAGGGTGAAATCCTGAGATAGGACTCACCGCTAAAAACTTTCAATTTATAGGAAGATAAAGATACATATTACCTTGTAGACCAAAAAATGATAAAGGGAAAGACATGAAGCGATTACATTTTCAGAATAGAACCTCTGGATCTTAAATATCAGATCATTTCTTCCTCCCCAGATGGCCCAGAGAGCCGCGTATGGCAAAGAAACATCATCCGTTGAGTTCATCCCCACCGACCAATTAGATCTCCAGAAATCAGTGGTGCCACCGTATAGTAACCAAGCCACACTTATCTCCTTCCAAACCTGTTCTGACGAAGGACAAGTAAAAAACAAATGCTCTGCATCCTCTATCTGTGCTCCACATCTATTGCACTGTGTATCTGAAATGCCAAACAGTCTGCCCCTTCTCGCTTTGTCCCAAATCCTTCCCCTCCTGAGGCACCACAAAAAAATCTTTACTATGCAAGGGATCTTGCTTGCCCAGATAATCTTCATATCCTGCTTTAGATCGATTCCCAATTCCTCACATCTCCCTCTGAACACCTTGTATGCCTTTTTCACCGATAATCTCTCTCCCTTCCAAACAAAATGATCCTTACCCTGTGAGATTTTCACAAATCAACAGAGCTATTACATCTTGATAAAACGTAATTCATTATACATTATACTGAAATTTTGTCATTAATTCTTGAGAAAAAACATAATAAAAACAAATAAACTAATAAATACGAAAATTAACATTGGTGACTTGTAAATATGTCCAAGAAATAAAAAAAATAAAATGCTCAAAAATAATGAGTTAAATCTCGTATACATAAATATGTATATATTTTACTGTCTTCCCAGATTTCTACTAAGTTCATGGTAAGCCCAATGGACATGAAACCATTTTCATTGTAATACATAACTTTAATAAATAAACAACCGTAAGAATATGCTAACTAGTAAATACTTGCCAAAACTCTATTGTGAGAAGATCAAATATTAACAGATGATTTTCTCCCTCATACAGTCTCCTACGAAAGTCTACTCGCCTTTGAATTGATGTACATCAAGTTATATACAAAGAATATTAAACTCAAAGAAATCAGAGTTCATATTGTGAAATTTGGATTTTGGGACCTACACTACAAGAAAAAACGCTATTGGTGAGCACAGTGTACCTTTCCCATGTCCTCGCCCAGTGCTTGCCATGTGCTTACCCGAATTTGGGACGAGCACGTGTAATCACCTAGATCATCCTCGTAGAAAGCTAGTCGTTATGCCATGTGGGCGAGCACATGCATTCACTAGGTCCTCACCAGCCGATGTGGGCGAGCTCAATGTGCTCACCTAAGCATAAAAAAATTTATAGGTTCGTCGGGGTTTTGAAACCTCATCGAATAAGTAAGATCTGCTTTAAAATGACTACATGTGTTCATAATAATGTTTATAATCACACCCGTGATGTTGACTATAGATAACCTATTAATATGATCTAATCAAATTTATAATGAAATCTTATACATATAAGTTATAAATCTAAAATAAGAGACATAATATAAGAAACTTGCCATGAAATGGATGAAACAGTTATATTTTAATACACGTATTGGAAAGTAATACACATAGATAATATACAACAAACTTATCATAAAAGTTCCTAAAAATTAGAAGGCATTCTCTATTCTACAAGTAATGAAAAGGATGGTTGCATTTATTCTCTGCCCATAAGATCTTTGAGATCAAATTTTATTAGGATTTCTTCTTTTCCTTTTCCTTAAACATTGTAGATGTACAAGCTTCTTCTTTCGAGTTAGACTCTCCCTCATCTTACTCCTCATCTGCGTTCTCTCTTGCCCTGCACTAGCGTCTTTTGTGACTTATAAGGAAAAAAATAGATATGTATATTGTGAGAAAATAATTGTGGCTAGAATGCACTTGAATTAAATTCTTACACATAAGTTATGAAATTTTCCTACAACTTTGTCACTTCTCTACCATCACCAACATCTGAGACTGTGCAGTACGCATGTTATACACATGCTTGGTTGCAAACAATACAAACCTAAGATTGCTTTTCTAAGGAATCATAAATAGAGTATTGGGGTATATTTCAAGAGAGTTCTGTGTGTGTGTGTATGGATTCTTGCATGTACAAATATTGTTGGCTAGGATTTTTTTTAAAATGGAGAGAACCATGATATAAGATCCAATATGGTGTGAACTCTGTTAATAAAATAATACTAAAATCATATGAATCTCGTATGTTTGGAGTTATAAAAAAATCAAATGTCGGTTACGAGTATTGCTTAATTGAGAGTTATTGGAAACTATATATTACAATCATACTAATAATAATAAAATAAGAGAAGTTGGTTCTTCTTTCGTGCAAGGAAAAATATAGGAAAGAGACACGTGGGGGTACACGCATAGAAAATAGTGTAGAGGTGCCTTGAGCTTCCATATTTAAGACTGTAATTGTGTAGGTAGTTGATACTGCAAGTGTTCTTTCGGGAAAGGTAGGTGAAGAGGAGGTCGTAGGGAGTAGCTCACGCCTTGCTTGGGCAGATTCTCCCCTTGCTTGGGGAGAGAGAACTAAGAGATAAGAGAGGGAGAGATGCTTGAGTTGGGATGAGTTCCAAAACATTGAGGGATGATCTTTATATAGCATCAATACCTTCTCTCTCCAATCCTACTCCTACATGAAGTAGGAGTCCCCAATGGGATAATCATCCTTTTTCCTTTTTTTAATTATTTGGGAATCGGATAATATTCCCAACAATCTCCCCCTTCATTTCCAATAGGGAGATGTCTCCAAGAAGATGATCACTGAGAGATGGCACAACTCAACTCTCTACAGAGCTGCAGCTTGTCACGAGTCACGACCTTCGTCAGCATATCTGATGAGTTTTCATATGTGTGGACCTTCTTCAGAATGAGGCGCTTCTTGTCACTAGTATCTCTCATCCAATGATATCGCACATGTATATGCTTTGTGCGAGCATGGTGCATAGTGCTCTTACTAAGATCAATGGTGCTCTGGCTATCACAGAAGACAATCGGCTCATTGTCTTCGCATTCAAGTTCACCAAGGAATCACTATAACCACAACACTTCTTTTCCTGCTTCTGATATTGCAACATATTCGGCTTCAGTCATTGAGAGTGTAATGTAATTTTACAACTTGAATTGCCACAAAATTGCTCCCCCTACGAAAGTGAAAATGTACTCGGAAGTCGATTTCCTCTGATCCACATCTCTCATCATGTCAACATCTGTATATCCATAGAGTTTAGGATCTGACCTCCCAAAAATCAGACACATACTTGAGATCCCTCACAAGTATCTCAGAATCCACTTCACAGCTTTCCAGTGATCTTTCCCTGAATTCGACATAAATCTGCTCGCTACGCCCACGGCTTGAGAAATGTTGGGTCTGGTGCAAACCATGGCATACATAAGGCTACCAACTATGGACTGGTAAGAAATCTTGGTCAATCTCGGCTTTCTCCTCAGAAGTAGACGGACATGTCGCTTTCATCAACTTGAAATGAGCGGTAAGGGGCATGTTGATAGGCTTCGCATTCTTCATGTTAAACCGCTCCAGAATGCATTCAATGTACTTCGCTTGTGACAACCACAATATGTGCTTCTTCCTGTCGTGAGTGATATGCATCCCAAGCTTGTTGCTTGCCTTGCCCAAATCCTTCATCTCAAATTCCCTGGAGAGTTCCCATTTGAGCTTTGCAATCAACCCGAGATCGTGATCAGCTATCAGCATGTCATCCACATAGATCAATAAGATAATGAACCTACCATTGGGAAGATGTCGAATGTACAAACATGGATATGTTGTAGTTCTCTTGAAGTTCTGCTTCATCACGAAAGAATCAAACTTCAAGCACCATTGTCTAGGGGCTTCCTTCAAGTCATAGAGACTCTTCCTCGACCTGCAAACCATATGCTCTTTTCCCTTCTCCTGGTATCCCTGTGGATGCTCCATGTATATCTTTTCCTTCAGATCATCGTGAAGAAAAGTTGTCTTCACGTCCATACGCTCTAGCTCAAGGTCTAGGCTTGTAATAAGACCTACCAACACTCTCACAGAATTCATCTTCACAACTGGTAAGAAGATCTCATCATAGTCCACGTGCCTCTTTCTGGTTGAATCCCTTCACAACCAATCTGGCCTTTGTACTTTAGTTGCTTGCCACCATCATCTGTCTTCAGCTTGTAGATCTATTTGTTCTTCGGCGCTCTCTTGCCTGCAGGAAGCTCAACAAGATCATAGGTATGATTTTTCTTCAGAGACTACATCTCTTCACTCATTGCAATTTTCCAATAATCTCTCTCCTTATGCTCTTATGCCTCCTTAAAAGTACATGGCTCGTCATGATCAGTCAACATCATGTACTGGGAAGTAGGATAGCGAGATGATAGCTGGTGTGCCCTCCTAGATCTCCTGACCTGAGGCTCTGCTACATCTGCTTCTTGATGAGGTTGCTCCCCTGCCTAAGATCCCCTGAACCTATAGCAACGGGGTATACATCTAGCTCATGTTGTTCTGATTGTGCATCTTCTCCATCTGTACCTGGTACTGGATAAGGATACGAGTCCTCATCGCTGTCATCATTCATAGCAATCCCATTGGAGTCAGCATCACCTGTCGTCCTCAGATAAAGTTTGGTTCTCATAGAAAATCACATTTGCATTCTTGGTGATGGTCTTCTTAATTAGATCCAAAGACGGTATCCAAACTCATGATCTCCATAGCCAATAAAAATACAAGGCACTACCTTGTCACTAAGCTTTTTCCTATATTCCTTTGATATAAATGCACAAGCTTTGCATCCGAATACCCTCATATGAGCATATGAGGGATCCTTTCCAGACCAAATGCGCCCAGGAACCTGAAAATTCAAGGGAACAGATAGAGATTGATTAATCATATAGCATGTGGTCTGAACCGCCTCAGCCCAAAAGGTCTTGAGCAGCTTTGTTGTCTTCATCATGCAACGAAATCTTTCTACAATGGTCCTATTCACCCATTTAGCGACACCATTGTGCTGGGGTATGCTAGACTCTGTCCTTTCATGCTTGATCATATGCTCTGCACAGTAGCTCTGAAGCCGTAAGAGGTGTTTTTATATCCCATCCACTATTCGTGCACAGACACTTCAATACTTTGTCTGTCTCGCACTCCACCATGGCATGAAATGTTTTGAAGAAATCAAAGACTTGATCCTTCGTCCTCAGCATATAAAACCACATCTTCATTGATGCATCATCAATAAAGGTTAGAAAATACTTGTTTCTACCCAAAGACATTGTGTCAATGAGACCACACACATCGGAGTGAATCAACTGCAGAAGGTCTTCCTTCACCTTTGATCTGGTCTTGAAAGGTGCACTCTTATTCTTTCCAATCTCACATGAATCACAAGGGGATGGCGTTATGTCAGTGTGACATGGTATCAATTCCTTCCTGTTCAAAATTTGTAAGTCCTTTTGGCTCATGTGTCCGAGCCGACGATGCTAGAGATCTGACGTGTCAGCCTCACTAGCATGTAGGCTACCATTCATGAACTTCACCCGAGTCTTGTAGAGCATGCAACACAACCTCCCTCTGGCCATGATATAAGAGTCCTTGTTGATCTTGCATCTGATGTTGCCAAACTAAAGATGGTAGCCCTCCCTATCCAATTGAGAATTGGATATGAGGCTAAGCCACAGGTCGGGAGCGTGCCTAACATCATGTAAAGTCATTGCACATCCAATATTAGTCCGAACTGAGATGGTGCATGTGCCAACAATCTTTGAGTATCCGTTGTAACCCATCTTTACTCTCCCAAAATCTCCCTCTGTATAGGAAGTGAATAACTCCCTGTGCAGAGTCACGTGGTAGGAGGCGGTCGTATCGACGACCTACTCGGAGTCATCCCCTAAATGTAGACATTGCTCCTAAATAGTGAGAATCAACTGATCCTCATTGTCATCAGCCATTGTTGCAGTAATGTTGTCATCTTCATCTTTCTTTTGATTCTTTTTTGCTTCTGCTTGCTCTCTTTTCCAGACTCTACAATCTCTTTTTCAGTGACTAGGCTTGTTGCAATGATATCACTTTTTTCTATCATTGGATTACTCCCTATATTTCTATTTCTCTGGTGATTTTCCTCTGTTGTTAGACCTGCATCTTCTCTCAACTGCGTAAACATGTGAAGAAGAGGACTCTCTGGATGATCGTCATCTGATTTCTTCATTCAGAAAATTGCTTTTGAACATAGGTATGGTCAGCTTGCCGTCCATAGTGGAGTTGATCACATTTTTCACCAGAGTTTCCCAACTGTCTAGTAGAGAACCCAACAGAAAAAGCGCATGCAATTCATCATCTAGCGTCATGTTCATGGTACTCAGTTGATTGATGAGACTCTGGAATTCATTCAAGTGCTCAGCAACTTTTATCCCATCCTTGTACTTTAGATTCACCAACTTCTGAATCAATAATGCCTTGTTGGTGGTTGTCTTCTGCTCAAAGAGCTCTATCAAGTTTCTCCCATAGTTTCCTCGCATCTGTCTCTTCTACGACATGGTGGAATACTGATAAGTCTAGCCATTTCTGGATGGTACCGACTGCTTTCCTGTTCAGATTCGTCTAGTCACCTGCGGGCATGCCCTCGAGCTTGAATGTTTCTCCTTCCACCAGATCATGGAGTTGCTTGCAATACAAGATATCCTCCATCTTGACCTTCCATATGTTTAATCCGTGCTCGTTAGCTTGATCATTGTGCCTTCGTCATTCTTCCCCATCTTGATAATGCGAGCTCTGAAACCACTTGCTAAGAAATCGAGGGGTTCCCTAACTTGTCCTGCAGAGGATGACTAGCAGCAGAACAGTACCCACACGGGAATCAAGAAAAATAATCGTAGCACAATAATCAATCAATCACAGAGAAATGAGAAATTCTACTATATGAGAGAGGGGGAAAACTCACGTGGCATGACGACCTGCAACAAAATCCACTAGGACAGAAAAATAAGAGGGCACAATGTCTTCTCAATTTTGTTTCCCAATAAAACTGAGGCTCAGTAACAAGAATAAAATCAGATAATTGTCACCTTCTACTTGAAGAATACGATACCATTGCTTCTCCTCATCATGTGATGCCCCTCCTCGAGGATGGACCTCTCTGGCGCCTGCTCCTCGCACCTCCGATGCAGACGCTCCTTGCGGATGCGATTTCTCTTCGCACCCCTACGTGCTAACTCTTCGTGCCTTGCACAAGCTTCCTTCTAACGTCTTGCATGGGCTACTTCACTCCTTGCTTGGGGAGAGAGAACTAAGAGAGAAGAGAGGGAGAGATGCTTGAGTTGGGATGAGTTCCAAAGCATTGAGGGATGCTCTATATATAGCATCAATGCCTCCTCTCTTTAATCATACTCCTACATGAAGTAGGAGTCCACAAAGAGATAATCAACCTTTTTCTTTTTTTAAAATTATTTGGGAACAGATAATATTCCCAACGGTCTTTTGCTTGCTCCATCTTGTTGGCAATTTACTCACTGTAACAATCATGTCACTTGATGTGACCTCTTTTTTATTGAATTGATTTTGGCTTATATCCTCACAACCTTGATCTTCCTTTTAGACCTTACATAACGCAACAAGCAATTAACCTAAATAGTTGTTTATATGAGTTTTATGTTGATTTGTTAAAGACGTGCAATCTTCGATAATATTATGGACAATTTGGCAATTAAATGAAAATCACGATAACTAAAGCGTGGCATGATGGTTTACATTGATCTCACGTAGGTGTGCAACCACTTGTAATATTATGAAGGGTAAATTACATATTGATTCATCATCTATAAGTTCAATCTCAATATGTGTCCCAATCTTTCAAATATAACAAAATAAATCCTGACTCCATTTCTATAAATTATACCATTAGAAAAAAGAGAAAGATGGACTAAAGTGTCCATTTCGAAAGTGGTATTCTTGGAAGTGCACATTCTCGGAAATGGACAATTTAGTTCATCTCTCTCTCGTTTCTAACCATGTCGTTTATATAAACGGAGTCAGTACCCAATTTGTTACATTTGAAAGATTAGAACCCATATTGAGATTGGGTTGATAGATGATGAACCGCTACGTAATTTACCCTATTATGGATGATATTGTAACTATATAATATCATGGCAAATAAAAGCTAAATGCTAGGGGTGTTCAAAAATATCCGGATCAACGGGTACCCGGCTTGACCCGTTCATCTTGACCCTAAACTCTCAGGTACCCGTTTGAAAATGGTGGGTCGGGTACCCGCAATGTCATGACCTGTGCCCCATATAAAAAACCCGACGGGTACCCGCAGGTACCCAGTTGGAAGCTTCCACTATCAATTGGTTCACAAAAATGCAAATGGTTAGATACAAATACCAATATAGATGTTACATTATTCTTATCTATTTTAAAAATATAGAAATGGATGTTGATATAAATATCGGTGAATATGGAAAATATATTGCCAAATCATTATAAATGAATACCGGTATGAAATGGATGCAAATTAGATTTGAAAAATAATAGAATCAAGAAGATGAAATTTATACGTATGGGATGGCTCATATATGTATCCATTTTGAAATCGAAAGTTATATGGATGTCAAAATTTGAAATAACATATATGATAACGAATCGGATACAATCCAAATCGATATACATATATTCTGACATCCAACCATGATGATAATGAATGCAATTGAATACGAATTGTATCGCACATGCATGTGTGCGCACACGCACCCCTACCCACATGTGTGCCCGCGCCCGTGCCCATGCAAATGCCCATGCCCACGTGCATGTGTATGCGCCCATGCCCACGTGCACACGCGCACACACATAAGCGCGCACACACACACATTGTGATAACCAATTATGATGATAATTAATACAATCGTTTACGAATAAGAATATATACTTATATATTGTTTGTCATGTTCTCCTCCGATTATATATATTTACATCTCGTTTATCCGTATTTGATTCATTATGAGGATGAAACTACGTGAATGTGTCACTACTGGATCCGTATTGGATGGTATTCCTTCCAATTGCATGTATTCATATGGTTTACATTTTCCAAATAATTTTATATATCCTCATTAATTTATTAATATATGTTTATTATCCCTATCTGAATGCATTCCGTACCATTCAGATTTTCATATCGGGCATTATTATTATAAATATGATATAGATAGGGATACACATAGTTGGACATATCGTTTGCATTTTTATATATGTCACCTTTCACTAGAAGTATTTCTCGCTATCCCCACGGGTACTGATACCCGTGGGTAGCCAACATCCATTGCCACTAACCGATACCCGTTACAATTGGATACCCGTTGGAATGGGACGGATCGACTCGTGACCCAATACTAACGGGACGGGACAGGTCACGATCAAGTGGGGCGGATACCCGTCCCATGAACACCCCTACTTAACGCGGTAATTATATGAATATTGTGGTAAATAAAGGCAAAGTGCGCGCTAGTTTCTACTGACATGCCAAAGGTGGGTGACATCTGGTAAAATATTATGAATAATATAGTATGAATATTGCAGTAAATAAGAATAGATTTTAGTATCATAGGATCGATTGGTATTCAAAAACAAGGATGAACGTGAGGATGGTTTAATGGGACTCTATTTACCCATCTTAGAAGTCAAATCTTCCCTTAAAGGGCAGTACCCGTGAGGTCCATCAACGAAGAATATATCACGGAGTTTTTTTTGGGGTTGGAGAGCTTGCACCAAGGTGCATGTAAGTCTACATGCACTGGTACTACAAACGTTGTTTTTTTCAGTGAATCCTTTAGGCGATTTACTTAAAATATTAAGTGGATTATGTGTCTCAAATTTCATGTAAATCTAACATGCCCATCTGAATGGATCGATTTCAGCAATTTAACACCATTAAAATTTGATTGTCTTGATAGATAGGTTAGAAGTTCAGAATTAAGTTGGAATTTGAATGATGTCACGATGATATATTGCGATCTCATTTCCAAAAATAGAAAAAAAATAGACGCTTACAACACTCATCCATCGATGCATACTCCCCAACCCTTTTTTTACTGTAGGAGCTGATGGAATCCGGCTGACATTAAGGGCATGTTTGGTTGCCAGGGTAGTATCCTGGCATACCTCTACCTCCAACCCTGCATTCCTGAGTTGGGATTACTTGTATTGACCCTACAATTTCTTTGGTATACTGATTTTTAACCTTGTTCAAATACACTTATTAACATAAAAAACATATTATAATCATTAAAAAAGTTAATATAACACATAATTAATGTCACATCACATCACAATTATCATTCCAACCATCACAATCCTCCAAATAACTACTATTCACATGATGATACCACAACCCAACCCAACCCAGTAACCAAACAGGCGTAGGGGATGCAAACCTCGTAAATTAACCTTTCGTTAAAAAATAAATGAAAAACCCGATTAGGGTTATCATCCTCACCAGCCTTCCTCTTGATCTGCCCTGCGGGGATCCAAAAATTTTAAGTTCGAATAGAACAGCAATCAACACGGATTGCCACACTAATTTATTGAATCAACAAAATCATACATTGCACTCGGGCGTAAACTCCCATGTCAGGATGAAAGAAAAACAAGATAACATAATGTTTGGCCTAGTGAGAAGCATCTTCTTCTTCGCAGAACTTTGTGTACTCCTTTGGTCCCAACAACGATTCCAACTCTGCAGGGTCGCTTGGCCTCACCTTGATCATCCAACCATCTTCATATGGGCTCTTGTTGATCTGAAAGAGAAATAGTGGAAACAATAAATGCATCAAAATCGAAAAAGCTTTTAGAATCCTCAGTTTGAACCATTCGCAGTGCTCTGTTTTAGTTTAAAAAATCAAACAGATACTTTCAAGTTCGGTATCCTTTCTTTGTATTATAATCACATCCATCCAGTTCCTGAATGGTAGCTACGAAGATTCATAACAATAAGCAAGATTTGATGTTATCCAGCGCCTCTTACGTCTTCGAGGACAAGCTAACTTGCTATGAAAATTTGCCGTGAATTTCATCCATGTTCTGAACTTGTTTTTTGAGAGAACGTTAGAAATTCTAGTGAAAAGGGGGCTCATAGAAAATAAAATGCTTCTGGTCAGGGACATCAACAACTAACTAAAATCAGAATTGAGAACAGATCCCCAGGTGGCCTTGACAAGTTAATAGGTATTACCTCTCCGGGTGTTTCAGAGAGCTTGGTGTTGACCTCCACAACCTCTCCAGAAATAGGGGAGTTGATATCACTGGTGGCCTTAACACTCTCAACTGCGCCAAAGCTGCCTCCTTTTGACACAGAGGTTCCGGTCTCCGGGAGCTCGACGAACACCACCTCCCCAAGGTGATCCTGTTCTCCCCGTGGCATTTAGTTAATCGGGAAAAATTAATTTTTTTCTACTAAATCACTGTGTGCAATTAATTCCAGGAATGTGGGAGTTAAGAGCAGAAATAAATAGGCACCTGAGCGTGGTCAGTGATGCCTATGGTGGCCACGGATCCATCATGCTTCACCCACTCATGAGAGGGCGAGTACTTCAAACCATCCAACACTGCAGGAACACAGGAGAGTTACAGAGGTATGGAAACCACTAAGAGACGAGAACCAAGCTCTTCTTTAAGGGGATTTTACCGGAGGAGAAGCATCTGGAGATGGAGAAGGAGGTTCTAGAGGCATTGCAGGAGAGGCGGAGGGCGTTGGTGGTGGAAGACGCCCACAGCCTCAGAGCCATTATCCTGATGGATGGATGGATAGGTAGAACGGGAGAGTGTGGGGAGGAAGAAATGTTGGAGAGAGGTATTTGGGAAGTGGGAGAGCTTTTTGTGGGTGGTGGAGGTTTCGGATAATTTGGATTTGGATGGTGGGCGTAGTGGACGTCGGCAGCCTCTTCTTCTATCTATGTGGGACCACGCCGCTCCTCAATGCCAGTGTAATTAATTTTGAAATTTCCATGTCGGTTAACCAATTGGTAAATTGTTTCTCCATCAATGTATCTTCTAAAAAAGTTATTATTATTTTCGGTAAATTATTCATCGATCGCTAAATGATTTGTCGTTTGAATTCAATACATTACACGTATATATTATTAAACATATATTATAATATATGAGAAATGGATAAATGTTGAACCATTCGTTGATTGACAAGTGGTTCGACGTTTGCTCATTTCTCATATATTATAATATATATGAGTAAAATGGGGTTGCCCTCTAAGAGGACCTAACTTGGCTCCTCCAGCTTCATTTTTATTTTTTTTGAAAAATGCTTTTGTGGATTTTTCATAACTATATCTTTATATTATATCATTCAAATTTCGGGTGAAACAGAGATTCCTACGACCTCCACCCAGACGGGATCAATTTCAACAATGCTATGACCGTTAAAAATGACTGTCTAGATGGATGCCGTAGGAGTCTCTGTTTCGCACGAAACTTAAATTACATAATATAGGGGTACAGTGATGAATTTCCGCAGAAGTATTCTTGAAAAAAGTAAAAAAAATGGGAGAAATGAGGTGTAGGGAATCAAGTTAGCTCCCTCTAGAGGGTAACACCATTTACCCTATATATAATTAATGTATATATATATACTTTATATATTTTATATAATGGATATGTTTAATGTATCGAATTCAAACGATAAATTATTCGTCGGTTGGCAAATGAATTGCTCGAAATGTCATAGGATACATTATTTGACAAACAATTCGCCGATCGGTGAACTGTTCGTCGATCGATATCCGAATATCCCAATCGGATATACGGGAATGCACTGTCGGAAATGGCATATGGGGGAGAGAGAAGGAAAGGGATTGCAATTTGGCACATGGACCCTTGGAACTTGGAATGGGGAATAGTATAACCATTTGCCAACTAGGTAGGGCCATGATGGGTTATAGCACAAGGAAACTAGTCGTTATAGCCCCTTGTGCCAGCTTTTACATACCAGCAAATTATTCTGTTTGTTTATTACTACGAAACCAGATCTTCAGGCAATGGGTTCCCTTATCAAAACCAGAGCTGAAGGAGATAAAGTCCTCTCAAACCATTTATTACTACATTGAACTTGACCTAAATGTTATTCAGATAGATTTCACTTTTGAAATTTAGAAACGTTTGCCATGTCCACGAATTATATATCAACCTAAGTTTTCCATATTTTTTTGTTTCATGTATGATGGTATATATCAAATAAATCAGATTTGATAAATAGGAATATTATTGATTGTGAGAGTAAAGAATGTCAAAATAAGGAATTTTATTGTTTCCTATCAAAAATATTTATTTGGCAGGATTGATGGAAAAAAATAGTAAACAACCAGTTGTGAGGGACGAAAATGAATGAATATTATAGATGTTAAAGAAAGAATTAGGTTAAAAAGGAGTGAAGAAAAAAGAAATACGGGAAATGTTTAAGTCTTCGCATGTTTTCACTATTGTTGTAGATAGGGCTCCAGAACTCAAAACTCGATCATTTAGCCTTTGCATTGTATTTCATTGTTCATTGAAAAATAAAGGCGAGTTTAGATCATTTGAAGTTTCTTTAAAATAGCTATGATCATGGGAAGTTGGTATTTATACAATCAGCGTTTAGATTTTCTTCTTAATTATTGATTTGGCTATTTCTGAAATAATTTTGTCTTTTTATACGCATTTATATACGAAATGGGAAAAGAACTATGCAAAAAAGAGCAAGAAATAAATATTATATTTTCAAATGTTAGTGTGAAGTTCAGATAGATGTTTTGTACACAATAAAGGATTTATATTTTTTTCTATTTACTTATTTGTTTGTCAAAGAAGTCAGTCTAGCTGACTTCGTGTCTCGATTAGAGTCATATACATGGTTTATAACCCTATTCGTTCTTCTTTTCTCTATCAATCTATACATATAAACATATGGTACATCCTTATATATTTCCTTTTTCTTCTATCTTCTTTTTATGGCATTTTTTATGTTAATAACATGTCCATATTCATGAGCACCTTTATAAAAAAAGTGTTACTAAGAGTTAATTACATGCATTTGTTCCAGACTTTAGACCATAATGCGCTCCTCATGTTGTGGATTCAAGCTACTCCTGCTCCCCATATCGCTAATAAGGTGTTACATCATCCCACTATCAAAGGGATACGGAAGTCCCCAAGGAGTACGTAGTCCATCACTTGGAATACATCGAGGATATAATTGTTTAACGTTGGCATGACCTATATGAAATGGAATGGGTATTCACTTTTAGAGTATTATGCCATGAAGAGGACAACCCACTTGTATCTCTCAAATCATCTCGCATCTGAGCTATAACGCATCAATAACCTCATGCCAGAGATGATCGCCTCTAGCCTTCATCTTTCCGTACGGGCCTATCGACAAAGGGACATCAACCCATCGATTTGTAGTTGACAAACTTTCTCGTCGGATTTGGAGCAAGCGGAAGTCCTTGACCCATGTTGTGTAGAAGAGAAAGGGGATCCCTCTTATCTCGATCGTTGAGTTGCTCCTTCGGCCGATGATAGGTAATATACCTCATTATAAGCACCTTCAAGATTTCGAGTTACGTCAATGCCAACTACCTGGGAAGATGATCTGCGCACCACAAGATGAAATCCCCTCTTCGCACCTAAAATTAGAAAAGGAAAGTGAGGGGTGTAGATAAGCCTAGGCAACGGGCCAATATCTAATGGTCATGTGGACACTCGACTCATTAAGATTGGGCTTGGTTATTACTTTAGAAATTCAGCATGAATGGATCCATGCCAAGCCCAACCTACAACTAAATGGACATGAGTTTGGGTATTATTGATTATCTTTTTGCAAGCCTGAATTAACATGATTGGCTCGAATATTATTTATGATTTTTTAAATGTAATAGCACATATAAAGTGTATATGATCTCAAATTTCATAGTTTGGAATGTAATACCATATATAACATATGCTCATGTCCAAATAATAATAATAATAATAATAATAGCATAATGTTTGACGACTGGGATCAAGGGAGCAGTCATGTAGACCACATAAGACGGGTCCACTAAGTCGTTGTGATGACAGCTCACGAAGATCGTTTGACCAAGCAACCCACACAATATGAATAAGTCAGCAAGAAAAATAGGTATGTGAATCAAAATTTATTATACCCTATAGTAAATGCATATAATGGCAAGCAGGTAGAGGATGAACACGAGAAGTACAGGAGGTAACAAGTATTATTTATATGAATAAATAAAGCAAGTGTATAAGTATGTATGCACAATTTCAATCAATGTGTGTGAGTTTTAATTGAATAAAATAAAAATATTATTTATGTATTTATTATTTTTGTTTTTAATTTGATTAATTGTATATATTTTTATTTTATTTCTAATTTTTTATTCCTTTTTTAATATTTAATATATATATGTGTGTGTATGAAAATTATACAATATAGAGTATTATAATTATAAAGATGCCTAAAAATTATAAAAAAACTGTAGAATAAAACATTTTTGAGTTTTTTATATTTTTGTAATGTTTTTTTGATTTTCATGGATTTTTGCTAAATTTTAGGTATTTTAAAAGTCTAAAATATACAAAATCAGGGACTTTTTAAATAAGTTGAGTTGTTTTGAGATTTAAAAATACTAAATAGAGTTAAAAATTCTCAAAACTAATGTTAATACTTAATCATATATAAATAAAAATATAAAGTAGAAACTAATATTTTGGAGTTTTTTGTTGAATTTTATAATTTATAAAAGGATTTTGGAGCTTTTTAATTTTTTTGTGATTTTCTTTTTCTATTTTAGAGAATTTTGGTCTAGAGGTACAAAATATAATAATAAACAATACTATTTTTTGGACTTTTTTAAATATGATTTTATAATTTTTTAGATTTTTTAAAGCAAACAGAAAATAATCGTGCACATTTTTTTATTTTTAATAAATAGGAAAATGCGTAAAATGTAAAATAAAAATTAAAGCGTGAAAGATAATTGCATCAGTCACATGAAACTTATTTTTCATGATTTTTGGAGCATGGATGATATTTATAGAAAATAGAAAACATGCACAAAAATTAATTAAACTGGCAAGGGTACTTTACAATTAAAATAAAAGGGCAGAGGGCTCAATGCAATATACCTAGAAGTCTTGAACTAATATTCAAAGTTTTTATGTTAAAATATAATTACAAAAACCCACAAGGGTCTAACTGCAAAATGCCCAACTCACGTGGGAAGCCACGCGAGTGGAGCTGGCAAGGACCAAAAGGCAATATATGGAAAACTTGAGGATCTACTTGTAAATATTCCAATAATATTAAACCAATTTAAATAGTTACATGAGTAAATGAAAATAACAAAAAAGACGAGGGTTGGATATGCAATTTACCCCCCCCCCTCCCCCCACGTACACTTAATCCAATAGCTGAAGATGATCCATTTGAACACATGGTGGCACTGGATGGCGCGATGATGGTTCGTTTCGGACGTCCGAGATTAGATCTCTAGATGAGATCGACGGTGGAAGCCTCTTCAGATACGACGTCAACTGCTGGCTTGGATGGCATGTTCTTGATCCAATGGTGCACAGGGATCCAAAAAGAACGGACGAGGAACTCACACTTGGCGAGGTTGAATCTGACGTAGCTCACTCCTCTTGGAACTTGAAGCACCGCCAAGGGGCCCTTCATGTTCCAACTACCACCCTGTACCTGTCAGGGGATTCATATGTGTCCCATGCTCAGTGATTGAGCCCTGGAGCTCGCGTTCAGGCGAAGACCTGTAACTACATTCTTGGATCAGACATCCCTCAAATAGTCTCCTTCAGAAGTACAACTTGCATGGAATCAAAAAGGAGGACCTGGCGAGACTTTCTAGGCCTTTTTGGTGAGTTTCAAGGTGAAATGGGGACGGATGGGTGTAGCTCCAGCGAGGGATGACAAAGCGAGCTCGAGACCTTGATTCTAAGCAAGAATCAATGGGGAAATGGGTGTGTCGGGTGGAGAACGTGGTCAGTAGAGTGATGACCGTGGAATGAGGGTAGAACAAGGATGTTGCACGATGAAATCGACCTGGTGCTCGAGCTCCAGGTCAACGAAGATCTAGGATTTCATGCTAACCTACTAATTTAAAGTAAAAAATAATTTCATAAATCAAATCTATGCTAAAGATATTTCCTAGGAACAGGAGATAAGGGCCTCGACTTGGCTGGAACCAAGGAGGCGAAACCACCAGGCAGAGCTCCGGTGATGGGTCGATCTCCTCCTCCTCGATATCTCCTCGTTGCAAATCATCGGCTGGGCACTCTTGTCACTAGTGTGAAGCTTCTAGGGCCGATTTGAGGGGCTAAAAACCAATGAAGAGGGATCAAAATCAGATTTGAGGAGGGAAGTTATTTATAATAGAACGAGGAGGCCCATTGAACGGTGATTTTTGGAAGATTAGGGGAATGTACCGTGGATTTTATGATTAGGCTTGTATTAAGTTCGATCTACGGTTGATTTGCATGAATGATCAGATCAATAGGAGTGACTGGGTACCCGAGAAATGGGGAAGAAGACAAGGGTCTTCTCATCCTGACGGGGGTAGGTGGTCTAGGTCAAAGAGTTGACCCGTGTCAACCAAGAGAGCCCTCAGGTTGGTCCACATGGACCAACCAGAAAAATTCGGGTAAAAAATTCCTTATTAATTGAAGTTAAAATAGTAAATGATTTATTTATTTTTAGGTTAAACCATAAAGTATGTCTCTTATTTTTTGTAGTATTTTATTTTGATTTTTATTTATTTTTACAAGTTAATTTGTTAGGTGCTAATAATTGCATGTATAGTTATATGTATATTTACTTATATATTGCATATTTTATTTTGTATTTTAGATTTTTGAAATTTTATACATATAATTTACATATTTGTACTTATTTATATACACATAGATATATTTTTTGAAGTCATATGTACACTTAAATAATTATAGGTATTAATTGTATATGTATATGTATAGGTAATTCATCTATGTATTTGTATATACATATTTATTTTGCTTTATTTTTAATGGTTTTATTTTAATCTAATTATGTGCATTCATTATGAATAATACAAAATTATAAATTATGAAATTGTGAAAAATGTAAAGAATAAATAAAATGAATATTTTATTTAGGTATATTGTACAATAAAGGTCCAAAATCTATCTTTTCATCTTAACTCTAAATTGAATGAAATCACCTTCATTAAATAGCTAATAAAAAGTTATATACAATTAAAGTAGTTTTGATGCATTTTGAGTTCATATGGAGGAGATACATATTTGGGAAATTTGGATTTTGGAGTTTTATTTTGAGTGAAGGCACATTTTCTATTATATTTTCATGTGAAATAAATTTTGTATTTTCTATGCATTTTTATCTACAACTTTCATTTACAAAGTTCATTTATTTGAGGTATAAATAATAACAATAAATAGGTCACAAAATGTACTTATAGATGAATTAAAAATAGATTATTGATGTGATTTATGTGCAATTTATCTGCCTTATCTCCCTCTGCTTTATTCTTTATCGACCAAGTCATCATGATGACTGAGTCTCAGGGGTTAGATTCATTCAATGTCCTTGACACCTCATTCCTTTTCTTTTCTTCTTTTATTATTTAATTTTGGAATTAAATACAATAAATAAACAGTATTTTATATAGTATTTTGTACAAATTACATAGTATTTAAATTAATGATATATACATGCATTTAGCTAGGGATTTAAGGCTAAAATGGAAAAATAAAGGTGACGAAATGGAGATTCATCAACCCCCTATACTTGCCTTTGCTAGTCCCTAACAAACATTTATTCAAATAAGTGCAGAAAAGAAGATAAAGAAAAGAAAAAGAAATGAAGTGCATTGATTTTTAACTTTCAAACTTGTCTTTATAATATCAAAGTTTGGAGCTTAGTCAGACCTTTTTATTTTAAGTTTGGTCGGAACCTTATTGGGAAAGAAATTTGAAACACCACAGCCTCTGAGATCTACACAACTCTGCCCATGTCTCCTTAAAAGCCAATTCAGAACAAATCGATGCCATCATAGTCCCTTATGACTTTGAGTCTATCTTATATGTGTGTGAAATGTAGCTCCTCTCGGTTGAAGTGGTAAAGGTCAGCCTTCTCCAACATGGTGACCCTAATTCCTCAATCCAATATCTCTTTCCTCGAGAAGTAGGGTATTCCCTTCTAAGTTCAAGTACAATCAGCTCAAGACGAGGAGGTGGAGAGAAGAATGGATGGTAGCTAGCGTAGCTACCTATCCTAGGATGCTTGACCAGTGTAGGCAAGTCATCCGGTTGCAGGCTCACATACATATTGACTTTGAATTTCAAGATTTCTTATTGAATACATGCCCGAACGGGAATTAAATTTTCTTCGACTTTTGCCTATCTTTTCTTTTTGGAGTTTTTGATTTTTTTTAATACTATATACATCAGCATTTACATAAGGACTTTTTCCCCTTGAGCCAGTAGAATATCCATCTTTTGAAGCATTATTTCAACGTCATCAGACCTCATGGCTACTGGATCGGGTGGGGTACTATAGCCACAGATATGTGACTTTCGATGTTTTCCACTAGCGTGTGTCTCATGCCGACAAATCCAGCCTTCTACCATTTCAACTGAGTTGAGCAAGGTGTTAAGTGCAGGTGTGCAAGTTAGGTCACTATCCACAAGAGTCATGGATGTGTTCCGAAATATTCTATTTAGGTGGTCAAGGTAACACGGAACAAAGTCTTATGGTCTCAAAGAATTAAGTCTAGCAGACCTGAAATACTTCAAATTGAGTTCCTTAAAGGTTCCTGTGATTAAGTGGATTAAGGTACAACCAAGCTCCAATCTTCAGATTTTATTTAAACTAGTTCAATTATCAACATCAATCTGAAAAATGCAAATGCTATTTATAATGCAAGGAAAATATTTTTGTGATAAAATTTTCTAATTTTGAACTTTTTATGGATTTTTAAAAAGTTATGCTAATTTTTATGCAAGTTTTTGAAAAAACAATTGCAAATTTTTATGGGTTTTAGTTATACAAATCGTTAGTGATTTTCAAAAAAGAAAAAAGTTTTGGCAAATACTTAAATGCATCTATTTACACTGGAGTGCATCTCTTATTTACAAGAGTTAAGGATTTAGGAATTTACAGCTTTGTACATACAAGGTTTGTAAAGGATTTTTACTTGCTTAAATCATGTACATAGTTCTCAAAATAATTTGAACAAAATTTCACAAACATTTTGAAAACTTTATTTTGAAAGAATAATTTGACAAATAATTTTACAAATATTATAAAATTTGAAAGTCATTTTACAAAGATTTTTCAAATAGTATGTATAGATTTTTAAAATATTTTGAAAATATTTCCAAACCATTTTCAAATATATTTTTAAAACATTTTATTCATACAAACGAAGAAAAGTTCTACAAACAAAATATTTTTACAAAGGTTGAAAATATTTTACAAAATATTTTTCAAATAGTTTTCAAAAGATTTTTCAAAAAAAATTTCCAACCATTTTTCAAACATTTTGCAAAACATTTTTATGATGATTTATTAATCATTATATACAAAGAATTTTAATGTGTGTATTAATTTTTATTAATTAGTCGTATTATTTAAAAATACAAAAGTATGATTATGACTAAAATATATGCAACGTATATAAGGTCCCCATATACTTACCTTAAGCTATGTCCTCATAAATCAGAGAGAAAAGGAAGACACAACTCGTACTAAGTATAGGATATTCTATACAGCAACGATCGAATGCCAAATAGGAAGTCGATCGTCCCCTGATACTTAGGATCAAATAATCCTAAGTATAGCTGACTGTGCGTAAGCCGGGGGGGTCGAGGGTGGGAATAAACAAATCAATAGCCTGGCATGTCTCTCCCTAAGGGTAAAATATCCCTAAGTATAGAAAGAATGTCAAGAGTTGAGACATGCAAGGAGAAAAAAGACTGAGCGCCCATATACACTCATCCCCCCTATAGTTAGGATGAAGCATATCTTAAATATAGAAATGATGAATGGGATGAGTGAAACTTTCGAAAGAATGAAAGAATTAAAAATGAAAAAGAGAAAAGAAGAAAGAATAAAATGATTAACTACTCAAAAATGTTTTTGATCGCTTTGTATGAATCTATAGATGTTGCGGTTGGGAGTTCTTCTTCATAGGCCACCTGGATGGAGTTAACTACGGACATGAATGTATCATGCTCGAGGTAAGGCTTCAGAAGCTATCTGTTGATGATGAAAGGTTGTGTGTCAGCTGACAATCCAGATATGACTATGCTTCCATTGGCACGCACATGCTTCACTACAAATGGACCTGTCCACTTACTTTTCAACTTCCTTGTGAAAAGTTTTAACTTTGCATCAAACAATCGGACTTTCTGAACCGGCTCAAAGGTCTTGCAGTGGATGTGCTTGTCGTGCCACTTCTTGACCTTCTTCTTATACATAAGATTGTTGTCATATGGATAGTCATGAAATTCGAAAAGTCTGTTCAGATCTACTTTTCTGTTCTTTGTCTCTTTCTTCGGATCCAAATTACAGATATTGATTACCCATAATGATTTATGAATCAACTCCGCATGAAAATGGCATGGTTTATCGTATACCAGGCGGTAGGGAGACATTTCGAGAGGGGACTTGTACACAATCCGGTAGGCGTAAATAATAGAGTCAAGCAGTTGAGATTAGTTCTTTCTGTTTGGACGTACAAGTTTTTGGAGAATCGTCTTGATTTCTTTGTTTGAACATTCTCTCAATCCATTAGTCCGTGAGTGGTATGGAGAGGCTACTCGATGTTCTATATAGTATTCTTGAGTTAGCTTCTTCACCTCTCTGTTTATGAAATGGCTACCTGATGAATCCCTATTTCATCACCTTTATTCAATCATTTTGACCTTAAAACCCTAGTAAATGCATGTAAATACCCTTAATTTACATAAATTAGCACTCATTCCTTGTTGTAAAAATAATGTGTAAAATATTATTTTTGATACTAAAATTATAGATTAAAGAAAAAAGAAAAACAATAAAGTATCAAAGATATTTTATAACCTTAAACCCCAGGACATGTGCATCTCGATGACTAGGTCGACAAGGAATAAAGTAGGGGGAGATAAGGGCCAATAAAACAATAAAAATCTCATTTGTTTATTCATTATTTATTCGTTTTTGGGACCTATTTTATTTTCTACTTTTTGCACCTCAAATAAAGAAACTTTGTAAATAAAAGTTGTAGATAATAATATATAGAAAAATACAAAATCAAATTCATATAAAAATAATATACAAAGTAAAGATATACTCTAAATAAAATCCCAAAACTCAAACTTCACGGTCCCATATCTTCCAAATAAAAACTCCAATGTATCAAAATCACCTTAATTATATATAACTTTTTATAAGCTATTTGATGAAGGTAGTTTTATATTTTTTGGAGTAAATATGTGAAAGTTAGATTTTGGACTATTGTTGTATAATATACTCGGTTAAAATAATCATTTTATTTATTCTTTATTATTTTTAAAATTTTTATAGTTTTATATTTTGTAAAGATTGTTATAATATATAAACATATTAAAACTAAACTAAAATACTAAAATAAAATATGTAAATAAAATACATAGATGAATATACAATATACATATCTACATAATAAGTATACCTATTTATTTAGGTATATATACTATATAAAAATATATTTAAATATATAAAAATAAGTTATAAATATATATTAAATAAGAAAAGAAAATAATAAAATACAAAATACAAAATAAAAATAAAAGTATACAAAGCATAGATAAATATACCTATAATTAACCCCTAAAAAAGTAACTTGTAATTAAACATCTCGAAAAATAAATAACAATCATAATAAAATACTTTAAAAATAATAAACATTTCTTATTTTATAAATTAAAATTAATAAAATCAATTAGTATTTCCTTTTGAATTTCTAAATCTTTTTTAGGCTACTTTTTCCTGGTTGGTCCACGTGGACCAACCAGGTGGTAGGGAGTGTTGACTTCGATCAACTCTCTGACCTGCTTGCAGCCTGTGTCAGTCTGTCAGATATAGCCTTTGATCTGATTTCATCGATTTTTGCAGCCCGAACCATTCACGGTTTTGGAGAGATTCCTCCACAACTTTTCTTCCTTGATCACTCTTCTTACACGTCAGCTCGTCTCCTCGATCTTTGCATCAATGATTTGGTCGTTCTCCTCGATCGAAGTCCCCATATCGACCGCTCTGTACAAACACCCCTGATTCCTTCCACCCATTTTTGAACCCCTTTACCCAAGTTTTGGCCTTGCTCTGGGTTCTCAGGACCGGAGAAGGTGACAACGACTCCTCCAGCCAACTGTGGCAAGCCAGGCGAAGGCGAGGCAGCTTCCACCACCACCTCCGACCATCGCTGCCATCGAAGTTGAACTTCCTGGTCTAGGCCAATGAGGTACACTCTTTTCCTTGCTTTCTCAGCTTAGTCGTAGCCATAGGTTTTCTTTCTGCTTTTAACCTCGCACTTTAGTCGCTTAAATCACGCCCGCGTAGTTCACCATAGCGCACCACTTGTGCTCCGCATGTTCTCATTCGCTCCTGACCACTCCACAACCTTCCCCTCTCGTTCCTCACCTCGTTCCACCAACCATTCACCCAGATCAACTCGTGATCTGGAATATCAGAGCTCCTTTTCTTCACTCGCTGGAGCATCCGCCGCCACGCACCACCAACGCTCCCTTTCACTTCTAGTCGGGTCAAGGCACTTTTCCCTCGACCCTTTTTGCTTCCTGTGCAGGTCAGACCACCCAGTTGGATGCCAGTTTTGATCCTCACCGGAGGAACCTGGAGCCTCCAAGCTTCCTAGACCTTGCGGGGGAGCTCCGACAATCACCGGCGTGTTTTGAGGCCTTCAATCATTAGAGATCCCTGCCCGGAGCATTTTTGGATCGTTTGCAGCTCTTCAGAGGGTCGGAGGGATGAGATTTGCACGGGCGAAGGAGACCCAGGTACCAGTTCTTCCATGTTCTTCCAGAAGTCGCCTCAGTCATTCGATTAAGACCCACCGCCCAAATTCGCCACACACTGTTCGATCGAGCATTTCCATCACCGTAGATCTATGCCCCAGTATTTAATCCCAGCCCTCCATCGGCGAATTGGTATCGTGCGATAAGAGCGCAACACGTGGCAAGTGATCGTAGATCCGTCGTCCGCTCCCGCTTAGGTTTGGGCAATTTGCATATTAGGCCCAGCCATTTTTGTTATTTAATTATTAATATTTAAACTTTCCTCTGTTGTTATTATATTTTGTGAAATTTGCAATTAGGCTCCTTGATTTTGGATATCTGTGATTAGTCCTCGTGAGCTCACCTCACGTGGTTGCCCACGTGAGGTGGGCATTTTACAGTCGGGACCCTAGACTTTGGTGTATTTCTAATTAGTCCCATTAATTACATTATATAATTTTGGAGAAATTGCAGTTTGATCCTCATGTTTTATTTTATTACATAAATTCCCCTCCTAATATTGTAGTTTCTCTGTTTCCTCTATTTATGTAAAATATCAATTATGCTCGAAAAAATCCTAAAAATAGATGTATACTCTTGATTGCACACTTTCACAATATATATTTATTTTGCAATTGTAGGACTCTCTATTATTTTATAAAAATCACAAAGAGTGCAAAATGTCACCGTCTACCGTATAAAATCCATAAAAATATAAAATCTTTTTTGAAAAATTCCAAAAAAAATTATGTTGTGTTTATTTATTTAGTTTGCAACTCCAGAAATTGAAAAACCTACAAAAGAAAGCTCTTAAAAATTTAAAAGCCCCAAAAACACTTATAAAAGTTTAAAAAATTCTTAAAAATCCCAAAAATAGTATTTTCTATTTGATAATTTTATCTTTATTTTTATCTATCTATAAAATTGATTTGGAAAATTTTAGACCTACTTTGGTATTTTTCCTCTTCAATTCAATCGGCTATTTAATTAAACCATGATTTAGGGTATTTTTAACTTTAAAAATATATAAAAATTTGCATGATTCACCATAAAATCACAAAAATAGTAAGAAATATTTAAAAACCTAAAATATTTTATTTCATGATTTTTAAGTATTTTTATTAGTATCTATATCTATATTAACTTACATTGTATATATACTCTATATATAGCTTTATAATATATTTAAAAGAAAAGGAATTATAAAAATATAAAAATATAAATAAGAAAATATAAAAATAGAAAATTAAAAGTAAAATACAAAAATAGTAAACAAAAAAATAAATTTAAAATATAAAAATTAAAAACCCACAAAAAGAAATATAGATAAAGATTTCACAATCACTCATTTGCATCATTTTGTTCCATCTAGCCCTTCTGCTCCCTGAGTTCGACACTCTACATACTTGCACTCTATACTCATCTATTGTAGAGTTATAATAATTTTAACTCCACACTTGTATTTTCATTTCTTGATTATTAATGTGGGTTAATTATTGTCTGAAAACTGGATTCTGTGAGCGGTCACCACATCGACTGGACTCTTGCCTTGTGAGATTTGTAGACCCTCGCAAAATCCTCTTCAACAAATGGTGTCATTGCTGGGCAGCAACACTGTATAGATTAGTTTTTTTGTGTATATTATTTTCTTTATTTATTTTCTTATCTATTTGATATAATTTTTGAGTTGTCTAACCCCTCTTTTTGTTCACTTTGTTACAAGGAACGTGGATCGAGGGAGGCACTCTATACGAAGTGCCTACGCACCCATGTGAAGCCAGCGTCGGATTTCTGACCTAGCACCGAAGGGGACTTAGAGAGATTTTGAAGATAGAACTTCACTTTGCATTTTATTTTATTTGGGTAATTAAAGTGAGAGAGATACAATTATTGTAATAATGCAGGAGTCTTAGGACTCTACATACTTCACGAGGTCCAGTGCCCGAGGGATTGTTCCCTTGGGGGCCTCGTCGGTTGTTTTGTTTTCATTACCTTTTTTTCCTTTGTTTCTCGATTTTGTTTTCTTTATTTTGTGTTATTGAGCCCTTACTTTATGATTGCTTGACAATAGATTAGGAACGAACACTCAATCATATTTGCATGCATCTATAGCTGACGTTTCGACTTAGTCAAAATTTTAAATTGCTCTTCACTTAGTCTCAGAACCACGTGCGGCGAGAGTCCTCCATACAATGCTTGCAGGACCCACTGTGGTGGGCACCGAGGAGACTCCAAGAGTGGACCCTTAGGTTCTATTCTAGGTGATTAGCATACAATTCTTCACTATAATAGCAATTTCAGTACCTAGGGCGATTTCATTAGCCGCATTTGCATATAGTATAGGTCTCAATTCTGCTTAGCATCCATGCATGTAGAGTCTTGGAGGAAAGGTGAGCATTTCTCTTTAGCATACATCATCGTTTTCGCCTCGCATTGCTTTTCCGGATCTTCCTCTGATTTTGATCACCTATGTTGCTAAAAAGAATTGATTCCCCGATAGGATTCATGCATTTCTATTAAAAATTCAAAAAAAGTGATAATCAAATAAAATTAGGACAGTTAATATTAATTGACCCTAAAAAAGACCAAAAAGAAAATCATTGTCTTGGAATGAGTAATCCCCTCATTGTATTCATTTTACATTGCTTACATACACACTAAGGTTAGTGCCCAAATCCCATTAGTGCCCAAATCACATAAGACAACCTAAGTGTTTGTACAATTTTTGCATTCTCGCCTAACTCTAAAATAGACAAGATAAAAAGATCGAACTTTCATGGTCTTCACCGAGTTGAGTAGGTGAATTAAGGGATGTGTTTTGTTTTGTGTGCATTTGTTTGGTTTGCTTGTGTGGATACTTGATCTCTCTACGCATTTGCGCCTTTTTCTTCACATATTTTGACTTGACCATCGTTCTCTCCCGACCATTTTCTTTTTATTTCGAGATGGCCGACTGGAGCATTTTTTATCCGAACCTTGCGGATCCCTCGTACCCTCCAGCCAGTACACCTCCATTTTTTCCAGGACGACTTTGCTCCTGATTTTTTACATATCCACCTCATCCTCAGTTTCAAACCTCGGACTTTTGTCCACTTCCACCTTCACATCCACCCGTGACTGATCTGTTGGAGTCACCTCTTATGGCATCCACACTAGAGACCTTGACCCAGCTCATGGATATGAATTCGAGGATTGACGACCTCACTTGCCTAAATAAGAGCCATATTGATACTTCACGATCTGATGACTTGGATTCATTTGAGGATTTCCATGAGAGCTTGCTATAGCCCAAAATACAAAAAATGAGAAATTTTTGAAAATCCAAAAAGAATTCAGGAGACATTTTCGTGATTCATATTGTGAGGAGAGGGCCCACCTGCGAGACCCTTTGACCACACACACATTCACAACTTGTCCCACCTTTTACCCCGAGGATGACACTGTACAGACTACTCTTATTCATCCTTGTGTAGATGATGATTCCAATCTCCTCCATTGTATGGAGGAGATCCAAAAATTCAAAAAAAATGACTGAACCCGAAGTGGTGGCCACTATTCATGAGATCATTCAAGCCCCACTTTTCCAGGCCATGACCCATTTATCGACTCCTCTTCCCAAGAAGAGAAAGCGGAGGAGCAGATCTGAGCATCATATCTTGACCATGGCCACTGCCCATGCCATCACACGCCGTCCATTCACTAAGAAAGGGAATACTGCTACACCTTTCATTAGATGCACTATCTCTGACTACACATGTGATCACACTCTCCTTGACGGTGGTGCTTCGATTAGAATCATACCCTTATCATCGGTACAGTCTCTTCACTTAGGGCCTCTCAAGAAAACCAGGATGATCGTTCAGATTGTTGGTGGATCTATCAAGAGGCTGAAGGATATTCTAGAGAACGTTGTCATTTTGAATTAGGGCAGGAGCTATACTATCAATTTTATTGTATTGCCCATGGAGACCTCCACTGGGGAGCATTCTCCAATCATCTCGGGACGACCATTTCCTGCCTCTGTGAGAGTCGTTGATGATTACAGATCAGGAGAGATTGGTTTCTGTCCTAATGACGGGAGCGTTGTGGTCATCACTGCACTCACTACCGAACAGAGACCTGCATCTGATATGACTACACCTATCTTAGCTGACCCAGAGGACTATGACCTTGATGAGACGATAAAAGATTTTTGTTGTATGTTGGATCCCACTAAGACCCGAGAATTCCTCTCCAAGGAGGAAGACTCGGAAATCATGGACCTCATAGTCCCTTCTTCTGACACTTGGAGATGTTTTGATGACATCCGCAGGATTTACACGATTGACACCTTTGAGCGGAGGGAAGATATTGATGAGACTGATAAGGTCGAATTTGATTTGATTTCCTTTATAAAGGAATTCGAGCCTTTTGATGAGAATGATGATCCACTTGAGATCATAGAGGACGAACATGACTCGACTACTTCCACTGATGAGTTCGATCCTTTTTGTTTTGACCTAGGAGAGATTCGTCAGGTTGAACTTGATTTTACTTATTCCGGTGATGAGTTCGAGCCTTTTCACTTTGATGACATCTACGAGACACCCAAGGCCAGACCTAGCCACACCTCGTGCATTGACCCATCTGTGCATTCTCACCATAGGACAACTGAGAATCTTCACCAGGTCAATCCTAATCAGCTTTTGTTTAGCCACACGTCGTCCATTAACCCATCTGTGCCTTCTCACCATAGGACCAGTGAGGGTCTTCACCACGTCAATCCTAATCAGCTTTTGTCTACTGAGGACCCTGATATTGACCTCCACCTTGTAAGATCCATTCCTCAACGATCTCACAAGAAGGTCCGCTTTCGACCTTCTTGAGCTTTGTACATCCATTCCTATTGTATATTTGCTTTCTATTATCTTCGTATATCTCCTGTATCGCTCATCCACCCCATTCTTGTGTGTGCCTTGCTTAGGATGTACTTTGTCCTAAGTTTAGGTGGGGTGGATGAGCCAAGTGTTCGTTCTTCGTTCTGTTTCATTACTCTTGTTGTCGCATATACTTATGGCTCTTTTACCCTAAGTATAGGGGGAGTGATGCATGCATTCTCTTCAATCTCTTCTTCTATCTTCATCTGTCTTTTTCTTCTTTTCTTCTTTTCTTATTTTCATTTTCATTTTTCTTTTTCTACCAAAAGGTGTCGCCCCTTTTTGTCAGTCTTTTATACTTAGGATGTACTTTGTCCTAAGTATAGGGGGATGTGCACCCCAAGTTTTTTATTATTTTGGTCCTCTCCCCTGACTCCTCTTCTTGTCTAGAGGGATATCTTACCCTCAGTATAGGGGGAGACAACCTGAGTACGATCTGTTCATTCCCACCCTTGACCCTCCTTGCCTTGTGTGCAGTCTGTTATACTTAAGATTATTTGATCCTAAGTATAGGGGGGTGGTCAACTTCTCATTTGCTTATTTCTTCATCCGTTTATTCTTTAGGCTTTTCTATACTCAGTACAAGTTATATCTTCTCTTTTCTCTCTGATCTATGAGGACAAAGCTCAAGCTAAGTATAGGGGGGTCGTATATACTATGTATATACTTTAGCCATAACTCGTACTTTCGTATTTTTAATAATAAGTATGGCTAAAATACTACATAATATACCTATAATTCCTTAAAATCACCAAATAGAAAGATGTTTATTATTCCTCAAATTCGTTTTGTATTTGTTGATTAATAAATTAGTCAAAATATTTTTTGCAAAATGTTTGAAAAAAAGTTTAAAAACCTACTTGAAATATCCTTTGAAAACTATTTGGAAAATGTTTTGTTAAATATTTTCAACCTGTGTAAAAATATTTTGTTTGTAAAACTTCTTTTCTTTGTGTGAAATAAAATGTTTGAAAAACTATTTGTAAATGTTTGGAAAATGATTGCAAAAATATTTTGAAAATCTATATATACTATTTGAAAAGCCTTTACAAAATGAGTTTCAAATGTGTGTAATTGTTTGTAAAAATTATTTTGGACTACATTTTTCAAAATTGTTTGTAAAATCATTTTCAAATAAGTTTGAGGAATATATACATCGCACTAAATGTCTTTATTAAGTTGTATATATAGCTATAAAAATGATCACTTACCCCTTGTAAATTCTTAAAAACCTAACTCTTGTAAATATAAGATGCACCCTCGGGTAAATATTTGTACCTAGTTTTTATCCAAAATCATTTGTTTTTAAAAATCATAAAAACATTTGCAAAACCAAAAATATCAAAAACATTTGCAAAATCTTTTTGAAAAATATAGAAAAATGCATTGGCATCATCCTTTTCAAAAATCCATAAAAAATGAAAGTTTGAAAACTTAATTCTTTGAGAATTGTGAGACTTGGTTCAATGGATTCTTGAATGCCTAAGTAGAGTATTTCAGAGCACACACACGACTCTTGTTGATAATGACCTAACTTGGACACCTACACCTTTCACTTGGCTTAACTCGGTTGGAGTGGTGAGGGGATCGGATTTGTCGGTATGAGACACACACAAGTGGCAACATTTGTCCTCGTCTATGGAGGAGAGTGCACCCCAACTCGTTCAGTAGCAGAGACGTCTAAAGATAGGAGAGTGTGGGTTGCAATAATGCTTCAAAAGAGGGATAGTCTACTGGCTCAAGAGGAAAAACTCCTTGTGTAAATGTTGTTGTATATAGTATTATAAATAAAAGCAAAAAAGAAAAAAAAAGAAAAAAGTGGATAGGTCTGATTGAAAATAAAATGCATGTCGGAGTGTACATATTTGTATAGTCAATAAGCAAGCTTGAGCTTCAAAGTCGAATCATGTGAGCCTGCAGCTGGATGACTTGACTACACTGGTCTTGCATCTTAGGATAGGTAGCTACACTGGCTACCGTCCATTCTTCTCTTTACCCCCTCCTCTTGAGATGGTTGTCACTTGAACTTAGAAGGGAATACCCCGCTCCTCAAGGATGGAGTTGATGGATTGGGGATCAATGGGTTATCATGCTGGAGAAGTTAGTCTCTTTGTCATTTCAGTTGGGGAGAGCCACTATCACATACAATGTACAAGTCAGATTCATAGTCGTAAGGGTATGCATATGAGTTGAAGTATTCTGACCTGGCTATCGAGGAGACTTGAGCAGAGTTTTGGGATTCTCGAAAGTTTTTGGATTTCAAATCTGATTCCCAATAAGGTTCCGCCCGTACTAAGACTCCAAAGGTCTGACTTAAGCTCCAAACTTTGATTTTGTGAAGATTTGAGAATTAAACTTAATCCACTTTCTTTCTTTTTCTTTTCCTTGTTGTTCATTTTCTGCACATATTGCGTAAGTGTTTTCTATGGACTAGCAAAGACAGGTATAGGGGGTGAGGAATCTCCATTTCATAACCTTTATTTTATCATTTAGACCTTAAAAACCCTAGTAAATGCATGTAAATGCCCATAATTTGCATAAATTGTGTAAAATATTATTTTTATTGCCAAAATTATATAATAAAAAAAAGAAAAGATAAAGAATAAATATCAAAGATATTTTATGACCCCAAACCCCGAGACCTAGGCATCTCGATAACTAGGTCGACAAGGAATAAAGTAGGGGGAGATAAGGGCCAATAAACAATAAAAATCCCATTTGTTTATTTATTATTTATTCATTTTTAGGACCTATTTTATTTTCAACTTTTTACGCCTCAAATAAAGAAACTTTGTACATGAAGTTGTAGATAATAATATATATAATTACAAAATTAATTTCATAGAAAATCGTTTAAAGAGTAAAAGATATACTCTAAATAAACTCCCAAAATTCAAACTTCATAGACCCATATCTTTCAAATAAAAACTCAAAATGTATCAAAATCACCTTTAATTGTATATACTTTTAATAAGCTATTTAATGAAGGTAATTTCATACATTTTGGGGCTAATAAGTGAAAGTTAGGTTTTGGACCATTGTTGTATAATATACACGATTAAAATAATCATTTTATTTATTATTTATTATTTTTATAATTTTATATTTTTTAATTTTTTAAAGATTATTTATTATATATGTACATATTAAAACTAAAAAAATACTAAAATAAATATGTAAATAAAATACATAAATGAATATACAATATACAGACCTACATTATAAGTATACCTATTATTTAAGTGTATATACTATATCAGAAAAATATAATAAAAATATATTTAAATATATAAAAATAAGTTAAAATTTTTAAAATAAGAAAAAAAATAATAAAATCAAAAATACAAAATAAAAATAAAAGTATATGAAATAAAGATAAATATACATATAATTAACCCCTAAAAAGTAACCTGTAATTAAACACCTCAAAAAATAAATAAAAATCATAATAAAATATTTTAAAAGTAATAAAAATTTTCTATTTTAAAACTTAAAATTTATAAAAATCATTTATTAATTATTTTTGAATTTGTAAATCTTTTTTAGGTTGTTTTTCCTGGTTGGTCCACATGGACAAACCAGGTGGCAGGGAGTGTTGACTTTGGTTAACTCTCTAATCCACCTGCAGCCCATGTCAGATATAGCATTTGACCTGATTTCATCAATTTTATAGCCCAAACCATTCACTATTTTGGAGAGATTCCTCCACAACTTTTCTTCCTCGATCACTCCTCTTACACGCCTGCTCATCTCCTCGATCTTAGAATCATTGATTCGACCATTCTCCTCGGTCGAATTGCCCATCTCGACCACCCTGTACAAAACACACCTGATTCCTTGCTCCCATTTTTGAACCCCTTTACCCTAGCTTTGGCATCGCTCTCTTGTGCTCAGGACCTAAGAAGGTGACATCAACTCCTCCATCCAACTGTAGCGAGTCAGGAGATGGCGAGGCAGCTTCCTTCATCACCTCCGACCATTTTTGCCATAAAGGCTGAACTTCCTGGTCCAGATCGATGAGGTACACTCTTTTCCTTGCTTTCTTAGCTTAGCTATAGCCCTAGGTTTTGTTTCTGCATTTAACTTCACACTTTAGTCGCTTAAATCATGCCCGCGTAGTTCGCCAGAGCTCTGCTCCGGCGAACCACACCACTTGTGCTCTGCATGTTCTCCATCGCTCCTGACCACTCCACAGTCTTCCTCTCTCGTTTCCTCGCCTCGTTCCACCAAACATTCACCCAGATCAACTTGTGATCTGGTATCTCGGAGGCCCCATTCTTCACTCGTCGGAGCATCCGCCGCCAAGCACCACCAGCGCTCCATTTCCATTCTAATAGGGATGAGGCATTTTGTCCTCGACCCTCTTCGCTTCATGTGCATGTCAGACCACCCAAGATCTGTTGGACGCCAGTTTTGTTCCTCACCAAAGGTACCTGGAGCCTCCAGGCTTCCTAGACCTCACAGGGGAGCTTCAACCATCGTCGGCGTACTTTGAGGCCCCCAGTCCCTAGAGGTCCCTGCCCAGAGCATTTCTGAATTGTTTGTATCTCTTCAAAGGGTCAGAGGGACGAGATTTGCATGGATGAAGGAGACCCAAGCACCAGTTCTTCCATGTTCTTCCAGGGGTCCACTCTGGCATTCGATCAAGACCCACTGCCCAGATTCGTCACACACTGTTTGATCGAGCTTCGCCAAAACCGTAAATCTCCACCTTGGAATTTAATCCCAGCCCTCCATCGGCAAACCGGTATAGAGCGACGGAAGCATGACACATGGTAAGTGACCACAGATCCGTCATCCGCTCCCGCTTAGGTTTAGGCAATTAACATCCTGGGCCCATCCTTTTTTGTTATTTAATTCTTAATATTTAAACTTTCCTCTACCGTGTATTATATTTTGTGAAATTTGTAATTAGGTTCCCTAATTTTGGATATTTGATATTTAGTCCTCGCCAACTCACCTCACGTGGCCACCCACCTGAGGTGGGAATTTTGAATGCGGGACCCTGGACTTTAGTGTATTTCTAATTAATCCCAAAACTTTAAATTACGTTATATATTTTTGGAGAAATTATAGTTTGGCCCTCATGCTTTATTTTATTTACAGAAATGCCCCTGCTAGTATTGTAGTTTCTCTTTGTTTCCTCTATTTATTTAAAATATCAATTATGCTCGAAAAAATCCCAAAAATTGGTCTACACGCCTGATTGCACTCACTTCCATGCTATATATTTATTTTGCAATTTTAGTATTTTTTTATTATTTTATAAAAATCACAAAGAGCACAAAATGTCATTGTCTACGTTATAAAATCCATAAAAAAATATAAAATATTTTTGAGAAATTTCAAAAATAATCGTTCTATTTATTTGTTTGCAACTTTGGAAATTGAAAAACCTAAAAATAGAAAAAGAAAACTTTTAAAAAATAAAAAGGCCCAAAAACACTTACAAAAATAAAAAAACTTAAAAATTTCAAAAATAGTGTTTTTATTTGATACTTTTATTTATATTTTTATCTATCTGTTAAAATTGATTTGGATAATTTTGGACTTATTTTGGTATTTTTCCTCTTCAATTCAATTTCGGCTATTTAGCTAAAACTTGATTTTACGGTATTTTTACTTTAAAAATATATAAAAATTATCAAAATTCACCATAAAATCACAAAAATAGTAAGAAATATTTAGAAACCCAAAAATATTTTATTTCCTTAATTTTAAGTATTTTTATTAGTATTTATATCTATATTAGTTTACATTGCATATATACTTTATATATATCCTTATTATATATTTAAAAGAAAAGGAATTATAAAAATATAAAAACAATAAAACACAAAATGTAAAAATAGAAAATTAAAAGAAAAATACAAAAAATATTAAACAATATAAAATTAAATATATAAAAATTTAAAACTAGCAAAAAGAAATGTAGATAAAGATTTCACAATCATTTCTTTGCATCTTTTTGCACAATCTAGCCCTTCTGCTCCTTGAGTTCGACACTCTACATACTTGCACACTATACACATCTATTGTAGAGATATAATAAATTTTGACTCCACACTTGTATTTTCATTTCTTGATTATTATTGTTGGTTAATTGTTGTCTGAAGATCATATTTCGTGAGAGGGCACCGCATCAACTGGATCTCTCGTCTTGTGAGATTTCTAGACCCTCGCAAAATCCTCTTCAACACTACCCCCATCTTATATGAGAATTTTAGAGATCCTGAATTGTGCAATGATGTTTTCCTTCAGAAACCGATAGACGGTGCAACTGTCGACAGCTCGGGTAGTGATAGCCTCCACCCAACGACTCATGTAGTCGACAACAAGAAAAATATATTCATAGCTCTGATTTTAGGAAATGGGCTCATAAAATCTATGTCCCATGCGTCGAACACATCTGAAATCTGAATATATTTGAGGGGCATTGTGTGTCTTATTTCGATGGTGCCAGCCATCTTCTGATAGTCAGTGCAATGCTTCATAAAATCCTCTACATCTTTGAATAATGTTGGCCACCAGAGGCCGCATTGAAGTACCTTTGTTGTTGTACGTCTGCACGAGTGGTGTCCTCTTGATGCTCGAGCATGAAAATGCTCGAGGACACTATGTACTTCCTCCTGAGGAATGCACCTCCTCCAGATGCAATCTTCCCCCTCATGAAAGATATATGGATCCTCTCACTGCTAAAAATGAATATTTGACAAGAACTTTTCCATCTTTAGCTTGGGCCAATCTTGTGAAGTTCTCTTGGGTACAATATATTTCACAATATCAGTGAACCAAGGGAGCGAGGTGATTGACAGGATTGCCTCATGTGGGAAGGTTTCATTGATCGGTATTATGCTCTACTCAGAAGTATCTGATTCTGGAAATATGGAGAGGTGATCAACCACCACATTTTTTACTACAAGCTTGTCATGGATTTCAAGATCGAATTCCTAGAGCAAAAGGATCCATCTGATTAACTCCGGTTTGGCATCCTTTTTAGCTTGCAAGTATCGTATAGCGGAGTGGTCTGTGTGTACACAATAACTTAGGATCCGAGAAAATGAAATCTGAACTTCTCCATGGCGAATACAACTATGAGCAACTCTTTATCAGTGACTGTGCAATTATTCTATGCTTCATCAAGAGTTCTGTTGGCCTAGTGAATCGCAAATGGAAGATTATCTCTCCTTTCTCATAGAACCACTCCAATGGCATAATATGAGGCATTTGTCATGATCTCAAATGGTAAAGACCAATCTGGTTGTTGAACAGAGGCTAGAGTAATCAGATTTTTCAATTATTAAAGGCTTGGAGGACTCTAGCATCAACAATGAAATCGGTCATCTTTCCTAGAATCTCAGTCAGCGGTCGGGCGATTTTACTGAAATCCTTTATGAATCGACGATAAAAACCCACATGCCCAAGGAATGATCGGACTTGCTTTAGATTGGTCGGTGGCTCAAGCTTAGAAATGACCTCCACCTTTACGAGACCAACCTCCCTGCCACGCTTTGAGATGACATGTCCTAGCACAATTCCCTCGGTTACCATAAAATGGCTCTTTTCCCGCGAGAGCACCAAGTTATCTTCACATCATCTTTTTTGAACTCGGTGTAAATATGATGAATAATGATCAAAGTTGTCGTCGTAGATTGAGAAATCGTTCATAAATACCTTGAGAAAACTACCAACCATCTCTACGAATACTGCCAACGTGTACCTCTGAAAGTTCGTAGGAGCGTTGCATAAGCCGAATAGCATCCTACAAAAGGCATATGTCCCAAACGGACAAGTGAAGGTAGTCTTTTCTTAGTCTTCTAGGGCGATAGCAACCTGATTGTACCCAGATTATCCATCCAAGAAGCAGAAATACTCCTTCGTAGCCAATTGCACAACGATCTGGTCGATTAACAGAAGAGGGAAATGGTCCTTCTTGTTGCTAAGTTCAAGCGTATGTAATCAACACAGACTCATCGTGATGTAGGAACTCTGATAGTGATCTCCTCTCCCTTATCATTCTTCACAATAGTGATCCTTGACTTTTTCGGCACAACATGTGGGGGGCTCACCCACTTTAAATCGGAGATGGTATAAATGAAGCCCGCATCACGCCATTTAGTGATCTCATTCATAACAACCTTCTTAAGATTTGGATTGAGTCTTCACTGAAACTCACAGGATGACTCGTTATCTTATTCCAAGTAAATGTGATGGGAGCACAATGATGGATTAATCCCTCAGAGATTGGAAATTTTCTAGCTAATTGCCTTGCCTTTTCTTTCTAAAACCTCGAGCAGACGAGATTCTTGTTCCTGAGTCAATTGGGAATTGATGATTACAGGAAACATGTTTGACTCGCCCCTAAGGAAGGCATATTTCATGTTTGATGGAAGTTTCTTAATCTCAAGGGGTGTCTAAATTTACTCATTGGTAACCTCATGAATTTTGTAGGTAGTCGGTGGTGTCAAATCTATAGTTTTTATATTGTCCACCATTGACTTTGTAAGCTCTGAATCAATATATGCAAAAAAATCGATGATTGAATAGTAATCTAAGAAAACTGCAATAATTCATTCTGCCTCTGCTAAGGACATGTGGCCATCAATCATTTCATCTGTAAGATCAGCAAATATCACATCCCCTAAGACAACAGGGGAGTCGACTGTGCTATCTACCCCTTCCTCTGTAGAAAGGAATTCATGGATATTGATGTCATCCATGAAAAGGTTAGTGTCTCTGATTTCCGCGAGAAAATTACAGTCTTCTATCTATAGGTACAATATCATCTATTGTAGATTCTGAAGCTTTTGGCGCTTGAACCGTTTGAATGGGTACCTTATCTTTGTTTGAGCGAAAGGTAATCAGTCCTCTATCATAATTTACAACTTAGGTCGTTTGAAGGAACGAGCGTTCAAGTGTAATAAGGGTGTGTGGAAGAGGAGTTGAGGTTTTCATGTCTAATGATGAAGTCCACAGGGAACTGCATTCCCTGAATGGTGACGATGACGTCCTCCAAAATTCCTCAGGGCCACTTGATTGAAGTATCTGCAAACTCAAAATCATCCTTGTTTACTTGAGCGGGCCCAACCTAAATTCTTTAAGTAGCGAAGTAGGCATCAGATTTAATGATGATCCAGTGTCAAGAAGAGTTGGTCCAAACTCTTTATCAAACATTGTGCAGTGAATGAGAGGCGCTCCATGTCTTTCTTCTTGCTTGGGTGATTGTTGATCGCATATACAATTGTTGCCATCAAAATATGTTTCACATTTCTCTATCTAGCATGACACGGTTGTCTCTTTGAAGTACATGCCTCTTTAAGTCCCATCTTTATATTTGGCATGTACTTAATGGCAAGTAGCAAAGGCATCTCAAGAATAAGATTCTGAATAATTTGCACAACATCAAGATCGAACAAAGTTGTTTTCAAATTTTAAAATATTTTGGAATTTTTTAAAGCATCTGGAAAAGGAATATGTACAGAACCAAAATGAGCATAAATATTGTTTTTTCACAGCACCAAAATATACGGCCACATCAGGCTGAATATCCAGATGACAAAAAGAAGAGTCTTCATCTGTATGAAGTGATGGGCATCCCAAAATAGCAGGATGGGCTCCTTCGACTGTCTTCAGGTTGTTGTAGGTGCAGGCTTTTCCGTTGTTGGCTGGCTAGGGCTTCGACTGTTGTTGTTCTCTTTTTGTTGATTTTGCATTTTTTGATTTTTTTGGCTTTTTTTCGGGTGCTTCTCCTTCTTTTTCTTCCTCACCTGATGTTGAATATCCATTTCATCACCTGTATTCTTTAATTTTGACCTTTAAACCCTAGCTGAATGCATAAATATATCATTAATTTATCAAAATAAACGTTCATTCATTTGTACCAAATACTATATAAAATATTCTATGGGTAAAGTATTTATTTCCAAAATAAAAGAATAAAAGAAAGAAAGGAAAAAGAGTGAAGTGTCAAGGACACTGAAGTGACCCCAACCCTCGAGACTCAGTCATCATGATGACTTAGTCGATAAGGAATAAAGTAAGGGGAGATAGGGCGGCTAATTATACAGAAAACACAGACAGATCACTCTACAAAATAGGACAACAATTAATTTTTTGGTATCTATTTTATTCTTTATTATTTACACCTTAAACAATGAAACTTTGTACATGAAAGTTGTAGATAATAATGTAAAAAAATATATAATTTATTTCATGTAAAAATAACATATATAGTACATTTTATACACAGAATAAAATCCTAAAACCCAAACTTCACAGACTCATATCTCCCAAATAAAACTCATAATGTATCAAAATCACCTTTAATTGTATATAACTTTTAATGGGCTATTTAATGAAGGTGGTTTCATATTTTTTGGAGTCAAGGTGTGAAAATTAGATTTTGGACCCCTGTTGTATGATATACCTGAATAAAATATTCATTTTATTTATTATATATTACTCTTATAATTGTATATTTTCATAATTTTGTAAATATTTACATCGTATGTAAACATTAAAAGTAAAATAAAACCATTAATAAAACATTAAAAATAAAATAAACCATAAAAAATACATAGATGAATATACAATATATATAATATACACCTGCATTTATTTAAGTGTACATATTATATCATAAAAATTTAATAAAAATATATTTAAGTATATAAAAATAATTTGTAAATATATAAAATAACGAAATGAAATAATAAAATCAAAATTACAAAAAAATAAAATACTCACAACATAGGTAAATATACCTATAAACAAAACCCTAAAATTGAACTTGTAATTAATTACTCCTAAAAAATAAAAAATGTATAATATATTACATAAAATTTGAAACATTTTTTATTTTATAGCCAAAAAATAATAAAATTAATTACTATTTATTATCCATTTTCTAAGGCATTTCTGCCTTAGAATTTCCTAGTTGGTCCACGTGGACCAACCAGGCGCCTCCATTTGTTGACCACGGTCAACTGTCCGGCCCTCCTTCTAACTTCTGTCGCGACTTCTACATTTTCTCCACGCCTCCTTCTTCATCCATTGCCCTCAAGACCACCACCCTTCTATAGCCATTGCGTACCTCATCCACGCCCATCTTCGAATCCCCACCTACCCACAACCATCTCCACGCCATTGATCTTCGAAACCCCCTCAAACCTCGCCTATAAATATAGCCCCTTTTCCACATTTTAATCACTCTTTAGCCGAGCTAATCCCTTATATCTCCACCAAAAGCTTCTCATTCGTGACAGGAACGTGGAGCTGCAATCTGCAATGAGGAGGAACGGTCGAAGCGGTGTATCCGCCTCTCTGGCCACCTGCGGCCGAGAGGTTCTGCTACGGAGCCCCGAGATCTGTTGAGCCTTATTTTCTTCATATCTTATGTACTTCTTATCTGTAGGTTTCATTTAAGCATTTAATTTCATCTTTACTCGCTTGGAGTAGGAGTAATCGACATATCCCTTGTTGACTTGGAGCTCAAGCTCCAGGCTGATTTCACTCTATCCGCCTGTATTTCGACCCGCATTCATTCCATCCTTCGTCCCTTACGCATTCTCCACAATCTGCCTGCAAAAGCCCCTTCGATGTCACTCAAATCAATGGACTTCGAGCTCCTCTGCTACTTAGTCGGAGCTCGTTCCCACTACTCATCCGCGTGGTTTCCAGCCGCCTTTCTTAGCTGAGGAACATCGCCTCGAGCCACTTCACTTTTTTGCGCAGGTCTAGGGCATAAATGAGTTTTCTGGAGAAAATGAAGAACTTGGGAGAAGCTCCCAGGCACCTAGATCCATCTGGGGCTTCTGTGCCCCCTTGAGCACCCCTGAGGATGCCTACGCACGCGGAGGAATGCCAATAACCTACTCCACTCGCTAGCGAGGAGAACGGAGCCCGGAGATGCCCACAGCCATCGATCGAAGCAACCATGGGTGGTGTTATTAGGTGTTCTTCCAATACCCTTGAGCACCATTGGATCAGGAACCCTTGCCAGGTATAATCCCAGCTGTTGAATCAAACTAACTGTCGCCCCTTTACAACCATAAGATCTGACACATGGCGATACAAAAACGGCTGGATCACAGGTGCATAAGTGGGTATAATTCCATAAACCCCCTCTGCCTTTTGTAAATTCTTTAGTCATGTAAATATTTATGATGTTTAAAAACTTGTGGACAAATTGTACGTAGCCCCTGAACTTTTTATAGATTGCAATTTTGCCCCTACTAGAGTCATGTGCATGTGCATGTTTTATCTTGTAAAAATTACGTGTAAGCCCTCGCGAGTTATTGTAATTATCTTTTATTATCTAAAATTTAAATATCACTATTAAATTTTGGATGAAATTGCACTCTGACCCTCGCTTTTAATTACATTTACAATTGTACCCCTGCTAGGCCAACTATTTTTGTGATTTGTTTTCTATTTACTAAAAAACAGGAGTAGGTACCATGTCCTAAAAATTACCAAAAAATAGGAGTAGGTACCGGATGCATGCTTGTTCATGCTATAAATTTACATTTGCATTTTATACCTTTTTCCTATTTTCTAAAAATCAAATAGTGCACGACCAGTCCCTGTTTATCTTAAAAAAGCCAAAAAGATATAAAATCATTTTGAAAAAATCTCAAAAAAATATATTATGCTTATTTAAGTATTTTTAACGTTCAGATCAAAAATCACTAAAAATAGAAAAAGAAAATGCTTAAAAATTGAAAAACACCCCCTAAATCTTTATAAAAAACCCAAAAATTCCATAATAATTATTTTTTGTTTTATAAATTTATTTCTATCATTATCTATATATTAAAATTGATTTGGGAAATTTTGAACTTAATTTTCTATTTTTAATTTCTACTTTATTCTCAGCCTATTATTTTATTCCTACTTAAGGGTATTTTCAACTTTAAAAATATATAAAAATTAGAAAAATTCTTCAACAAATCAAAAAAATTGTAAAAAACTATTTAAAATATAGAAATATCTAATTCTCCATTTGTTCTTCATTTCTAGTTATATTTATATCTTTAGTATCCTATATTGTATATATAGCCTGATAAATTATTATATATCTTTTATAAAAATATAAAGTAATTAAAAAATAAAAAAATCTAAAAAATATAAAAATATATAAAAATACAAAATTAAAAATAAAAAATAAAAAATAATATAAAAATATATAGTTAAAAACCCGCATCGTTAGGGTAATATTAGGCATACCTATATATACACCCTAATATTATTTATTCATTTACAAATAATATTGAGTGCTACATCGTGTGTTCCCTTTGTTCGACACCATACTCTACCTGTCACTATACACATTTTATTGTAGGGTTTATAATAAATTTTGATCCACACCGTATTTTCATTGCTAATTTATTCTTGTGGGTTAATTGTTGAATTCGACGATCTCATGGAACAATTGCTCCTACGAATGTTGATCCGCCCTATGGATTGATAAGACCCTCTAGGAGAATGACTATTTTCAAATGGAATCATTGCTGGGGAGCAATAAATTGTAGCAATTTGTGTATATATAGATGTTCATTAAATTTTCTGCTTTTTACTCTTTGATAAGTATTTGACTGTTCTAATCCATTATTCTTGTAAATCTTTCTTGCGAAAGACCGCTTGACGAGGGCTATCTCTTAGGTGGTGGGCGCAACCAAGGCGATCAGGGCCTTCTCTTTGTGTGCCAACTAGGAGAGAGCAGGAGAGAAGAACTAGGAAGGAGGAAAGGAGCAGACTTACAATAGCATTTACTATTTTTGAGAGAGAGAGAGAGATAGAGATTTAATTTTTGCAAAATAATTTGTAATTAAATTGGACACTATTCTCTCCACCACAAGAGGTCCAGTTCTTGGGTGTCTGTTTGTCGGGGGCCTCATACCGGATTTTTTGTGTTTTAATCGCTTTTGTTTTATTCGTTTACTGTGATTTAAGCTTTCTGCCTTTGTTTATATGTGTTTTCTGTGAGTGAGCCCTTAGATAGTAGGTTGCATGACTTGGTATCTAGGTCCAAAGCCCTAATAACATTGCATGCACCTATAGTGATACGTGCTTGGACTTAGTCAAACTTAATTATTGGTTATTTGGACTTGAGATCAAACGCCAACATAAATGCTATACAGCGCTTGCAGGATCCGCTGTGGTCGACAACGATGCACTTCAGAAACCGGACTTTTGGATTTCATTTATGAATAATCAACATTTGGTTCTTCCTGATAAGAGCAACTATTATTTAGGATTCTTTCTCGCTTCTGCATATCACCATATAGTGTAATTATTTCAATTCTGCCTTGCATTTTGCATGGAGAGAGCTGGGAAGCACTATAAGTAATTCTATCTTTGCATGCATCATTAGTCACTAAGGTAAGATTTCTACCTTAGTGGCAACTTGCATGGCTTTTCCATCCTCTCCCCTTGTGTTTATATCACTTAGGATATAAAAAAAATACAAAACAACCGTTAGGCAGCTTGCTCTGAAAAATACTCAAAAAATTGAAAACCCAAAAACTAAAAAAGGACTGCTAAATAAAATTGACCTTAATTAAAATTCACAACAAACCATTCATTGTTTGGGGTTCATAAAGCCCACATTGTTTTCAGGTACACTTCAGACTGAGTAAGGCATGACCCACTAAGGATAAGAGCCCGATCTGTGGTGCCTTGATTATCACCTAGGTTGGCGAAGTATTGGCGCTTCTATCGTACGTGACCGAGTAGGGCCTTGTTGAGCACGGTGCCCCCGCCTTGTGTAGAGCATCCGACTTGGTCTGAAGTACTGGGCCTAGGCGATGCCCTCACGGGTGTGTCTATCTCATCGGTTTGCGTCCGAGTAGGTCCTTGCATGCTCACAGGTGATTCCGTTGCGAGCGAGGTCCAAAGTATTGGTTTCGCCTATTGGCTTCCCCTCTTTGTTTCTTTGGCTGAGTAGCTGCACAGGAATGAGATCAAGGACCTTTAAACGCGCAGGTCACAGGTTATAAAGGAGGTGGAACAAGTATGGGGCACTTGCCTGGCAGTACACATGCTCCTATAGGGTTAGCGTACTTAAGGACTTATTATAAGATTGCTAAAAATAAGAATAAAATTATAAAGATAAAAATAGATGAACTTTTACGATTTCACATGTGTTGAGTGGGTGAACCCATCTTTGTTTTATGTTTGTTTGAATTAGATTAAGGTTCAAAGATCAGTCTTACACAGTATGTGCCTTCTTGCACTTTATTTTGATTCCCTACTTGACCCCCTGCTAATTTGGTGCCTTCTACTATTTTACACTCCCTTTATATCTTGTTTGATCTCTATATCATTCTTCCATTCTCGATCTCCTCTTGACCTTCGAGATGGAGACACATGGATGGATTAGCCAAGATCCCTCCGACACCAACATCGATTCCATATACTCGTCACCACCAATAAATCGGGGTGATTTATGAGAACCCAGTTCAAACTCCGTGAACCGATCTCCAGACTCCCCGTCTTCTCCAATAATCATGTATCACTCTCATCCCGAACTCTGTGCATTTTGGATGGCTATTGATTTCACTACGTACACATCACCATCCTTAATGAAGCTTTGCTTTGACCTTAATACATACTGATTTGTTACATCTGGTGCCTCCATACAGACTGATCGGGGCATTATTCCATTTGCAAATCAAGAGCCTAATCTAGAGCCAGAAATTGTAATAGAATCAAACCCAGGATCAGAGAAAGATGGCTTCTGGAGGAAAAGGGAAGGGACCACAACCATCACCACAGCCAGATCAGAGTCCGCAGCTGGATCAAAATGTAGTCAATGCCCGGATCCTTGCCTCTATTCAGGCAATCCAGCAGCAGCTCACGGATCAAGCTTTAGCACATGTCACCTTCCAAGACATGCTCAATGACTTGACGAGAAGGAGAGAAAACCTGGGAGGATTTGAAGAGGAACCCGAAGGTGGAGGCGGTAGAGGCCCAACAGAAGAGCCTAGAGTAGAGAGGCCCAAGACGGCTCTCAAAGAAACATATAATCCTGGGGCGGGACAAGTCACTGAATGGGTCCAAATTCCTTCAATTCGTTCCCATTTTGAACTAAAGCCTCAGCTACTGGCGCTTCTACCCACCTTCCGAGGAAACACCAATGAAGAACCTTACATTCATCGACAACAGTTCGGGTGCATCTGTGGCACAACTCACTACCATGGTATACCTCTAAAGGTAGTTAAGATGACATCATTTCCCTTCAGCCTTCAGAATAAGGCCCTTCATAGGATCAACTACTTGGGGAAATTCGTCACTACCTTGGAAGAATTGAAGTTATCCTTTTTGCACAAATACTATCCTCTTGGGTGACTTAATCAGATGTGCGCCCGCATAGCAAACTTCACCCAAGCCTCTCACGAATCCATCCATGAGGATTGGGAGAGGTTTACTGAGCTGCAAAAAAAGTGTCCCACCCCATCATGAGATTCATAGGACCATCCTGGTCCTACATTTCTTTGTGGGACTAACAATAGAGAGTCAGAAGCTTGTGGATGTCGCATGTGGTGGCTCACATTTCAACAAAGATGAGGACGTCGATGGGTAGATCTTTGAAGAAATGACTGAAGGAGAGGTCGCTCTATCATCGTCCCAAGCCTATCAGCGCCAACCACAGAATATTCAGAAGCATGTGCATCTGGCAGCATCCCACAAACCGGACATGGATGAAAGCCCCAATCTGAGAATTATTGGGAGCCACCTATCCAAAGTATACATCATTAAAAAGTGGTCATAGGACCTGGAAAAACTTGTTGTGATCGAATAGAAGACACAACACCTGGACAAGCTAGATAAAATCACCAAGCAGCTGGAGCTGCTGGTGAGCACAATCAGCTCCTGTAACTCCGTGTCTGCATCGTTTCCCACTCCTGCTGAGACGAAGGTACAAGCATTGCCAAACCCTCCTCAGCTGAGTCAGCACAAGCCAGCGGTTCAGCATGTCTACTACGTGCAAGCCACAGAGCCATCCACTATGCAGCAGTCACAGCAATGGGTCGTCTACCAGCAGGAGTCCCAATACATTCCAAAACAGTTCTCCCCTCCACCACCTCTTATTCAGGAGGTGAATGGCATATAGTCGAATGATAAGCATCCGACCCATCCAGGAGGACCTCAGTAGGGTCAGGCTGCTAACTCCCTCCAGTTCCCTCAACAGTAGGGAGGAAGGTTTGTCCAGAACAGCCAGCCTCAACACCAGCAATACCAGCAGTCTCCATAGTTCCATGGGAATTGGAGACAGAACAAGCACCAACAACTGCAGTACCAAGAATATCAGCAAAACCAGCAGTATGTGGTTGTACCCTATCAAGAACACCCTTCTCCTCAGTATCATTCTTAGTTCCCCAACCAATAGTCTCAATACCACCAATACTACCAGCGTGGCCAGCACGCTGAAATATCTGAGGCTACAGCTCATGTGAATCCAGCCTTGGACTGCCCGGCCCAGCTTGTCAAGGGCCTTGCAGATCTCAGCCAGAAGTTGGATGATTTCACCGCAGCCAAGACCTCCATTCCCGGACAAGTAGAGGAAAACCCCAATAACTTTAAGAAGAAAGAGCAGGTAGTCTGTGAAGTTCCCTCCATTCTTACAGAGTCAGATATGAATGAACTGTTTTTATCTAATGTTGTGACTCTCAAGAGTGGTAGGACCTTGCAATCATCAACCACTTGCAAGGGGAAGACCAAAGCAACCACATGCGAGTCATCATCTTCTTCTGCATCATCCATACAAGTAGCCGGGCCGAGTGAGAAGAAGATGGAGAAGCACCACTAAAAACCCAAAAAATCAGCAAAATCAAAAATGTGAAAAAGATAGCAGCTGCAACAGCCAAAGCATCAACCAGCTAGACTTTAGGAGATTAGGCCTCGCTTGAAGATTTTGGATTCCTGCCTTTCCTGGATGACTCAACTCATTTTAGTCATCCACTTGTACAGCCTAATATGGGCACAGCTTTTGTTGTAAATAAGAACATTATTCCTACTGCTACTTTTTATTCTACACATACTCATTTTCCTGATGCAATGAGAAAATCCAAAAAAATTAAAAATTTACAAACTTCCTTGTCTGACCCTGTTGTGTTGGAAATCGTTCAGAATCTTGTTCTCGAAATGCCTCTTCTTAAAGCCATCAAGTACATGTCTGACATCAAGAAAGGTTTAAAGGAGGAATGTACCTTTAAGAGACAGCCATATAAAGCACGAGAAAGAAATGTGAAGCACATTCTCACCGCGGCTACAGTAAATGCAATCAGCAATCTCCCAACAAAGAAGAAGGATATGGGAGCTCTTTTAGCAAGATGTCAGATGTTTGATCAAGAGTTCGACCGAACTCTACTTAAAATTAAATCCTCAATCAACCTGATGCCAAATTCACTGCTTAAAGAATTTGGGTTGGGACTGCTCAAATCCACAAGAATGGTCCTCCATTTCGTAGACACATCCATCAAGCAGCCCTAAGAAATCTTGGAAGATGTCGTCGTCATCGTTCAGAGAATGCAGTTCTCTACAGACTTCATAGTTCTGGATATGGATACTTCAGCTCCTCTTTTTGCATACCTCGATAATCCTTGGAAGGTTATTCCTTCGAACAGCTGAGGTAGTAGTGAATTATGACATCGGACAGATAACATTCCCTTCAGATATTGATAAAGTGTCGATTGAGATGATCCAGGTGCCTAAACCTTCATCATCTGTATTAGACGAGAGTGAGCCAGTAGAGCAGCAAACAGAAGACTATGACTTTTTGGTCGAGATCCATGATACAAATCTTTTCATGAATGATATCGAGACCCAAACATTCCTCTCCCTAGAGACAGTCTTGGATAGCACAATCGAGTTCCCAGATATCCTTGAAAATGAGATTTTTGCTAATTTTCCTGATGAATGCATTCATGGCCACCTGTCCTTGACAGAGCAAGAGGACATCATTTAAAATTTCTGCAAACAAGATTCAATCATTGAAGAATTCTGTACAGCACTTCACTCAGAACCTACAATGTCAATGGTGGACACACTACAGATGAAAGATCCGACACCATCGCTCTGCACTGTAGATGAAGTCACCATCGAGCTGAACCAACCAGTAAACCTGAAGTATGCCTTCCTTGCAGGTTAGCCGAACATGTTCCCTGTGATCATCAATTCACAGCTAACCAAGGAACAAGAATCTCGTCTGATCGAGGTTCTAGAAAGAAACCACAAGGCCATGTGTTGGAAAATTTCAGATCTCCATGGGATAATCCCTCACTATGCTCGCATCACATATACCTTAAAGAAGACAACAAGCCTTCCCGCAAATTCTGGCGTCCATTAAATTCAAACCTCGGGAAGTTGTGATGAACGAGATCACAAAATGGTATGATGTGGGATTCATATATCCCATCTCCGACTCAAAATGGGTGAGTCTCCTACATGGTGTGACCAGAAGTCAGGGATCACCATGGTCAAGAATGACAAAGGAGAGGAGATCGCAACCAAAGTTCCAACATCCTAGCGTGTTTGTGTAGGTTACAGACGTGTGAATTTAGCAACTAAGAAATACCATTTTCCACTCTCCTTCATCGAGCAGATAGTCAAAAGACTGGTCGCGAAGGAATATTTCTATTTCTTGGATGGATACTCTGGTTATAATCAAGTCCCCATTGTTCCTGAAGATCAAGAGAAGACAACCTTCACCTGTCCATTTGGGACATATGCCTTCCGCAGAATGTCATTCGGGTTATGCAACATTCCATCGACGTTCTAGCGATGTATGTTGGCAGTATTTACAGATAAGGTTGGAAGTTTTCTCGAGGTCTTTACAGATGATTTCTCAGTCTACGGAGACAGCTTTGATCAGTGTTTATCTTATTTAGACCGAGTTCTAAAAAGATGTTGTGAAGTGAATCTTGTGTGCTCATGGGAGAATAGTCATTTTATGGTGATTGAAGGTATTGTGCTCGGCCAAGTAATCTCAAAGAATGGCATGGAGGTAGATCCGGTGAAGGTGGAGGTGATTTCAAAGCTAGAGCCACCTACAAGTTTGAAGCAGGTCAGATCATTCTTAGGGCACGTTGGTTTCTACCAACGATTCGTCAAGGATTTTATTATAGATGATTCTGACCGAGCTCCTAGTCAAGGAAACAAACTTTATTATAGATGATAGGGTCCTCCAGGCCTTTACTCACTTGAAAGAAATAATCACTCAGGCCCCTGTCCTTCAACCATCAGATTGGTCTCTACCATTTGAGATCATGACAGACGCTTCTGATTATGCCATTGGGATAGTTCTGGGACAGAGAAGAGATCATGTCCCATTTATTATTCACTCTACCAACAGAACTCTGAATGAAGCACAAAGAAACTACATTGTCACTGAAAAAGAGCTGCTGGCATTTGCCCTGGAGAAATTCAGATCTCATTTGCTTGGATCCAAGGTCATAGTGCTTACATACCATTCGGTCATCAAGTACTTACAAGCCAAGGACGCCAAACTAGGATTAATCAGATAGATCCTTCTACTCTAGGAATTTGACCTTGAAATTTGCAATAAACATGGAGTCAAAAATGTGGTGACCGATCACTTGTCGAGATTACCAGAGCCAGACACTCTTGAGCAGAGCCTATTGCCGATCACAGAGACTTTCCCAGATAAAGCTATTGTTTCAATTACCTCGTTTCCTTGGTTCTCCGATATTGTGAACTTTCTTGTATCCAAGAAGACTGCACAAGATTGGCCTAAGCTCAAAAGAGATAAGTTCTTGTCAGAAACCCATTTCTATCCTGGGAGGATCCATATCTCTTTCGTGAGGGAGTTAACTGCATCTGGAGAAGATGCATTCCTCATGAGGAGGTCCAGTGTTCTCGAGCATTGTCACTCCAGAAAATCAGGAGGACACCACTCTAGAAGAAGGATGACAGCAAAAGTTCTACAATGCGGCCTTTGGTGGCTGAGTCTATTCAAAGATGCAGAAGACTTTGTCAAGCATTGCACTGACTGTCAAAGATTGGACAGTGTCGTTGGAATGAGAGACACAATGCCCCTGAAATATATTCAAATTTCATATGTGTTTGATGCGTGGGGCATGGATTTCTTGGGCTCGTTCCCTAACAGTCAGGGATTTGAGTATATTATGCTCGTTGTCGATTATGTAAGTTGTTGGGTGGAGGCTATCCCAACCTGAACCGCTGACATTCGTACCATCTGGTAATTTTTAAAAGACCACATCATTTCAAGGTTTGGGATCCCAAAAGTATTGATATATGATGGGGGTATCCACTTCATCAACAAAGAGATGAAGAAGTTGACACATGAATTCTGCATAGAACATCGTCTCACCTCTCCGTACCACCCACAGTCCAATGGCTTGGATGAATGTTCAAAAAGGGAGATAAAGACTATTTTGCAGAAGCTCGTATGCCACGATAGGAAAACTTGGTCGCAGTTGCTGGATTCAGTACTTTGGGCCTATCGAACCGCATACAAGTCACTGTTAGGAATGTCTCCCTACCACCTAGTATATGACAAGCCATGACATCTGCCCATAGAACTTATTCACAAATCATTATGGGAAATCAACATATGTAATCTGGATTCCAAGAAGGGAGGACAAAATAGAAAGTTGGATCTGAATCAGCTCCTTGAATTCCACGAGTATGCATATGACAACAGCCTGATGTACAAAGAAAAGGTCAAGAAGTGGCATGACAAGCACATCCACTGCAAGACCTTCAAGTCAGGACAGAAAGTTTGGTTGTTCGATGCAAAGCTCAAACTATTCTCAGGGAAATTGAGGAGCAAGTGGACATGGCCATTCGTAGTAAAACAATTGTGTGACAATGGAAGTATAGTTATATCTAGTTTGTCAGATGACGCACAACCATTCGTAATCAATGGACAGCTTTTGAAGCCTTATCTTAAACATGACATATTTATCTCCGTGGTTGACTCAATTCAGGTGGCCCACGATGAAGAACTCGCATCCACAACATCGACTCAGGCAGACGAGGCTAGCAAAAAAATTTTGAATAGTTAATCATTTTCTTCTTTTCTTCTTTTTTGCTTTTAATCCGTTATTATTTTATTCTTCTGAAAAGCCACATTAATCCCATACATCATTGCTATACTTAGGGTATGCTTCATCCTAAGTATGGGGGGATGAATGCATTCGGGTGCTCATTCTTTGATCCCTCGCTTGTCTCCTTAACTTTTCACATGCTTTCTATACTTAGGGATATTTTACCCTAAGTATAGGGGGAGACAGATTGAGTCATTGAGTTATTCATTTAGTCGTTTCCCACCCTCAACCCTCCCTGCATTTGTATACAGACTGTTATACTTAGAGTTAATTGATCCTAAGTATAGGGGGAAGACCGACTTCCTATTCTTTAATCATTGTAGTATATACTTTTCTATACTTAGTATGAGTTATGTCTTCCTTTCTCTTGACTTTTTAGAGGACATAGCTCAAGCTAAGTATAGGAGGGGTCAATATATACTGTGTATATATTTTAGCCATAAATCGTACTTTCATATTTTCAATAAATATGGCTAAAACGTAGTAAATATATATATATATACAAATTCATTAAATTATTTAATAACAAATGATATTTATTATTCCTTAAATTCTTTTTGATATACTGATTAATAAATCAAGTAAAAAAGATGTGCAAAATGTTTGGAAAATAGTTTGAAAATCTAGTTGAAAAATATTTTGAAAACTACTTGAAAATATTTTGTAAAATATTTTAAACCTTTGTAAAATAATTTGTTTGTAACAATTTCTTTTCTTTGTGTGAAATAAAATATTTTGAAAACCTATTTGCAAATGGTTTTGAAAATGGTTGCAAAAATGTTTTGAAAAATCCATATATCGTTTGAAAAACCTTTGCGAAATAAGTGTTCAAAATGCTTGTAAATTTGTAGAATTTATTTGTGAAAATTATTTTGGACTATAGTCTTCTAAAATTATTTGTAAAATCATTTTTCAAAAAAATTTGAGGAATATATACATCACACTCAAGTTCTTTATTAATTGCATTATTATATTTATAAAATTGATTACTTATCCCTTGTAGATTCTTAAAAAACTACTCCTCTTGTAAATATAAGGTGTATCCCCGTGTAAATATTTGTACCTATTTTCTTAGCCAAAATCTTTTGTTTTCAAAAACCACAAAAACATTTGTAAAACCTAAAATACCAAAAACATTAGCAAAAGTCCTTTCCAAAAATCCTTGAAAAGTTCAAAAGTCTGAAAATGGCATCACAAAAATATTTTTTCGCATTGTACATAGCATGAGCATTTTTCGAAGTAATCTAGGCAATTGAACAAGTCCAAATAAAGTCTAAAGATTGGAGCTTATTATAGATCTTAATACACTTAATTTCAAAGGAACCCATTGAGGACTGGAATTGGAGATACTTCAGATCACCTTGACTTAATTCTTTAGATTCCATAAGACTATGTTCATGAGTCAACTCAATGTGCCTAAATAGAACCCTTCATATCATCCATACGACTCTTGAGACAGTGACTAGACTGGAAACTTCGCTCCTAGCACTTAGCTCAACCCAGATGAACTGTTGAAAAATCTTGGGGTCTAAGTCAGGACGATGCAAGGTCGCTTCATCAATGGTGGCTCAGGAACCATTCTTGGGGATTGCCGACACCGGTACTCTAACCCACTTCTTTTGATAATAATGATATATAAAGATTGGAGATGGATTGAAACAATGCTTCGGATGAGGGATGGTCTACCGACGCAACTTTTTCCAAGACCCCAAAAAAGTGGGTGCAACAAAAGATGCTATATACACAGGGGCACAAACAAGAATGCGGATGCTATGCAAAGTCAAAGAAAATGTCCAAAGAATCCTTCGACCAAAAATTCCACAAATATGAGCCTCAGAAAATGCTTGCTTCAAGATGAAGATCCAGTTACACTGACCGACTTCAGACGGGAATGAAGACTACACTGCCCCATTCCCACTTCTCTTCCCATTCTTCTAACTTATTATCTCATTCGGTTGTAAAGACCGGATGCACCTGACTTAGAAGGAAATATCTGACTCCACGAGGACCAGTTATCAAAAGAGCAAACACCTTAGTAGTTCAATGGTTTTGTCTATGGAGCGCTAAGCAATTTCACACATATGGTTCTATCATTTCAAGGTAGCAAGAGTATGCGATTGAGAGGATGGTTTTGACTTGGCTGTGAATTGGACGGGTTAATAGGAATATGGAACCTAAGGGTTGTCATGTCACAAATCCTAACCTCGAAGTGGTTCCTAACACATCATTAATCTAAAGGTCTTCTCTGAGCTCCAAACTTTGACATTATTAAGACAAGTTTAAAAGTCAAAAATTATTCCAAGTTATTTCTTTTTTTATTCTCTTCTCCGCACTTATTGGCATAAGAGTTTTCTAGGGACTAGCAAAGGCAAGTATAGGGGGTGATGGGTCTCCATTTCATCACCTTTATTCTTTCATTTTGGCCTTTAAATCCTAGTTGAATGCAGAAATATATCATTAATTAATCAAAATAAATGTTCATTCATTTGTACCAAATACCGTATAAAATATTGTATGTGTATAGTATTTAATGCCAAAATAAAAGAATAAAGGAAAGAAAAGAAAAAGAGTCAAGGACATTGAAGTGAACACAACCCTCGATACTCGGTCATCATGATGACTTAGTCGACAAGGAATAAAGTAGGGGGGGATAGGGCAGCTAATTATACAGAAAACACAAATAGATCAGTCTACAAAATAGGCCAATAATTACTTTTGGGGCCTATTTTATTCTTTATTATTTACACCTTAAATAAAGAAACTTTGTACGTGAAAGTTGTAGATAATAATGTATAGAAAAATAAAAAAATTATTTTATAAAAAATAACATACAGAGTACATTTTATACACAGAATAGAATCTTAAAACCCAAACTTCGCAGACCCATATCTCACAGATAAAAGCTGAAAATGTATCAAAACACATTTTATTGTATATAACTTTTAAGAATCTATTTAATGAAGGTGGTTTCATGTTTTTTGGAGTCAAGGTGTGAACGTTATGTTTTGGACCCCTGTTGTATAATATACCCGAATAAAATATTCATAGTTTTATATTTTCATAGTTTGTAAATATTTACATCATATATACACATTAAAACTAAAATAAAATCATATATAAACATGAAAATAAAATAAAACAAAAAAATACATAGATGAATATATAATACATATATATACACCTGCATTTATCTAAGTGTACATATTATATCATAAAAATTTAATAAAATTATATTTAAGTATATAAAAATAAATTGTAATCATATAAAATAACAAAATAAAATAATAAAATCAAAATTACAAAATGAAAATAAAATTCTAACAACATAGGTAAATAAACATATAAACAAAACCCTAAAAATGAACTTGTAATTAACTACTCCTAAAAAAATAAAAATATGTATAAAATACTACAGAAAATTAGAAATATTTTTTTACAACATAAAAAAAAATAAAATCAATTACTATTTATTATCCATTTTCTAAGGCATTTCTGCCTTGGAATTTCTTAGTTGGTCCACGAGGACCAACCAGGCGCCTCCACTTCTGACTTCTGTCAAACCTTCACGAGGGTGCCACTTCTCCATTTTCTCCACGCCGCTCCTTCATCCATAGCCCTCGAGACCACCACCCTCCAATAGCCATTGCATACCTCATCCATGCCCATCTTCGAATCCCCACCTACACACAATCATCTCCATGCCATTGATCCTCGAAACTCCTTGAAAACTCGCCTATAAATATACCCACTTCACCCCATTTTGATTTTTGATCGCTCTTTAGCCGAGCTAACCCCTCATATCTCCACCAAAAGCTTCCTGTTCGTGACAGGAACGTGGAGCTGCGATCTGTAGTGAGGAGGAACGGTCGAAGAGACGCATCCGCCATCTCCGACCACCTGCGACCGAGAGGTTCTGCTCCGAAGACCCAGGCTTTGTTGAGCCTTATTTTCTTCGCATCTTAGGTACTTTCTTATTTATAGGTTTCATTTAGGCATTTAATTTCATCTTTAATCGCTTGGAGTAGGAGTAATCGACGAATCACTCATTGACCTGGAGCTCGAGCTCCAAGCCGATTTCACTATAATCCTCTCATATATCGACCTGCATTCATTATATCATCCATCCCTCATGCATTCTCCACAATATGTCTACAAAAGTTCCTTCGATTTCGCTCAAATCGAAGGACTTCGAGCTCCTCCTCTGCTACTTCACCAGAGTTCGTTCCCACCGCTCATCCATGTGGTTTCCAGCCGCCTTTCTTGGCCAAGGAACATTGCCTCGAGCCAGTTCACTTTTTGGCGCAAGTCCAGGGCATAAACAAGCTTTCTGGAGCAAATAAAGAACCTGGGAGAAGCTCCCAGGTACCTGGAGCCATCTGGGGCTTTCGTGCCCCCTCAAGCACCACGGAGGATGCCTACGCACGTGGATGAACGCTAGCAACCTATTCCACTCATTGACGAGGAGAACGGAGCCCGGAGATGCCCCTGGAGTCATCGATCGAAACAACCCTGGGCGATGTTCTTGGGTGTTCTTCCAACACCCTCGAGCACCATTGGATCAAGAACCCTTACAAGGTTTCATCCCAATCGTAGGATCAAACGAACAGTCGCACCCTTTACAATCGCAAGATTTGACACGTGGTGATACAAGAAAGGCTAGATCTTAGGCGCAAAAGTGGGTATATTTCCATGAACCCCCTCCACATTTTGTAATTTCTTGAAAATCCTATAAATATTTTATGAAGTTTAAAAACTTGTGTACAAATTACATGTAGCCCCCTGAACGTATTGTATATTGCAATTTAGTCCTTGCTAGAGTCGTGTATGCACACGTTTTATCTTGTGAAAATTGCATGTAAGCCCTCGTAGGGTATTATAATTGTCTTAATAACTAAAATTTAAATTTCATTGTTAAATTTTGGGTGAAATTGAACTCTGGTCCTCACTTTTAATTATATTTGCAATAATACCCATGCCAGGCCAACTATTTTGTGATTTGTTTTTTTTATTAAAATAGTTGTCGTGCCCTAAAACTTACCAAAAAATAGGAGTAGGTACTTGGATGCATGTTTGTTCACGCTATAAATTTACATTTGCATTTATGCCTTTTTGTATTTTCTAAAATCAGATAGTGCACGACCAGTCCCTGTTTGTCTTAAAAAGCTAAAAAAAAAATAGAATCATTTTGAATAACTCCCAAAAAAATTATTGTGCTTATTTATGTATTTTTATCCTTCAGACCAAAAATCACTAAAAATAGAAAGAAAAAAAAGGAAAGTTCTTAGAAATTGAAAAATCTCCAAAACATTTATAAAAATATATAAAGTTCTCGAAAATTTCAAAAATATTGCTTTCTATTTTGTAATTTTATTTCTATCATTATCCATGTAGTAAAATTGATTTGGGAAATTTTGAACTTAATTTTCTATTTTTAATTTCCACTTCAATCTCAATCTATTATTTTATCCATGTTTTAAGGTATTTTCAACTTTAAAAATATATAAAATTTAGCACAATTCTCCAAAAAATCACAAAAAATAGTAAAAAATATTTAAAATACAGAAATATTTAATTCTGTAATTTTTCTTCATTTTTAGTTATATTTATATCCTTATTATCCTATATTATATATATACTGATAAATTATTATATATCTTTTATAAAAAGAAAAGGTAATTAAAAAACAAAAATATAAAAAATATAAAAAGAAAATATAAAATACAAAATAAAAACAAAAAACAAAAAATAATATAAAAATATATAATTAAAACCCCACATTATTAGGGAAACATAGTGCATACTTATATATACACCCTAATATTAATTATTCATTTACAAATAATATTGAGTGCTTTATCATGTGTTCCATGTGTTCGACACCCTACTCTGCTTGTCTCTATACACATTTTATTGTAGGATTTATAATAATTTTTGATCCACGCTATTTTTTCATTGCTAATTTATTCTTGTTGGTTAATTGTGGAATTCGACGATCTCCTGGAGCGGTTGCTCCTACGACTATTGATCCGCATTGTGGATTCACAAGATCCTCTAGAGTTATGGTTGTTTTTGTCCTCTTTTTGTTGATTTTGCATTTTTTTATTTTTTGGGCTTTTTTCTGGTGCTTCTCCTTCTTCTTCTTCCCCACCTAGCCTTGTTGTCGGTCCGCTGATGCATAAGAGGATGATGAGTCACATGTGGAAGCTTTATTTTTGCCCTTCATTGTTGTAGATGAATGCAACATCCTACTGCTCCTGAGAATAACAACATTAGATAGTAAAGCATCATGCATATCTAATTATGTGGGTTTTTCAAGAACATCACAAACTACACGCTCACTCTTTCTATAGTTGTTAGGGTTTGCCTCCACCTGTGTCGGAATTGGGGTCTTGGCAGCGATGAGGTCATCGATCTTTTGACTCATCTTTGCGAGGCTCTTGACAAGCTGAGCCAAGCAGTTGAGGGCAGGGTTTACAGGAGGGACCTCTAATGGTTCAACGTGCTGGCCACACTGAGATTGCGAATGGTGTTGAGGTTGTTGATAGGAGTGTTGGGAAGGATACTAAGAAGGAGATTGATATTGTTCGTGATGAGGAGGAGGGTGCTGGTATGGCACAACCGTATACTGCTGGTTCTGTTGGTATGGATGGTACTGCGGTTACTGATACTGATTTTGTCTCCAGCCCTGCTAATATGGCTGAGACTGTTGGTCGTAAGGTTGTTGCTAACCTTGGACAAACCTCCCTCCATGATGTTGAGAGAATGGACGAGAATTTGCAGATTGGTCCTGCTAAGGTCCTCTTGGACGGGTTAGTTGCACAACATTTGACCAAACTCCATTCACTTCCTGAATGAGAGGTGTTGGAGGGGAGAATGGATCGATGAAGGTCTGGAATTCTGGTTGGTACACAACCATCTTATGTTGTGGCTACTAGGGCGATGATGGCTCCGGGGCTTGCACGTAATAAACATGCTAAACTACTGGCTGGGGATAACTCTGCTGAGGAGGTTGTGGCGATGCTGGTTCCTTAGTCTCAGCGGGAGTGACGGCCGATACAGACACAGAATTGCAAGAGTTGATGATATTTACCAGCAGCTTCAGTAGTTTGGTAATCTGATCAAGTTTGTTCAAGTGTTGCATCCTCTATTCGATCACAGCAAGTTTTTCAAGATCTTGAAATCATTTCTCAATGATATCCACCTTGGACAGGTGGCTCCCAATAATGCTCAAGCGAGCTCGCATCCTTGTCCTGCTCGTGGGATGATGCCATATGCACTGCTTTTTGATGAACTTGTGACTGCCTTTGATAGGAACAGGATCATTATAGGGCAACTTCTCCTTCAATCATTTCTTCAAAAATCTACCAAATCGCATTCTCGTCTTTGTTGAAGTGAGAGCCGCCACAAGCGGTATCGACGAGCTTTTGACTCTCGATCATCAATCCACCAAAGAAATGTTGGACCAAGCTGGTCTGTTGAATATGATGATGTGGACACTTGTGTTGCAAATCAGTGAACCTCTCCAAAGCCTCATGAATGGACTCATGGCTAGTCTAGGTGAAGTTCATTATACGGGCTCGCATCTGATTCAGCCACCCGAGAGGGTAGAACCTGTGTAGAAAAGCTGATTTTAGTTCCTCACGGGTAATGACAACTTTCCCTAAATGATTGATCCAGTGAAGAGCCTTGTCTTGAAGGTTGAATGGGAAGACTATCATTTTGGCAACGCTTAACAGAATGATAGGGTAGGTCATGGTTCCGCAGATACACACAAATAGTTGGAGTTGAATATATGGTTCCTCATTTACATTCTCGTGGAAGGTGGGAAGCAAAGATAAGAGTTGAGGCTTCATCTCAAAATGGGCACAACAAGTATCTGGATCCATTATGTCATTTGTCCGATATCGAGGTTTTAAGTCTCCTTGATGGTTGGCTTGGACCGCCCTCCTCTTGGTTCTTCTACTCCTCCACGGGGTCCATCTTCTATGTCTTACTCTTCTCCTCCTCCTCGATTTTCTTGTCTCCTTCTCATGACATTAAGCATATCTTGGAAAGCAATCTGGGCCAATGCTTGGTTGGTGAATTGCTAATGAATAACATGTATAGAGGCGAGGAGATAGCATACACCACGTTCTGATCTGGTTGTTGTCATGTCTACAGCTGTGATGGGTGCTAAGGTGCTTTCCCCTTTCCTGTAGGAGCCATCTCTTTCGCTAGATAGGACTCTGAATTTGACACAATCTGTGACATAAGATCGGGCTCTAGATCTGCAAAGGGAATAATGCATTAATCAATCTGAATTGAAGCACCGACAGATACAAATCGATTTGTGCTAAGGTCAACACAGAATCTCACTAAGGATGGAGAGGAATACATAGTGAAATCAATTTCCATCCAAAATTGGCAGATTTCATAACAAGAGTGATCCCGATTTATTGAGGGAGACAGGAAGTTTGGAGAATGGTTCGTGGAGTCCAAACCATATTCTCGGGAATCACCCCAAACTATTGGAGAAGGAAAGCACATGGAATGAATGTGGGTGTCGATGGAGTCCCGATCAAGCCATCCATGAGTCACTGTGAAACCCTGTATTTTTGTTTTTCCTAAAATATGGAGTATTTTGGCCTCCAAAAAATTCAAATAATCACGTCATTACGTAGATCTCATCGAGATCTTTCCAACGAGCTCAAGAACACCCAATTCCGATATTTCTAGCTCAAGTTATCGATGTTTTAAGTATAATAGTTGGGACCCATATATAGATCCAAACCATATCCGAAATTTCACCCATTTGCACCTCTTCCTCTATAAATAGAAGGTGATAGGCTACCCTCTCAAAGCCCTAGCCACCACCATCATTTCCGATCATTGGAGCACCACCACCTTGGCCGGATTTGGTCGCCAGAGGACCATCGTTGACGTCGGAGAAGGAACTCCGATCGAAGATTTGCAGCCACCATCACGTAGGAAAGCTCGAGGTCACCTTCGTACACGCAGTCGCGCTACAATCGAGAGACGGGAATATCATTTCCGTGTGAGAGGAGATCCCGAGGGAACATCCTCGGAGGTAACGAAAAATACCCCTCTCTTGCTGTTGGTTTCCACGTACTTTTGTCCGTATATTTGTGAACATCTCCGGAGCCTTATATGTTCCTTATAGTTTGATTAATATACTGATGTTGGTTTCTACACGATTATTGATCCTATGTTTTGTACACTACTAGAGCCTTTAGGATATATTGTGGTCAAATATGTGAATAGTTATTTATATGGTACTGTGTGATGTAAATCTATCTAAGAACTGTATCATGATCCTTGATTTGTTTCGTAACTCTATAATAATTATAGAATATGATCCCAAAATTATTACATTTTACTTATTCTGTTGATATCATGTTATTGATATTATAAAAGTTTTGTGATGAGATTTTCCTGTATTCCAGTCTTGGAATATCATATAAAAGGCTTTTTTATATATAATAGTTTGGAATGGTATGAGGTTCGTGTAATCGATCATCCAACGGTAAAGCACTGCGCATATCATGATCTTTGCTCATTAGAAATAGATTTGTTTTTATGTATTTGAAATCTAGCATTCATGACACCTTACATATCCTAAAGGAATATTACAAATTGAAACTCTAAAATAAGGATTAGTTGATGATAAGGTCCCACATTTCTAATAGTCGATTACATTGTCCGTTTGAGTTCTTGTTAATTAATGTAAATAATAGCAGTGATTTAATAGTTTTGACATTATAGCAACATGTTTCCAAAAAAAAGTACACGTCTAGTGTCCATTGCCGTTAGCTTTGATTGATAATGAAATTTATGTAATTAACTACTGCATATATGTTATGGCACACATCACTACAACTTGTAACAATAAAATATAAAGCATGTGCTGCTATTTGCGTGACTCGTGAACGTTAATATTGCTATTGCTGTGTGCATGCATTGATAGGCACATTAACATTAGCATTAATGTTGCTGCATGCATACCATAGATTTTTTAAACACTTTGATCCACAAATGTGTGATGTATATCCACTAATGCTCTTTTAAATAATAGTCTATATAACTTTAGCACTTATAATATTACATGTTTATCTTGCAAGATTATTTGGACAGACCAGTTACTACAAAAAAAATACCGTTGCTTCTTGATCCATATAATTTAATTGTTGTATGCTATTCTCATAAAAAATGTTCCGTGACAAAAAAAACTTTATTTTCAATTAGAAGTATTGAAGTTGATCCTTATTGGAACTGTCTTTATAGAGCTATGTCTTGATATTCTTCATATAGTGTGAACTATGATCATCTATCTATCAATGGGTTGAATTATTGTCCGTGGGTGAGATCTCACGATTTTTGAGGTAGGTGGAGTTAGATGCCTCAAGGGATTCGGCATGCACCCTTGGGCCCCGGGTAGATGCCATGAAAGCCGCGACCCCAACGGACGAGTTGGGTGACGTTGCATCTAGCAGCCCGGTTGTATCCGGAGTCGCTCGACGGAGTTGGCAGGTGGCAACGGTTGACGTTCTTGGTTTCGCACTTATACACGATACTAAAACTCGGAGTAGAATTTGGTGTGGCCGCAGCATGTTCTATTTCGAGTATTATTATTGTGAGATGTGTTCCGGGATATGGTTTGAAGTTGGAGAATTTGAGGTTTAAACCCTTTTTTCTGTTCTAGTTGGACAGAGACACTTGGAGGTTGATCCAAGATGACAAACAAGTTCCCGCGTAGCGGAGACCTGCGAGTCGTGTACTCGCGTGTGCTAACATAATACTAGAAATGATTAATGAATCGATGTCTGAAATTTTTATACCGTTGTGGACTCCAACCAACTTGTAGAAATATCAAGATCATTGTGGTAACACTGAAATGATTATTATATGAATAAAAAAACAACTGTTATGTGATCTAATGTAAGTTAGAATGACTTGGTGTTCTTTCAAAAAATTGTTTGATATACATGCATATACCATTAAATAAAGTTGAGTATACTTTCTTTTCTCACTCCTACATTATTCATTATACTGTTTGTCTCGTAAGTGGGCAATTGCTCATAACGTTACCCTCGTGTGAACCCAATAGGTGTACCTGAGCAGCAGCCGCCACAGTAGTGGTCTTTTGAGGAGATCAGAACTTCCTATGTCGTACTTGCACCAGACAGGGTGCGTCCTATTTAGAGTAACTTATTTACTTCTGCATCATTTTATGTTATTATTGAGAGACATTGTAACGATATATTGGAAAACTTCTTCTACAAGTTTATAGTTATGTGATGTATCTCATTCTATGGACATGGACTTGATGATCATTATCAATGAGAATGGAGGTTGCATTTTACTTTCCATTTCACGTTATTCTCCTGATATTATTTATATTTCAAATGTTAATCTAATGTGCATAAGATGGTTTGCTTAGTATCATAGATTGTGGGCGTATTTGGACCGTAGGTCTGACGCTCCCGTCCCATCGGTTTCGGTAGCCGGAGGGGCAGGACGTTACAATGGGTATCAGAGCCCGATACTCCATTCTCTCTTTTGCATATTAGATTATCAGTGGGATTTAAAATATAAATACAACGATAATCCTTTTGACTTCGTCATCAGTTTAAGGAGAATAATTCAAGTCCTGCTCAATGTGTCCATTGTATCTCTAATCATGAAAAAAATCTCTAATATAATGATTCTCGCAGGGAATCATGCCGCCTCGTATTGACCCTGATGTTGCACAGCAGCTGGCCTTACTAGTTCAAGCCGTGCAGGGTATACAACAGCGTAAGGAAGCATTGAAACAGAGGCTCCTTCAGTAGGAAGATTCCTCTTATCAACCTTCTCTTGAGGAAGAGGGCAGTGTCCATCCTTCGATGTCTCTGGACCCTGAAAGGTCGGAAGATTTAGAGGCATTGCAGAAACATCAGACGACTTATGCAGCCTACCAGAGGTCCAAGGTGCCCCAATTCTTCGGTACAGGCACACCAGATGAGGCTGAGCTATGGATGGATCACGTATCTAAGGTCTTACAGATGATTCATGCTCCTGAGGAGTCTTGGATTACATTCATGGAATTTTCACTAGCAGTTTACGCTGAACGTTGGTGGTACACCACCAAGGAACATCTGGAGGATCCCATAACATGGGAAGTAATTCTTGACGAGTTCCGTAGCCAGTTTTATCCTTACCATTGGGTTGAGGATCAGAGGAGATTGTTTGCTGAACTAAAGCAGGGGTCAATGACGGCCCAAGAATACCTCATTCGCTACACTGAACTTTCCCTCCACTCACCAGCGACTACTGCTTTTCCTGAGGAGAATTTACAGAAGTTTATTCGGGGACTGCGTGACGATGTGCAACACCAGCTGTCTGCATTGGATTTCACTTCCATCAAGGAGGTAGCCGCTAAAGCTACCAATATGGAGGCAACTCAGAGTCGGCTTCAGGGGAATCCATCACATTTCCAACCACTTCAGTCAGGGAGATCTACTCGCTGAGATTTCTACAGAGCTCATAGAGAGCGTCGTTTCCCTCCAGTGCCGAATACTCCTACCATTAGCAGGTTTGCTCCTACCCCTACTTTGGGGCAAGGCCTGGCGAGTCGCGGTACTACTTCCTTCTACTCTTCTACACACTCTCATAATCGCAAGATGGGAGGTGCTAGCCTTGTCTCAAGAGGCTCCTTTTCTCAGCCAAGAGATCGTAGGTGTTTCCACTACCAGCAGCCGGGCCATTTCAATGCCAAGTGCCCCTTACTTGCCAGCAGCTCAGGAGGCCAGGAACCAAGTGTATGACCAACTTTCTCCTCTGCCCAGTCACATGGATCAGTCTCCCGTCGTGGAGGTCGAGGTGTTCAACATCCTCCACCGCGACCAACCTTCAGTGCTGCAGGTTCTAACGCCCCACCACAGCCTCAGGGACAGCTGAATGCAATCACGCAGGAAAAGGCCCACGCCTCAGGAGCTGTAGTACGAGGTATGATTTCAGTGCATTGTATGTCCTTACATGCCTTATTTGATTCGGGAGCTACGCACTCTTTTTTTGCACATCGATTAGTGCCCAAGTTAGATAAAGAGCCAGTCTATGTTCCATCTCCTTACTGCATCAAGGGCCCAGGTGGCCAATTATTCATAGTGCGACAAGCAGTGGAGAATGTAGCAGTGCAGATCGGCGGGCACATACTGCCCGCTTATCTTTTACTCATTCAGTTAGAAGATTTTGATGTCACCTTAGGTATGGATTGGCTCGAGTAATATCACGCATGCCTTGATTGTTTTGAGTAAGACGATAGTGTTCCGTCTCCCAGGCATACCTACCTTTCAGTTTGATGGATGAACCTCAGATAGTGAGGTCTTGTATGTGTCGGCATTGAAGGCCCAATACATGCTCGATCAGGGCTGCATAGGTTTTCTCGCCCATGTTGTGGAGTTACCCATCGAAGATCGTATGATTGAAGACGACAAAATTGTACAAGATTTTCCTGATGTATTCCCAGAGGAATTACCTAGACTACCGCCAGAAAGGGAGATCGAGTTCGAGATTACTCTAATACCCAACACGCAACCGATCTCCATCTCTCCATACAGAATGGCACCAGCTGAACTCAGGGAGCTCAAAGTACAACTACAAGAATTATTGGAAAAGGGATTTATACGCCCTAGTACATCACCTTGGAGAGCACTGGTCCTCTTCGTAAAGAAGAAGGATGGGTCTATGCGCTTGTGCATCGATTACAGGTAATTGAATAAAAGGACGGTAAAGAATCGTTACCCACTTCCACGAATAGATGATCTTTTTGATCAATTGCAAAGCGCATCGGTATTCTCAAAGATTGACCTACGATCGGGTTATCATCAATTGAAAATTAAGGACACGGATGTGCTTAAATCTGCTTTTCGCACCAGATACGGCCATTATGAGTTTATAGTTATGCCGTTTGGGCTCACGAACGCACCTGCCGCGTTCATAGACATGATGAACAAAATTTTCCGTCCATACTTAGATCGTTTTGTGGTAGTGTTCATTGATGATATCTTGATATACTCACGTGATGAGCATGAGCATGAGCAGCATCTTCATACTATTCTAGAGACACTCAGAGAACACAAGTTGTATGCAAAATACAACATGTGTGAATTTTGGCTCACCGAAGTAGCTTTCCTCGGTCATGTAATCTCAGGAGCAGGTGTGGCAGTTGATCCAGCTAAGATAGAGGAAGTCATGTCCTGGGAGCAGCCCAAGACAGTTACCGAGATACGCAGCTTCTTAGGACTCGCCGGCTACTACATACGTTTTGTTAGAGGCTTCTCGCAGTTAGCTCTACCACTTACTCGTCTGACACAGAAAGATGTCCCTTTCATTTGGAGCGATAAGTGCGAGTTGAGCTTTCGTACGTTGAAAGAAAGACTGACCAGTGCTCTGATTCTCACCCTTCCTTCAGGCCTCTTAGACTTTACGGTGTATATTGATGCATCAAAGGAGGGTTTAGGAGCAGTGTTGATGAAACGTGGTCATGTTGTAGCATATGCATCACGACAACTGAAGAACCATGAACGGAACTACCCTACTCATGACTTGGAATTGGAAACTATAGTCTTCGCGTTGAAGATATGGCATTACTATTTATATGGGGTTACGTTTGAGATTTTTACAGATCACAAAAGTCTTAAATATATCTTTGACCAGCGAGAGTTGAATATGAGGCAAAGACAATGGATGGAGCTGTTGAAGGATTATGACTGCACTATCTCTTACCATCCGGGTAAGGGGAATGTAGTGGCAGATACTTTGAGTAGGAGAACACATATCAAAGGTACCGCAACATGGCTACAGATTTGGGATATGCTCACAGCCCTCAGTGAGTGGCACCCATTTGATAGTACTACAGATGTTGTAACTATACCTGCTAAGTACAATGGATTATGGGAAAATATTGTGCATGGTCAGCAGACAGATCAGAAACTTCAAGACTTGTTTCATCGATGTCTGAAGGAGGAGTTTGATGGATTCAGAGTTTGTGAGTCCATCTTATGGAAGGGAGACCGTGTCTGTGTCCCTGATGATGATGAATTAAGGAGAGACATCCTAGATGAGGCTCATTGTTCTAGAGTATCTATCCATCCAGGAAGCACCAAGATGTATAGAGACCTCCGCCAGCACTTTTGGTGGGAAGGGATGAAGAGAGATGTTGCAGAACATGTCAGTCGTTGCCTTACTTGTCAATTGGTGAAGGCAAAGCACAAGCGTCCTCCTGGCTTGTTACAGTCACTTCCTATCCCATTGTGGAAGTGGGAAAGTATCTCTATGGATTTCGTGACGTCCTTACCTCGTACAGTTGGTGGATATGATGCTATTTGGGTTATTGTGGACCGATTGACCAAGTCCGCACATTTCATTCCCGTGAACATGACATGCACTCCGGTAGATCTGGCCAAGTTATATATTCAGCATGTTATTCGCTTGCATGAGATTCCCAAGGAGGTTGTATCGGATAGAGACTCTCGTTTTACATCGCATTATTGGAGAGAATTCATGAAGGTCCTAAAAATTGAACTATGTCTTAGTTCAGCATATCATCCGCAGACTGATGGGCAATCAGAGAGGACAATTTAGACCCTTGAAGATCTACTCAGAGCATGTGCAATTGAGTGGCAAGGATCTTGGAAGGATCGCCTTCCTTTGGTGGAGTTCACTTATAACAACAGCTACCATGCTAGTATTGGCATGGCACCTTTTGAGGCATTGTATGGGTGGAGATGCACCACTCCCTTGTGTTCGTAGGAAGTGGGCGACAAGGATATTTATTCTACTCAGATAATCGAGGACACAACAAGAGCCGTGGAAACGGCTAGGAAGAAATTATTGATTGCATAGAGCCGTCAGAAGAGCTATGCTGATCAGAGACGTCGTGATCTCGAATTTGAAGTCAGAGATTTTGTCTTCTTGAGAGTATCTCTAATGAAGGGTATTCAAAGATTTGGTGTTAAGGGTAAGCTGGCATCGAGGTTTGTTGTCCCTTTCGAGATTTTATCCCATATTGAAAAGGTGGCATACCGAGTAGCACTTCCCCCTCACTTGACAGGCGTGCACAATGTATTCCATGTGTCAAACCTCCGGAAGTATATTCGAGACCCTCGCCACGTGATTAGTTACGAGGACCTTGCGGTTGAATCAAATTTATCTTTCCTGGAGGCACCCGTACGGATTTTAGACCGAGCAATCAAGAAGTTACGACGGAAAGATATTCTTTTGGTTAAGGTATTGTGGCAAAGTCAGAACGTTGAAGAGGCCACATGGGAGCCTGAGGCAGATATGCGACAGAAATACCCCTATCTTTTTGAAGGTATGTTCACGAGACCCTATTTAAATCTTCTTTAAGTTTTTTTATGGATTTCGTTCTCTTTAAGATTTTTATGCCTGAATCTACATCACATTCGAAACTTATACGTTAAAATCCTGCATCTCGAGGACGAGACTTTCTTTAAGACTTTTATGATGTGAAACCCCATATTTTTGTTTTTCCTTAAATCTGGAGTATTTTTTACCTTCAAAAAATTCAAATAATCACGCCATTATGTAGATCTCGTCGAGATCTTTCCAACGAGCCCAAGAACACCCAATTCTGATATTCCTATCTCAAGTTATCGATGTTTTAAGTATAAAAGTTGGGACCCATACATAGATCCGAACCATATCCGAAATTTCACCCATTTGCACCACTCCCTCTATAAATAGAAGGTGATAAGCTACCCTCTCAAAGCCCTAGTCACCACCATCATTTCCGCTCATTGGAGCACCACCACCTTGGCCGGATTCGGTCGTCGGAGGACCATCATTGACGTCAGAGAAGGAACTCCGATCGAAGATTCGCGGCCACCATCACGTAGGAAAGCCCGAGGTCACCTTCGTACACGCAGTCGCGCTACAATCGAGAGACGAAAATATCATTTCCGTGTGAGAGGAGATCCCGAGGGAACATCCTCGGAGGTAACGAAAAATACTCCTCTCTTGTTGTTGGTTTCCACGTACTTTTGTCCCTATATTTGTGAACATCTCCGGAGCCTTATATGTTCCTTATAGTTTGATTAATATACTGATGTTGGTTTTTACACGATTATTGATCCTATATTTTGTACACTACGAGAGCCTTTGGGATATATTGTGGTCAAATATGTGAATAGTTATTTATAGGGTACTGTGTGATGTAAATCTATCTAAGAACCATATCATGATCCTTGATTTGTTTCGTAACTCTATAATAATTATAGAATATGATTCCAAAATTATTACATTCTACTTATTCTGTTGATATCATGTTATTGATATTCTAAAAGTTTTGTGATGAGATTTTCATGTATTCCAGTCTTGGAATATCATATAAAAAGCTTTTTTATATAATAGTTTGGAATGATATGAGGTTCGTGTAATCGATCATCCAACGGTAAAGCACTGCACATATCATGATCTTTGCTCATTAGAAATAGATTTGTTTTTCCTGTATTTGAAATCTAGCATTCATGACACCTTACATATCCTAAAGGAATATTACAAATTGAAACTCTAAAATAAGGATTAGTTGATGATAAGGTCCCACATTTCTAATAGTCGATTACATTGTCCGTTTGAGTTCCTGTTAATTAATGTAAATAATAGCAGTGATTTAATTGTTTTGACATTATAGCAACATGTTTCCAAAAAAAAGTACACGTCTAGTGTCCATTGCCGTTAGCTTTGATTGATAATGAAACGTATGTAATTAACTACTGCATATATGTTATGGCACACATCACTACAACTTGTAACAATAAAATATAAAGAATGTGCTGCTATTTGCGTGACTCATGAACGTTAATATTGCTATTGCTGTGTGCATGCATTGATAGGCACATTAACATTAGCATTAATGTTGCTGCATGCATACCATAGATTTTTTAAACACTTTGATCCACAAACATGTGATGTATATCCACTAATGCTCTTTTAAATAATAGTCTATATAACTTTAGCACTTATAATATTACATGTTTATCTTGCAAGATTATTTTGACAGACCAGTTACTACAAAAAAATATTGTTGCTTCTTGATCCATATAATTTAATTTTCGTATGCTATTCTCATAAAAAATGCTCCGTGACAAAAAAAACTTTATTTTCAATTAGAAGTATTGAAGTTGATCCTTATTGGAACTGTCTTTATAGAGCTAAGTCTTGATATTCTTCATTTAGTGTGAACTATGATCATCTATATATCAATGGATTGAATTATTGTCCGTGGGTGAGATCTCACGATTTTCGGGGTAGGTGTAGTTAGATGCCTCAAGGGATTGGGCATGCACCCTTGGGCCTCGGGTAGATGCCATAAAAGTCGCGACCCCAATGGATGAGTTGGGTGACGTTGCACCTAGCAGCCCGGTTGTATCCGGAGTCGCTCGACGGAGTTGGCAGGTGGCAACGGTTGAAGTTCTTGGTTTCGCACTTATACACGATATTAAAACTCGGAGTAGAATTTGGTGTGGTCGCAGCATGTTCTATTTTGAGTATTATTATTGTGAGATGTGTTCTGGGATATGGTTTGAAGTTGGAGAATTTGAGGTTTAGACCCTTTTCCTGTTCTAGTTGGACAGAGACACTTGGAGGTTGATCCAAGATGACAAACAAGTTCCCGCGTAGCGGAGGCCTGCGAGTCGTGTACTCATGTGTGCTAAAATAATACTAGAAATGATTAATGAATCGATGTCTGAAATTTTTATATCGTTGTGGACTCCAACCAACTTGTAGAAATATCAAGATCATTGTGATAACACTGAAATGGTCATTATATGAATAAATAAAAAAATCAACTGTTATGTGATCTAATGTAAGTTAGAATGACTTGGTGTTCTTTCAAAAAAAATATATATACATGCATATACCATTAAATAAAGTTGAGTATACTTTATTTTCTCACCCCTACATTATTCATTATAGTGTTTGTCTCGTTACTGGGCAATTGCTCATAATGTTACCCTCGTGTGAACCCAACAGGTGTACCTAAGCAGCAGCCGCCACAGTAGTGGTCTTTTGAGGAGATTAGAACTTCCTACGTCGTACTTGCACCAGACAGGGTGTATCCTATTTAGAGTAACTTATTTACTTCCGCATCATTTTATGTTATTATTGAGAGACATTGTAACGAGATATTGGAGAACTTCTTCTACAAGTTTATAGTTATGTGATGTATCTCATTCTATGGACATGGACTTGATGATCATTACCAATGAGAATGGAGGTTGCATTTTACTTTCCATTCCACATTATTCTCATGATGTTATTTATATTTCAAATGTTAATCTAGCGTGCATAAGATGGTTTACTGAGTATCATAGATCGTGGGCGTATTTGGACCGTAGGTCCGACGCTCCCGTCCCGTCGGTTTCGGCAGCCGGAGGGGCGGGACGTTACAGTCACCATCTCGATGATCAAAGAGGAGATCGAGAATGGAAAAATGATATGTAGGTGAATGAGAAATAAAAGGAGTACAAAATAGTAGAATGGATCAAAGGTGAGTTGGGGTTAAATGAGAAAAAAGAAGAGAAAGTGAAGGCAAAATTGGCACATGCGCGCGTGACTTTGATCTTGGACCTTAATTCTAATCAAACAAACACCAAGCATGTTTTGAATTCACCAACACAACCCAAGTGAAGCCGTGAGAGAAGACTATTTTTACTTCTTAAATTTATGGTTGTATTGCAGGCAAATCTTTTACAAGTCCTTAAGTATGTTAACTCTATAGGAGCGTGTGCACTGCAGGGAAAGTACCCCGCACTTCTTCCACCTCCTTTGTAACTTGTCATCTGCGCACTTTGGTGTCCTTGGTCTTGTGCTTGGGGGGCTACTCGACCAAAGAAATAGCGAGAGTCAGCTAATAGGTGAAACTAATACTTCCCTCGTAAGTGAGGTACTCGACCGCAGGACATTAAGACAGACACCCCCGTGAAGGTGTGTCCTATGCTCAATATTTTGGATAAAGTAGGATGTTCCACACAAGGCGTGAACACCATCATCTACACTTCCCTACTTGCTCATGTGCGGTAGAAGTGCCAATACTTTACCACCCCAAATGATAACCAAGCTGCCATAAATCGAGTTTTGGGCTCTAATCCTTAGGGGTCACACCTTGCTCGGTATGGAATGTACCTGAAAGCAATGAGGGATTTATGAACCGAAAACAAGGATGTCCATTACCGATTTTAATTAAGGTTAAAGTTTATTTAGCAGTCTCCTAGTTTTAGAATTTTTGGGCTTTCACTTTTTTTGGTATTTTCAAAGCAATCCACTTAATAATTTTTTTGTATTTTCTTTTGATTCGAAATGTGATACAAAATAGGGGGAGAGTACAGAAAATCAATGCAAATGGATACAAAAGCGGAAATCTCACTCTCGTATCAAATGTAGCATGCAAAATAAGAAGATTCATAGTGCTTCCCAATGCTCTCCATGCAGGATGCAAGGCAGAATTAAAATATTTATACTATATGATGATATGCAAGCGATGAAATCGTCCTAAAAAATACTTGCTATTATCAGGAAGAACAAGATGCAAACTACGCAAAAATGGATCTTAAATGTCTGATCTTGGGGACTCCTCATTTCCTGCCACAACGAGTCCTGCAAACTCCGTAAGAAGTCCCTCATAGCGCATGGTTCCAAGTTCAAGTAATTTGCAATTGGTTTTTTACTAAGTCCAAATGTATATTACTATATGTATATGCTTCTATTAGGTGTTTGGACCCATATACCGATGCAAGCAAGCCTAGACCTAGGGGCTCCAGTCATACAAAACAAATGAAAATAAAGGCTGAAATATCAAAACACAAGAAACAAAATAAAATAGTGAGAAAACATGAAAAACCGCGACAAGGTCCCTAGGTGAACAGACACCCAAGTAACGGACCTCGTTAGATGTAAAGTATCCAATTCCAAAATTATTACAAATAATTATACAAAAATAAAAAAATGACACTCTCCTCATAAAATAAATCAAAAAAACTAAGTGTGAGATGTTCTTCTTCTCTCCTCCTTGCTTTTCCTCTTGCTCTCCCCTTACTAGCTCACAAGTAGAAGAGCTTGCCTCCTCGCAACTCGGGTGTGTCCACCTCCTAAGAGATGGTCTTCGCCATGTGGTCCTTCGCAAGAAAGACAAATAAAGAAAAGTGATCAGAACAGATCGAATAATAATAAAAAATAAAGAGAATGAATGAAAGAGAAATAATATGCACAATAATATACACAAAGCTACACTATCCGTTGCTCTCTGGCAATGACGCCATTTGTTTGGCCATTGGGATTAGGGGAGCAGTCTTGAGGACCACACAACGCGGGTCCACTAAGTCACTGCGATGATAGCTCACCAAGATCGAGTGACCAAGCAACAATCAATGCACACAATAGGAATAAGTCATGCAAGCAAAACAAGTGTGTGAATCAAAATTTATTATACTTTACAATAAATGTGTATAATGGCAAGCAGGTAGGGGTCGAATACAAGAAGCATGAGGCGTATCAAGTATTATTTGTATGAATAAATAAAGCAAGTGTATAAGTATGTATATACAATTTCAATCAATATGCGTGTGAGTTTTACTAGAATAAAATAAATATTATATATACATATATGTATTCATATTTTTTATTATTTTTTAAATTTTGATTAATTGTATATGATTTATGTTATTCTTGTATTTAGTTTCTTTTTCTCTTTAATATTTTAATATATATATATATATATGAATATTATACAATATAGGGTATTATAATTATAAAGATGCCTAAAAATAATCAAAATTGCAGAATAAAATATTTTTGTATTTTTTTATTTTTCTATTGTTTTTTGTTATTTTTCAAGGAATGTTGCTAATTTTTAGCTATTTTTAAAGTCCAAAATATAATAAATCGGGGACTTTTGAAATAGGCCAAGTTGTTTTAAGATTTAAAAATGCTAGAGTCAAAAATTCTTAAAACTAAATGTAAGTACTTAATAATATACAAGTAAAAATATAAAGTACAAGCTAATATTTTCGGAGTTTTTGTTGACTTTTTATAATTTTTATAAGGTGGAGTTTTCTAAATTTTTTGTGATTTTATTTTTCTATTTTTAGGGATTTTTGGTCTGGAGGTACAAAATACAAAAATAAAGCTACTAGTTTTTTGTACTTTTTAAATATGATTTTATATTTTTTGGAATTTCTTAAAGCAAATAAGAAAATAACTATGCAACTTCTGATTTTAAATAAATAAGAAAATATATAAAATGCAAAAAAAATAAAGCGTGAAAGATAATTGCATCAAACACATGACCCTATTTTTGCATGATTTTTGAAGCGCAGATGATGATTATAGAAAAAAGAAAACGCGCATAAAATTAACTGAACTAGCAACGGTATTTTGGCAATTAAAATAAAAGGGAAAGGTGCTCAATGCAAAATACCCAAAAGTTTTGAACTAATATCAAAGTTTTATTGTTAAAATATAATTACAAAAAAACGCAAGAGTCTAACTGCAAAATGCTCACGTGGGGGCTACGTGAGCTGAGTTGGCAAGGACCAAAAGGCAATATGCAGAAAGCTCAAGGGTCTACATGCAAATGTTCCAATAATATTAAACTAATATAAATAGTTACAGGACTAAATGAAAATAACAAAAAGGGAGAGGGTCGAATATGCAATTTACGCCCATGTGCGCCTAATCCAATAGTCGATGTCCACTTGAACACGTGGTGACACTGGATGGCACGTTGACAGTTCGTTGCGGATGTCCGAGATTAGATCTCCAGATGAGATCGACAGTGGAATCCTCTTCAAATCTGATGTCAATTGCTGGCATGAACGGCTTGTTCTTGATCCAACGGTCCACAAGGGTCCAAGAAGAATAGATGAGGAACTCACCCTTGGCGAGGTTGAATCTGGCATACCTCTCTTCTCCTGGCATCTAGAGCACCACCGAGGGGATCCTCATGCTCCAGCTACCACCATGTGCCTCCCAGGGGCTTCATATGGATCCAGAGCTCAATGATTGATCCTTGGAGCTCGCAAGTTCCAACGAAGACTTGGGACTTCGTTCTTGGATCAGACATCCCTCAGATGGGTTCCTCCAAAAGCACAACCTGCATGGAATCACAAAAGAGGACCTGGCGAGTCTTACTGGCATTTATTAGTGAGTTTCGAGGTGAAATGGGGGAGGATGGGTGCAACTCTGGTGAGGGATGACAGAGGGAGCTCGAAACCTTGATTCTGAGCAAGAATCAATGGGGAAATGGGTGTGTCGGGTGGAGAACATATTCAGGAGAGTGATGAGCGTGGAAATGAGGGTGAAATAAGGATGTTGCATGATGAAATCGACCCGGAGTTCGAGCTCTAGGTCAGCGAAGATCTGGGATTTCACGCTAACCTACTAATTTAAACTTAAAACTAACTGGGCATTTTGCAGGGTGGAGCTCCGACGATGGATGGTTCTCCTCCTCCTTGACTTCTCCTCGTTGTAAATCAGTAGCTGGGCACTCCTGTCATCGGTGCAAAGTTTCTAGGGCCGAATTGAGGGGCTAAAAACCAATGAAGAGGGATCAAAATCGGATTTGAGGAGGAGGGAAATTATTTGTAGACAGAATGTGGAGGTCCATTGACCAGTGATTTATGGATGATTAGAGGAATGTACATGGGATTTTAGGATTAGGCATTTATTAGGGTTGATCTATGGTTGATTTGCGTGAATGATCAGATCGATAGGAGTGATTGGGCACCCGAGAAATGGGGGAGATGTTGACACGATTTTACGTGGTTTAAAAAGATGATTTAATCAAGTCGTTGTTTTTCCATGATAAACCGTTGTCAAACAAATAATATTACCACTACGAGCACGATAAATGTATGCAAAAAGTATGCGGCAAGTAGAGGATCGAATCCACGAGCACCAAACAAGTTTGCAATTTTAATTCGACATTTAACATGTAGAATGATAAGTGAAATGGATGAAGTGCAACTTGGAAAGGAAATACTTCAAAGATATGCAATCTAATCAATATTGAAAGTATTATGCATGAAATACTTAGAATAAAAGATGGTTCAAGGTTAAAAGTGCAAATGACATGGAAATAAAGAGAAGAAAATAAAGAGAGAGAGAGAGAGATTTGTTCTCATGCACGCATGAGACTTGATGCTTGTTGTTGGTGCATGGGGGAGTCGATGGATGACAGTGGCGCACGGGAGATATGGCCGGATGACACGCCGATGTGCGGTATCGCACTGGAGGAGCCACTAGAGTGCCAAGGAGGAGGCCGCATGAGGCAGTTGGGGCGCTGACAGTTGGTGCACCCGCACACCAAGGGAGTTGCTGAACACACAACCGCGCACGAGGGAGTTAGTTGGTGTGCACAGCAGCAGGCTGGAGGAGATGGGGAGGATGCGCGTTGAAGGCATACCCGTTGGCGGCTGGTGGACGTGCACAGCAGCGTGCAAGTTGATGGATGCGCACAGCAGCTGTGCGGGCTGGAAGAGATAGCACGGTGGCGCAAGAAGCGTCCAGTTGTTGTTGTTGATGCTACCCTTGTACCTGCATGAGAAAAAAACGAGAGAGAGAGAGAGAGAGGGAGATGGAAACAAGAGAGAAAGGGGGTGAGAGAGGAGAATGAGAGAATAGGCGTGCATGAAAAAAAAACGAGAGAGAGAGAGTGTGTGTGTGTGTGTGTGTGTGTGTGTGCGTGAGGGAGAGTGTGCGTGAGGGAGAGAATGGGGAAGGGAGCCTTGTATTTACATGGGGTCATTTTATAAAGGTCATATGCATCTCTTCAACATGAAGAGTCACATGCATGTAAAGACAAAAACATTTAATTTCATACATGCATGGGGAGAAGAGAGGAATTAACATGGCCGATTCTTTCATATGCATGGGGGATGGTCTTAATTTATATTAGTCATATGCACCTTTTCAAAGTGAAGTGAAAAGTCACATGCATGTATGACAAAAACAATAACTTCATGTAAGACAAAAATAATAAAGACTCTCATGCATGGGAAGGATATGGTTGGCTACGATTTGTGGGGAGTGGGAGAGAGAAAGAGAGAATGAATAAAGGTGGTACACATGCAAGTATGACATTTAATGAGTGGGAATTTTTCACTCTCACCCTTCCCCATTTCTTTCCAACAAAAAGGTGAAGTGAAATGTGTTGGATGTTTTATGTTATAAGCATACCCAATAATTCTTCATTCTCTCTGATAACAACAAATCGGAATTTTATAAATGATACTTGATCTAAGTTTAGAAGATGATCTTTAAGTGTACATAGAGATTTGTGAGAACATTTTTCTTCAGCTGATTTGTTGATTTTATGAGGATTTTATCTGCTTTGTGTGTAGGATGCAACTTGTGTGAATTTAGAGTTTACACATCAAAGATTAATATTGTATTTCACATAAACTAAGAATGTTATACCCATATATAATGTAATCATCACACCCCCATACTTAAGTTTTGCTAGTCCCAAGCAAAAATAAGATAAGTAATAATAAAGGACAAGGAGAATAGCCAAGATGGATTTGGTGAGGGTTTGCAGCAGACATACCCACAAAGTCTTCGAGTTTTCAGTTCATGACCACATAAATACACGGACTTCAGTAGAGTTGACCCATGGATTAATGATTTGTTCGAATCATCGACTTGACTTGAGTTTTATAGTTTCAACAGCCTCTCAGTTCCAACAAAAACAGATATGATTTCAGAAGGTCGATCAGGTCAGCTCATCCCTAAGAAACAGGTATTCTCTTTGACTTTGAATGGATATAAACAGTGTTAGTGATGTTTTAGCTTTTGTGAGTCGAGAGAACGAGCTATCAACACAATCTATCGAGGTACCGAATGATTCCCTACACTTATAGCCTCAGTCCTTACCCGAATTCAGGCATATTCTCCTTTCACCCAAGTATGTCAGCATAGAAAAAATAGGACATAGTTATTGGAGAGTGGGGTTTAATTTTTGGGGTTTTTCGTAGACTGCTTTGGTCCATTGCTCTCATTTTTTTCCTTTTGCAGAGCATAACCCTGGGCCTCTTTGGGCCTCTTTTAAGAATTTGGGTAGCATCATTGGGCTACTACCATGGCTTTTTGGTGGAGGAGGGTTATTTGGTGGTCTTCTTTGCTTTCGCTTTGCATATCTTTGCATGATTGGTGGGTTTTGGTATTTGTATTGTGACATGTCTTTTTGTGGTGTTTTTGTCTTGGGTTTTGGCATCAAAAGTAGTATCGGCTTAATATTGACTTTGGAGGTACGATACTGGCTTAATTGCTGACATACTTAGACTAGAGAGATCATGTTTCCCCTGAGTCAAGTTCCTTCACTGACTATAGACAAGGTTCGAGCATTGGCACAACCAAGAGGACAACTCCTCACCTCAACTAGATTATAGTTGTATCTCGTAAAATAAACTCAGTCAAGCTAAGTGCAATGTGTAGTTGCTTAATATCCATCTGAAGAGTTTAAGAGCGCTACTAGTTGCTCAGGTGATCTAGTTAGATACAGAAGTTCATTCACCAGTAGAGTTAGTGGAACTAAGAGAATAAGGTCCATATGGACCTGAAGAAAGCTTAAAAACTCATGCTAGTTAAATTCTAATGGAATTAAGTGGATTAGGGTCAACTCAGCTTCTGTCTATGATCTATGCAATGAAAAGCTATTTTCTAAAAAGATAGGATAAAACTAGGGTGGATGTATTTTTTGGTGGTTTTCTTACTTTTTAAAAATATTTTTAGGAGAATTTTTGCAAAATTTTTGATTTTTTTTTAAAAGTATGCAATTTGAAAACTATGCAAACACACTTAGAATATGTAAGGGTCTTGTCATTCTGACGGGGGTAGGTGGCTTGGGCTAAAGAGTTGACCCAGGTCAACCAAGCGAGCCCTCTGGTTGGTCCACATGGACAACCAAAAAATATGGGTAAAAAGTCCTTATTAATTGAATTTAAAATAGTAAATGATTTAATTATTTTAAGTTTAAACATAAAGTATGTTTCTTATTTTTTGTAGTCTTTATTTTTATTTTTATTTATTTTTACAATTTAATTTTTTAGGTGATAATAATTACATGTATATATGTATATTTACCTGTATATTGTATATTTTATTTTCATTTTGTATTTTTGATTTTATTTTTTCACACACATTATTTATGTATTTATAACTTATTTATATAAATATTAATATATTTTTATTTTATTTTTCTGGAGTTATATGTACACTTAAATAATTATATGTATCAATTGTATAGGTATATGTATAGGTAATTCATTGTGTATTTTTGTATACATATATTTTGATTTATTTTTAATGGTTTTATTTTAATCTAATTATATACATTTTTATGAATAATATTTATAAAATTATGAAAATATTTGTGAAAAACATAAAGAATAAACGAAATGAATATTTTATTCAAGTATATTGTACAATAGGGGTCCAAAACCTAACTTTTGCATCTTAACTCCAAATTAAATGAAACTAACCTACATTAAATAGCTAATAAAAAGTTATATACAATTAAATTGATTTGGAGCATTTTGAGTTCATATGGAGGAGATAAAGGTCTGGGTAGTTTGGTATTTTGGAGTTTTATTTAGAGTGTAGAAGGAACATTGTTTATTATTTTCATGTCAATTATATTTTTTATTTTTTTATGCATTTTTATCCACAACTTTCATGTACAAAGTTTATTTATTTGAGGTATATAAATAAAGAATAAAATAGGTCTCAAAATGTACTTATTGATGAATTAAAATAGATTATTGATGTCATTTCTAGGCATTTTATCTATCATATCTCCCCCTGCTTTATTCCTTGTCAATCAAGTCATCATGATGATTGAGTCTCGGGTGTTAGGGTCAATCAATAGTCTTGACACCTCATTCTCTTTCATTTCTTCTTTTATTATTTAATTTTAGAATTAAATACAATAAATAAATAGTATTTTATTTAGTATTTTGTACAAATTACATAGTATTTATTTTGATATATTAATTATATATATGCATTTATCTAGGGATTTAAGGCCAAAATAAAAGAATAAAAGTGATGAAATCGAGATTCATCACATACTCAAAATTCAAAATTTACATGTATTGACAATATAAAATATATGGTAGATTATTGTTCATATGTAATGTAAAGATTTCTATTCCATGGTGATATGCTAATCCACAAATTTATGGTGTATAATTGACAACATCATGGACTCGTAGGCACAATACTTTCCATTTTTAATTTAGTTAACCAAATGCATTAATCGATCGACTACTTTAGAAGTAATTAATTTTCATTTATTTATTACTCAATTAGTTTATGGCCTAAATAGGTGGTCTTGGATTTCTAAAATAAAATTAAGTCCGATTATAAGTGGGTTAAGCTCGAACTGAAACTATATGGGATTGGGTGGGCTTGAGCCCTACATTTCACGGGCTAAATGAGATTTTATGCATATGTCAATGGATTGCCCGACTCGAACCGATGCCCACGCATATGTTTACAATACCCCTCAGATCAGAAGGTTTGAACTCCCTCCCATCCCAGGAATAATTGAAGAGAGTTATCTCCTGTCACCAACAATGGCATAAAAAAGTAGAAATTGATAAATAACGCATAATCGAGGGCTATGTGGATCCTCAAGCATATATGAAATGGAATAAAAATGTACCTCCACAATTTCTACATGAGGAGATTCCATCCATTGGATCCAATTCGAGTTTCATTTAAACCACTCAGGACAACTCTCTTGCCGACCATCTAATCCAAGAAGCATTGTCTGAGTCAAGCAACATTGTTTGATCCAGACGTCCATCGGAGCTAGCAACACGTCCAATGACTTCGGCGTTGTCACGAGATTGAGCCCAACTGAACAACATCATCTACTCATGCTCTAAGGTGTCACGTGTACATGCCACATGACTTGGATATTTATCGCTCATACCTCTAGGAGTTTTGGAACTTACGAAGATGCTCCACTTCAACCATAATCATGCTAAGGCACATGTATGCTTAAGCAAACTTTGATGACTCATCTTCAATAACGGATAAGATTTTCGTTGTTTCACTTAGATGCAAGAATTTACAAAAATATCCTCGAGCATAAAGCTTAATATCTTTTATGTATCTTAGTATTTTTCAAAGTTTGAATTTTGTAGTAATGTCAACTAATTATCTTTCATCTAGAATTCATTTCATGTTAATTGGACCTTGTATGAATTCTCTAGAAAATTCTAAGGAAGAGTGACATTTTGAGAAGGTTTATTCCATATAAAATCATGGTCATATCTTTCTGATTTGATTTTTTGATATGATGCAGATATGATTGATAACAAACTATTGGCTTTTAAATTTTGGAAGGATTTTCAAAATCCAGCTTTAATCGAATTAAAATTTAAAGTGCTTGTCTGATTTTTATTGAAGCCATATTGAAACATTGCATTATTCTCTAATTACTCTATATTCAAAAGGGAAAAAAGGAAAAATTAGAATGGACCCTTGAATTATTCTTTGATTACTCTATATTTATGATTTTATAGTAATTTCTGGAAATGATTTGTGTTCAATAATTAAAAAAACTCTAAGTTGTTTGCCTAATTTTTAAATTTTTTTCAAATTATCTTGAAACATTGCAGAAAAATTAGCATGGACCCTCTAGAAAAATTAGCATTGATTATATTTTTAGTTTGTATTTTTATTGCTTATATATCTTAAAATAAATCATATCAAAAATACCAAAAATTATTTAAAAGTCATATAATAATGAAAAATACAAAAAGATAGCGTTTTTGGCCCTTCGTAATCAATAATACTTGGATAAAATTTTTTTGAAAATGTTAGGGAGCATTTTGACAAAGAAATTATATTTTGAAACTATCATCATTTTTACTTTCATTTTAAAGCTCTCTTTTTGTTTTTTTATTTTAGTATAATCCCTATTTTCAAAACTTGCCATTACAGTTAGTATATATTAAATCATTTCATTTTATTTATGCTTTTATCCTATGTTTATCACTTGCATTTTAATTTTAAACTCTCTTTTCCGTTTATTTTCTACATGCACACACACGCACACATATAATCATTTTCACCCTATTTTTACTTTGTTTTATCTATTATATATATTAAATATTTAAAATTTTCTAACTTAAAAATCAATTAAAAATTTAAATATTTTGCCCATCTAGAAATGAGGTAAAAGACTAACCATCAATTGGAATCAAGAACCCTGAAAATCTAAAAAACAAATAGAAACACAAAAACACACTAACTAGAATTTTGAGATAAATTAAGTGACTAGAAACTGAATATTTAGTGGCTCCATGAGGATACACTTACTTGGATAATTAAAAGTGCTCGTTCCTTTACTGTTTTTTTTTATAATGGGTTGTGTAGGGTACTGCAACGCAACAATCTATTATGCAATTAATATACCAGCAAAATCTCTTTATCATGCTTTTAGCTCATGCATATCTTCTCTGCAATTCACTTTTGGCATTTAGCTGTCATTTTTAGTTTATGATTGGTCTCACCACCAAAGTCCCAACAAAGTCAGAAGTCAAGAGTCACTAGTGAATATTTTGTGATAGGTGCTCAACATCAGTAGTTAATTGATCGATGGAAACCTAATTAAAATATTGTGTATGTAAATCACTGGCATGGTATGGTAATAACTTCAAGTTCCATGCATTACATTAACGCAAACAACCATAAAATATCACCACAATGTTATGGCTCATAACTAGATCAAAGCATCTCAATATTTTCCAATCATATATTAGTTGTCCAAGATTCAAAAATCCTTCAACAACAAATTTATGCATAGAAAATAAATCCATAATTCATCATTAAATGATTTTTCTTACAAAAAACTAAAATACATTTCGATTTTTTTAGGAATTTCGCAATTTCCTTGAGCGCCAAATTCTCAAAAATTGGATTTTTCTTAAGGACAAAAGAACTCCAAGGTTTCTTATTCAATTATCATATCAATTGATCATGATATATAATTTCCCATGCTTGTCCATATGGTTCGGTCATAATCATCCTTACCACTCTGATGCAGGAAAATGCACATCAAGGGCTTCCATTACTTTCTCATTTAGTTTTGACCTCACAGGGTCTCCATAGTTCTAGGTCGCCTGCACTTGTTTTTCCGGGATACACCGGGGTGTGTCTCTTTTGAGTATCTATTATACGTTCGACACTCAGACTTGTATCGCTTATGACGTAGAGCCCTTTTAGTATGCTCGTCCAACACATAAGGCCAAGTAGATTTAGTTCAAGTGGACACTTTGAAAATGGTTGGGAGCGCTTGCCAGTAATTTAACCTTTTTTTATTTGGAATTCTTAAGCTTTTCTTTTGATACATTTCTTTTGTCTTTTCTGATGAGAAAGCTCTACTACTTTTACCAAGTCAGTGAAGGATATGGAGAAATCCTCAAGCGCATCACGGAAGCGTGAGCGTCGTATCGGATACGACGAAGAACGACTAGTCATACTAGTTGTTCGGTGCAGCGGAATTTAAAAATTTTATTCGATGAAACCACATGATACAAGAACAATTCTCGGATCGTTTCATCTATAACCGCAACAAGTATAATGCAATACCTCTTGAAGCATGGTTGATCGATTCTCTAAGAGAAGAGACCTCCTGTCTCAAGTCTGATCGTCGGAGAGATTGCTTGCGAGCGTGGAGATGAACCGTGTAGTCCTCGCAATCCAAGAAATTGATCCAAGCACGGTCACTCCTGATCTCGTCGCACGAGATCGAACGTCTCCTTCGTGAGCGAAGCACTCCAAGTAGACGGAGAACCGCAGAGCGTCGAAGCGGCAGCGCGGTGGCGTGGGCATCGACGATCCTCTCCACTAGGGTATGGTGGACGGCCACCAAGAAGAGTGGGAGAGAGGGTTGTCGTGTATGGAGAAAGAGAGAGAGAGAAGTGTGCTACAATAGCATGTCAATAGAGAGCATGGTATGCCTCTCTATTTATAGGGTTTTGGGATCCTTGGATCTCAACCATGGGATATATAAAATCAATGGATGAGATTGATTTATGTCAATCCAATGGTCAAGATTGTTGTTGGTAAAAGCCAACAACTTGTGATTTAATTTTGATTAAATATATTTGATAAATCAAATATATATTAATACCAAATTAAATCAATCAATTAAGGAGTGAAAATACAAAGGAGATCATACTTCCCATTTAGAGGGAGTGGACGGCCACTAATTCCATAAAGGAATTGGTGTTGCCACCTCCTTCCCATATGGGGAGGGCAATCTCATGGATTTCCAAGAGATTGCATCTCTCCTTACTTTTCTCTCTACTTATTTCCAACAACTATTTGTTGGGATTTTATTCACCAAAAATAATTCTCAATTAATTTTGGGAATATTGCAATCTTGACATTGGAAAATTGTGAATCACATTCACAACCCAAAATAAAATATAATTTACATTTTCAATTAATTAGACAATGTGTATCCAATACACATTAACAATTAATCTACACATATAAATTATAATTAGCTCTCTCTAATACATTATAAATTGCATTTATAATATATTATGAATAATTGTATATTACTATCCACATTATTCTTATCCATAATAATTAAATCACATTTAATTATATTGGATAATTCCTCATACACCATGATAATTAAATCACATTTAATTATCAATTTCTCATTGCTTAGATCTTATGGAATTATTCTTGAACCATTCAAGAACAATGCTATTTCTCCTCAGATGCTTGGAGATAAGGACAAGGCGATTGTATTGTTCCACGTATAGTAACTTGGATATTGAGATCACATATTAAATCCAGATCCCATGAACCTCTCACAGATGCTTGATTAAATCAAGACCGTAAACCTAATCTTCTCATTGCATCTGAATCTCATTCAGATCGATGTCCAGTATATGGACTAAGATTAGGTCACTTCTCTAATGAGAGGAGTCACTAAAATCCAGACATGTTTCATCACTCCCTCGGAATGGAAGTGTCATGGATATACAATCATTTATGATCAAATCACCCTTCAGGTATTTCCAATACCTGTACATCCTACATATTGGAAGACTCATGATCATCCCGAAGATATAGATCACTTTTACACTGTCATCTTCAGGATTTGATCACTAAGTTTCTCAATCTTGGTCCTTGGGATATGGTATAGATCATATGCTTTCACAAAGCATATATCTTACCTTCAAATTCATATCATGCTTCTAAAGCATGATGACCATGCATGGAATTTGGTCAATCCCAATACCTCATGAGTGAGCTCATGTCTTCTGATTCACAAGTGAACCTGTATGATTCCTTTGAGAAATCATATTACTCATATGCCCTTACATGCACACCAGCTCGCCGGTATATAGACCTTGGTTAGGTCATCAACCTATTGGTCTACCAAATGTATATACTCAGACATATAGCAATACATCTGTCTCTGGTCAGAGGATGTTTGCATGTGATGTGACAGTATTCATCATAGGTCTTTGGTTATCTCGATCTCGTTAAGTCAACCCATTGACTCAACTAATCTGATACCTCCGAATCACTATTCCCATGCAGAGGACCTGCATCGAGAGGTCGATCAGATATAGCCTAATGAGATAGGATTGCCATCTCCCACTCAGACTGGAGATCACTACTTGTCAATTATTGATGATGCTTGATGAGTTCTCTATTTAACTCCTTAGATATTCATCCAAGCATCAGCCTCTATGATTCAATCAATGAATCAACAGCTGTATGATTATCAAGTTGGCCATGGTACATAACCCTTATTGTACAGAGGGACCTTATAGTGCATTCATTCATTCAATATCAGAAAGGGAGTGAAACATAATCAATAACTTTTATTGATAAATCATTAATTACAATAACATTTATTGTAGGAATGGTTCGCCTCAGGCTCACATTGCTAACAATCTTCACTAGCCCTCAGCACCATTCAGGAACAATCCTTAAACCCATACTCATTACATGCTGGTCAAAAACCTTCTGTGTCAGAGGTTTGGTAAGAGGATCAGCAACATTGTCGGCAGAGGCCACCTTGGTGATGATGATGTCACCACGCTTTTGAATCTCTCAAATGATATGGTATTTCCTTTCTACGTGCTTGCTCTTCTGATTCCATCTGGGTTCCTTCGCCTGGGCAATGGCTCATGTGTTATCACAGAGTAGCGGAATGGGAGTATCAGAGGAAACTACGCCAAGCTCCTGGACGAACTTGCGTAACCACACCGCCTCCTTTGCGGCATCCGATGCGGCAATGTATTCGGCTTCTGTTGTTGAATCTGCAGTAGTGTCCTGCTTCTTGCTTCTCCAGCTCACAGCACCACCATTCAACAGGAACACAAACCTTGATGTCGACTTTCGATCATCAATATCCGATTGGAAGTCAGAATTTGTATATCTCAAGACTTGGAGATCACCATCTCCATAGACCAAGATGTAATCTTGTGTCCGTCTTAGATATTTAAATATGTTCTTTACTGCATTCTAGTATTGTTCTCCATATCAGGATTTGTAACGACTTACCACTCCCACTGCATGGCAGATATCTGGCCTAGTGCACATCATAGCATACATTAAGCTTCCTACAGCTAATGCATAAGGGCATCTAGCCATGGCTTTCTTCTCCTCAACAGTTTGAGGAGCCATTCCTTTAGACAGGTGGATACCATGTCTTAAGGGTAGGAATCCTTTCTTAGAACTATCCATACCGAATCGTTCAAGAATTTTCTTAATGTATCCATGTTGTGACAATCCCAATGTCCTCTTCTCTCGGTTTCTGAACAACTTCAGACCAAAGATGTAAGAGGCTTCTCCAAGATATTTCATCTCAAAGGTATGGGAAAGCCAAATCTTCACACTGGTCATCATCCCTGTATCATTCCCAATGATAAGGATGTCATCTACATAAAGCACGATGAACACAATGGCGCTCCCACTAAGCTTCTTGTACACACAAGGTTCATCAGGATTCTGCACAAAATCATAACTCTTTATGGTTTCATCAAATCTGATGTTCCAGCTACGAGAAGCTTGCTTGAGCCCATAGATGGATTTCTTCAGCTTGCATACTTTGCCATCCTCAGTCATGAAGCCTTGAGGCTGCTCCATGTAGATATCCTCCTCGAGATATCCATTGAGGAAAGCTGTCTTGACGTCCATCTGCCAGATGTCGTAGTCAAGATATGCAACTATAGCCAGCAATGCCCTGATGGATTTAAGCATAGCCACAGGAGAGAATGTCTCATCGTAGTCGATGCCTTCTCTCTGTATAGAACCCTTGGCTACGAGTCGTGCCTTGAAAGTCTCTACTTTCCCATCAGGTCCCCTCTTTCTCTTGAAGATCCATTTGCACCCAATGAGTTTTACCCCTTTAGGTGGATCCTCTAGGGTCCATACACCATTCTTATGCATGGAGTCAATTTCTGACTTCATTACTAGCATCCATCTATCCATGTCATGATCCGCGAGTGCTTCATCAAATGAAGTAGGATCATTGTCAGTTTCACTTGACACATGGAATCCATACCTTTTAGGTGGTGCAACCACCCTCGAACTCCTTTGAAGAGGTATGGGTGTTTCATCTTTATTTACTTCTTCAGTTTCTGGTCTAGGAAGCTCAGAATCCTCAGGGGATTCTATGAGTTCCTCTACTTCACTTTTGTCTTGACCTTTAAGGAAATCATCCTCCAAAAATTTCACATCTCTAGAGACAAAAACCTTTTGGGTCTCAGGGTCATAGAGTTGGTATCCAATACCATCTCTAACATACCCAATGAAATAAAACTCACGAGTGCGAGATTCCAGCTTACTTTCATCCACGTTCTTCGCATGGACCAAGCAACCCCAAACCCTCAAGTGCTTAACACTAGGTTTGGTTCCATACCAGAGCTCATGAGGAGTCTTAGGTACAGATTTGCTAGGAATCTTATTCAGGATATATATTGCAGTCTCTACTGCATATCCCCAGAAATTAAGTGATAAATGTGCTTTGCTCATCATTGAACGGACCATATCCATGATGGTCCTGTTGCGACTTTCAGCAACACCATTAAGTTGGGGAGTTCCAGGAGTAGTGAGATTGGAGATAATTCCATTCTCTTTAAGGTATTCCTTAAATTCATCTGAGAGGTACTCACCACCTCGATCAGATCGAATCCGTTTAATCTTCCTATCGGTTTGGTTCTCAACCAAAGCCTTAAATTCTTTGACCTTTTCAAAGGTTTCAGATCTATGACGTAATAGGAAGACAAACCCTTATCGCGAATGGTCATCAATAAACGTAAAATAATATCGATATCCATTTCGAGTCGCGGCACTGAAGGGACCACATACATCGGTATGTATTAAGTCAATAATACCTTCGCATCTAGTAACTTTGTTACGGAGAGGCATCCTAGTCATTTTACCTCGAATACAATGTTCACAGGTAGGTAAAGACTGAACCTGTAGAAAGTCCAAAGGTCCATCCTTTATCAATCGGTTGATCCTATCAACAGATAAATGACCAAGCCTTTGATGCCAAATCATGTTTGAATGATTTTCATTATTCCTGGATCTTTTAGGATTTCTATTAGTGGTTGTAACATTCATGACATGCTCATTAATGAACAATTCAGAGTCCACCATAAGTCAAAATACCATCTACAATATATTTATCATAATGATTTATGACTAACTTATTACAGAACAGGAATGAGTATCCACTTCTAACTAGCTTAGATACAGATATCAAATTCCTCCTGACTTCAGGTACATAAAGATACTCTTTAAGTACTAGGACTCTACCACTAGATAATGATAGCCGACAAGTCCCGACAGCGACTGCTGCAACACTTGCATCAGATCCCATCTGGATGACTATCTCCCCTTCTTCAAGTTTTCTAGTTTCCTGAAATAAATGCAACAAATTGCATACATGAACAGAAGCACCAGAATCAACAACCCAACTTCCTTTTCGTCCAACGAGAAAGCTGGTTTCAATGATAAAAGTAGATTTCATACCTGCTGGGGCTTTACCTTTGTCGACCGACTTCAGGTAATCCGGGCAATTACGCCTCCAGTGCCCCGGCTTTTTGCAGTGGTGACAAACGTCGGTTTCTTCGACGCCATTATAGTGGATGCATTGGAAGATGAGCCAACACTTTGTCCCTTCTTCTTTCTCTTCTGGGCCGGGCCCTTCTGAGAACCATGCTTCCGACCGCGCTTCCCTCTGACTTGTGCAACCATTGCAGTGCCAGTGGGACCATCTTTCTTCATTACGTCTTCTGCAGACTTTAATGCAGCTAGAAGCCCAGTATTTGTCAATTCCAACTTATTCATGTGGAATGACACCACAAAGTTATTGAAAGATTTGGGCAACGACAGCAGAATGAAATCAGATTGCATATCTGCATCCATTGTTGCCCCCAGAGTCTCCAGCTCCGACAAGTACCCAAACAATTTGAATACATGCTCACAGACCGAAGTCCCTTCCTGCATCTTGCAGCGAACGAGTTCTTTCATAACATTGTACCGCTGGGTGCGGTTAATATCACCAAACATATCTTTCAGATTCTGCATAATCTCCTGGCAAGTACTCATCTCCACATGTTGTTTCTGAAGAACATTGGAGAGAGAACCCAAGATATAGCATCTAGTCAAGACATGATCCTCATCATACTTGTCATTGAATGCTTTTTCTTCCTTAGATTTAGGGTTTTCATGCTTGTCTTCAGAAAGCACATAACTGATGCGCTCCGCCGAGAGTACAAGCTCCAAATTACGGATCTAATCCGAGTAATTCGATCCGGTCAATTGGTTGACCTCCAGAAGCCTGCTCAGTGGGTTCATGGACTTCATTTTCTGAAATTGAGAATGCACTATATTTGAATATAATATATTCAATTCAGTTTTATTTGATCAAGGCATTTTAAATCAAATTAATCTTGCTATGTCAACTATGAAAGGTTATTCCCTTATTCACTTTCAAAGTAGGAGATATATTTACCGATATATCTCAAGCAAGAACTGGGATCTCCTCTTTATCTTTGTCATATCCCAATAATATGAGAACTTATGACTCCAATAAAGAGAAGCGGGAACACATTCCGCCTTGCAAGTCCAACTTGCATTTCCCAATTCGGTCTTTAATACCCGGGCCCACCACCCCTAAGGTGATGTTGACCCGTCATTAATTGAACCAACCGTCAACAAGAATACAACTCGCTATGCGCAATCCAATATCGCCCCAATAATATGAGGACTCGATATTGGGGTCACTACGCATACTTTCTTACTCTTTCGAGAAGCTACGAGCCCGATCCAAATGGATCATATGCAGGAGCTGTCACTTCAGACAGGCGTCTTCCACATATAATATCTGGCGACGAAACCCTTCGTCTTGATGGGAGACCATGGATGTCACTTATGTGATCCTCCATCTCTTATTCAAATTTATTTAATTACTATGAATCACATTCATACAATTAATTCTTCCAAGGGAATTATTAACTCTAATCATATTAGAGTATTTTAATTGGATATAATTAACTTAATCATATTAAATTAATTATCAATCCAATTCAATCAATCAAACATGATTGTTATGCTTGAATATATATGGTATTATTCCCAAAGTACGTATTAATTCGTATTTTAATAATTAGAAAAATACAACTTAATCCCTCGAACATTATCCTGCCCCTACCTGCTGTCATGGCCAGTGGAGGCGAGAGTGGGACGGACCACATATGTTGCAACCCTCTACCCCAGCGATCTCCGACTAGTCACCATATCCGCCTCGGGAAAGGATAATGACAAATTGATTAATTTATACTTGAAATGATCATCGGTTCTTCAACCGAAATTATACCATATAGTAATCAAAATAATTTTGATTATAAGGAAATTTGCTAGACAAATTCTCAATCCTATTCAAGCAAGAAGTTTGATGATTGTGTTTACAATTATGACCTAGATCAAATCTAATCAATTAATTGGTTGAGGCCAAGTCAATTAAGGAAATAATCATCTTCCAATATTTCTCAAATATTTTCCATAATTATTTCTTGAAATTAACTATTAATTTCATTAATTGACAATCACATGGTTCTTGATTAGGAATGTAATTTCAGTAGTGACCCCTACTTACTAAAATTAGCATATCTCAATCATATTAAATCCAAATTAGACAAAATCAATTTTTATAAATTTCTAATTTGATTTAGGACAGAACCCAAGTAATGTTTCACGCATTTAGAGACAAGTCTAAACAGTAATTAATATTTTAATCACGTTCAGATCTACAGTACCCGCAACAGTGCATACATGTTCATTAAAACAACCATATCTCGAGCATACGAAATCCGATTTACGCAAACTCAGATCCTATGGTTTCCTTATTTAATGGGGAACAAAATACAAGTATTAAATTCGTGTTTAAACAATTTAAACAGTGCCGAATTTATTTACTAAATAGATCTGCGAAATCAAATGCGATGAAAACTTTCGCGATCTTAACGAACCCAAGTCGTCCTCGGTTAGCGAATTATATTCAAAACCGTCGACCTAAGGCTCTGATACCACTTGAAGGATATGGATAAATCCTCAAGCGCATCACGAAAGCGTGAGCGTCATATCGGATACGACGAAGAATGACTAGTCGTACTAGTTGTTCGGTGCAGCGGAATTTAAAAATTTTATTCAATGAAACCACATCATCCAAGAACAATTCTCGGATCGTTTCATCTATAACCACAACAAGTATAATGCAATACCTCTTGAAGCGTGGTTGATCGAGTCTCTAATAGAAGAGACCTCCTGTCTCAAGTCCGATCGTCGGAGAGATTGCTTGCGAGCGCGGGGATGAACTGCGTAGTCCTCGCAATCTAAGAAGTTGATCCAAGCACGGTCACTCCTGATCTCGTCGCACGAGATCGAACGTCTCATTTGTGAGCGAAGCACTCCAAGTAGACGGAGAACCGCAGAGCGTCGAAGCGGCAGCGCGGTGGCGTGGGCATCGACGATCCTCTCCACTAGGGTATGGTGGACGGCCACCAAGAAGAGAGGGAGAGAGGGCTGTCGTTTATGGAGAAAGAGAGAGAGAAGTGTGCTACAATAGCATATCAATAGAGAGCATGGTATGCCTCTCTATTTATAGGGTTTTGGGATCCATGGATCTCAATCCATGGGACATATAAAATCAATGGATGAGATTGATTTATGTCAATCCAATGGTCAAGATTGTTGTTGGTAAAAGCCAACAACTTGTGATTTAATTTTGATTAAATATATTTTATAAATCAAATATATATTAATACCAAACTAAATCAATCAAATAAGGAGTAAAAATACAAAGGAGATCATCCTTCTCATTTAGAGGGAATGGACGGCCACCAATTCCATAAAGGAATTAGTGCCGCCACCTCCTTCCCATATGGGGAGGGCAATCTCATGGATTTCCATGAGATTGCATCTCTCCTTGTTTTTCTCTCTACTTATTTCCAACAACTATTTGTTGGGATTTTATTCATCAAAAATAATTCTCAATTAATTTTGGGAATATTGCAATCTTGACATTGGAAAATTGTGAATCACATTCACAATCCAAAACAAAATATAATTTACATTTTCAATTAATTAGACAATGTGTATCCAATACACATTAACAATTAATCTACAAATATAAATTATAATTAGCTCTCTCTAATATATTATAAATTATATTTATAATATATTATGAATAATTGGATATTACTATCCACATTATTCTTATTCATAGTAATTAAATCACATTTAATTATATTGGATAATTCCTCATATACCATGATAATTAAATCACATTTAATTATCAATTTCTCATTGCTTAGATCTTATGGAATTATTCTTGAACCATTCAAGAACAATGCTATTTCTCCTCAGATGCTTGGAGATAAGGACAGGGTGATTGTATTGTTCCACGTATAGTGACTTGGATATTGAGATCACATCTCAAATCCAGATCCCATGGACCTCTCACAGATGCTTGATTAAATCAAGACCGTAAACATAATCTTCTCATTGCATCTGAATCTCATTCAGATCAATGTCCAGTATATGGACTAAGATTAGGTCACTTCTCTAATGAGAGGAGTCACTAAAATCCAAACCTGTTTCATCACTCCCTCGGAATGAAAGTGTCATGGATATACAATCGTTTATGATTAAATCACCCTTCAGGTATTCCCAATACCTGTACATCCTGCATACTGGAAGACTCATGATCATCCCAAAGATATAGATCACTTTTACACTGTCATCTTCAGGATTTGATCACTAAGTTTCTCAATCTTGGTCCTTGGGATATGGTACAGATCATATGCTTTCACAAAGCATATATCTTACCTTCAAATTCATATCATGCTTCTAAAGCATGATGACCATGCATGGAATCTGGTCAATCCCAATACCTCATGAGTGAGCTCATGTCTTCCGGTTCACAAGTGAACCTGTATGATCCCTTTGAGAGATCATATTACTCATATGCCCTTACATGCACACCAGCTCGCCGGTATATAGACCTTGGTTAAGTCATCAACCTATTGGTCTGCCAAATGTACATACTCAGACATATAGCAATACATCTGTCTCTGGTCAGAGGATGTTTGCTTGTGATGTGACAGTATTCATCATAGGTCTTTGGTTATCTAGATCTCGTTAAGTCAACCCATTGACTCAACTAATATGATACCTCCGAATCACTATTCCCATGCAGAGGACCTGCATCAAGAGGTCGATCAGATATCAGCCTAATAAGATAGGATTGTCATCTCCCACTCAGACTGAAGATCACTACTTGTCAATCATTGATGATGCTTGATGAGTCCTCTATCTAACTCCTTAGATATTCATCCAAGCATCAGCCTCTATGATTCAATCAATGAATCAACAGATGTATGATTATCAAGTTGGCCACGGTACATAAGACTTATTGTATAGAGGGACCTTATAGTGCATTCATTCATTCAATATCAGAAAGGGAGTAAAACATAATCAATAACTTTTATTGATAAATCATTAATTACAATAACATTTATTGTAGGAATGGTTCACCTCGGGCTCACATTGCTAACAGTCAGTGCATACTTATCACCATTTTTATGATTTTACACACACTGGCACTTAGGCTTTTAATCAATATAGTACAAGAACCTTGTTCTCATACTGGATAAGTGTTGACAGTCAAGTTTAGTGAAGTAATCTTTAATCTTATCACATCCTTGGGCATCATAAAATTAGGTCCAAACTCAAACCTCTCATCCTAATTCCTCGGGTGTAATATCAACTCCTCACAATGATCGTGCAATCATGCAATGTGTAGTGCTGGTCATATTCTCTTGAGAATAGAGATTCTACAAGCAATATAGTATGTATATCTTTCAAACTCGGGAAGTTGAAGTTATTATGTACTAGGATCCTAATGAATGAAAATGGTTAAACTCTGAGTTAAGTGTCACTCTAAACCAAGTATCCTGAGCTACACAAGTCTTGTGTGATGGGAAATTGTAAGGGATAAAACCACTTATCAGTCAATAATTTCTAATTAGTATTTTCTTCATTTTTTCTTAAACAATTTGGAAGTATGTACAAAACAATGTGCCAAAATCATTTCTACCTTTTTTAAACAATATGTAAAATATTTTAAAAAAACATGTCACGTATATATAAAGATTTTCAAAATATTTTACAAATCATTTCAAAATCAGTTTCAAATTCTCATACCCTTAGCTCATATTATAATATCAAAATATATTGAAGTATGAACTATGGATAAAGTATATATGAAATATACACACACACCCCTATACTTAGCTTGTGCTATGTCCTCATGGCACAAAGTGAAATGAAGAACATAACTTGAACGCAGTATAGAGAAGAAAACTGTACAAGAATCGAAACAATTACTTCCCTCTATACTTATGCTTTAAATAGCCTAAATAAAATAAGAGAATACAAAAGAATAGGGTACTAAAAAGCAATAGAAAAATGAGAAGAATATACAAACATGGACTCGTCCCCCCATTCGCCCACATTCTAATCATCGGCAATGGTACCATCTGATGAGTACTAATCAGTGATCTCATTAAGTACCGCTGTAATATGAGACAATTAACAAGTCAAGAGAACCAAGATACAAATCTCCACGAAGAGGGTTTGGCTGAAATTTATACCTGGATAAGTCTAAGGTCGAGCACAAGGACACGAGAAATTAGGTCTATTTAAATAGGGTTTAGGTATTAGGTTAAGTGATTTAGATGTTACCTAGGTCAAGATGCACGACATAATGGATGCATGAATTTTTATGAGTTTTGATAACGCGGCCATGTCAATTATATGCTACAAACGAACAATAATGCATCACAAATGAATAAGTACCACACAAATACGCAATCACATATTATCAAGCTCCTGAATAAGAAAAAATTAAACTCAAGCAATTATCATCATATGATCCTAAGCTAATCAATGTAATCTCCAAAATCCATTTATTAGATTAATCTTGTTAACTCATTAAGCACCTAACTTACTTAATAAAAATTTATTATTCATCTAGGTTATTAATGGGATAAAATTAATGAATAGTTTACCTAATTAAAGTCTACAAATGTTCAATAAATAAATCAGGTTACTAAGATACATTAATTGTATAGTATTAAAGATGAGATAAGTAAAGAACTTCAGTGATTTTCAAATACAAATAAAAGAATAATAACAAAGAATTGAACATGCCATATTAATAATGTATATGTTAAATATTTTAGAATGATAATTAAATATTTACATATTAATCTGATTTTTTGGAGTAATAATTAACAAAAGAAGATATAAAAATGAAAATCGGTAATATGTACATGTGTATCGGGATGTATATATAAGGTCAGATTTTGCCTTTTTGTACAGATTTTATGATCTTTTATATTTTAATTTTTTAATTTATTATTTAACAAATACTAAAGAAGAAACTTAAAAAATGAAATTATTTACATGTTCGTATTTTTTAGAATTTTATTTTAATATTAATACGAAGTACATAATGAAAATTGATTTCATGTTGATTTTTCTAACATGAATTTATTAAAATGTGCTGTGCAATAGATGCAAGCTAGTTATTTTTGTGACTTTTCAAAATGCTAATGCAGGCTTCTTATTTACGTATTCATAAATGCTAAAACTATAATATAAACACTAGAATGCATGTATTTGCTAAGGAGTTGTTCTTTATTTTTAGCTCTTTGCTAGATGAAACAAGGTTTTATCAATACAAATGAAGAATCAAAAATCGGATGGCGACCACTCATTAAAGTATAATGTGGAAGTTTGCCACGAAAATCCAGCCTCATGAGGTGCATGCCCTTCCTCCATAGTATTTTAGTGTATCCCATGAAATTATATCCTCTAACTTAACTAACTAAGATATTCAGATTTCCTCAAGGATCAATATTAGATATAGGATTTACATTAATTGAGAAATTGTCTCAATCCTTCCTAACATACCATAAGCTCATGATATTCATGTTTTAATGATCAATCTTATCACACATGATCCAATAGATATATTCACACATTGATTAGTAAAGATTATGGCATCAATGTTTTCTTTTATTAGATCCAATCCTTGGGATTCTTTCTATATTATGGACAGTGCAATCTCGTAGATGGTAATAATCATAGGTGGCATTCTGCCACCTTGATCTGACTGCCCACCAGTCATTGGGTTGTCAGTTTATCATATCTACTTAAATTGATAGACTGAATATCAAGATCTTAAGATCATTACATCGACTAGAGATTCTTAACAAAATGCGTCCTTACACAGCTTTATAAGTGGATCACGATGGTCTATAATACTTTCAATTAAACCACCACCTCGGGGATATTCTAATAATATAACCTTAGAAAATTGCATTCTGTATTACACAAAGTTATTCCTAACATACTGACTTGATACAATCAATCTTTATTCTCCAAATATTTTTCTATCACATTAGCTTGGCTCTTAAATCTATTTATCTTACTCGGATATCAATGCGTCTCAGCAAGTCATTTATGGCCAACGTGGATCAAAGTAATCACTCTTTTTACTTATACGCTATAGCAATGGACTTTTGCAATCATACATAAAACTAAGTATGAGAGGTATTTAAGCACATGGTTGCCTTCTCAAGTTCCATAGAAATTATAAGTTCCGCCAAATAGTCTTGAAATACTCAAGTGTACTAGTGAATGTTCTCTTATCGGCACAAGTGGTGTATCGATGCATGCCATAATGTTGGATGGGAACTTAAGTTCGCGGTGTACCGGTACAAGAATGATGTACTGATGCATCTCCATCCAGGAAGGTCCCATGCATCTGGTGTACCAGTGCAAGCTGAGTTGTACAAGTTTACGCATTTCCTGGAGCGTGTGCATTGTCTAAATTTTGTTCCTCTTTTTCCTATAGATCCAATTCGAGTCTCTATTTGTTTTTAGTGTATTCTAGGTATCTTAAAATCCTCATAGGATAAACAATAATTGGTGATCTATTATTTTCACCCAAGGACTACCCTTAAATCCATACATCCATCTTACCTAATATGGCTCCATTTCCATTTTTTTATTTGCAATATGTCCTTCATTATCCAAGTCTAGGTTGGCACAACATACTCCATCCTCTATTCTCTTAAACAAAATGAACAAATCAAAAGGAATCTATTAAGTACAAGCAATTCCTACAACCATGGAATGAAAATGGAAATGAATACAAGGGATTTCCCAAATTTGCAAGGGGGTTTCCTATGGGTTAAAAAACCATACTAGATTGTACAACTACTTCCTTCCTCGAAACAACCATGGCACACTTACAATAAGAGTATATGCCAAAAGAGGGAAAGGGGTAGACTATCATACCTTAACATCTATGCTTATGTATGCAACTACAACTTGGATCTAATGTGATCCTTGTGCTCTTATCGATGATCCGAGCTAGAGAACCTCCTTCAAAACACATCTATCACATTTCGCATGAGGGGAGATCACAAGCATATGTAATACATTCTGCGAATATGATCTAAAGAAAAGAGCTCACTTCCAAACTCGAAACCAACAATATATTTTTGTTATCCACGCTCTATCCACAAAACTAGTGCCAAAAACGTGCTTCGACAACTCTCGTTGTGTTCCCTTCGGGTTGTTGCCACGGTGGTAATGACAGGGGTTGGGAATGAAGGGAGGAAGAAGGAGAAGGGTGGAGTTCCAAATGGCTATCCAGAGACCATCTTAAGAGGGCTTGGGACAACTCCAAATTCAAGGTGCCTTGAAACTTTCATCCAAATTTTTGAGATGGGTAATTCACTAAAATATCCATATCTCCCATATCCAAAGTCAGAATTGATGCATTGGATTCTTGATGACGAGACTCTTCTCATAAGAGTTATATTGCATAGGATTTATCAAATTGAAATTTGAGTTCGATCAGAGTTCTACATAAATATCGTGGCATGTTCATAGAAGCACAATCGTGCTTTGCACACTATGCCACCACTAAACCAAGATTCTTATGCATGTTTTTAAAGTATAATGAGTAGACCACTCAACTCAATCATCTCACACATGCTTCTTCTAGAGCTTACATCATCTTCTACACTCTCCTTGCTGATATTTTGACGTTGCTGATATTCAGGTATTTTTTATGATGAGCTTGATTGATGACTTGATTCTTGTGCATCCTGTTATCTTTGTCTAAAAGATGGATTTTTAGATTTGTTGACGGATGTTATTTCATCATCATTGGTTGGGGATAGACATCTATGTCCCCATCCCAGGATTTAACGAGTAATTTTAGCTCCTAACTTTCTGTACAGCTTACTATTTCCTATTCAGATTAATTTGGATCTGAACTGATGAGCTAGCACATGTTGTATTAGATGTCCTCTAGGTGGTAGACACCCTTCTCCTAATGACCGCTTTAACCAACCGTCTTGTCAATATAAAATTTAAATTTTAAAATTTTATATTACCAAGACGGTTGTTTAAAAGAGGTCATTGGGAGAAGGGTGACTATCACCTAGAGGACGGATCCTCTGCTGTAATGTAGTAGGTATTGTAACGCAGGAATCCATTCGATGGGGATCGGACGGCCCTCGTAGGGGGCCAGGGAAGGTCGGGTCCCGATGAGAGTCGTCCAATCCCCAACGGACGGATCCCTGCGTTACGACATCTGATGTATTACAACATAGGATCCGTCTTGACCTGATGTATTATCCCCATATATTTGATAGGGAACCAACATTTCGAATATTACATCCAGTTTATTATAGCACTTTATATTTAGTCATCTCCCTCTTTAGAATCTCAAACATATGTCCCTTATCCCCTCAACCATAGATTCAGTTTGAGTCTTGTCATCTTGACTATCACAACTGTTAGGATTAAAGTCATATTAGGATTAAGAATCCTAATGGAGTGGAACTCCTAATCCTAATAGTTGTTGAGTTATATTCTTTATAGTCCTAATAGGAATATGACTATGGGTTGTAATTGAGCTATATATAGACGAGATGGATTCATTGCCTCAACACCACCACAAGAACAATGTAACCCCTACAGAAGGGGGGGAGAGAAAAGAGAGCGAGGCAACAAAAAAAGTTGTACCCGTTGTTCATTTAGTGATCTTTCTTCTCCGGTGATCGCGAGAGATGACTGACCATCATTATATCGGGTTATTCTTTTCTTCACTGCTTCTGTGGTGGCAGTCGATTGCGCATCTGCATTCGTATCCGGTGATTTGTTCCCATCAACTGGTATCAGAGCGAAGAGCGAAGACGATACCAGATCGTGTCCCATCAACAACTTCTTCCCAATGTGTGATTTTAGTATTTCAAGGAGCCATTTTAAGCTTCTGCGTTTAGATTTTTGGGATCCTATTCCTGACCTTCAAGGGCTTTTTTGTCGTCATTTATATTTTCCAGTATTATTTAGGTATTTATGTTGAAAGCTAAGCTTGAAATCAAAATATGTTTTATAGTTCTTATAAATCATTTTTTTACATTCAATGAAATTATTCATTCTAGTATTGCACGTAAGTTTTATAAGCTTCTCTTCCGATGAATAGCGTGTATTTGAAGAAATATAAATACATTTTCTTGGTTTCTCGCATGCCTATATAAGTTAAGAAGGAGATGTGGTTAAGAATGTATCTTATATCATTGATCGCATGATTTCTCTATTATCCAAGAACATGCAGCATAATACATTTTTTCCTCGATAAAGATCTCTCTTTTTTTCCTCCACGTGCCTTTGGCTCTTTTGCCATTGTTCACAACTTAGAGCTTGGTCGAGAAAATTTTGCATATGAGACCACTTGTGTCTTGGTAGGATACTCCATGACTCAAAGGGTTATAGAAATTTTAGATATTTACACCCATAATCTTGAGTAATTCCATAATTACCTCAGATACCCAAGATAATCATGAATTACATGAGAAACTCCGAGTAGTTACTCCGCCTCACATCTATAGCATTCTGTTAATTTTAACCGTCAATCCTAACCAAACCATCAAGTTAATCTAACCTAGCATCAATCCAACTGTTAAAATTAAACCAAAACTAAAAAGAAAAAAAAAACCCTCCTCCAACAGCTCCCCGTTCCTTCGGGTACGGGGTCCCTTCCAGGCAGTGGTGTGGTGCGGCGGGGTGAGGGCCTTCCAGGCGGATGGTGCAGCGTGGGGGCCTTCCAGTCGGATGGGGTGGGGGGGACCTTCAGGAGGTGTAGGTGGGTGGGTGGGGGAGGGTGCGGTGGGGGAAGCCGTGTGCGGGGTCCCTTCCGGTGGGGGGTGGGGGGAAGGGTACAGGTGCGGGGGGTCTTCAGGAGGATGGTGTCGCGGGTGGGGGGCCTGGCAGTGGTGCTGCGAGTCCAGGCATATGGTACCACGGGCCTTCGGGGAGGGTACAGGTGTGGGCGGGGGACCTTCAGGATGTGCAGGTGGGTGGGTGGGGGAGGGTGCGGGGGGAAGCCAGGTGCGGGTCCGCGGCTTCCAGGCGGATGGGGGGTACAGGTGCAGGGGGCCTTCAGGAGGATGGTGCCGCGGGTGGGGGGCCTGGCAGTGGTGCCGCGGATCCAGGCGGATGGTATCACGGGGCTTCGGCGAGGGTACAGGTGCGGGCGGGGGACCTTCAGGAGGTGCGGGTGGGTGGGTGGGGGAGGGTGCGGCAGGGGAAGCCGGGTGCGGGGTCTGTGGCTTCCAGACGAGCGGAAGCAGCAGGCGATGGAGAAGAGCGCAGGGGGTCTGTGCTCCCTTGTGAAGGAGGTCGGGAAGGCGGGGGTCGGGCTTCCGATGAGAGGACGAGGACGGAGAGCAGAGTGGGAGGTTGGGGGAAGAAGGGAAGGAGTCATTCATAAATAAAGAGAAACTTGGGTGTAAACTATAAAATTCTTAACAGTTACCGTCATAGTTAACGGAAAATTGAGTGGCAATTAACCCGAGGTTATGAATGTAAGTGTGAAGCACTATTCAAGGTCCTGAATGTAATTCGTGACTATAAAGGGTTTCTGGGATAATTATGGAATTACTCAGGATTATGGGTGTAAATATCCCAAATTTTAATTCTACTTGTCTATGGTAAGATAGTATATGTAAAACTTATCTTCTTTGAGTGTGTTCCTTATTTTTTATCTAATGGATCTCTAGGTTAAATGTCTGACCGATAATGTGTCCACCTTTCTTTTCATATATGTAAGGAGATGCATGCTGATCATCCTTGTATGTCTAAACCTTATGCATGATTTGGTTGGGCCAATTCGACCCATCCCACGAGCCTGACCTGAAATCCGACCCAATTTATATCGAGCTGGACTTGGGTTGAAATTTTGGTCTATTAAATAAATGGGTTGGGATCAGCCAACCTCAATCCAAACGTATTAGCCATAGCCAATCAATCCGACCCATAAGCACCCAATAAGATGATCCATATAGCAATCCATAATATCAAATTGAAATAGTGTAGTTAAGCATATTCTCGTCGATCTTTACTACCTACATACACATATATGTCCTCTCTCTTCTCTTAGATGAACTCCTAATTAAACTTTTTCTCATTATCGCCATCGTAACATCACTTTTTAACATCACTTTTCTCACTACATGATGATTGTCACTTCTCTCATTGTTCCTCCTATGTGTGTCTCATATAATACACTCTATTTTATTGGTAAATTGTTAGTTTTGAATAAATGTTTCATATACCAATAATCCTCAAATAGACATTCATCCCCATTGTTCCATCTAGCAAAGGTACCTGCAATCACTCATTTTCCTTCTCCATACTCCCACCTAGAGTTTTATTAATGGGTCGATCCAATCCAAACATGATCCCATATTAATCTGGTCGAGTCGTAAGGATATCCCATGTGATGCTAATGATGATTATGATACGTGTTAGAAAATAGGAAGCGGAAGAAAATAGATAAACAGAGCATAATCTAGAAAGGTAAACATGAAGAACACAAAAGATTTTTTACGTGGTACCCTACTCCGTGAGGAGCGGGATGAAAGCACGGGAGAAGGCATCAAAGGGCCAGGTTTGTCTATTGACTTTCTCAATGGATACAGGAGGTCTGGGGCTCCTTATATAGCCTCCACAGAGCCTCCAAGTCCCACTACGGGTAGATGTGGGACTAAACTCATGGATGGGGTAAATGGATCCCGGAGGGATCCATTTACCCTCCTACAATCCAATAGGCGATCATAACAAATACTCCAACACTCCCCCTCAAGCCGGAGCATGCAATGCTCAGCTTGGACAAACAGAAAGAGACTCAACTCAACGCTACAGGATACTACGGACAATATCAACCCAACGCGCACAACGACTGCTATCGAGGACGTTGCTTCTCATGCCATGCTGAGGAGGACGAACGGGATAGAGTGTGAGTCAACTGAAGACTGGAAATCTGACCATCGAGTCTGAAACTGTGCATGGAGTCTCCTCCTCAGAGAACTGGATCTCTCCCATCTGGCTCAGAGAATGGTGCTCTACTCTGGAGTACCTATGATACCACATGAAGACTCTGGCCTGACAATACAAGAAGAATGATGGGGACCACGAAACTGAAGATCGCATACATGTGTGTCTCTGAAACTGGAGACTCGGAAACAATCGTCTAGTCTGAACATCTGTTGTAGAGTCCGAAAATCTGACTGATCTGGAATATCTGTACTAGACTGGAGAATAGACCTGTGACTCTACATATACTCTCCCTTTCTCCCATACTTGTCGGACAATGAACATCGACAAAGTTGGGAGAAGACAAGATAATATATAAATATGTGGGGAATGAATAAACCAAAATAAGCCGTCATTTTTTTCAGCTTTCCAAATCATTTCATTTTTTTAACACTTTTTTCTAAAAAAACTGCGTACGGCTTTTCATGTTCTTTTTTTTGTACGCGCCTTTTTCACACACACACACGCAAACACACACACACACACACACATATATATATATATAGCCTCAAAAAGGGGGAGTATGCACGGTGGATCCTCGCCACCAGGATTTGCATCACGTCACGGCCTGTAGGGGATTCACGAGATAGGGAAGTTGTCTAGAGGGTATTCATGAGATGCCACAGCACCCGGGGGCTCTACCGCCTGTAGAACTGGAGCGATGATCCTACCCCTTTTGCTTGAGGATGGTCTTGAACTGGAATCGCCTCGAACAGGATGGTCTTGCCAGGGGCTTCATCGGGCGGAGAAGCTTCACGGCCCCTGGAGTGCCGCATGAGGCTTGAAGCATCCGCCTAGACCTGATGGAGAACATGGATGCGCCGCCCTGCCTGGACCTTGCAGAATCAAGATTAGGGTTCCATCGAGAACCCTAGAATCAATCTGGAACTTCGAATAAATCTTGAGCATAAACACTCTTCAAACAAGAATCTCACATGATCCAATAATCGAATCTCGAAGAGGAAGACAAAAAATAAAATTTCAAGATCAATCCCTCAAGAATCGAACCCGCTCTGATACCATGTTAGAAAATAGGAAGCGGAAGCAAAATAGATAAACAGAGCATAATCTAGAAAGGTAAACATGAAGAACACAAAAGATTTTTTACGTGGAACCCTACTCCGTGAGGAGCGAGATGAAACCACGGGAGAAGGCCTCAAAGGGCCAAGTTTGTCTATTGACTTTCTCAATGGATACAGGAGGTCTGGGGCTCCTTATATAGCCTCCACAGAGCCTCCAAGTCCCACCACTGGTAGATGTGGGACTAAACTCATGGATGGGTATAACCCAATAGGCGAACATAACAAATACTCCAACAATATGCATATTCATATTTCCTATTGGAAAGGCAAGTGGATGTGCACTCAGCTATATGAAAATGCCTCAAAAGAAGTTGATGCTAGATAGTACATGGACGTGATGATATTTTTATTGCAAAATCTCGATCTTCTACGAGGAAAATTGGCAATTACTAAACTCTTGATCTGAATCAAATAGAACATCAGACCCTATATGTGTCATGTATGCATCAGCTTGCCGATGTCTTGGCTAAGCCGGTATCATAGATTATTTGACCAATGTACCCGAACGGAAAGAAAATACATTTATTCATTTTTATTGTCATAATAAAAGATAATTTGGTTTTCATATGCCCGCCAAAAATATGGTTCAACAGAAGCAAATTTCAACAAGTCAAACACTCTTGTCATGACAAGTCTTAAGATCAATTTGAACACCTTGACACTGTCAATTTGAACACCCTGACGGTTCGTCTTAGCTTCCACGGTAAGTTGTGAACGAGAAAGGCGACAACAAAAGCGGAACATGGAAATGCTCTGACCTCTGTGATTCCTTGATCTCAAATACAATGCTAACATACGGGAAGAAACCTGAGGGTATGTACTTGCCAGTCTTGAAACTAATCCTGTAGAACCCAGGCAAAACGTGGTCGATTATGTCCATCAGATGCCCACTTCGACCATCCGAATCAGTGACTGAAGAGCCCTGAAATACCCATTCACCAGAGTCTCTTCCACTGAAGGATGGGCAATGGGAGCCGCCTTTCCACATCTCCAGTTGCACCTCAATACCAGAAGCAGGGGAGCCACGAGAGACATCCAAGACATGGGTCGTGATTGGAGGCCGAGTACGTTGAGATATAACATTGGAAGTTTGATTGAGGGCGTCCATGGTAAGAGCAGTAAGATGTGCCCCAAGAACACCTATGCGATCTTCTGCATCAAAAATTTATGGCATTAAAAAACAAATATCAACTGAGAAAGCTACTAATTTAAAATAAAGAAAATAGCATTACCAAAAGCAATGAATACATGTCCCTCTAGCAAACAGTTTTAAAAAGCCGTAGGTAGATCCAGATGACTTTCTATTTAATTTGATCACTGATATCATGCTATACACATCCACATCAGGTAATTTTTCAAGCTGGGAAACATATTCACCTCTGGGTTTAGTGGGAAGGTGAGAAGGCTGGCTGTGTTGTGGTAATGATGCCTCAGCTTTATTTTTCAAAAGCTTTACTAATCGCAATTCGATAATTTTCATCTCCTCCTGGGCTGCTATTTCTAGCTCAACGATTGGCCTGTTTGGAAAGCGTTTCTGCAAAAGATGGTCAAGAGAAACACATCAAGTTTAGGCCTTACTTCCAAAAGATGAAAGGATGCAATAGAGGCATGGCCAAAAAAGTGGTTTCAGAGATGCAGTGTAAAATCTAATTGCAAAAGTTTTCGGCGTGTGCAACAGTCATGTGATCTACAAGACTAACAATTTAGAACATTGCCAAGTGAAACGCAGTCAAGAGCAGGAAGAAACTGTTGAAGAAATTAACTAAAACCCATACCTTCCACATCATAAAAGACAGACATTGATATTTATCTTTCATGAAACAGATCACAGATACAATTCAGTTGCCCCCAATTTACTTGAACATTTGAAACTACAGTTTTGGATCAAAAAAATGAATTACAATAAAGGTTTTAGACTGAACCCAAAAATGTCAACTTTATTAATACTCGATCAATACAAGTTCAAAAGTTCACAAAACTTCTATATTATATTATTAGGGAAGTGGTTGTAGAAATCAGCAACTCAGACATTGATAAAACCATCCTTTCTCATCTTGTTGGAAGCAGCAGCAGGCTTTGACAACTTTCAGGGGATTGATTCCATCAGCAAAAGCAAACTTATAATTGTAGCTGTCCACTTGAACCAAGGAGATCTTCCTCCAGGGACCTCCAATTGATAGAACAATTGTCTTCTTTGCCTTGACGCTTTCAAATTCCCAATGCCCTACAGTTAGTGCGTTGAGCTATTTTTTTGACCTTAAGTAATGGATTATCTTTTTCACATTTATTCGTCATCAATGCCCTACATTTATCTGACAGAGCTGGAAATATCAATGGTACCATCCCATTTGTGCATGAGCTGACCCGTGTACTGCCCAAGCTATCAACCACAAAAAGCAAGGTTTACATTGTGTTGCCAATGCCATATGCATACAACGGTAACAAGTGATAATTAAGAATGGCTTCTCTTGGGTGAAATGCTAATCAACATGCTATATTTCTAACATATTAACCTAACATGACCTTGAGAACAAATCCCCGTGGTCCATACAAATTACAAGATGACATATTGAACTTGACCCTTTTAATTAGAGCTTTGGTTGTATATATTTGGACATCTAAACAATGACCCAAGAAGTCGCCTATCCCATACAAACATGTGCACACATTATGCATATATAAGGTACATACTTATGCACGTACATGTATAACGTGTACATGTAGGATATGTACATGTTTGTAGTCATAAAGATGATCAACTTCAGTCTTAAATGAATTCGATTTAGTTAACCACGTCATGGTGACAAACAGGGCTTTGCGACCTCGCCTTGATTAATTGGGACACACCCACGAAGTCCAAGAAGAGAGGGTTTTAGGTGTACTTAGAGTGGAATGCATGAATAGACCTTTAATTCCAAATTGGGTGGTACCGTTATGAGGCAACTATGACGACTTGGTGTGCCGATTGCTGCGAAGGATCTATGGTATCGGTGGGTCGTTGACGGCCAGTGGCATTCGCTCGTCGTCCTCCCGATGGCTTGGCATTAGGACGATATTGCCAGTGTTGAAATAAAAACACGGAAGCGAGATTGATAATCTAACAAGAACATGAAAATACGAAGGTGGAATGCTCAGATTTTACGTGGAACCCTACTCCGTGAGGAGCGGGATGTAACCACGGGAGAAGGCTTCAAAGGATCAGATCTTCTATATTGAATCTCAATGGATACAAGGGGTGTGGGGTCCCTTATATAACCTCGCAGACAGACCTGTGTCCCACATATAGACAATGTAGGACTAAACATGAGTGGGGGTAATTGGATCTTGGAGAGATCCAATTATCCATCTATTACATTCTCTAACACTCCTCCTCAAGCTGGAGCCGAGAAAGTTGTAGTTTGCAGCAAAAGAAAACATATAACACATCTTCACTCGATACTTCTAAGAGAGACGAGAGGAAACCCGCTCGGAGTAGTCGATGGCGGTAGAAGACCTCGTACAAGGACGAGTCTGCGACAATCAAGACGTGCATGCAGTAGAGTCATTGTGATGATCATGTCATGCCTGGAGTGGGTCGCTAGAAAAAGTCCAATGCGGAGAGTAGTCAATCGAATGTGCGAAAGTAGTCGATGCTTGGTGAAGATGATTGATAGCAATATTAGTCTAGAGTGTCACGATCCTAGGTAGAGAAATTTGTCTAGTGTAGTTGATGTTGGGGATAGGCACTCGACGATCGAGCATAGACACCCAATGCAGAGTGGCCATCCGACGATCAGGGATAGGGAGAGTTTGCTCCTTCTCGCGATGCTCGGTGGGTATGCTGCTCGTGATGTGGTCTGTCGCTTCTTCTCATGCTTGGAGAGAGGGGTCGCACACAGAGAGTTGACGAGATTTGTTGTTTTGTGTGTTGTTGATGCTTTTTCTCGTGTCACAATCGATCGATGATCTGATGACGAGATCTGGAGAATGGGTACTAGCTAGCCGTCGCATCCCCAGAATCGAGCGTCTTGTAGAGTTAGGGTTCCATCAAGAACACTAGAACAAAATACATGGAACAACTCCTTCCTTCTCAAACTTGAACATATCAACAAACATGAATAATAATAATCAGACTTGAAAACAGAATCAAATACTTAAAATCGACTCGCTCTGATACTAGTTGAAATAAAAATACAACAACAAAGCCTTTTCTCACATTAAGTAGGGTCGGCTACATGGATTCTTTGCCTCCATAGATCTATCTTGGGTCATTCTCAGGCTTAGATTCAAAAAACTAAGATCCCTTCATATAGTCTCATTACAACACTTCTTGGGCCTTCTTCGCCCTATTTTAGCCAGGTCAACTTTCCAAAACTCAAATCTCACCACCTGTGCATCAGCTGACCTCCTTTGCAAATGACCAAACCACCTTAATCGATTTTCTTGCATCTTATCCTCAATCGGAGATACACCAACTTTCCTTATGATGGCATCATTCTGAATATGATCATTACGTGTGTGTCCACACATCCACCTTAGCATTTTCATTTCTGCTACGGCCATTCTCTACACATGTCTATGGTTCACAGGCCAACATTCAGATCCATATAACATAGCAGGTCTCACAACTACTTTGTAAAACTTTTCTTTGATTTTCAAAGGAATTTTCTTATCATATATAATAGTAGAGACTTCTCTCCACTTTAGCCAACCTGCATTTATTCTATTTGTAACATCTCCATCAATTTCCCCATCATGTTGCAAAATAGATCACAAGTATCTAAAAGAATCTCTCTTCTGAATGTTATCATCACCTATCTTAACCTTAATTCCTTCACCATTGCTTCCATCAAAAGTGCACTCCATATATTCAGTTTTAGTCCTTATATGAAATCCTTTAGTCTTCAATGCATGTCTCCAAACCTCAAGCTCCTCATTTACTCGATCTCTAGTCTCATCAATCAACACAATATTATCAGCGAATAACATACACCAAGGTATCTCATCTTGATTGTGACTTGTCAACTCATCCATAATCAAAGTAAAAAGGAATGGACTCAAAGTTGAACCTTGATGCAGACCAATATTGATATCAAAATAGTCAGTCTTCCCAGGTTGTATCCTTACACAAGATGAAGCCCTGTCATACATGTCTTTTATGAGGTTAATGTATAGAACACGTACTTGTCTCTTCTCCAAAACTCTCCACAATATCTCTCGTGGGACAGAATCATAAGCCTTCTCTAAATCAATAAAAATCATGTAGAGGTTCTTCCTTTTAGCTCTATAAATCTCCATTGTTCTCCTTAGCAAGTGGATGGCTTCAATAGTTGAGTGGCTTGCCATGAATCCGAATTGGTTTTCTTTTACTTTGGAAACTTCTCTCAACCTTCTTCCGATTACACGTTCCCAAATTTTCATAGTGTGACTCATCAACTTGATACCTCTGTAAATTGAACAATTTTGAATATCTCCTTTGTTCTTATAAAGAGGCACCACAATGCTTCTCCTCCATTCTTTAGGTATTTTCTTGCTTCGCTTGGAAGTATTGCTTCTATCTAGTCTCCATATCCTTCTGAGTAACAAGCGTGTGACCTTCTCATCCTCAATGCATCTCACTTGAGAAAAATCTTTGATTTTTCTTTCTTTTCCTTTAGCCAGCATGAATATATCCTTCTGGCCCTCCTTAGAGTCGAGATTTTTGTACAAAACTTCATAAGCTTTTGACTTAGCTTCGCTTATTGCCTTATTTGCTTCCTTCTTCGTTATTTTGTAGTTTGTGATAGTTTCTTGTGTTCTATCTTTAAACATAGCTTTAAAGTAAGCTCTTTTAATTTTGAGCTTCTCTTACACCCCTCCACTCCACCAACAAGCCTCCTTTTGGCCTGGAGATCCTTCTTTGACTCGCCTAGCATCTCTTTGGCTACCCTTCTAATACAAGATGCTACTGCCTCCTACATCCCATTAGTACTTCCGTTACAATCCCAAGATAAGTCTTCTAAAACCTTCTCCATGAAGCTTGATTGCTTCAATTGAAGATTCCACCATCTAGTTCTAGTGACCTTGGAAACCCTCGTTTTCTTTACTAGCCCTTTTATTTGTACATCCATGACTAACAAGCAATGTTGGGTGGTCAGACTCTCTCCTGGGATTACTTTGCAGTCTCTGCAACACAACCTATCTCTTCTTCTCAACGGAAAGTAATCTATCTGAGTTCTAGTCGAGCCACATTTATAAGTAATTAGATGCTCCTCCTTCTTGAAGAGAGTGTTTGCAATGAAAAGATCATAAGCCGTTACAAAATCCAGAAAGACTTTTCCCTCTTCATTTCTATTCTCGAAGCCATGTCCTCCAGGAACACTAGTTGAAATAAAAATGTACAAGCAAAATTGATAATCAAAACAAGAACATAAAAAATATGAATAGGGAACATTCAGATTTTACGAGGAACCCCACTCTGTAAAGAGTGGGATGAAACCATGGGAAATGCCTCAAAAGGTCGAATTTTTTATATTGAATCACTCAATGGATACAGGAGGTATGGGGTCCCTTATATAGCCCCACATACACACCGAAGCCCTACATATAGACGATCTGGGACTAAACATGAGTGTGGGCAACTAAATCTTGGAGAGATCTAACTACACATCTATTACATTCTCTAATAGCCAGACGAAGATGATGCAGCTTGTGCTTGGCAACGGGGAGATGTTTCACTTCTGATTGGATGATTGGACTGGTGGTGGCGCTTTCGGTGATGGTCTCGATCCTTTACAGTGGAGTTTTTGGAGCAAAGGTTTGAGAATTTCTTGAGCCAAAAGGGAGCTGACGGCTTTGGAGGGTCCATCGTGTGAGAGGGATCATTTCAGATGGGTTGAAGGGAATTTCTCAGTGAAGAAGGCCTATCATTTTTCATTGATGATCGAAACTTATTGCTTGATGATATCACTTGTGATGCTAGAATCGTTTGGAAAAGTGAAATTCCTTAGAGAATAAAGGTTTTCTTCTGGCTCACTCGTCACGATCATCTGCTTACGAAGAAACGATGTGACAAGATACTTCATGTAGGGGACGAGTTTTGTGAAAGGTGCGGCGAGGAGGACGAAGATATGGACCATCACTTCTACAGATGTGGTGTCTCGGCTCAGATTTGAAGGATGGTGGAGATCTCATGGCTCAAGGTCGATAATAGCTAGACGGTTATTGGCAACTCGCATGAAGACAGTTCCATTCCTTCCGCAATCATGTGGGCTATTTTATGTGCTAGGAAAAAATTCATTTTCTGTTGTCTGTATTTTTATTTCGAAAATGTTTTGTCGCATTGTAGGGCCCTTTGTATGGCCTAGTCAAATGTAAGTTAATCATGCTTTAATATATTTTGTGGTTGGTCCCAACTCAAGGTATTGCTCTCTATGTTTTCAAAAAAATCAAACAAATAGCATAGGAGAGAGCAATAGGTCAGAAATCCTCCACCCTCTAGGAGACCTTTTTTAGGGAGGAGAAACAAAATGCCATGTGCAACCTGTCAAAGCCAGAGTTGCCTCTAATGAACTCCTTCAAGCCTCCAAAACTTCCCTTCCTACAACCACCCAGAACTCATGAAAAAAGAAGACGAAGAAGTCGCCCGGCCAGGTGGCCCATACACATTCAGATCCCAAATTATTGGCTTCACCTCCTCAATCGTGAAACTCCACACAAGATGATTGAAAAGTTGCTCAGATAAAGGCACAGTCCCCGGGCACGCCCATCTCCATGATCTGCCCAAAACCCTACAGGAGAAATCTCAGAAATAATCAGCAAGTGCTCTCCCCATATCATGATTGCCCTCCATACGCCTATCATTTACCACCATGGAGTGGATCAAATTATGTCTACGCCTTCGATATGCAACTCTATGAAAACAGTAGTGTTTGCAACTCCATTTTTAATCCATGTTTGTTTGGATATCTACCTCCATTCAGCAACATGGTTATTGTCCTCCATAATAGATTTTTACCACGTCGCCCCCTCCATCTCATCGAGGGTAAGGTCCCAGGTTTCTTCAATCTTGCCCAACCTTGCCACTTCAGTTTCCACGGCAGAGTGATGAGCTCTTCAGTGCTCGTGATTTCCCTGTTATAAAGACATATTCTCCTACGCAAGGAAGATAACTTTTGGGCAACATGTGACACTAGGAAGCTAGTGCAAATCGTTCCAAACTACTAAACCAATTCTCTAATGCGGTCCTCCAAAAGCCAATACCTCTCGAATATAAAAAAAGATCACGAGGGAACTCCTCCACTTGTTCATTTGATGTAAGAATTCGATTAATTCTTGAATGGCCCTGAGTTCCTCCAGGTATAGAGGGTATCAGACATATTAATAACCTCCAATTACAACTCATCAATCAATTCTGCAAACTCACCGGACCCCAGATCTTTCTCTTCCCGAAGACGAGGGCGATCAGAAGAAAGAACCGACATTGAAGCCCCCCCAACCAACCACACTTGCGTAGGATATCTTTCTCTAACACCACGCAGTTCCGACTGTAAATCTGCTCTTTGGGAGGGTGTACATGGACCATGGACGTATGAAAACAACAAGGAAGTGTCAAGAGAGGATTATGAAGTATAATTGATTGAACGTAACTCCTCTTGTGCTCCGAGATAAAGGAGAAGTTATGTATTTCCAATTTTCCACGCGACAACCATCCCTCCCATACTTCCAATGGCATCTGTAGCTGTGAATTCTGATGAGTTTGGGGCTCACATAGACTTTCAAAACACATTCGCCCAACCTTGCAACTTCGTTTCTTGTAACATCACATTACAAAACTATTGGGAAAATAGAAAGAGATGGTTTATTCCTTGAGCCCTAGGCTCTCTTATATAGGGAGAGACCTATGGGCAAATTACATAAAGTAGACAGAGGGAAAAGGAAATAGATAAAAAGATACATAAACATGAAATATATCTCTACACTCCCCTCAACATGAAGCATAGATATCTATCATGCTCAGCTTGGAAGAACACTTCGAGAATGACCCTCTAAGTAAGGCTTTGGTGAAAATGTATGTCGTATATTTCCCTGAGCTGACATGGGATGTAGAAATGAAGCCCTTATGGATCATGTCACGTATATAATGGCTATCAACCTCAATGTGATTTTTCCTCTCGTGAAATACAGGACTATTAGCAATGAATAAGGCAGCCTGACTGTCGCATTTCAGCGACATGGGAAGAGGAACATCTATATGTAGATTTGTCAAGACTGCTCGGACCCACATCACTTCTGTACATGCTTGGGCCATAGCTCTATACTCAGATTCAGCACTAGATCTAGCAACAACGGTTTGCTTCTTACTTTTCCATGAGACAAGTGACTCCCAACAAATATAGAGAATCATAATGTAGACTTCATGTCCTTGGGGCACCCTGCATAGTCTACGTCTGCACATGCTGAGATAGTAATAGTGCCACCCTTTTTAAATAGCAGCCCTGCACCTGGAGATGATTTAAGATACCTTAGTATCATTTGTATAGCATTCATATGTACCTGACGAGGTTGTTCCTTGAACTAGCTCACACGACTGACTGCAAATGAAATATCAGGTCTAGTAATGGTAATATAAAGAAGCTTTCTAACCAGATCCCTATATCTTCTCATGTCAACCTCATCAGTATCATCATCATACAGCTTCATGCTCGGATCCATGGGTGTAGCAGCGGGTCGACATCCAAGCATACACGTGCCACTTAGCAAGTCAGTGACATATTTTCTCAGAGTCATCACAAGCCCTTGTTGATTTCTGGCAATCTCAAATCCAGAAAGTATATAAGGGCTCCTAGATCCCTGGTAACACATTCATGACCCAGAAATTCTTTTGCTCTTTTTGTTCCCTGCATATCATCTCCTATAATAAGTATATCATCAACATACACCATAATAGCAGTCTTACCTCTTGAGGTCCTCTGTACGAAAAGAGAATGATATGCATTCGACCGTTTGAACCCTTACGTCTCAAACAAATCTAAGAGCTTCTGGAACCAAGCTCTCGAGCTCTTCTTAAGGCCAGAGATTTCCTTATGAAGTCTACATATCTGTGAACACTCCCCCCCCCCTCAACAGCAAACCCTGGCGGCGGCTGCATGTAGACTTTTTCCTGAAGATCGCCATACAAAAAGGTATTTTTGACATCCAACTGAAACAGGGGCCAATCTTGAACCACGACAACAGATAAAAGAACCTGTAAGGCAGAATGACGAGTAACTGGAAAAAATGTGTCAAGATAATCCACCCTGTACGTCTGGGAAACACGATGGCAACCAGTCGAGCCTTGTACTTATCAATGCTACCATATGCATTTTGCTTCACTGTAAATATCCATTTGCAACTTACTATAGATGCCATAGTAGGGGTTCGAACAAAGCTTCAAGTACCTCTCGACTGAAGAGCTTCCATCTCTTTGCCAGACGCCATCTACTATCAGTCAATGCCTCCTGGTACGTCTGTGGTATGTCTACAACGGACAAAGCAACTACAAACTTCCTGAAGTCACCCGTCAGACGCTCAAAGGTGACATGAGAAGCAATCGGATATGAAGCACATGAACGCTTCTGCTTCCTCAGAGCAATAGGCAAATCAAGTTATGCATCATATGTGCCACATGCTTGATCATCCCCTTCCTGAAATAACCCCTGCTGAGAAACACCATCAGACCCATTATATAAAGTAATGTTGTCAAAACAAACCTGCACATGTTGGATGATTGACCATGATCATGAGCAGGGGTTGGTCGTCGTCTGTAGTGAAGTGGTAGAGGAGGAACCAAAACAATGGGAGGAGGTAATGCTAGTGGAGGTGGTGGTGGTGGTGGAGGTGTTGGCGGTGGAGGTGATGGTGTGTACATGGGTGGAGAAGGAATGTAGGTCTCATCATCTGAATCTGATGGTGCCAACTTGTCGCCTGTAGGAGAAAAGAACAGGACTGACTCAAAAAATGTGACATCTGCACTAACATAATACCTCCTACGTAATGGATTATAGCAATGATAACCCTTTTGAGTCCTGAAATACTCGAGAAAAACGCATTTGACAGCCCTAGGAGAGAGCTTGTCAATCCCTGGAGACAATCGATGGACGAACGCAACAGACCCAAAAACACGAGGGGTAAGAGAGAACTCCTTGTCAGGGAAAACAAGAGAGAAAGGTATCTTCTCCCCCAGCATCAATGAGGGCATACGGTTGATGAGGTAACATGTTGTAAGAACCGCATCATCCCAGAATGAATGTGGTGCACAATTTTGGAAAAGGAGAGTACGAGTAACATCAAGAAGATGACGGTGCTTTCTTTCTACGACACTGTTCTGTTGGGACGTGTAAGCACAAGATGTTTAACAAAGGATGTTACGAGAGGAGAAGAATTGAGATAGTATATGGGTACAGAATTCAAGAGCATTATTAGTTCGCACAATTTTGATAAATAAATAAATGTACTAAGCCTTCTCCCACTATAAGTAGGGTCGGCTACATGGATTCTTGCTCACTATGTTGAAAGATTCGACTATTTTTTACGATGGTCGTCGACTGCCCTGCAAGAGTGGGATTTGAACCCTGGTCTTTTGTGTGGTGGACATATTGTACTACCACTAGACAATTTTGATAGAGGTGGAAAAAATATTATGCATTTCTTTAATAAAATTCATAATAGATGTTAGAGAATATTCTGTGTGGCTATCTGTTAAGAGAATATTCTATAGAGATATTCTATAGAGAATATCCTATAGAATATTCTCCCTTGAGCACATATATAAGGATCACCACACCTCTTGTACTCATTGAGAAATTCCAATAGAATATCCGCCCCTTTGACGGCTACTCCCGTGGTTTCATCCCGCTCCTTAGGGAGTAGGGTTCCACGTAAATCTCTGGTCTTCATGTTTATGTTTCTTGATTTATCGTTTCCGCTTCTCAGATTTCAACATGGTATCAGAGCAGTTCGATTCTCGCGGTTGTATGCTCTTGATTTATTCGAGTTTGGTTTATGATGAAGATTCATTCATGCTTGTTCTTAAAGATTTATTTGTCAAAGATTATTATGGTGTTCTACAATCAGTTCTAGGGTTTTCTTCATGGACCCTAATCCAAGTTCTAGCAACATCTCATGCCGCCAACGCGCGAGATCCTTGTCTCCAGATCTGTTTCTGCGAGATATCTCCAATATTCAGTTCTGGATTTCTTCGAGTTTTTTTTGCATTGCAGACTACTTCTCCAGCAAACATCGACTAGGGTTCCTTCCTTGGAACCCTAAATCATGTAGCCCTAGCCACCACTGTCATCGACCAAGTCCAGTGGCTCCTCCGGCCGCGCAACAGCCGCTGCAGCCCCCTTCAGCCCTCGCATCTCCAGTGTGTGCGGCTATCTACCCCATGCGGAGGGCGGCATCTCCAGGCGGAGGTATCCGCAACGCCGCCCCTCCAATCTCCAAGCGAAGATCCCCATGACCCCCTGTGCCATGTCGCACCTTCTGCGGCCCCTGCACACCCCCGTGCTCCGACCTTCAAGCATGCACCTTCAAGGTTGCGCTTCCTCCAGATCTTCAAGGCGACGGCGCACCCCACGCGCGGGCTCCTCGCGGGCTCCGAACCCCGCGCTCCAGGCGGCCCGAGGTCTCCAATGATGTCACCAACCGCTCCTTCATCTTGCAAAAGTCGCGCGGCCTCCTCTCGGCGGCGCTGACCTTCCTCGGAGCTACGCATCTCCCCAAGCGGTGATGGAAGATGCCGCATCGGGGGAACCCCTTGGGCGGCGGAGCTCCCAACTGGAAGAGACCCCATCGGGGGGGGAGCGACATTTAGAGAATAGGGTTCCCAAGTGGAACCCTAAATAAAAGGCAGTCGTGTGTTAATTAAAAAAATCTGTTGTATTCTTTGGGCCCAGTGGGCCGAGTTTATTGAAAAAAATCCAGTATTAAAAAAAAGGGTGGGGGCATGTTAAAAAAAAGAGGGGGAGATAAAAAATGGAAAAAAAGAGGCTACGTACAAAAAAAAGGTCGTACGTAAAAAAATACGAAAAAAAAAGAAAAAAAAAAGAAAGTGAAAAAAATTAAGAAGAGAATAGCCGAAAAAAAGAGAACGGCAAAAAAAAGATGTGCAAAAAAAAAAGATGAAGTGCAAAAAAAATGATGAAAATGAATGATTAAAAAAAGTTGCATGTTATTCTTTTGGTTTCTCCCAAATTGATGTTTCATGATCTTTATTCTATCAAGTATGGGAGAAAGGGAAGTCAGAAATGACATATTCTTCATGACATCTGCACAACAGACCGACACTCCAGATTTCTACAAGATCATCCGTCTTCACCGAGCATTAATTTCTTCCTCGAGGCGTATACTTCTTCTATTACGACCCGATCAGTTCCCGTGCTGGACTTCTTCTGCAGCGATTCTTCTCCAGGCATGACAGAGATATGTTCCAGTGACCGGATATCGCAACGGTTCTACAGGCATGACAGAGATACGTTCCGATGACCTGAAAGCCGCAGACCCGTCCTCGTGCGAGGTCTTCTACCAGCAGCGAACTTGTATTCTTCTTGTGATGTATCGTGTGAAGATGTGTTGTATACTTTCTTTTTGTTGCAAGCTGCAGCTTTCTCAGCTCCAGCTTGAGGGGAAGTGTTAGAGAATATTCTGTGTGGCTATTTGTTAAGATAATATTCTATAGAGAATATTCTATAGAGAATATCCTGTAGAATATTCTCCCTTGAGCACCTATATAAGGATCACCACACCTCTTGTACTCATTGAGAAATTCCAATAGAATATCCGCCCCTTTGAGGGCTTCTCCTGTGGTTTCATCATGCTCCTTAGGGAGTAAGGTTCCACGTAAATCTCTGGTCTTCATGTTTATGTTTCTTGATTTATCGTTTCCGCTTCCGCTTCTCCAATTTCAACAATAGCATTGCTCGCTTCTGATTTATTCTTCAACAAGAAAACCCAAGACATACGACTGAAATCATCCACAGCAACGAAATAGAACATGTGCCCTTGATGATCGGGAACACGGCTTGGACCACAAATGTCTACATGAAAAAACTCAAAAGGGGAGCTACTGCTCCGACTCTGATGACTAGGGAAGACAGACCGATGATGCTTCCCTAACTGACATGATTCATAATTGAACAATAAGCGAGGTGAAATCTGGGGAAGGATTTGATGCAGTTTCTGAAGTGGAAGATGACCAAAGCGCAGATGCCATAAGTAAGGAGAGACAGGCCCGGTAGAATGAGAGGATGCTCCAGCATATGGTGTTTGGACCACGATTTAATATACCCAAGGCCCTAAATGTCGGTTTCGGTCGCCATTTCGGTAACGACCAAAACAGAATTTCGATGGAATTTCGGTGGAATTTCGATCGAAATTTCGGTCATTTCGGTCATTTTTTGTACTAGAACCCCCATATTTCGGTCATTTCGGTCGAATTTCGATTTCGATTGGATATCGATATTCGATCAAATCTCGCTAAAATTTAAGGCCATGAAGATACCTGAGTATCATATGTATAGCATCCATATGTACCTGACGTGGTTGCTCCATGAACTGGCTCACCCGACTGATTGCAAAAGAAATATCGGGCCTGGTAGTGGTAACATAAAGAAGTTTTCCTACCAGTTCTCTGTATCTTCTCATATCCACCTCATCAGTGTCATCATCATATAATTTCATGCTCGGATCCATAGGTGTAGTGGTTGGTCGGCATCCAAGCATTCATGTATCACTCAGCAGGTCAGTGGCATATTTCCTCTGGGTCATTACAACTCCATGTGGATTTCTGGCGAACTCCAGTCCCAGAAAATATCTAAGGACTCCGAGATCCTTGGTGATAAATTCACGACCCAGCATTTCTTTCGCTCTCTGAATTCCCTGTCCATAATCACCTGTAATCAGGATATCATCTACATATACCATAATTGCAATGATACCTCTGGATGTTTTCTGTATAAACAGGGAATGATTTGCATTGGAACGTCTGTACCATGTTTTTCAAACAAGCACGGAGGGGCGGCGCGCACTAGGGCTTGGAGGTGGGGGCTATTGTTAGGGTTTGGTTCGAGAACTCCGGTCTAGGACCGTCGCTCTGATACCATGTTGGGAAAAATCAGAGAGTTGTTTATTCCATACGCCCTAGGCTCTCTTATATAGGAGAGTAGCCTATGGGTAAATTACATCAGAAGTCCATAAAAATATAGAAAATATGAAACAGTACAAATAACATAACATATATCTCTACACTCCTGATATGTCTGTAAGAACTCAATAACTGATAGACCCTCGACAAACTTCCAGAAGTTTTATGAAAGATGCCTAAAGATACATGAGCAGTTAGACAATACGTGACACATGTATGCCTCTGCTTCTGAAGAGTAATGGGCACATCAAAATCATATGTACCATATATGGCCTATAAAAGTCTCCTGAGGAGGCACGTTCTCGTCCTGTTAAGTAGCCTATTTTGTACACAAATCACCAGTGCCGTCAGTAGAAAAAAGTGCTAAAAACGTGCATGGTGCATGTTCGAGGATGGGGAAGGCCGATGAGCAGGGGGTACAGAAAGTAGCCTAAGAATGTAAAAATGTAGCAAAAACTTAACCAAAGTACTAGGAGGTCGAGGCGGAGGAGCAACCACTGTAGGGGTGATGGTGGTGGAGCTGGTGGTGGCGTAGGAGGAACCACAGCTAGAGGTGGTGGCGGCGGAGGAAGAGTCATGTAGACCTCTTCTCTATAGTCAGAGGGGGTCAATATGTCACCTATAGGAGAAAAATACATAAGAGACTTAAAAAAGGTGATATTGCCACTAACGTATTACTTCTGTAGAAGAGGATTAGAGCATCGATACCCCTTCTGGGTCTGAGAGTAGTCCACAAAGACATATTTGGCAGCTTTAGGGGAGATCTCGTCACGACTATGAATCAAATGATGAACGAATGCCACAGGGCCAAAGACATTAGGTGTAAGAAAAAAGATCCTTCTCGGGAAACGTAATCGAAAAAGGAATCTCCTCTCCTAACATGGAAGACAGCATAATATTCACCATGTAACAAGCAGTGAGGATTGCATCACCCCAGAAAGAGTGGGGAGCACGACTCTAAATTAAAAGGGTCATGGTTATATTAAGTAAATGGCGGTGTTTTCGTTCAACATCGTTATGCTTGGAAGTGTATGCACAAGAAATTTGGCGTATAACGGTATAATGCAGAATTGATAAAGCTGTAAAGTACAGAACTCCAAGGCATTGTCCGAGCGAACAAACTTGACACTAGCAGAAAAATATTCGTTATTTCATGTTAAAAGACTTAATAATAGACCCAATTTCAAACTTGTTTTTTAAAAGAAATCCATGACAGTCTAGAAAAATCATCGATAACATAAGATAAAACATGTGCCCTTTAAGGTTAGGAACATGACTGAGACCACATATATCAAAATGAACTAACTCAAATAAGCTATTGCTACTACGACTCTGACGACCAGGAAAAGTAGACAAGTAATGCTTGCCAAGCCTCGCATTGAAATGTGGAACGGGAGGATATCTGCGGGAGGACATTACATAACTTATGCAGAAGAAGGTGGGCAAAGCGAAGATGCCACGTGTATTGAGAGATGGATTGAGTAGGAATGGAAGAAGCATCAACATATAAAGATTGGACCGACCTGCAGAGACCCTCTTCCTGCCCATAGGTCTGTCCTGAACACAAGTGAAGAGGGGTCAAAAATGCCACGACAGCAATCGGGGAAATGAGAAGGGGTGAGGAGAAAAATTAGAACCGTAAGCGCCTTGTGTGGTTGAGAGGAAGGAGGTTGAGAGGAGAAATCCAAGAAATTGGGGAAAGGGGAGATAATGGTAGAGGCTCTCTCCAAACCAAAACTCAATTTTTAATTCATAACATAATCTCCTACAATGGACTAGTATCCCCTTTATATAGGGGGTCTAATTTAACGAAATAAAATAGCAATTATATAAAATCCTAATAGGACTATAAATTACTCTAGTTGACTCACTAACTAATTTAATCTACCATAAATACTAAGATTACAATAAATATCAATTTATTTAATATAAATAAAATTAACTGATTAACTAATTGAGGATGAAAACCTTGATGTTAAGAAATCCCAAAATCTGTAATTTGCTTTAATGTGCTTCGACCTGATATCATCTCCTGACGAATTATTTTATCTTCGATCTGTTGTTGGAGAATTCCATTAGAAATTATTGGCTCATCTTCCCAATTTGAACCAATTTTTTCTTCGATCCAACAATATTTTTATAATTTCTCTCCAGCTTGTGGCATAACTGTAATTTTCCTACCCTTCAACTAAAATAATTCCCACCCATGAGCATAGCCTTAAATTTCGATGAATTTCGATCGAAATTCGGTCAAAATTCGATTCCGTGACGGTACAGATATCAAAACTGTATATAATATCACTTTCCAGGATTTCGACCGTAATTCGATCATTTCGGTCCATTTCGATCAAATTATTCACAGATTTCGGTGGAAATGATCGAAATTTCGGTCCATTTTGATTGAAATTATTCTAGGTCACTAATGCCTTGCCTAGGCCACTAATTAATATTCATAGGGCACTTTTTGGCCACTAAATGAAATTTATAGGTCACTATTTCAACCATCATTGCAATATAGGCCACTATTCCAACCACCATTGTAATAAAATAAGGCCATTAGGGGTCCTCTTTAAACGCTATAAATATAATGTATACGTTCCCATTCCATCTCACAAGTCACAAGTTCACAACCCAACTTAAATCTTTGAGAGCCAAGTTTCCAAATTCCCAGCAAGATGAGTTTTTCACCATCTTTTTTTCATAACACGTCTTTTTTTCAACATACTTAAGATGCCAAATATGTTTTTTCATCTTTGAATGCTAACTTCAAAATCTTCAGAGTTCAGAATCTTTATATAACCATCTTGTTATCTTTGCCTAGGCCATCTTGGAAAGCCAAATATGGTTTTTACCATTTGACTACTAACTTCAGATAACCATCCTCTTATCTTTGTATTAAAAAAATATCAGTTTGTTATGCATCTCATGATTAACATGCTAACAAACTAATGTTGTTCTAATTGTCTCATAACCATTGGTGCAAACGCCATGCATGTTGAATAAAAAGGCTAATCGGTTATTGAGAGTGTTACAAGTGTCATTTACAAGGAAAGAATTATTCCGCCTACTACTATATTGGAGGCTATCTAATCAGCATAGAAATTCATAATAGCATGGAGTACCTTATCATTTAACCCGAGATCATAATCTAGACACAACTTATTACTAATTATATAGCATGCCAATGCATTTAGTCAGAATGAATCTATTCAACTAAGGTCTAGTTCCATCCTTTCCACCAAGGAATGAATCAGAAAGAGTACATGGATCCACCAAGGAATTCGCAGTTCAGTTGAATGTCATTCCCATCCCAAATAAGAATGTAATATTAGTAACTTAGTGATTAGTATTAGTAAGTGCAAACATATTATGTGATTGATGTATCATGCGATCTTGTAAATGTGTATTATGGCATTTACTATTTCAATTTTAAAATTATATTCATATTCTCTATAATAAAAGTATTATTATTCTTTTGAGAATCGACAGAAAATTGAATGCCAAAATTTAAGTTTGTTGGATGGTCATCGATATGATGATCGAAATCGTTATTTAAGGCATTGATCATTATAGCATCTTATTATAAGTAAAAAAACTCGTATTTCCATCTCGTTTATTGATTAAACAACATTAGAAATCTTAAATTTGAAAAAAAATGAGTTTTCAAGTCATTTCCCAATTTCTGGTCATTCCACCGAAATTCCTTTTCCGGTCTTACCGAAATAAAATTGAAATCCGACATTTGAGGCCTTGCCCATGAGTTTTCAAGAATTTTAACCTTTAGATAAAAGGTTTTCCGCAGGGTTATACCTCTGAAATTTTCACAAAATCACTCCAAATCCCTAATTTTATGGGATTGGTTGTCCAAGGGAGATAAATCAGGAGCCTAGCGTGGGAATCCTTCTCCCTTCCATCATCTTCAGTTTGGTTGAACCCTAGGGTTAGGGTTCCGACTTCTCTGGCAACGACACAAATGGAGGAGGCATCTTCGACGACAGTTGTACCTCGACAAGGCATGACATTGATGGTGGCCTCCGTGGACGAGATGGATGTGACGACATCAAGCTCAGCTACAAAGAGGTCGCTGTGAATGCTGCCAACAGTGGAAGAACTAGAGCACATGGTCGGAGGTTCCCTGGAGGCATGGGCGGCGCCAGTAGCGCGGCCACCACTTCCAGCAGTTGAGAGATCCCTTCACAGGGCAGCGATGACGGAAGGTTAGGTATCGCGAGGGTGATGAGGGTGGTGGTGGGGTTGTTGGGATGCGCATGTTGCATGGAGGGAGGTTGCGGGATGTATTTGGGTGGCGGAGGGTGGGTGAAGGTGTTACGATGGTGGATGGCAGTGATGTCAGGGATGGGTAGTGTCGACGGTGGGGGTTGTAGCGAGACTGGGGAAGTTGGTAATGGAGATTGTAACGGAGGTGGTGGGTTGTTTACCGAGGAAGGGGTCAGCGTTGAGGTCCATGGCATTGGCGGTGATACGCGAGCCTATGCAACAGCACATGTGAACGCCAATAGATCGATAATTTCAAGATCTTCAACCGTGGGACCTTCAACATAAATGGGTTGTACAACTTCTCTGCCTTCATGTACCGGAGTTGTAATGCTAAAAACTTCATATTGCGTAAAAGTACCTTCGATTTCTTTAGTTGTAACATCAAAATCAGATTGCAATGGAGAGACGATGGTCTGAATTTTTGTGTCGATGAAAGACTCTTCATCGAATAGTGAATCTAACCTTAATTGTACCTTAATGCTTGCGTAAACACGATGCTTGAACTTCTTTTGTCGTGAACTTGAACGTGAACCATGTGAGAGACTATTCAAGTCGAATTTCAAGCACCAATAGTCGATAGGATCGTCGAATCACAAGAACGGTTATGTTTCCATGCTCTGATGCAGTCGGGAAAACGAGAAGGAATGAGAAGAGAAATTAGAATTGTGACACGCCTTGTGTGGTTGAGAACTTGAGAGAGGAATGAGGTTGAGAGGAGAAACCCTAGAAAATAGGGGAAAGGGAGGTAATGGTGGAGACTCTCTCCAAGCGAAAACTCAATTTTTAATTCATAACATAATCTTCCTACAACGGACTAGTCCCTTTTTATATAGGAGGGGGTCTAATTACAAACTTGGTAATGAAATAAAATAGCAATTACATGAAATTCTAATTGGGCTCTAAATTACTCTAATTGATGCATTAACTAATTTAATCTACCATAAATATTGAGAATACAATCAATCTCAATTTATTTAACGTAAATAAAATTAACTGACCAATGAATTTATGTCGAAAACCCTAATGTTAAGAAATCTCCAAATCTGCAATTTGCTTCAATTCGATTCGACCTCAATTTAGGAAATATTGCATCAACAATACAAATCCTTAGTGATCTAACTAATAGACAATAAATTCATCAAAAAATCGAGTGCATAAAGCACATTCTGCATATGTATAAATGACGTCAAACAAACCTCTCCTTGCCCTGTAATAGGGGAATGAGTCTCATCTGCAATGACAATTGATCTTTCTGGAGGAATAGATCTATATGTTACGAACTGAGCCATGTCTCCACACAAATGATGAGATACACTAGAATCCATGATTCCCTCTCTCATGTTTGTCATGTGACAATTGCTAAGGGCATAGGCTATACCTAAGGTGGTAGAAGAAGCTTTGATGGTGGCAGCAACATTGGAAGGTCTTGCAGGAGCGCTAGTAGTGGCCGCGGCAAGAGTCATGATCTCCCTCAGAGGGAGACAATGTCATCCAACCTCTAATCAGTAATAGGTACAGTAGTAGTAGGATCAACCTGCTCGACCATACGATTACATATGGGGTAGCCATGCTTCAGGTAGCAGGTCTCCTTTGGATGACCACAACAATGGCAGTAAGTACACGGACCACGATGACGTCCCCCTCCTCTGCCACGGGCACCACGCCATCTGAACTGAGATGTACCTCCTCTATCACAGGATGTGGCAATTGTTGAGGATTTATGAGTGGTGGCAGTGGATGGGACCATGATCCAGCTAAAACGGATGTAAGCATCCACCATCCGATGCACCCCATGAGTTGGGTGCGTGTTGTTTAGACAATAAGAATGATGAAACGAATATCAGAGATAGAAAATTAAACATAAGGAACTCAGGATTTAACGTGGAACCCTACTCCCTAAGGAGTGGAATGAAACCACGGGAGAACGCCTCAAAGGGTTGATAGTCTATTGCTTTTCTCATCTGGATACATGGGGTGAGGGGCTTCTTATATAGCCCTCACTGAGTCTCCACATCTTCAACTGGTAGAAGTGGGAGTAAAGACTTAGATGTGGCAAATGGATCCTGGAGGGATCCACTTACCCATCTCCCACATAAGTGACGCATACAACTTATACTCCAACACCCCCCCTCAAGCTGGAGCATGCAATGCTCAGCTTGGACAAACAGAAAGAAAACTCAACTCAAGCTACAAGAAACTACAGACAATATCAACTCAACGCGCACAACTGTCAGCTGTTGTCGAGGACGTTGCTTCTCATGCTGTGCAGGTAAGGAGGACGAACGGGCTGGAGTGTGAGTCAAACTGAATCTCCTCGTCGGAGAGTGCTTTGTATTGCGCATGTCAGAGTCACTGCAACTGAAAATGATTGCACGGAGAACTCTGGCCCGCCACAACAATGTGGACAACTGCTCCATCTCTGAAAGGCCGAAAAGAGCATCGCTAATTATCCATACACAGATCTATGAAGATGGGTCTCTCTCATAGGGACCTTGAAGTGGGTTCTCTCTCATAGGAACCTCGGGAGGATCTCGTAATGGAGTTCACGATCGCTTGAGAATGGAGTCTGAAGAAGTCTCCTCGTCGGAGAACTGGGTCTCTCCCATCTGGCACAGAGAATATTACTCTACTCTGGAGTACCTATGAAAGCACATGAAAACCCTAGCCAACATGGCATAGGGAATGGGATCTCTACTCTGGAGTTCCTATGGATCACATGAAAACCATGGCCAAAACACAAAAGATGGGGACCGCAAACAATGATGGCAAACATGTGCACATCTGAAAAGAAGACCGCATACATGAGCGTGTTTGAAACGGAGGACTCAGAATCTGACGTCGAGTATGAAACTGCACTGTAAAGTCTGAACATCTGGCTGGTCTGGAATCTGACATCTAAATCTGGAACAGACATGTGACTCTACACAATACTCCCCTTTTCTCCCATACTAGTCAGAATATATGTCATCGACTATGTTGGGAGAAGACAAGAGAAATGGAGAGAAAACATGAATTACTTAGACGATAATAATATTTTTTTCGGCTTTCTCAATCATTTTTTTAAATTATCATCAGTTTTTTTTCCTTTTTTGTAGTCGTTTCATCATTTTTTTTACGCTTTCCTTTTTTGCAAAAATATTTTTTCTTGCGTATGGCGCTTTTTTGTATGCACCTCTTTTTTTAAAACAAACATTTTTTTTGCAAACAGGTCATTCCTCCTTTTTTCTTTCTTTTTTTCAGCTTTTCTCTCCTCTCTCTCTCTCCTTTTTTTTAATCTGCAGCTCCTTTCTTTTATTAGCAAATAACATACACCAAGGTAACTCATCCTGAATGTGACTTGTCAACTTGTCCATAATCAAAGTAAAAGAAATGGACTCAAAGTTAAACCTTCATTTAAATCAATGTTGATGTCAAAATAGTCAGTCTTCCTAAACGGGGACCTTACAAAGATGGGGTCCTTTTAGAGATCTGGGATGAAAGTTACTTGAATCGTGTAAGCTATAAACGAATACAAAGAAAGGAAGTAGACGAAACTTTGAAGGTTATGATACCTGGGAAAGGTATAGGACCGGATGACATCCCTGTAGAAGTATGGAGAGTTTTAGGTGAGCGTGGTTTGACTTGGCTTACGAATATATTCAAGATTATTTGGCGAAGTAAGAAAATGCATGAAGATTGGAGGAGTATCGTGGTGCCTTATTATAATAATAAAGGAGACATTCAAAATTGTTCAAATTACATAGGTATCAAGCTGATGAGTCACACTATGAAAATTTGAGAACGTGTGATCGAAAGAAGGTTGAGGCAAGTTTCCAAAGTAAAAGAAAACCAGTTTGGATTCATGCCAAGTTGCTCAACTATTGAAGCCATCCATTTGTTGAGGAGAACAATGAAGATTTATAGAGTTAAAAGGAAGAACCTCCATATGATCTTTATTGATTTGGAGAAGGCTTATGATTCTGTCCCACGAGAGATATTGTGGAGAGTTCTGGAGAAGTGACAAGTAGATGTCCTATACATTAACCTCATAAAGGATATGTATGATAGGGTTTTATCTTGTGTAAGGACCCTGTCTGGGAAGACTTACTATTTTGACATCAACATTGGTTTACATCAAGGTTCAGCTTTGATTTCATTTCTTTTTACTTTGATTATGGACGAGTTTACAAGTCACATTCAGGATGAGTTACCTTAGTGTATGTTATTTGCTAATGATATTGTGTTGATTGACGAGACTAGAGATATAGTAAATGAGAAGCTTGAAGTCTGGAGACATGCATTGGAGACTAAAGGATTTCGTATAAGTAGGGTTAAGAATTAATATATGGAGTGCACATTTGATGGAAGCAATGGTGAAGGAATCGAGGTGAAGATTGGAGACGATAACATTCGGAAGAGAGATTCTTTTAGATATCTGGGATTTTTTGCACCATGATGGGGAAATTGATGGAGATGTTACTAATAGAATAAATGCAGGCTGGATAAAGTGGAGAGGAGCCTCTGTTGTTCTCAGTTATAAGAAAATTCTTTTAAAAATTAAAGGAAAGTTTGACAAAGCAGTCGTGAGACATGTTATGCTTTGTGGATCTGAATGCTGGCCTGCGAACCATAGACATGTGCATAGAATGGTTGTAGCAGAAATGAAAATGCTAAGGTGGATGTGTGAACATACACGTAAAGATCGGATTTGGAATGATGCAATCAGAAAGAAAGTTGGTGTAGCTCCGATCGAGGATAAGATGCGAGAAAATCGTTTAAGATGGTTTGGTCATTTGCAAAGAAGATCAGTTGATGCACCAGTTAGGAGATGTGGGTGTTGGTATGTTGAGCCGGCTAAGAGAGGGCAAGGACGGCCCAAGAAGTGTTGGAAAGAGACTATACGAAGGGATCTTAATTTTTTGGATATAAGCCCGAGATTGACCTAAGATAGATCTAAATGGAGGCCAAGAATCCATGTAGCCGACTACTTAATTGTGGAAAAGCCTTTGTTGTTGTTGTTGCTGTTGCAGCTCCCTTTTTTTTAAGTTCTCGACCCAATGGGCCGACCAAAGGAGCAAATCCTTTTTTTTTTGTAAACGACCACAGCCCATTTGGGGCACTAATTTAGGGTTCCCTTTGGAACCCTTCTCTTGACAGGTCGCCTCCCCATATGGGGGCACCTTGCCGATCAGGTGTGAGAGCTCGCCTGGAGGATCGCGCGGCGACGTGAGGAAGGCAGATCGCTGGCGAGGTTCACCGTATTCGCCTGGAGAATGTTGGAGCCGTGACTGGAGGGTTCGCTGCCTTGAGCACGCTGCCTAGATGCACGCGGGGGACCTCGGGGGCACGTCGATGCTCGGAGGGAAGATGCGGCGACGCCGTCGAAGGAGGATCAATCACCCTCGCAAACCATGAAGTATGTGTCGCCTGGAGTGATGAAAGATGGTGGTGCGTGTGTCGCCTGGAGTGACAAAAGATTCTACAAGCCCTGCCTAATGCCGCATGCACGTGGAGTCGTCGCCTCATGTACCTGTAGGGCGGTCGCAAGGCTAATGGTTCTGCGGTGGTTGCCTCCTCCGCCTGGAGCCTGGAGGGATGGTGCGGCTGGGATTTCGTTGCTGCCCAGAGATCGAGATGAAGCGCCTCTTGTTGGAGAGAGAGAGAGAGAAGCGGATGCTTGCTGGAGACATGCACCGTTTGTTGATGCGCAGCGAATTCTTCTAGCGCCAGAGGGATGTGGTGTCGCCGCCCTGCAGTGGTGCACCGTGCGAGAGATTGAGCGCCGCTGCCTCCTGGGACTTCGCGAGTGAAGTGGGAATAGGGTGTCCAGCCGCTTGGATCAGACTATGCCTCGCACGAGAATATGGATGCCGAGTTGAGGCTTCGCGATTAGGAGGAGATCTGCATCTTGAACGATGCGCCTCATTGATTTGGAGATGAAGCACCACTGATATGGACAAACGCATCGTAGAACCCATGGAGAAATAGGGTTTCATAATGAAACCCTAGATTTGAATCAAAACTTCGATATTCTCCAAGAACAAATCCACGAATAATAAATGAATCAAAACTCGACTAAATCAAAAACACAATGATTCCTCGAGAATCGAACCTGCTCTGATACCATGTTAGAAAATAGGAATGTAGAACTAGAAATATAAAATATGAACTCTGATATTTAACGTGGAACCCTACTCCAAATGGGATGAAACCACGAGAGAACGCCTCAAAGGGATGATAGTCTATCGCTTTTCTCATTTGGATACATGGGATGAGGGGCTTCTTATATATCCCTCACTGAGTCTCCACATCTCCCAACTGGTAGACGTCTGACTAAAGACTTGGATGTGATAAATGGACCCTGGAGGGATCCATTTACCCATCTCCCACAGAAGTGACGCATACAACTTATACTCCAACATGTTGCATTGTGCTCAATATCTAGGGCTACCAGAAGAACTCCAACAATCATGGCATTCTGTACGCTATCTACTGCTTTGTAGATGTAATCACAAGCATGAAGTTGTGCAGCTTCTCAAACATGCTCAAAGCGAAGGATAGGAGTGCAAGGATGCCCATTCTGTCTGGTCGTAAAGATGTCAAACTTTTTTTTGAAGATGTCAAACTTTAACTGGAGAATCTTGATCTCATTCTTTGCCTGACCATAGGTGGCGACAAGGATATCCCACATTCCTTGGTGTGGAGAAGAGAGACAGAATGGGATATCTATTCCATAGGGCTAGGGTCTCTTATATAGAGAGAAAACCCTAGAGAGTACAAGAGGAAAAATACATAAATACCCCTGAGGGGTTACGGAACCCGAAGGGTCAAGGGTTACGGAACCTGAAAGGTTACAAATATAATTGTAATATAATAATTCTAACACTCCCCCTCAAGTTGGAGCATATCTGTCGATCATGCCCAACTTGGATACTAATTACATTAGACGCTTCCTTGGAAGAGCCTTTGTGAGGATGTCTGCAAGTTGAAGTTCAATGGAGATGTGTGGAGTGCTGATTCGTCCTTCTCGTATCGCATCACGAATAAAATGGCAATCAACTTCAATGTGTTTTGTCCGCTCATGGAAAACTGGATTGGTGGCGATGTATGTGGCAGACTTGTTGTCGCAGTATAAGGGTACAGGAGTGGCGACTGACATGCCAAGTTCCGTGAGGAAAGAAACGAGCCATGTGATCTCACATGTGGCCTGAGCCATTGCCCTGTATTCTGCTTCCGCACTAGATCTGGATACCACTGTCTGCTGCTTGCTTCGCCAAGTGACAAGGTTATCCCCAACAAACATGGTGTATCCTGTAGTGGATCGGCGGTCATCAGAAGAGCTAGCATAGTCAGAATCTGTATAGGCGGAGATATTAGTGTGTCCATTCACCCCATAGAAAAGTCCACGTCCGGGAGATTCCTTCAAATATCGAAGGATCAAAAGAACATCATGCCAGTGACTGTAAAGAGGCTTCTCCATATATTGACTGGCTCTGCTCACAGCATATGATATGCCTGGCCTAGTAACAGTGAGATAGAGTAATTTTCCCACTAAGCTTCTGTATCGTGTTGCATCCTCAAATGATGGATCAGTAGATGCTGAATATTTTCTCACTTCTGCAGGGATGCCAGATGGCTTGCATCCAAGAAGTCCTACCTCAGTCAGAATATCGAGGCAATACTTTCTCTGTGAAAGATGGAGCCCCTCTGTAATGCGTATTACTTCGATGCCAAGAAAATAACGAAGTTGGCCGAGATCTTTCGTGACAAAGACCTTCTGGAGGAAGGCCTTGGTCTCCTGAATACCATCTACATCATCTCCTGTGATAACCATATCATCAACATAGACAGCAAGGATGATCGTACCAGTAGACCGTCGTCTAACAAAGACAGAGTAGTCAGATGTTGTCCTCTGAAAACCAAGTGTCTTGATCTCCGTAGTGAGCCTGTCAAACCATGCCCTTGGGCTCTGCTTCAGGCCATAAATGACCTTGCGTAGTCGACATACATGCTCCCCCTCGACTACATACCCCGGCGGTTGCATCATGTAGACCTCCTCCTCGAGATCGCCATAAAGAAAGGCGTTCTTCACATCAAGTTGATAAATGGGCCAAGCCTTGTTGGCAGCAACAGAGAGAATGGTACGTATCGACCCCATTCTGGCAACAGGCGAGAAGGTCTCAAAATAATCAACTCCAAAGGTTTGTGTGAAACCTTTGGCAACAAGTCTGGCTTTCAACCTGTCAATAGAACCATTAGGTGACTGTTTGGTCGTGAAGACCCATCGACAAGCCACAGGGCGAACTCCCGGGGGGCACGGCACAAGATCCCACGTACCCCGGGAGTTAAGTGCATCCATCTCCTCATCCATGGCATGTCGCCAACCTTCATCTTGCATTGCACCGAAATGATCTTTTGGAATGGTAATAGCATTAAGAGCATCTGCAAATCTCTTGTCACAGCTAGATAAACCATCTGTAGAAGTAAAATGTGACATGGGGTGATACGTACATTTCCTTTTTTGCTTGCGTAAAGCTATAGGAAGCTCCCCAGGTACATCCGGAACAGCAGTGGTGGGAGCACTCGAAGTGGTCATATCATCCTGCATAAAAGGGACAGGCAAAGGTACAGACACTGGTGTAGAAGGTATAGAGGTACGCTGGCGAGTATAGACGATTGGTGGAGGAGGGACGTCCAGAGGAATGTCACATACAGTCTGTGTGAAATAACTTGTTTGCTCAAAGAAGGTGACATCGGCAGATACATAGTATCGACGTCCAACGAGATCATAGCAGCGATAGCCTTTCTGGGTACGTGAGTACCCAAGAAAGACCCATTTGATGGCACGAGAGGATAATTTGTCAGCTGCATGAAAGTTATGGACAAAGGCAATACAACCAAAAATTCGCAGAGGTATAGGAAAAGGACACTCAGTAGGATAAAGTAAGGAAAATGGAGTTGCCCCTTTGAGAACTGATGAAGGAACACGGTTGATGAGATGCACTGCAGTAAGGATAGCATCTCCCCAGTATTGTTTAGGTACACTCATTTGACTAAGAAGAGATCTGGCAACATTTAGCAAGTGTCGGAGTTTCCTCTCAGCTATACCATTCTGTTGTGAGGTATATGGACAAGATGTTTGGTGAACAGTTCCCTGGGATGCAAAGAAAGAGGTCAAGTCATGTCGAGTTAACTCAAGAGCATTGTCGGTACGAATGATCTTAACAATGCTAGAAAAGTAAGTTTTAACATATTGAAAGAAATTTCTGACAAATTGATTAATCTCCGAACGCTCCTTTATTAGATAGACCCAAGAAGATCGACTATAATCATCAACAAAAACTATAAAGTAGCGATGACCACTTAATGTGCGGATCGGACAAGATCCCTAAACATCACAGTGAACAAGATGAAAAGCAGCAGTACTACGAGACTCAGTACGAACAGGAAACGAAGTTCTGGTGTTTCCCGAACTCACATGCCTCGCACTGAAAGGGCTTCAGAGCAGAGAGTTCAGGAAACATCATGGAGATGGCCTTGGCAGAGGGATGTCCAAGGCGCATATGCCATAGGAGTGGATCTTCGGAGATAGATGCAGCACCAACAAAATTGGATTCGGAGGGTATGTCAAGGTAATATAGGTCGTTCTTCTCATGACCCCCACCAAAAATCTGCCTCGTCCGAATGTCCTGAAAATAACAACAAGACTCATCAAATATCACACGACAATGAAGCTCAACACAAAGCTTGTGAACTGACAACAAGCTAAGAGGAAAATCAGGAGCGCAGTGAACCCCCGAAAGTCGGAGCTTGGAAGAGAATTCCATAGTTCCGACAGTAGTAATCGGTGATTGAGTCCCATTAGCGACTCGAACTGACTTCACAGAGGTAGATGGTATGGAAAAGGTGAGCAAACTACCTTCTCCAGTGAGATGAGTAGAGGCGCCGGAATCAATAATCCAAGCTGGAGTAGGAGCAATAGCAGAGTTGGCTATTGTACCTGAAGGAGTGGCCAGAGCAGCAGTTGTAGTGTTACTAGTGGTGGTAGGCCCTGGAGTATGAAGGATCTGCATTAGGCGGGAGTAATCTGCATCATTAAGATGAACAGTCTTGCCACTGGAGGTAGGCGATGCTTCTTCCACATCATAGGCATCCTCATAAGCATTATTGGCGTGATAAGAAGGTACGCCAAACTTCTGCCAGCACCGTTCAGTCGGGTGGTTCCACCTACCACAGTGAGTGCATGGGGCAGTAGAGTCTCGCCCACGACCACGACCAAAGTGACGGCCTCGTCCAGATTCCCGCCCACGACCACGACTTGGATCGCGACCGCGTCCTCCTCGCAAGCCGTATCTACCTCCTCGTCTAGATGAGACGATGTGTGCAAAGTTCTCCGTTGAAGGTAAGAGAGGAGGTCGGGCAACGGATGTCTCGAGCTCCTCAAGTCGGCCAAAAATGGCCTTCATTGTTGGTAGTGTGTCTGATATAAGAAATTGCTCCTTCGCTGCATGGTACCTCGAATGCAGGCCATCAAGGAAGCGGTATACCTGCCAGTCAGAACGCTCTTGTATCTATTTGGTGCAACATGAGGGCTGGAATATTGCAAGCTCCTCATACAGACTGGATAGATGCCTGTAGTACTCGATGAGGGTGGAATCACCCTGAGATGCCGACCAGATTCGCCTGTAAATATCTGCAAGGCGTGACTTCGTCTTCTTCTAGGAGTATGTTTGCTCGAGATCCTCCCACATTTCCTTGGCCGTATTTTTGTAAAGAAGATTTGAGGCAATATGAGCCTCAACACTGTTGGTCATCCAGTTGATAACCAAATAGTTGTCAGTCTGCTAGTTGTCGTACTCTTTGTCCTTTTCATCTAAAGGATCTTTAGTCAAAATGTAGAGTTTCCTCTGACCACCAATGAACACCATAAAAGATCGAGACCAGAGCACGTAATTTTCTGTGCCCCTGAGTTTGATAGTAGTGCCTTGTGCCATAATATTCGTGGCCAAGGGCTTTGTCTCGGTAGAAGAAGGCGCCATGGTGGTCTTAAAATAAAAAGACGATCCTGTGATCAACTAAGGATGCATATAAAAGCTAAAAAATGCCCTAAAACTCACGTTTGCCCTTGAAGAAGGGCTGAAAACCCCCAATGGACAGCATATCTGGATTCTTGGAAGCGATCCGTGATGAGTTTTGGATCTCCACAGAGTCCTATGGTACCCGTGGAGGGTTGCTGTGGGGCTAACGACCTTCGCAGGAGGTCCTGAAAGCGCAGGGTAGCGCTAGCGGGAGGGCTTCTGCACTGGAAGCGATTGGAGGGCCTTGCGCGGGGCCCTAATTCAGGGAAGAGGGCTCGTGCATGCTTTTACGAGGCTTGAAGGTGACGGTGGGTATTTTAGGTCAGAACCCCGGTCTAGGACCGTTGCTCTGATACCATGTGGAGAAGAGAGACAGAATGGGATATCTATTCCATAGGGCTAGGGTCTCTTATATAGAGAGAAAACCCTAGAGAGTACGAGAGGAAAAATACATAAATACCCCTGAGGGGTTACGGAACCCGAAGGGTCAAGGGTTACGGAACCCGAAGGGTCAAGGGTTACGGAACCTGAAAGGTTACAAATATAATTGTAATATAATAATTCTAACACTTGGCAATGGACTGATGCAAAATATCATTAGTTATCTCAATGGTAAGAGTCGTCGAGAGCCAGACACGCATGTACTCATCAACCTGCTCCCATGAAGCATTCGCCCCATTCTTGTCAGCCGACTCTGGCTATGTCAGAATGTCGTCCTTGTTATTACATTATATCAGAGTCATAAAGTGCATGGGCCATAAATCGTAATTGATCTCATCCATCTTCACGATGAGCGTCAGGCCCTTGAAGGCACCAAATAAGAGGATCACCCTTAATTACTAAAATGATGATGAAGAGTCTGGAAATGGAGGTAACTTGGTTGTAGATTGATCTGGAGGTGTCTACACAATCATATGAGAATTAGTTGCGGGTGCATACTCATATTACAACCATCCCCCTCGAATTCGGGTCTGTTCTAAGGACGGAGGGGTGACCTACTGGTCTGAAATCATCTTTTTATGGCCAAAATCAGATTGTAACAATCCGCAGACACTGAAAAGGCGTTGAGGGGAGAAGGGAGGTGGTCCGTGGAACCCTAGGAGGCAATGGGGACCGTCGATGGCGAGCGATGAGGCCACTGGGGAGCCCTAGGCGGCAATGATTGGGATGTTGGGGTCTATAGCCAGTAATGGCGAGGCTCGGTGAGGGACTTAGGTGGTGCCAGCAACGATGGTGAGGCCCAGTGCGGCCCTAGGCAACGGCGGTGCCATGCAACCGCTAGCTGCAGCGATGAGGCATCGTTAGGGACCATGTTGGGAGCTATGGATCGCCAACACAATGGTAAGAGCGTGCAAGGCAGCATGCGATGGCGGTGGTGCGCACACGCGAGCAGAGAGGTGGCCCGACGAGTGGGGGAAGGAATGGATTAGGGTATAAGGCTCCAATCTAGGACAGTCACTCTGATACCATATGGAAAGAGAATACTAAATTGATTACCCATGAGGCCCTAAGGTTCTCTTATATAGAAAGGAGAGACCATGTCGAGAAAGATACATAAGGGATAATAAGAAAAGAAAATACATAAAACAGACAAAGATAATTATGTCTCTCAACGGTGCCTATTAACCCATCTTTGCATCGAGTTTATTACTCGTGACAACACAAGTAACATATCTAACAATGCCTATTCCTTATCATAATCGATTTGACCATAAGGAGAGGTTTAAGCTCATTTATTCTCATCATATTGTGGATATGATAGTACCCAGTTCAGCGACATCCTCACATGTTCTTAGGGTACATGAAGAAACTAAGAACATTGATACTTTTTTTTGTAAGATATCTGCAGATGATGACATACAGCATGCTTAGAGTACATGTGCATGTTACACATCCCATTTCCAACTACGCATCTATAACAAAGTTATCTATTTGTATAAAACCATTTTAGGGAGGTTTCAACTATCATTGTACCCTCCACATATCAACAAGTTTTCATGGATCGTGTTTGCAACATGTCTATGAGAGGAGGTTCTTTTATCTAGGGATACTTGAGTTTCCGTGAATCATTCAAAAAATGCAAAGCCAAAGACTACACTTGAATGTATAATATCGATTTTCTTGAAATCTACTCTGATGTAACTCACCTTCTTAAGTTTATGGAGCATAGAAGGAAATATCGCGATATATCGGCGATATATCGTCGATAAATCGATGTCGATATGAAACTGATATCGGTATCGATATGGCGACCTTTCCTCCTTTTCAGGCCATTCATTCACAAAAGATTGTCAATATAGGCGATATTTCGACGATATATCACCGATATAACATCGATCGAAATATCGTATCAATACGATATCGATATCGATATTGCCTTATGTGTTATGGAGAAAAACCTTAAGCACATCACAGAAGCGTGAAGATTGCATCATATACGATATGAAGCAATTAGTTGCACCAGTTGCTCGAGGCAGCGGAATTTGAAAAATTTTAAAGTGATGAAACCACATGATCCAAGAACACTTATCGGATCATTTCATCTAAAACACAAAGTAGATATCAGAATACCTCTTGAAGTGTGGTTGCAATCGAAGTCTCTAAACGAAGAGACCGCATGTCTCAAGTCCGACCCGGCGGAGGAGACGCTTGCGAGAGCGTTGATGAAAAGCGTATTCATCGCAATCCAAGTTGATGATCTAAGTGGTGAATCTGTTGATCTAGTCTTCACAAGATCTGACATCTTCATGAGCGAGGTGCACCAAAGGAGACAGAGATCCACGAGCGATCGAAGCGGCGGCACAACAGCGTGGCGACTACGACGATCCTCTCTAGGGTTTAGAGTAGACGGACACTCTAAGGAGAGAGAGGGGACGTGAGTATGAGAGAGAGAGCTTGCAATTCTATATTGTCTAAAAGAAGAGCTATGGTTGCCTCTTCTTTTATACTATTTTGGGAGTCCATGGATCACAATCCATATGCTACACAAAAACAATAGTTGAGATTGATTTGTGTTTCTTTCAATGGCCATGATTTTTTTGTTGCATAAACTTGCAACAATAATTAATTTAAATTAAATTAAATATATTGAATAATCATCAATATATTCTAATTCAATTAAATCAAACATCCTTGGAGAAATAAGAAGGAGGCAAGCCTCCTTCCATTAAGGGGTGGACGGCCCTACTAGAAGTAGGAATAGGGTGGTCGTCCACCCTCCCCTTATAGAAGGGAGCTCCTCTTGTCTATTTCATGAGATCGTGAATCCCATGAATTTCTCCATAATTTGCAACAACATTTGTTTCAAATTTATTCCCAAAATAATTCATAATTATTTTGCGAACATTGCATCCATGCCATTGAATTATAACTTTCCCAATGCTCAGATATATTATCAATAATAGAATTATTCTTGAACTCTTTCAAGAATAATGCGCTTTCTCCGTGAATACTTGAAGATAAGAACAGAGCGATTGTACGTTCCACGTATAGTGACTTGGATATTGAGATCATATCTCAAACCTAGATCTCAAGGACCTCTCATAGATGCTTGATTAAATCAAGGTCGTATATCTAATCTTCTCATTGCATCTGTATCACATTCAAATCAATGTCCAACATTCGGACTAAGATCAGATCACTTCTCTACTGAGAGGAGTCACTAAAATCCAAACTTGTTTCACTACTCCCTTGGAATGTAAGCTTCATGGTTATATAATCATTTATGATCACATCACCCTCAGTATTCCTAATACATGTACATCCTGCATACTGGAAGACCTAGAATAAACCCGGAGATTTAGACAATTTTACACTGTCTTTTTCAGGGATTTATCATTAAGTTTCTCATTTGATCATTGGGAGTTGGTATCGATCATATCATTAAGTTTCTCAGATGTTCCATCCAGTTCTGGGTAATGGGTATTCTTTTGTGTTCTGGATGGATAAAGGAATACTTGCGTCTTGGTTCCCATGACTGTATGTATCGTCCTCTGCTCGTGATGCACTCTTTGCAGATTGATGGGTGGGCGACACATGGGCATCGAGATGCATAGATAGATCCCTTGAACTGAATCCTGGGAATTTTGTTTGTGATTACAGAACATGAAAGTACCTTCTCATGCTAGAGTCGTTTAATGGTTGATGCATATAGGGTGAATCTTGACGAGAGATCATTCAGCAAGAATCTTTGGGGAGGTGGCGCAAGACAGATGCTTGCTTTTTGAAGATGCAGTAGAATCCATTGATCAAACATTTGTTAGGAAAAATGAGCAACTTGTTATTCCAAGGAACACTAGGCTCTCTTATATAGAGGAGAGACCTATGGTAAATTACATAAGATAGGCTAAAGAAAAGTAAGCTGAGAAAACATTACATAAATATGAATATGTCTCTACACTCCCCCTCAAGATGGAGCATAGATGTCAATCATGCTTAGCTGGATGAACACTTCTGGAATGGCTCTCTGAGCAATGCCTTAGTAAAGATGTCTGCAGTTTGGTTCCATGAGCTAACATGTGATGTGGAGATGAAGCCTTTCTGAACCATGCCTCGTATATAGTGGCAGTCAACTTTATATGCTTCGTCCTCTCATGAAATGCAAGATTATTTGCAATGAATAGGGCAGCCTGATTATCACATTTCAGCGACATAGGAAGAGTCACCTCTATGTGTAGATCTGCTAGTACTGCTCGAACCCACATCATTTCTGTATTAGCTTGTGTCATAGCCTCGTACTCGGATTCAGCACTAGATCTGGCCACCACAGTCTATTTCTTGCTTTTCCAAGAAACAATTGAACCACCAACAATATAGCAAAGCCTGACGTTGACTTCCCATCCTTAGGGCAGCCCGCGTAGTCTGCATCTACCCATGCTGAAATAGTAACATCTTCTCCTTTCTTGAATAGCAACCCTGCATCTAGTGATGATTTTAGATACCTTGATGTCATATGTATAGCATCCATATGTACAAGATAATGTTGCTCCATGAATTAACTAACCCGACTGATTGCAAAGGAGAGGTCGGGTCTAGTAATGGTTATATGGAGAAGCTTTCCCTCCAGCTCTCTATGTCTTCTCTTATCTACCTCGCCTGTATCGTCATCATATACTCTCATGCTTAGATCCATAGGTGTAGTAGTTGGTCGATATCCAAGCATACCTATCTCAATTAGCATGTCAGTGACGTATTTTCTTTGGGTCATCACCAGACCCTGTTGATTCATGGAAAACTCTAACCCCAGAAAATATCGTAGGGTGCCAAGATCCTTGGTGACAAACTGATTGCCCGAAAAATCTTTCGCCCTTTTTATACCTTTACTATCATCGCACGTAACCAATATATCATCAACATATACCATAAAAACCGCTCTGGAGGTTTTATGTACAAAGAGAGAATGATCTGCATTCGACCTTCTGAACCCATGCTTCTCAAACAAATCTGAGAGCTTCTGAAACCAAGCTCTTGGGCTCAGTTTAAGGTCATATATTGCCTTATGAAGTCTACACACATGATGACACTCCGCCTCAGTATCGAACCCCGAAGGCTGCTGCATGTAGACTTCTTCCTGAAGATCACCATACAAGAAAGCATTTTTAACATCTAGCTGGAACAACGACCAATCACGTATCACTGCAACGGCAAGGAGAACCCGTAGGGTAGAATGTCGAGCAACAGGAGAAAAGGTGTCTAGATAATCCACCCCACATGTCTGAGTAAAATTTCGTGCGACCAGTCTGGCCTTGTACCTATTAAGGCTCTCATCGACGTGATATTTCACAGTAAAGACCATTTGCATCTCGCCACAGGCAATCTACTAGGGGCAGGTACCAAGGTCCAAGTGCCTCGGGACTGTAAAGCATCCATCTCCCCCTCCATTGTTGTGCACCACTGATTATCCTTCGAGGCCTCTTGATAATTCCGTGGGATGTCTAAGGTAGACAGAGCAAAAGCAAATCTCCTGAATTCTCTCGTAAGACGATCAAACAACACCTGAGAAGCAATAGAATATAATGCACAAGTATGCCTTTGCTTCTGAATAGCAATGGGCACATCAAGGTCATTGGTTGTATCCTCAATAAGCTCTTGGGCTTCACCCTGTTGCTGCAATAGTTTTGAGACACATCTCCAGATCCATCGTTAGAAATATCGTATTCAGGACATACCTCAAGCATGATGGATGACAAACTATAAACATGAGCAGGAGGCGGTCGCGACTGTAATGAAGTGGTAAGGGTGGGACGGGGATGATAGCTAATAGGACAGGGGATGGTGGTGGTGATGGCATAGGAGACTGAGATGGTGAGGATGATGGTGATGATAGAGGTGGTGGTGGTAGGATGTATACTTCGCTATCAGAGTCTGAGAGAGTCAACCGATCACTTGTTGGAGAAAAATACATTACGGACTCAAAAATATGACATCAGTACCGTATAATATTTCTGCACGGGATCATAACATCTATATCCCTTCTGAGTTCTAAAATATCCCACAAACACACATTTGACAGCTCGAGAAGAGTGCTTGTCAACTCTAGGAGAAAAATTATGGACAAAGGCAATGGATCCAAACACACGAGGACCAAGAGCGAACAACTCCTTCGGGAATACGATTGAGAAGGGAACTTTCTCTCCCAAGACAGACGACGGCATGCGATTGATAAGTAACAGACTGTAAGAACAGCATCCCCCCAGAACGAGTGAGGAGCATGACTCTAGATAAGAAGAGTATGAGAAACATCAAGGATATGGCGATGTTTTCTTTCTGCAACACCATTTTGTTGAGATGTGAAAGCACAAGTTCTTTGATGAATTATACCATGTGATGAGAAGTACCGAGTCAGAACATGAGTACAAAATTCTAAAGCATTATCAGTCCTCACAATCTTGACATTAGAAGAAAAAACATAACAAACTTCATTGAAAAAAGTTTGAATCAAGTTCCTAGCCTCAGACTTATTTTTCATCAAAACATTCATGACAAACGAGAAAAAACATCCACAGCAACTAAATAAAATCAGTATCCCTGATGATCAGGAACCCGACTCAGACCCCAAATATCGATATGGAACAACTCAAATAGGGAGCAACTGCTTCGACTCTGACGACTACGAAAGACAAACAGATGATGCTTTCCCAACTGACATGCCTCACAATTGAAGGATTCTCGAGGCGAGATCTGAGGAAGGACATGACGCAATTTCTAGATAGGAAGATGACCAAAACGCAGATGCCATGTGAACGGAGAAGCATAACTAGTGGATTGAGAAGATATCATAGCACACGGAGTTTGAACCAAACTGTAGAGGCCTCCCTGCTCACGGTCACAGCCAATCATTCCGTCAGTTAGAATGTCCTGAAAAACAAGAGACAATGGATCAAATATAACATGACAGTTCAAATCTCTAGTAACTGATAGACAATAAGTTCATAGAAAAATCCGGGGCATGTAACAATTCTGCAGACATGTGGATGGTGTCAAACTACACTCCCCATGTCATGTGATTGGGGAATGAGTCCCATCGACTATGACTACAGTTCGTCCTGGAGGAATGTCTATACCTTTATTGCCACACAAGTGATGTGTTGGCCCGGAATCCAAAATCCATTCTGTAATATAAGGACCAAAAAAAGAAGTAGATGCAATAATGCTACCTGAGGTGTTGGCTCCAGCAGAAGCTATCACATCGAGGGTCGATGTGTCACCAGAATTAGCAGGAGGCATAATATCCCCTCAGATGGGATACAAGATCATCATATCTCTACTCGGAGGAAGACGAAGGTGCTGGAGTTGTATCATGTTCCGTAACGCGTACGGATACTGGAAAGCCATGCTTGGAATAGCATGTTTCCTCTGTGTGCCCAGAGCAGTGACAGTAGGTGCAAGGTGGATTGGGCAACGACCTCCTCTACCATGTGGTCCACGACCACGGAACTAAGATGTGTCCCCTTCCTCGGGAGGATGCTATAACAGATGAATTTGACAGTA